>JAOPSE010000275.1:0-600000 GCA_029449295.1 Zea luxurians | reverse complement strand
AGGTTTGCAAGAACCGAACCTCGGTAAAACAAATCACGGTGTCACTCTCTTGATTTGCTTGTGATTTGTTTTCACCCTCTCTTTCAGACTCGAATTTATTTCTAACGCTAACCCCGGGTTGTAGTTGTGCTTAAAGTTTGTAAATTTTAGTTTCCGCCTATTCACCCCCCTCTAGGCGACTTTCAATTGGTATCAGAGCCCGGTACTTCATTAGAGTCTAACCACTCGAAGTGATGTCGGGAGATCACGCCAAGAAGGAGATCGTGACCGGCGGTGACAAGTCTACAAGCCACGGGAAGGCTCCATCGGGGGAGTCCGGCAACAAAATGAAGGGAGCCCCTTCACATACCAAGTCGCATCGGAGTGGCGACAAGAAAAAGAAGATGAAGAAAGTGGTCTACTACGAGACCGATTCCTCGTCGCCATCAACCTCCGGCTCCGACACTCCGTCCGTCACTTCTAAGCGCCATGAGCGCAAGAAGTTTAGTAAGATCCCCCTACGTTATCCTCGCATTTCAAAACACACTCCTTTACTTTCCATACCATTAGGCAAACCACCGGTTTTTGATGGTGAAGATTATTGTATGTGGAGTGATAAAATGAGGCATCATCTAACCTCACTCCACGCTAGCATTTAGGACATTGTTGAGTTTGGAGCGCAGGTACCATCCATGAGGGATGAAGGCTACGACTTGGATGAGGTTGCCCAAATCCGGCACTTTGACTCCCAAGCCACTACTATACTCCTCGCCTCTCTATGTCGAGAGGAGTATAATAAGGTGCAAGGGTTGAAAAGTGCCAAAGAGATTTGGGACGTGCTCAAGACCGCGCACGAGGGAGATGAGGTGACCAAGATCACCAAGCGGGAGACGATCGAGGGGGAGCCCGGTCGATTCATCCTCAACCAAGGAGAGGAGCCACAAGCCATGTACAACCGGCTCAAGACCTTGGTGAATCAAGTGCGCAACCTCGAGAGCACAAAATGGGATGACCATGAAATGGTCAAGGTTATTCTAAGATCACTCGTTTTTCGTAATCCTACGCAAGTTCAATTAATTCATGGTGATCCTAGATATAAGCTAATGTCTCCCGAGGAAGTGATAGGAAAGTTTGTGAGCTTTGAATTGATGATCAAAGGCTCCAAACAAATTGTCGAGCAAGGCGGCACCTCCACACCCGAGGTGCAACCCGTCGCATTTAAGGCAACGGAGGAGAAGAAAGAAGAGTCTACATCAAGTAGACTCCCCATCGACGCCTCCAAGCTCGACAACGAGGAAATGGCGCTCATCATCAATAGCTTTCGCTAAATCCTCAAGCAAAGGAAGGGGAGAGACTACAAACCCTGTTCCAAGAAGGTTTGCTACAAGTGTGTTTAGCCCGGTCACTTTATAGCAAAATGTCCTATTTCTAGTGACAGTGACAGGGACAACGACAAGATGGGAAAGAGGAAGGAAAAGAAGAGATACTACAAGAATAAGGGCGGCGGTGCCCACGTGTGTCGGGAATGGGATACCGATGAAAGCACCACCGACTCCTCCTCCGACGAGGACGCCGCCAACATCGCCGACACCAAAGGCCTCCTCTTCCCCAACGTCGGCCACAAGTGCCTCATGGCAAAGGACGGCAAAAAGAAGAAGGTAAAATCTAGAGCCTCCACTAAATATACAACATCTAGTGATGAGGGTAGCTCTAGTGATGATGAAGATAATTTGCTTGCCCTTTTTTCCAACCTTAACATGCAAAAAAAGAAAAATTAAATGAATTAATAGGAGCTATTCATGAAAAGGATGAACTCTTGGATAGCTAAGAGGAATTCCTTATTAAGGAAAACAAAAAGCATGTTAAAGTTAAAAATGCCTATGCTCAGGAAGTAGAGAAATGTGAAAAATTAACTAGTGAGCTTAGCATTTGCCATGACACTATCTCTAACCTTAGAATTGAAAATGCCAAATTAATTGCTAAGGTTGAGAAATTAAATGTTTGTGATGATTCTCTTGTCAACCTTAAAAATGATAATGCTAGTTTGATTGCTAAGATTGACAAGTTGAATGAATCAATTTCTAGCCTTAAGATTGAGAATGATAAACTAATTTCTAAGGTTAAAGATTTAAATGTTTGCATTGTTTCTATTTCCAATCTTAGAAATAAAAATGCAATGTTACATGCTAAGATTGATGAATTAAATGCTTGCAAACCCTCTACATCCACTATTGATCATGTTTCTATTTGCATGAGATGTAGAGACATTAATGTTGATGCTATCCATGATCACCTAGCTTTAATTAAACAACAAAATGATCACATAGCTCAACTTACTGCTAAAATCAATGAGCATGAGATTGAAAATGAAAAATTTAAATTTGCTAGAAGCATGCTCAATAATGGGAGACGCCCTGGCATTAAGGATGGCATTGGCTTCCAACAGGGAGACAATGTCAAGCTTAATGCCCCAAGAAATTGTCTAATTTTGTTAAGGGTAAGGCTCCCATGGCTCAGGATAACGAGGGCTATATTTTGTATCCTGCTGGTTATCCCGAGCATAAAATTAGGAGAATTCATTCTAGGAAGTCTCATTCTGGTTCTCATCATGCCTTTATGTATAAGAATGAGACATCTAGTTCTAGGCATTCTAACCATGTTAAAATGCGTAAAAAGAAATTTCCTGTTACATCAAATGAACCTAATGTTTCATTTAAGACTTTTGATGCTTCTTATGTTTTAACTAACAAATCAGGCAAAATAGTTGCCAAATATGTTGGGGGCAAACACAAGGGCTCCAAGACTTGTGTTTGGGTACCCATGGTGCTTGTTTCTAATGTGAAAGGACCCAAGACCGTTTGGGTACCTAAGAACAAGGCCTAAACTTATTTTGTAGGTTTATGCATCCGGGGGCTCAGGTTGGATTATTGATAGCGGATGCACAAATCACATGACAGGGGAGAAAAAGATGTTCTCCTCCTACGAGAAAAACAAAGATCTCCAAAGAGCTATCACATTCGGGAATGGAAATCAAGGTTTGGTCAAAGGACTTGGTAAAATTGCTATATCACCTGACCATTCCATTTACAATGTTTTTCTTGTAGATTCTTTAGATTATAACTTGCTTTCAGTTTCTCAATTATGCAAAATGGGTTACAACTGTCTTTTTACGGATATAGGTGTTACTGTCTTTAGAAGAAGTGATGATTCGGTAGCATTTAAGGGAGTACTCGAGGGTCAGCTATACTTAGTTGATTTTAATAGAGCTGAACTCGATACTTGCTTAATTGCTAAGACTAATATGGGTTGGCTCTGGCATCGCCAACTAGCCCATGTTGGGATGAAGAATCTTCATAAACTTCTAAAGGGAGAACACATTTTGGGACTAACCAATGTTCATTTTGAGAAAGACAGGGTTTATAGCGCATGTCAAGCAGGAAAGCAAGTTGGTACCCACCATCCACACAAAAACATCATGACAACGGACAGGCCACTGGAGTTACTACACATGGATCTGTTCGGTCTGATAGCTTACATAAGCATCGGCGGGAGTAAGTACTGTCTAGTAATTGTGGATGATTATTCTCGCTTCACTTGGGTGTTCTTTTTGCAGGAAAAATCACAAACCCAAGAAACCTTAAAGGGATTCTTGAGACGGGCTCAAAACGAGTTCGGATTAAGGATCAAGAAAATAAGAAGCGACAACGGGACGGAGTTCAAGAACTCTCAAATTGAAGGCTTTCTTGAGGAGGAGGGCATCAAACATGAGTTCTCTTCTCCCTACACACCTCAACAAAATGGTGTAGTGGAGAGGAAGAATAGAACTCTACTTGACATGGCAAGGACCATGCTTGATGAGTACAAGACTCCGGACCGGTTTTGGGCGGAAGCAATCAACACTGCTTGCTACTCCATCAACCGGCTCTACCTTCACCGAATCCTCAAGAGGACATCATACGAACTCCTCACCGGTAAAAAGCCCAATATTTCATATTTTAGAGTCTTTGGTAGAAAATGCTTTATTCTTGTTAAAAGAGGTAGAAAATATAAATTTGCTCCTAAGGCTGTAGAAGGCTTTTTACTTGGTTATGACTTAAACACAAGGGCATATAGAGTCTTCAACCAATCCACTGGATTAGTTGAGGTTTCTTGTGACATTGTGTTTGATGAGACTAATGGCTCTCAAGTAGAACAAGTTGATCTTGATGAGCTAGATGATGAAGAGGCTCCATGTGTCGCATTAAGGAACATGTCCATTAGGGATGTGTATCCTAAGGAATCCGAAGAGCCCACTAATGCACAAGATCAACCATCATCTTCCATGCAAGCATCTCCACCAACCCAAGATGAGGATGAAGCTCAAGGTGATGAAAATGAAGATCAAGAGGATGAGTCACCTCAAGAGGAGGACAATGGTCAAGGGGGAGATGACAATGACAAGGAAGATGATCAAGAAGAACAGGGTCAAAGACTGCCACACCCAAGAGTCCACCAAGCGATACAACGAGATCACCCCGTGAACTCCATCCTCGGTGATATTCATAAGGGGGTAACCACTCGATCTCGTGTCGCACATTTTTGTGAACATTACTCTTTTGTGTCTTCTATTGAGCCATACAGGGTGGAAGATGCATTAAGAGATTCGGACTGGGTGTTGGAAATGCAAGAGGAACTCAACAACTTCACGTGGAATGAGGTATGGCATCTTGTTCCACGTCCTAACCAAAATATTGTAGGAACCAAGTGGGTATTCCACAACAAGCAAGATGAGCATGGTGTGGTGACAAGGAACAAAGCCCGACTTGTGGCCAAGTGATATTCACAAGTTGAAGGTTTGGATTTCGGTGAAACCTATGCACCCGTAGCTAGGCTTGAGTCAATTCGCATATTACTTGCCTATGCTACTTACCATGGCTTTAAGATTTATCAAATGGACATGAAAAGTGCCTTCCTCAATGGACCAATCAAGGAAGAAGTCTATGTTGAGCAACCTCCTGGCTTTGAAGATAGTGAGTACCCTAACCATGTCTATAAACTCTCAAAGGTGCTTTATGGGCTCAAGCAAGCCCCAAGAGCATGGTATGAATGCCTAAGAGATTTCCTTATTACTAATGGCTTCAAAGTCGGCAAAGCCGATCCTACTCTCTTTACTAAAACTATTGCAAGTGATTTGTTTGTATGCCAAATTTATGTTGATGATATCATATTTGGGTCTACTAACAAATCTACTTGTGAAGAGTTTAGTAGGATAATGATTCAAAAATTCGAGATGTCTATGATGGGGGAGTTGAAGTATTTCTTAGGATTTCAAGTGAAGCAACTCCAAGAGGGCACCTTCATCAGCCAAACAAAGTACACTTAAGACATACTCACCAAGTTTGGAATGAAGGATGCCAAGCCCATCAAGACACCCATGGGAACTAATGGGCATCTCGACCTCGATACGGGAGGTAAATCCGTAGATCAAAAGGTATACCGATCGATGATAGGATCTTTACTCTACTTATGTGCATCTCGACCGGATATTATGCTTTCCGTATGCATGTGTGCAAGGTTCCAAGCCGATCCTAAGGAAGTTCACCTTAGGGCCGTGAAAAGAATCTTGAGATATTTAGTTCATACACCTAAGTTTGGTCTTTGGTACCCCAAGGGATCCACCTTTGATTTAATAGGTTATTCAGATGCTGATTGGGCAGGGTGTAAAATTGATAGAAAGTGCACATCAGGGACTTGTTAGTTTCTAGGAAGATCCCTGGTGTCTTGGGCTTCAAAGAAACAAAATTCAGTAGCTCTTTCTACCGCCGAAGCCGAGTACATTGTCGCAGGCCATTGTTGCGCACAATTGCTTTGGATGAGCCAAACCCTTAGGGACTATGGCTACAAATTGAGCAAAGTTCCTCTCCTATGTGATAATGAGAGTGCAATCCGCATGGCGGATAATCCCGTTGAACATAGCCGCACTAAGCACATAGCCATTCGGTATCACTTTTTGAGGGATCACCAACAAAGGGGGGATATCGAGATAGCCTAAGTTAGCACCAAAGAACAATTAGTTGATATCTTTACCAAACCATTAGATGAGAAAACCTTTACCAAACTTAGGAATGAGCTAAACATTCTTGATTCTCGGAACTTTGATTGATACCTTGCACACATAGCTCATTTACATGCCTTTGATCATATCTCTTTTATGTCTATGACTAATGTGTTTTCAAGTATATTCCTATGCTAAGTCGTAGATTGAAAGGGAAATGGAGTTTTCGGCGAAGACAAGGCTTCCACTCCACTCTATCGGTATTATTTACCCTTCGCCGTCACTCCGCACCACTCTCCACTTTGGTATAATCTTCACTCATATTTATTTTTACCATTGGGGAGAAAGTAAAAAGGGCTCATATTTTACTTACAAAGTATCCGTTTTTGGCGATTCATGCCAAAGGGGGAGAAAGTATTAGCCCAAAGCAAAAGGACCGCACCACCACCAATTTCAAAAAGTTCTTAAAAGCAGTCTTTCAATTAGTATTAGATAAGTTTTTCAATTGGTATCTTACTTTTGATATAATTTCAAATTGGTATGACCTCTTTCAAAATTGACATCTAAAAACCCTCTTGAACACTAAGAGGAGAATTTCATTGAGGGGAAGTTTTGTTTTAGTCAAAGGAAATGCATTTGAAACAGGGGGAGAAATATTCAAATCTTGAAAATGCTTCTTACAAACTTATTCATATATCTTTGACTATTTGCAAAAGGACTTTGAAAATATTTTCCAAAAGAATTTGCAAAAACAAAACAAGTGGTGCAAGCGTGGTCCAAAATGTTAAAAGAAAGAAAGCAATCCATGCATATCTAATAAAAGTTAAATTGGTTTAATTCTAAGCAACCTTTGCACTTCTTTATGCAAACTAGTTCAATTCTGCACTTAAATATTTGCTTTGGTTTGTGTTGGCATCAATCACCAAAAAGGGGGAGATTGAAAGGGAAATAGGGTCAAACCTTTTCCTAAATAATTTTGGTGGTTGAAATGTCCAACACAAATTATTGGACTAACTAGTTTGCTCTAGATTATATGTTCTACAGGTGTCAAAGGTTCAACACAAACCAATAAAAAGATCTAAGTTAGGGTTCAAAAAGAAAGGAGCAAAAGAAACCAAAGAGAACCCTGGTGTGGCGCACCGGACTGTCCGGTGTGCCACCGGATAGTGTCCGGTGCACCAGGGGCCGTACAGGCTGAACTCCTCACCTTCGGGTTTCTGAGGCGGCTCTCCACTATAATTCACCAGACTGTCCGGTGTGCCAAGCAGAGCAACGGTCGCCAGTGCAACGGTCGACTTCAATGGTCGGCTGACAACGTGAACAGCGCGCGGACAGTTCGCGCAGAGTCAGAGCAGCGCCAGAAGGTGCACCGGACAGTGAACAATGCCTGTAGGTGCACCAAGATGTCAGAGCTCCAACGGTCGAAACCGTCAGAACCCTAACGATTGGGTGACGTGGCTAGCGCACCGGACTGTCCGGTGCGCCCATCGACAGTAGCCCTCCCCAACGGCTGTTTTGGTGGTTGGAGTTATAAATACCCCCAACCACCACCATTCAAGACATCCAAGCATTCACTACTCATTCAATACAAGAGCAATACACAACACTCCAAGACACAAATCAAAGCCTCCGATCAAATCAAAGTCCACAATTCAACTCTAGTTTTTAGGACTTGTGAGAAGATCGACTTGTGTTCTTTTGTTGCTCTTGTTGCTTGGTTGGCTTTCTTCTTTCTCTCATTCATACTCACAAAGCCTTGTAAGCGAAGCAAGAGACACCAATTGTGTGGTGGTCCATGCAGGGTCTAAGTGACCCGGGAAATCAAGGAAGGAAGCTCACTCGGTCTAGGTGACCGTTTGAGAGAGGGAAAGGGTTGAAAGAGACACGGTCTTTGTGAGCACCTCAACGGGGATTAGGTTTGCAAGAACCGAACCTTGGTAAAATAAATCACGGTGTCACTCTCTTGATTTGCTTGTGATTTATTTTCACCCTCTCTTTCGGACTCGAATTTATTTCTAATGCTAACCCCGGGTTGTAGTTGTGCTTAAAGTTTGTAAATTTCAGTTTCCGCCTATTCACCCCCTCTCTAGGCGACTTTCACTCGTGACTTCCCATTCATCTCTGTCGAGTAGACGAGGCATGGTACCACTACGAGGCCTTTACAAAGTTCCACTAGTTTCAGATAACCCGCTACGGTTCTGAGAAGGGTAATATAGGAATCTCTCGTCCGAAAAGCCATCGTAGCATGATCAACCCGAGAACCTCCCTATATGCAGCTCCTCTACCGCCCTTGCCCCTTTCGAGTAAGGTAGTCCTCCACTAGCTTTTCTAATTAGTCAACCAAGGGCGTCCCATACCACCCTTGTGGTAGCACTGTTTTCCCGGGTGGTCGCTCCATGTTCCAATTAATATAATGATCTTACCATGAACAATAATTAAAATAACAGCATAATTGGAACATGATCATAATTCAAATGTAACATTAATCCCAAAACCAAGTAGAGCAATAACAAATCTACCCAATAGTTCTCTTGTTTGCAAGGTGTGGGATAAACAATGCTAGGAAAACCTATTGGGTCCCATAAAATTAATCTGAGCATGTCAAAATGATTAATAGGAACATTATTAGGTAAAGAAAAGTGATCAAGGGCACAACTTACCTTAGACTCGAGATTCCAGGTACCAAGTTAGTCTTTAGATTCCCATGACCTCACCGCTACTCGTAGCAAAACATACAAATAGACAAAGAGTACATAAAATAACAATACACCAATCATGAGAACAAATATCGTAAGAATCTTTTACGCGATGATACGAGATCGTGGGTTCAAGAACCATTAAAATCGGAGCTAAAACGAAGAATTTATGCATAAAACGATATTTGGGCGCAATAAATCTAATAGATGTGATCTAATCGATACTGCATTTAAACTAAGCAGGTATTCAATTAAAATATTTGAGTTGATATTAATCATTAATAATTATTTATAAATTGCGTAGGTTAGAACTATAAATTAGATTAACTAGATTATCTAGCTAATTAACATTAATTAAACAATTAATTAATTAATTATTAATTAAACCATGTGGCATAATTAAAGTAATGTTACTACTACGTACGAAAAAATTAATATGAACCTAACACAACTTGATCGGATTAAAAACAAATTATTTGACCTATAAGATATCATATTTTTAATAAATTAGTAGGGTTGCACATAAATAGGTGACATGATGGTGGAAAAGGTTTGTTTAAAAATACATGACCTAGATGTTGTCAACTTATTATGATTGTACCTACTATTAAATTTGTGTTGTATAGCAGTCTTGCACGTAAAAAGGGTTTATGGTGGTGGTTATCTATTAGGCAGGAAGCATCAAGCTTATTTTATGGGAAATAACTCTAACATATCACTAACTTATCTTCCAATCAAATTCTTAACTTTGGGTTGCTGTTGATCATCTTAGTTTTTGATGATGTACCGGAGATCCGATCGATGAACAAAAACGCTGTGACGAAGCTTTCTCTCCTGGCTTGGCTCCACGACGCTCTCCACTTCTTGGTAGTCTGCTAGTCTCGGTTGACAACCACGGGTCCAGATTTTATAGGCCGGAGCCAGGGACGTCTGGCTGACAAGGATCCGGATCCCAGTGGTTACGGGAGCCCTTCTTTTCCGGTGTGCTCGTGCTGTTGAGAGCAAAGACCTGGCACCACGGCCCCACCACTCAATGGCTAGCGAACGACTATGGGCAGGGATGGAGGACATCGTGTTTGGCTGGTGAAATAAATAAAGAGAAAAAATGCACAAGGCAAGGGGCATGGGCCACGTGAAGGAGTGGGATGAGTAGGTAAGCTTGTGTTGTTTTTTCCTTTTTTATTTTACTTTCTGTTTTCTTTTCATATTTGAATCTTCAAGTTCAAAAATTTTAAATCTAAAAGTCAATATAGTTCTAATTCAGTTTCAAATTTAGATTCCAAATTTAATGCTCAAACAAACTCCAACATGAGATGCAATATTTATTATATGTCTTTATTTGATTCAATGCTATAATTATGTGGTGCACACACAAAAAAGTTTTTATTTTAAGGAAAAAAACTATTTTGTATAGTCTAGATAAAAAATCAATGATTATCATTTATTTATCTTGGGAAAAAACAATGCTTTCAAGAGTAAAATCTCAATTAGAAGATATTTTATTTTAAATCTTTAGAGTACTTATCCCTATGATGATATTTTATTTAATCCCTTAATTAGAGAACACATCTATTTAGATCTTATGATAATTTTTCCTAATAATGATTTTTGGGTGTTACATCTGCCCTCAAGGGAGAACGAGAAAGGATGCACCATCACTCCCATGCCTTTCTTCCCGGATGTCCTCTTCATTCAGGGGAGAGTGGAAACAGCGCCCATCTCCAATGACGAAGCCACCATGCTGGGGGAGGAGCCCCCAGCGCGATGCGTGACGACGACAAAACAGGCGCCGTAACGTACGGCGTCACCACGAAGCTGGAGAGCGCGATCCAGCCCAGCCCATCTCTCGAGACAAAGTTTTTTAGATGGGGAAAACCCCCGACGAAAGAACACACCGAGGACGCCGCAATTCCCACTGTCATGATCGCCGCCACGCTCAAGAGCGCGAGCGGGAACATGCCGAGCAAGATGCTAGGCTTCGACGCGAAAACCCACTCCTCGCTCGGAACCTATACCCTAACTTTGCTCGAGCACTAAATATGTCGAGCGAGGTTGGAGGGGGTCCTGGTGCAGATTGCCAATGGCCTACCGCGCACCCCGGACGCGGAGGGCTATCAGCAAGTGCTCACCCAGGCGGCAAATCACCTCTTACCTCTCGCCCACCCACCGAATTACTTGCATCACGCCAACAATAGCCGGCGAGATGCGCGAAGCAATATCAACGCTTCACGTGATCACCAACACGAGGACGAGATAAGGCGACGAGATGAGTATGATCAGGACCACGGAGCACCAGCGTGCAGCCGTGCGACCAGGACCGAATCAGCGGTAGCTTCCACCAGCAACCCATCCTCGAGGCGATCGAGGCGACATGATGCTTGCTCGCCTCCCTGGGACAGACAACACGATCACCGATGAGAGGATAAGGGGACGTGCGGAGTCTCAGCACTCACCCCTCGACTCCAAGCAATCCAGTGGCCTCCAAACTTCAAAGTTTCCAATGTCAACAAGTATGAGCCCAAGCAAGACTCAGAAGGCTGGTTGACAGTCTACACGACTACCGCTCGGGCCACCGGGCAATAGAGGACGTCATGAAAGTGTACCTGTCCATTATCCTAGGGTAGGATGCACTGCAGTGGCTCTGACATCTGCTGCAACACTGCATCAACGACTGGGAAGATTTTAGCCATCGGCTTGTTGTGAATATCCAATCACTTTCTAACAAACCGACACAACCATGGGACCTCAAATCTATCAAACACCAGAGTGACGAGACCCTCTGCTCGTTTCTCAGGAGATTTCAAACCATGAGGAATCGTATTCCTGAAGTCGCGGAGGTAGCCGTGATCGATGATTTCTATCGAGGATCCAACGACTCGGCTTTCGTCCGAGCCATCCTTCAGAAGGCGCCCGTCACCACGGAATAACTATTCCGGGAGGTGAACATCTACATCACCGTGGACGAGCGAGCCTAAGGTCTCATTGGAGGCACAAAGCCCGCGCTCCCAGCGCCTAGGAAGGACATGAACCAGCAATCGGACAAGCGCTGGGACAAGAGGCCCTGAGAAAGAGGTGCATACCACTGGGCCGCCGGCTACTCGAGCCCACAGCGCGCCCCATGGTGGGGTATGGACACTGGATGAGATCCTTGACTCCCAGTGCCCATACCACAAGGAGATCCGCCACACTCTACAAAACTGTTGGGACTTCAAGAATTCCGCTGGGCATGGCCGGTCGTTCCAACCGCTCCCACCTCCCCCTCCATGAGGAGAGCCCCCCCCGAGCCGAGCTAGCCTTAGCGGCAGGGTGGAGGGGTTGGCGGGGCTTTTCCACGTATTGACCGAGAAGTCAGCGTGATCTTCGGGGGACATGGTGTGGCAAAACTGCTCAAATTATTCCAGCTTAAGTGTACGAGTCACGCCTTAGAGGCAGCAACACACTTAAATCGGAATAACTCGTCAGTCCCTCAGATCTAGTCTAATAAAGCCACTTACCAAGGATCGAATACCACTAGTTCACGCGAAGGTGAGGCACAGAGAGAATACAATAAACATGAAACCACAAATTAAAGTACTGGAGGTATTACATATATCAGAGTTTTAATAAAAGATCACAAGTTCGTAATTAAAATGCAGCGGATAATTGATAACGTCGATACTGATGAATAGGGCAAGGCCTAGCCCACTACTCCTCCTAGTCCTCTCCTATCGAGGCAGCATCCCACTCGACCATCCAACCTAGTGGCAGGGTGGAAGGCCAAGTCACACCATCGACCATATCTTGTAGCGTACCTAGAAAAAAATATGCCACAAGCAAGGCTGAGTATACTAATACTCAGCTAGACTTACTCGGTGTGAGGAGTCTACTCCTCTACCTCTAGACCATGCATCTGTTTGGCTGAGGGGTTTGGTTTGCCAAAAGCACTAGCTGAGTCTAAAGTAAATTTTAACTTTTCCAGTTCTAGCATATTTAATTAAGCAAGATTTGCTCCTTTTCTAAGCATACGTGGTAACAATCATTTAGTACAATCAACATGTTATCTCAAGTAAAACCTCATTTCACTTTTTACTCAATGCAGTACAAGGGGTTAAGCAGTCTCATTAGCTGTGAGAAGCAGACGATTCGAATCGAGTTTTTAACCTTGCAAGGTAAACCTAAACACACGACATGTAGGGGCACTTCGTCCCCACACATATCAACCGTCCCCATCGATTCCCCATTCGCGGCCAGGACTCACCGCCTTGGCATGCAATGCCCCATTGACCCTGGCTGCCGCCGTGCAGTGGCTGCACTTGCACCCACCATAGCTAGCATGGGAGACCCTGTCTCAGGACAAGTGAGGGGGAAAGTCTGCGCCCGGCTTAACTCAGGTACTAGGCTTACCGGTTACCATATTTCCCGACATGTGTTTAGTACTTTCAAACGCTTGACAAAGATATCCACACATTAATCCTTAATTCCATTTTCCATCTCATGGACAAGGCATCCACCCTAGATCCAAGTCCATAGACCATCATAGATCCCGTTATCAAGATGAATACAATCAATTCCTGACCTTGCGCGAGTGCTAGAAAAATCACTCAACTTCTACCGAGATCCCTAATTAGCAAAGCAGCTACTCGACCTAGCATACTAGTATCCATCTCAAAAAGGAATCCTGAATTCATGCAACTAGGGGTTTCAAGCAACTCCTACACTTAAGTGCACATTACAAACCTATAAACATTAAGTGTAGTAAAGTAGCATATATAATGGTTATGCATAAAACCGGGGCTTGCCTTCAAAAGCTGAGGCTGCGGGAAGATCCTCGGGGGCAGGTTCTAGAGCTGGCTCCTGGACTTCCTCTTGGGCAACTCCTTGCTCGGGGATGAGCACGTACTCTCCGTCAGCGAGGTTGCAATATAAATGAATGCAATGAATAAGATATATGTATGCCATGGTATGTAAATTAATAATTGAAATGCGAGGTGAAGTACTCAAGTTAGCAGGGCAGGTCTTAGCTCCATTGTTTAAGGTTCTTGGGGTATACTTGGCAATTAGAAGTAGGTGTGGTCAATCTAGGAAGTTGGATTAAGGTTGTACTTAACAATCCCTCTATGTCTTAGTGATGATTAAATAAGGTTCTTGGCTGAAGCATTTATGACTTAACTTAGTACTTTTTATTTATGCTTCTTAGAGTAGGTTTGAACTACAACATAGCTTCAAAAATTTCCAAAAATTCTGTAAAAATTACAGTGGCTTCTCACTGGTTTGCATAACCCAGTCTCAAAAATTTAGGCTTAAAATGATAATGGTTTTCTCTGTACAAAAATATTAAAATTTAGGGCAGAGGGGGCATTTTGAACTACAACTCTCCTCTAACAGTGAATTTCTCCCTAAGGTTTATTTTTGCTGGCATTTAGGGGTAATAATAAGACTTTATACAAAATTTTAGCCAATGATACCTAATGGTCATTTTATTGTGATTTTCTAAAGTTTTAGGGCCTAGTGGTGCTTTCTACTACTACTATATTTGAAAAATGTCAAACAACAAATTTCCTAATTTTTCTATCTTCTTCTTTGCGCAAGAGCAATCATTCCTTAAGTTGGTTAATTTTGCTCAAAGGGAAGGGGTGGTAGAATTTCTTGGAGTATATGGTCTTTTTCATGGGGTAGGGAGTGAGGTGTATTACATCATATTTTTATTGTAGTTCCATATTTTTCTCTGGTGGCTTACATCATAAGTAATTAGGTAAAAATTGGTTTGCTCACTATTTCACATTTTGTCTTTCTTTTGATTTATTTGAAGTATTGGCTAAATCCATGTTCTATTTGTTTAACTCACTTACTGTGATGGTTTGGGGTGTTTACTATTTTTGTAGTGGTATACTAGTAGTTAGAGGTCTACTGATTTTTTCTTGCCATTATGGTATTTGCCCTTATATTTCATGGCTTTTCTTCACTTCTTACTGCCTAATAAAATTATAACCTTAGATTAGCACTGGACTAGGGTTCCATATATTTTTCCTATGTTCTATATAACTTAGGCATACTAGGAAAAATATGGTCATTCTCTGGTTCTTATTTTCTATCACCTTTTTCATTTTTCTAAAGATTGGGCAGAAATAGTTTTTAATGGACATTTCTGGTTTATTCTTGTATACTGGGGTGTTCAATATTTTTAAACAATGTGTATACTAGGTGAGTATCTCCACAAATTTTCTCAAGTCCAGTATAGAAGTATTTCTATTTTTCTCTGTATTAATAAGGTTTGGGTAGTTTTCTAATTTAAATTCAAACTCTAAAAATCAGCACAGAAAATATGGGGTTCAATATTTTCATTTGATAGTTCATAATTTTTAGAATCTAGCAAAATTGGTTTGACCACTTTTTGATGTATCAAACTCAAGTTATGCATTTTTGAAGTTGGCTGCTGTTATTTATTAAAAGTTTAATTCAAATTGAAAGGAAAACTAGTTTGCGCTGAGACCCCTGGTTTCCTTCACTGTTTCTATTACATCTAGGTCATTAGGGCACTATTCACTTGTGTGACTGACAGCGCGAAAAACACCCTAGGACCTATCCTAATCTAACCCGCGGTCCTTGGGTTCTTGGAACAGTACCCTCGACAAAGATTATGGTGGCGAGACTCACCGACGGTGAAATAGCTCCGACAAAGTGGTCGATGACGTGGGGGAGGTCGCAGCGGTCACGTCGGTGTGCGGGTCGTTGGTGGGGATGGCCAGAGTTGGTCGGACCTCGTGCGCAGGCGGGGAAGCTTGTCGACGGCAAGGATTCCGGCCTAACCACGGCGGCATAGTTCAATCCAGTGAGCTGGAAAGCTGCATAGGAGGCTAGGGAGGTTGTAGGCGCAAGCAATTGGAAAATGGTTTATCTTGTAGCCCGGTCTACGCACGGTGGCAGGCGACCGAAGTCCAGTGAGGGCGACCCGCTGCTCCGGTGAGGCAGGTTCTTGGTTCTCGCTTGGAAAAGCTTCACGGATCCATGGGGAAGCTGTCTAGGGGCTCATGTGAGGCTAGGTGTCTACAGGAATGGCTGGCTGCGGTGGCCGGCGCTCGGGTGGCTTGGGCGGGCGACGCAGAGCTCGCCGGAGCTAAGAGTTGGGTCTGCGAAGTTAGGCGAGGTGTGGAGGGAGTACGGCCGAGGCCGCACTATTTTATAGGTGTGGGCGCGCGGGCACGCACGGCTCGGCACGGGCGCGTGTGCATCGGTGCGTCAGCCACGGTTGAGCACGTGGCCCATCGCTTCTGCTCCTGTTCTAACGCCGATAGGCCTCATATCTTCGTGAATTTGGGCAAGATCACCGTGTAAGATATGGTCCCTAATGCAAGCTTTGTCGTTTATGTGTGGGAGCTGAGGGGTTTTCGGCCGTGTACAGTGAGTTGTCATGTCATCAAGTTGCCACTGTCTCACTGCTGCATCCCGAGGCAAAACCATGTCAAAACATTTGAAACGGCTGAGATTTACCTCCAAACTTTTCCTGGATGTGCCTAAGGTAATTTGGCACCAATTTGATATTTGGACCACACAGGTTTGAGCCTTGGAACTAGGTGAACATGGTTGATTAAGAAGAGAGGGTCAATTTTCAGATTTCTGAATTTCCAATTGAGTCTTCACTTAAATGTCTGTTTTGGGCATTTTTCAAAACCCTTTTAATTAAACTTCCTTACTATATTTTGTAGCTTATTTAATGTACTATAACTTTGTTAATTGGTCCACATTATGATTTTATGTTTTTCATAGTCTTTTCACTAAATTCCCCTTTTGTGTTCAAATGACTTAATTTGGGTAGTGTTTTGAACATTTTTCTCCCTTGAGGTGCATGATGTGTGTTGGGGGCCTTCGTCCTCCGAAGGTCCTCAAAAACATGATTTAAAAATATCTTCCAAGTGTGACATATGAACAGGTACCTTCAGACTCGGGTTAAAAGCATGTACGATGTAAAAAGCATGATCGTGACGAAGGTTGGAGTTGCTCCGAAGCTACGAGCAAGGGAGCTTCAGCTAAATAGCAGAAAGAAAGGAACCGACTTAAAGGGGAAAGGCTATCTAGTCCTCATAGATTTGTCTATAAATCAATAGTAAATATAAAGGGCATGAATGTAATTTCTCACAGGCTGCGTCCTGTGCCTATAAATAGATGAACAGTAACCCCGTACTGTTCACGCTGATTTGTATTCGTTTGTGTGTCACGCTTGTACTTTTACCTTCTATCAAGCCGAAGGTATATTTGTAATTCAATATTGTTTCTATCTTTCCAGGATAATATGATGAAAATAAATTAATAATGTTATATGATTGTTTATGCTGTCTTTTATATTTCATATGCTTCTTCTTTTATTAACATATACCGCGTTTGTGAAGGCATGTCCTTTATAACTATCGGCGTTCCGAGACCGGGGGTCCCTGAGCCGACGAGTGAATGTCGCCGCGTGCCCCAGCCTAGATGGGTCGAGCGCGAGGCCGAGCGCGAAGGGGGGAGAGCGAGGCGGCCGGAGACCGGCGTGAGAGAGGTGGGAATCCCGCGGCCTTCGTGTTCGTCCCGCGCCCAGGTCGAGTGCGCTTGCAGTAGGAGGTTACAAGCGTCCACGCAGGAGAGGGAGCGAGCGGCCCCAAGCGAGCACGTACCTCGTCCTCGTCCCCGCGCGGCCAACCCTCTCTAAGAGGGCCCTGGTCCTTCCTTTTATAGGCGTAAGGAGAGGACCCAGGTGTACAATGGGGGGTGTAGCAGAGTGCTACGTGTCTAGCAGGGGAGAGCCAGCGCCCTAAGTACATGCCGTTGTGGCAGCCGGAGAGATCTTGGCACCCAGCTGGTGTGATGTCGTGGCCGTCGGAGGAGCGATGGAGCCTGGCGGGGGGACAGCTGTCGGAGCTGTTGAGTCCTTGCTGACGTCCTCTTGGTTCCGTAAGGGGGCTGAGAGCCGCCGTCGTCACAGAGTATGCAGGGCGCCATCATCGCCTATCTGGCGGAGCGAGCCAGGTGGGACACCGGTCTTGTTCCCCGTGGCCCGAGTCAGCTCGGGGTAGGGTGATGATGGTGCCTCTTGTTGACGTGGCTGGTCTACGCCCTAGGTTGGGCGACGTGGAAGCTCCTCCGAAGCCGAGGTCGAGTCTGTCTTCCGTGGCCGAGGTTGAGTCCGAGCCCCCGGGTCGGGCGAGGCGGAGGTCGCCGTCTGATGCCGGGGCGGAGTCCGAGCCCTAGGGTCGGGCGAAGCGGAGTTCGTCGTCTTCTGGGGCTGAGCCCAAGTTCGAGCCCTGGGTCGAGCGAGGCGGAGATCGTCGTCTTCTGGGACTTAGCTCGAGTCCGAGCCCTGGGTCGGGCGGAGTTCTCCGTCTTCCGGGACTTAGCCCGAGTCCGAGCCCTGGGTCGGGCGGAGTTCGCCGTCTTCCGGGACTTAGCCCGAGTCCGAGCCCTGGGTCAGGCGGAGTTCGCCGTCTTCCGGGACTTAGCCTGAGTCCGAGCCCTGGGTCGGGCGGAGTTCGCCGTCTTCTGGGACTTAGCCCGAGTCCGAGCCCTGGGTCGGGCGAAGCGGAGCTTCCTATGGTGCCTTCGACCGGGCCTGGCCGCCTGTCAGCCTCACTCTGTCGAGTGGCACCGCAGTCGGAGCGGCGCAGGCGGCGCTGTCTTTCTGTCAGACTGGTCAGTGGAGCAGCGAAGTGACGGCGGTCACTTCGGCTCTGGGGGGCGCGCGTCAGGATAAAGGTGTCAGGCCACCTTTGCATTAAATGCTCCTGCGACTTGGTCGGTCGGTGCGGCGATTTGGTCAGAGTTGCTTCTTAGCGAAGACAGGGCCTTGGGCGAGCCGGGAACACATTCGCCGTTGGAGGGGGGCCTCGGGCGAGACGGAGATCCTCCGGGGTCGGCTGCCCTTGTCCGAGGCTAGGCTCGGGCGAGGCGTGATCGGGTCCCTCATATGGACCGATCCCTGACTTAATCGCACCCATCAGGCCTTTGCAGCTTTATGCTGATGGGGGTTACCAGCTGAGAATTAGGAGCCTTGAGGGTACCCCTAATTATGGTCCCCGACAGTAGCCCCCGAGCCTCAAAGGGAGTGTTAGCACTCGCTTGGAGGCTTTCGTTGCACTTTTTTGCAAGGGGACCAGCCTTTCTCGGTTGCGTTTTGTTCCGGTGGGTGCGCCCGAGCGCACCCGCCGGGTGTAGCCCCCGAGGCCTCGGAGGAGTGGTTTCACTCCTCCGAGGTCTTAATGCCTCGCGTAATGCTTCGGCTGGTCTGGTCGTTCCCTCATGCGAGCTGGCCGTAGCCCGGGTGTACGGTCGGGTCCCAAGTTCTCGGGCTGGTATGTTGACGCTGTCAACGGTTCGGCCGGAGCCGGGTTTGCGAGAGCAGCCCCCGAGCCTCTGCACAGGGCGAGAGGGCGATCAGGGACAGACCCGACTTTTTTACATACGCCCCTGCGTCGCCTTTCCGCAAGGAGGAGGGGGGGAAAGCGCCATGTTGCCCTCGATGGGCGCCGAACATGGTGTCTCCGGTGAGCTGCAAGCGGGTAATCCGAGTGGACGTCCGTGCCCCGTTCGTTAGGGGTCGGCTAGGGGCCCAGAGGCACGCCCAAAAGTACATGCGGGTGATCTGCCGGACCCGATACCCTGGCGACGGGGTCCGAGGGCTTGATGCCTCCCTCTGATGGGATTCCATTACAAGATCGTTCCCGCTGGTCTCAGAAATGTCCTAGGGTACCTCGGGAGCGCAGCCCGAGCCTTGGTTATGTATCGAACGTACCCATGGTCATCCCTCGCTCGGCGTCTGAGGCGGCTGTGAACCCTTCGGGGGCCAGCCTTCGAACCCCTGATCAGTAGTGGGCGCGGAGCCCGAGTAGCCTGAGGCGGCCGTGGAACCCTTCCGAGGGGTCGGCCTTCGAACCTCTGACCAGTAGTGGGTGTAGGGCCCACGCGATCTGAGGCGGCTGTCGAACCCTTCTGAGGGGCCAGCCTTCGAACCTCTGATCAGTAGGGGGGGCTCGGAGCCTAGTTCCTTCTCGGGGAAGGATCCTTTTCGGGGTATCCCCCTTTCCCGGTCCCTATTGCAAGAGAGAGAAAGAGGAAAAAAAGGAAAAGGATACGAAATCGAACGACGCGGCGTACCTTTTTTGACGCGGTCATTATGGCGAAGGCGAAGTGTCGCCCGCTTCTCCTGCCAGAGGCGCCGTCTGTCCCGCCGCGGAGTTAATGCGACGGGGCGAGTGGTTGGCGGGGCGGCCGTTGCGCGTGCGCGAGCCGTTCGAGGAACGGATCACGGGCGCGTTGTCTTCACGCCGTGAGAGAGGGTTCTCTCGCTGCCCCCGGACGGGACGTGAGCTTGGCTGACGACGTGGCCGCTGCTCTCGCTCGCCTGCCACCGCCATTACTGCTGGCCCACTTTTGGCCGCATTGACCGTCGCGCCAGGCTGGCGTTGCTGGGTCGCGCGCTGGGTCGCCTCGAGTCGCGGTGTTGGTTCCGCAGTCGAGGAGACGCGGTAGTGGCGCAAGTGGCGGTGCAGTTGCATGCACGAAGCATTTGGCGCGCCGGTTGCATGACGCGTGGGCCTGGGCCTCCATGCTGGGCGTGTTGGGAGTCGGAGAAGCGCGCCCACTTGGCGCGGTTGCATGCCGCCTGCATGGTTGCCCGCCCCTTTCGCCCGTCGGTCTGGGCAAAAGTGGAGAGTCGCTTGTAACCGTTGGGCGGTTGTACGCACCGCGCACGGCGGTTTGGCTTCTTCCGCTCTGAGCCGGCTTGTATGACGTGTGGGACCCAGCCCCCGCGACGTAGGGGAGGACCTTGGAGTGTGTTGGAGAAGACTCAGCCCGTGACGGCTAGGGACGCAAGTAGGGAGAGCCGCCTTTAAGAGGGGGGTGACTCCCTTGGAAGGCGACCATGTCTTCGCGCTCCCTTATGCATCGTGTCTTTCCACCTTCCAAGCCCCCGGATGGGGGATATCCGCCGTCTTTCCGCCTCGTCGTTGGAGGAACGCAACTCCGTGGGAGTTGGAACCTTTCAGCCATCGTTCGGCTTCAAGGATTTTCATCATGCAGCCTGGTTGCACCCCTCCGCCGGCGGTCACCCAAGATGGTGACCTCCAGTTTGATGGTGGGGGAAAGCGAGCCGGGCTACGGCCTCTGCCCCTCCCTCAGCCTCAAGGATTTTCATCACCAGGGCTGGGGAGGGGAGTGAGCCGAGTTGGGGTCGGCCCCTACGTGGGCGGTGGCCCGCTCCTTCCCTCAGTGATCGGGGGGAAGGGCGGCTGTCGTCCATGGCGCCGGCAGCTGCAGCGTGCCTGGCTCTCGGACCCGAGTGGCTTCAGAGCCGTTCTCGGCGCCGGCTTTCGCCACGGCAGCTGGAAGAGGTTCTTCCGCCGACGAGATAGCCAGGGCCGCCCACGGGCCGACCTCCAACTCTACGGCCTTCTGCCCGTCCTTGCCTCACAAGTTTGGGCATGGGCGGGGGTCTCTTGGCAGCAGCATCTGCCCTGAGGTCAGCGCTGCCACTGTTCGGCCCCCCGGAGCAGAAGTCGTCGTCGTCGCCGCCGCTGGAGCGGGCGACGGCGCGCCGTTCGTCGGTCTTCTATCGCTCCGCAGGCTCCCCCCTATCGAGTGGGGTTGTTCGTACCTGCGGAGGTGGAACCGGAGTTCCGTTTGTAATGGCACTTTGAATGCCAGTGTTTTTGTTCATTGTGGCTGTCGAGGCCTAAACATGTATGTATTTTTGGCATGGAGCCGTGTTTTTTCCTCATTTTCGAGCACTAAGACTCGCCTGTTGGTTGTCTGTACCGCTTCACCAAGGGTGAGTCGCCCCGTGTAAAGGTGACGAGTGAGGTATCCGTATCCCGGAGGCGTAGGAGTCCCTCGGCTCGGTCGGCCTTGTTGTCCGAGGCTTCTCTAGCTTAGTTAAAGGAACCCCTCGGTCGCTCTTCGATGAGCCGAGGCCAGGGGTAGCGGTATCAGCATGAACAGGGGCAGAGTTGGCTCGAAAAGGAAACCTGGTTAGCCGAAGCCTAGCCGGGTCGTTCGTTAGCGGGACCGACACCGGAGTTGACCAGCCGAGGCCTCGGGTCGGGCTGACGTCCTTGGAGGACAGCTGGCCGAGGCCCCAGGGTGACCGGTCGAGCCACCTGCTCGGGCCGGATTCCCGGAGAAGACCCTAGCAGCGATTGCCCGGGCGTGGCGATGACGTCGTCCTTTAGAGTGGAGATCCTCGGACCGCGTCGCCGTCCGAGGCTAGGTCGGACCTCACCGAAGGTGTCGTTGATGCCGAGGGTGCCGCTGCTCCCTTCAGCCGTCAAGATCCGAGCCTGCAGGATCGGATTATCTTGTAACGTGTGTTTTCTGCGGCCGCCGAGGCCCAAACACACCTTCGCCGTGTTGTAAAGCTGCGTCTCTTTTCCTCTTGTTTCGAGTATCTGGACTTTTTTGTCGGTAACATAATTGTTTTGTGCGAGCGAGAGTTGCTTCTCACGGAAGGTGATGAGTGAGGTATCCGTATCCCGGAGGCGTAGGAGTCCCTCGGCTCGGTCGGCCTTGCCGCTTACGCGCACTCTTGCCCGTCCATGGGGTTCTGTTCCCGACGCAGTCGAGAAGGCTCAAACGATCGCTTCGGCAGAAGAGCTTCCGAACGTGAAGACTTGTTCGGTCCGCGGAATCACTTATCCGAACGTGAGTTACTTATCGCAGAAGGTGATGAGTGAGGTATCCGTACCCCGGAGGCGTAGGAGTCCCTCGGCTCGGTCAGCCTTGGCTGCTTACGTGTACTCCGTCGTTTTCAGGATCCACTTTCAAAGTAGTCAAAAAGCACGAAAGATATTCTGGCAGAAAAGATCTTTTTTTGAGGAAAAAATTCGACGCAGAGGGGGTTCCCCCCCTTTTAGCCCCCGAGGGAGGGTCGGGCTTTGCCCAGGCAAGGCTGACCCTTCCTTGATGACTAAACTTTGCGTGGGAGCGAGGTTTATGAACAACTTGAAAACATCTTAAGGGTAGAAGCGACATAGCTGTTGGATGTTCCAAGCGTTGCTGTAGACCTCGCCTTGACTGTTGGCCAGCTTGTACGTTCCGGGCTTCAGAACTTTAGCGATGACGAACGGCCCCTCCCAGGGGGGCGTGAGCTTGTGCCGCCCTCGGGCGTCTTGTCGCAGCCGAAGCACCAGGTCTCCCACCTGGAGGTCTCGGGACCGGACCCCTCGGGCGTGGTAGCGTCGCAGGGACTGCTGGTACCGCGCCGAGTGTAGTAAGGCCTTGTCCCGAGCCTCCTCCAGCTGGTCCAGCGAGTCTTCTCGGCTAGCTTGGTTGCTTTGGTCGGTGTAGGCCCTCGTCCTCAGGGAGCCGTATTCCAGGTTTGTGGGCAAGACGGCCTCGGCCCCGTAGACTAGGAAGAACGGCGTGAAGCCCGTGGCTCGGCTTGGCATTGTCCTCAGACTCCAGACCACCGAGGGGAGTTCCTTCATCCATCGCTTGCCGAACTTGTTGAGGTCGTTGTAGATCCGAGGCTTGAGCCCTTGTAGAATCATGCCGTTGGCACGCTCTACTTGCCCATTTGACATGGGATGAGCCACGACGGCCCAGTCCACCCGGATGTGATGATCCTCGCAGAAGTCCAGGAACTTTCTGCCGGTGAACTGGGTGCCGTTGTCGGTGATGATGGAGTTCAGGACCCCGAAGCGATGGATGATGTTGGTGAAGAACGCCACCGCCTGCTCGGACCGGATGCTGTTCAAAGGTCGGACCTCGATCCACTTGGAGAATTTGTCGATGGCGACCAGCAGGTGCGTGTAGCCCCCAGGTGCTTTCTGCAAGGGGCCGACGAGATCCAGACCCCACACAGCGAAAGGCCAGGTGATGGGTATCGTCTGTAGAGCCTGAGCGGGCAGGTGGGTCTGCCTTGCGTAGAACTGACACCCTTCGCAGGTGCGGACAATTCTAGTGGCGTCGGCCACCACCGTTGGCCAATAGAAGCCTTGTCGGAAAGCATTCCCGACAAGGGCTCGAGGTGCTGCGTGATGGCCGCAAGCCCCCGAGTGTATCTCTTGCAGGAGTTCCTGACCTTCGGCGATGGAGATGCATCGCTGGAGGATGCCAGAGGGGCTGCGGTGGTAGAGCTCCCTCTCATCACCCAGCAAGACGAACGACTTGGCACGTCGCGCCAGCCGCCGAGCTTCGGCTCGGTCGGAGGGTAGCTCTCCTTGGTGGAGATATTGCAGGTACGGGGTCTGCCAGCTTTGATCAGGCGTGACCCCACTTCGCTCCCCCCAACGTGCAGTGTCTCGCCCTCGGGGGCCGAGGGTACCTCGGGCTGAACCGAGGATGCCTCGGGCCGAGCCGAGGGTGCCTCGGACTGAGCCGAGGGTACCTCGGGCTGGGCCGAGGGTGCCTCGGGTTCGGGCGTGTCGTCGATCTTGACGGAGGGTTGATGCAGATCCCGGGAGAAGACGTCCGGGGGAACCGTCGTTCGCCCCGAGGCTATTTTAGCCAGCTCGTCCGCAGTTTCGTTGTAGCGCCGAGCGATGTGGTTGAGCTCGGGCCCGTAGAACTTGTCTTCCAGGTGCCGAACCTCATCGCAGTAGGCCTCCATCTTCGAGTCACGGCAGTGGGAGTTCTTCATGACTTGGTCGATGACGAGCTGCGAGTCACCGCGAGCATCGAGGCATCGGACCCCTAGCTCGATGGCGATCCGCAACCCGTTGACCAGAGCCTCATACTCGGCCACATTGTTGGACGCCGGGAAATGGAGGCGTAGCACGTAGCGTAGGTGCTTCTCGAGGGGCGAGATGAAGAGTAGGCCTGCGCTGGCTCCTGTCTTCATCAGCGACCCGTCGAAGAACATGGTCCAGAGCTCCGGCTGGATCGGAGCTGTTGGGAGCTGAGTGTCGACCCATTCAGCTACGAAGTCCGCCAAGACCTGGGACTTGATGGCCTTCCGAGGAGCGAACGAGATCGTCTCGCCCATGATTTCCACCGCCCACTTTGCAATCCTTCCCGAGGCCTCCCGGCACTGGATGATCTCCCCAGGGGGAAGGATGACACCACAGTTACCGGGTGAGACTCGAAGTAGTGTCGCAGCTTCCGCCGCGTTAGGATCACCGCGTACAGCAGCTTCTGAACTTGTGGGTAGCGGATCTTAGTTTCTGACAGTACCTCGCTGACGAAGTAGACTAGCCTTTGAACGGGCAATGCATGCCCCTCTTCTTGCCTCTCGATCACAATCGCGGCGCTAACCACCTGAGTGGTCGCGGCGACGTAGACCAAGAGGGCTTCTCCGGCAGCTGGGGGTACCAAGATAGGCGCCTTCGTGAGGAGCGCCTTCAGGTTCCCGAGGGCTTCCTCGGCCTCAGGGGTCCAAGTGAAGCACTCAACCTTCCTTAAGAGGCGGTACAGCGTCAGACCTCTCTCGCCGAGGCGTGAGATGAAGCGGCTCAGAGCCGCGAGGCATCCCATGACCCTCTTTACGCCTTTCAAGTCCTTGATGGGCCCCATGCTAGTAATAGCTGCGATCTTCTCCGGGTTGGCTTCGATGCCCCGCTCGGAGACGATGAAGCCCAAGAGCATGCCTCGGGGCACCCCGAAGACACACTTCTCGGGATTGAGCTTGACGCCTTTCGCCTTGAGACATCGGAATGTCACTTCAAGGTCGGAAAGGAGGTCAGAGGCTTTCCTCGTCTTGACCACGATGTCATCGACGTAGGCCTCGACCGTGCGGCCGATGTGTTCGCCGAACACATGGTTCATGCACCGCTGGTACGTCGCGCCCGCATTCCTCAAGCCGAACGGCATGGTGACATAGCAGTACATGCCGAAGGGCGTGATGAAAGAAGTCGTGAGCTGGTCGGACTCTTTCATCCTGATTTGGTGATACCCCGAGTAGGCATCGAGGAAAGACAGGGTTTCGCACCCAGCAGTGGAATCCACGATTTGGTCGATGCGAGGCAGAGGGTAGGGAACCTTCGGACATGCTTTGTTGAGACCAGTGTAGTCTACACACATCCGCCATTTCCCCCCTTTCTTTCTCACAAGCACAGGGTTGACAAGCCATTCGGGATGGAATACCTCCTTGATGAACCCTGCCGCCATTAGCTTGTGGATCTCCTCGCCTATGGCTCTGCGCTTCTCCTCGTCGAATCGGCGCAGAGGCTGCTTGACGGGTCAGGCTCCGGCTCAGATGTCCAGCGAGTGCTCGGCGACATCCCTCGGTATGCCGGGCATGTCCGAGGGACTCCACGCGAAGACGTCGGCGTTCGCACGGAGAAAGTCGACGAGCACAACTTCCTATTTGGGACCGAGCTCGGAGCCGATCCGGACTTGCTTGGAGGCGTCACTGCTGGAGTCGAGGGGGATAGACTTAACCGTCTCCGCTGGCCCAAAGTTGCCGGCATGACGCTTCACGTCTGGGACCTCCTTCGAGAGGCTCTCCAGGTCGGCGATGAGGGCCTCAGACTCGGCGAGGGCCTCGGCGTACTCCACGCACTCCACGTCGCATTCGAACGCGTGTTTGTACGTGGGGCCGACGGTGATGACCCCATTGGGGCCCGGCATCTTGAGCTTCAGGTAGGTGTAGTTGGGGACGGCCATGAACTTCGCGTAGCATGGCCTCCCCAGTACCGCGTGGTAGGTTCCTCGGAACCCGACCACCTCGAACGTCAGGGTCTCCCTTCGGAAGTTGGAGGGTGTTCCGAAGCAGACGGAAAGGTCGAGCTGTCCGAGGGGCTAGACGCGCTTCCCGGGAATGATCCCATGGAAGGGCGCAGCACCTGCCCGGACAGAGGACAGATCGACACGCAGGAGCCCGAGGGTCTCGGCGTAGATGATGTTGAGGCTGCTGCCTCCGTCCATGAGGACCTTGGTGAGCCTGACGTCGCCGATGATGGGGTCGACGACGAGCGGGTATTTCCCCAGGCTCGGCACATGGTCGGGGTGGTCGGCTTGGTCGAAGGTGATGGGCTTGTCGGACCAGTCTAGGTAGACTGGCGCTGCCACCTTCACCGAACAGACCTCCCGGCGCTCTTGCTTGCGGTGCCGAGCCGAGGCGTTCGCCGCTTGCCCACCATAGATCATGAAGCAGTCGCGGACCTCGGGGAACTCTCCTGCTTGGTGATCTTCCTTCTTGTCGTCGTCGCGGGCCTTGCCACCCTCCGCGGGCGGCCCGACCCTGTGGAAGTGGCGCCGAAGCATGACGCACTCCTCAAGGGTGTGCTTGACGGGCCCCTGGTGATAGGGGCACGGCTCCTTGAGCATCTTGTCGAAGAGGTTGGCACCTCTGGGGGGCTTCCGAGGGTTCTTGTACTCGGCGGCGGCGATAAGGTCCGCGTCGGCGGCGTCGCGTTTCGCTTGCGACTTCTTCTTGCCCTTCTTCTTGGCGCCGCGCTGAGTTGACGCCTTAGGGGCATCTTCCGAAGGGCGGCCCTGGGGCTGCTTGTCCTTCCGGAAGATAGCCTCGACCGCCTCCTGGCTGGAGGCGAACTTGGTGGCGATGTCCATCAGCTCGCTCGCCCTGGTGGGGATCTTGCGACCCAGCTTGCTCACCAGGTCGCGACAGGTGGTGCCGGCGAGGAACGCGCCGATGACATTTGAGTCGGTGATGTTGGGCAGCTCGGTGCGCTGCTTCGAGAATCGCCGGATGTAGTCCCGGAGAGACTCTCCCGGCTGCTGTCGGCAGCTTCGGAGGTCCTAGGAATTCCCGGGGCGCACGTACGTGCCCTGGAAATTGCCAGCGAAAGCTTGGACTAGGTCATCCCAGTTGGAGATCTGCCCCAGAGGCAGGTGCTCCAACCAGGCGCGAGCGGTGTCGGAGAGGAACAGGGGGAGGTTGCGGATGATGAGGTTGTCATCGTCCGTTCCACCTAGCTGACAGGCCAGACGGTAGTCCACGAGCCACAGTTCCGGTCTCGTCTCCCCCGAGTACTTTGTGATAGTAGTCGGGGGTCGGAACCGGGTCGGGAACGGCACCCGTCGGATGGCCCGGCTGAAGGCCTGCGGACCGGGTGGTTCGGGCGAGGGACTCCGATCCTCCCCACTGTCGTAGAGTCCCCCACGCCTGGGGTGGTAGCCTCGGCGCACCCTCTCGTCGAGGTGGGCCCGACGGTCGCGGTGATGGTGCTCGTTGCCGAGGCGACCCGGGGCCGCAGGCGCGGTGTTGCGCGTGCGCCCGGTGTAGATCGAGGCTTCCCGCATGAATCGGGAAGTCGCGGCATGAGGTTCCGAGGGGTACCCCTGCCTTCAGGAGGCAGAGCTCTCGGCCCGTCGGACCGTGGCGCCTTCCAGGAGATTCTTAAGCTCCCCCTGGATTCGCCGCCCCTCGGTGGTTGATGGCTCCGGCATCGCGCGGAGAAGCATCGCTGCTGCAGCCAGGTTCTGGCCGACCCCACTAGATGCAGGTGGTGGCCTGACCCTGACGTCGTTGGCGACGCGGTGCTGGAAGCCCTGGGGTAGATGACGTATTTCTCCGGCCGGGGGTTGGCCCGCCCATGCCTGCCCGACGTCCCGGCGGATTGGCTCAAGTGCTCCTGCTCCCTCGTCGAGCCTGGCCTGCACCCCGCGGATTTGCTCAAGCTGTGGGTCATGGCCCCCCGCCTGAACGGGGACCACAGCTAGCTCCCGTGGGATGTCAACGCGAGGCACCAGCCTAGGGAGATCACCGTCCTCCGGCATGCCGAGATGGTTGCCTTCGGAGGGACCCCCTAGATCGACGTGGAAGCATTCGCGACTTGGGCCGCAGTCCTTGTCACCGAGGCTACGGCTACCGTCGGAACAGTCGGAAAGGCAATAGTCGCATGCGGTCATGAAGTCCCGCATGGCACTGGGGTTGCCAAGTCCAGAGAAATCCCAACAGATGCTGGGCTCGTCATCTTCCTCGGACCCAGAGGGCCCGTAGGTCGAGACGTCCGTCAGCCGGTCCCAAGGTGACCGCATACGAAACCTCAGAGGGTTTGGACTTGCCTCTACGAGAGCACCAGCCAAAGCGAAGCCGCTAGGCGGGTCGAGGCTGAATCCGAAAGACATGGGATGGGAATTGGTCGGTACCTTCTGGTCGACGGGCGGCGATGAGGTCACGTCAGGGACTGACTGCACCGTCGTCTCAGGTACGAGGGTGACATCCAGCAAACTTTTCGCGAGCGTGCTGGCGTCGTCCGCTTGCCCGGGATTGGCGTGTCGCGGGGAGATGGCGCTCGCCTTCGTCTCAAATGCGGGGTCGATGCCCGACGCGCCCCCCGTTGGGGCGCTGGGGCCGTCGACTCGCTCGACAGCCGACGAGGCGCTGCCTCCTGCTTGGCCTTGGTTGCCCCGCCTCCTCCTCCGTCGGCGGGGGAGAGGACAGGGTGAGCTCGAATGTTGTTGTTCCACCACGCGGGGAAGACGTCGTCGATTCCGCCGCCGGCAGGCGAGCTGTCGGTCGCCATTGTCGTTGTCGCACGGCGGTGGAAGGAGTATCATGTCATAGCTGCCGTCGAGGGACATGAACTCAAGGCTCCAGAAACGGAGCACCGTCCTGGGTTAGAGAGGTTGCTGGAGACTGCCCATCTGGAGCTTGACGGGAGGCTGTTCGTCAACACGCAGTAGGCCCCTACCTAGCACGCCAACTGTCGGCGTTCCAAGACCGGGGGGTCCCTAAGCCGACGAGTGAATGTCGCCGCGTGCCCCAGCCCAGATGGGTCGAGCGCGAGGCCGAGCGCGAAGGGGGGAGAGCGAGGCGGCCGGAGACCGGCGTGAGAGAGGTGGGAATCCCGCGGCCTTCGTGTTCGTCCCGCGCCCAGGTCGGGTGCGCTTGCAGTAGGGGGTTACAAGCGTCCACGAGGGAGAGGGAGCGAGCGGCCCCAAGCGAGCGCGTACCTCGTTCTCGTCCCCGCGCGGCCAACCCTCTCTAAGAGGGCCCTGGTCCTTCCTTTTATAGGCGTAAGGAGAGGACCCAGGTGTACAATGGGGGGTGTAGCAGAGTGCTACGTATCTAGCAGGGGAGAGCCAACGCCCTAAGTACATGCCGTTGTGGCAGCCGGAGAGATCTTGGCACCCAGCTGGTGTGATGTCGTGGCCGTCGGAGGAGCGATGGAGCCTGGCGGGGGGACAGCTGTCGGAGCTGTTGAGTCCTTGCTGACGTCCTCTTGCTTCCGTAAGGGGGCTGAGAGCCGCCGTCGTCACAGAGTATGCAGGGCGCCATCATCGCCTATCTGGCGGAGCGAGCCAGATGGGACGCCGGTCTTGTTCCCCGTGGCCCGAGTCAGCTCGAGGTAGGGTGATGATGGTGCCTCCTGTTGATGTGGCTGGTCTGCGCCCTAGGTTGGGCGACGTGGAAGCTCCTCCGAAGCCGAGGTTGAGTCTGTCTTCCGTGGCTGAGGTTGAGTCCGAGCCCCTGGGTCGGGCGAGGCGGAGGTCGCCGTCTGATGCCGGGGCGGAGTCCGAGCCCTGGGGTCGGGCGAAGCGGAGTTCGTCGTCTTCTGGGGCTGAGCCCAAGTCCGAGCCCTGGGTCGGGCGAGTCGGAGATCGTCGTCTTCCGGGACTTAGCCCGAGTCCGAGCCCTGGGTCGGGCGGAGTTCGCCGTCTTCCGGGACTTAGCCCGAGTCCGAGCCCTGTGTCGGGCGGAGTTCGCCGTCTTCCGGGACTTAGCCCGAGTCCGAGCCCTGGGTCGGGCGGAGTTCGCCGTCTTCCGGGACTTAGCCCGAGTCTGAGCCCTGGGTCGGGCGGAGTTCGCCGTCTTCCGGGACTTAGCCCGAGTCCGAGCCCTGGGTCGGGCGAAGCGGAGCTTCCTAAGGTGCCTTTGACCGGGCCTGGCCACCTATCAGCCTCACTCTGTCGAGTGGCACCGCAGTCGGAGTGGCGCAGGCGGCGCTGTCTTTCTGTCAGGCTGGTCAGTGGAGCGGCGAAGTGACGGCGGTCACTTCGGCTCTGGGGGCGTGCGTCAGGATAAAGGTGTCAGGCCACCTTTGCATTAAATGCTCCTGCGACCTGGTCGGTCGGTGCGGCGATTTGATCAGAGTTGCTTCTTAGCGAAGACAGGGCCTTGGGCGAGCCGGGAACACATTCGCCGTTGGAGGGGGGCCTCGGGCGAGACAGAGATCCTCCGGGGTCGGCTGCCCTTGTCCGAGGCTAGGCTCGGGCGAGGCGTGATCGGGTCCCTCGTATGGACCGATCCCTGACTTAATCGCACCCATCAGGCCTTTGTAGCTTTATGCTGATGGGGGTTACCAGCTGAGAATTAGGAGCCTTGAGGGTACCCCTAATTATGGTCCCCGACAATAACCTTCGTCTGAAGATCATTATATCCTAAGGAAAATAATGCTTCGAAGGACGAAGGGCATTAACATTTAATATTTTGTGTTGCCTTGTTCTTAACTCATAGCATTTGAGAACAAGTCCCCAACATTGGCGCCCACCTCCGGTGAACTCTTTCGACCACCTTCGGCAAGCACTGACCTTCGTCATGCCGCCGAAGAAAGCTTCAGTGCCAGGGACTGCTGCACTGCAGCCATTGGACCCAAACCAGGAAACTCTTTCTCTCCGAGAAGCTCGAAGCTAGAAGAGGAAGGCCACCAGTCCAACACTCTAGGAGGAGGAATTGGACCAAGAGATCAGGGATATGGAAATCATCCATCAGCAAGTACAAAGGAAGAAGGAGAAGATGGCGCGGCTGGCTGATCTTCAAAGGAAGATCGACGAAGCTACTGAAGAAGTGCGCCATCTTGCTCAAGATGAACAAGACCGAAGGCCCCAACACAGGGAGCTTCGTCAATAAGGCTTATTCAACGAAGATGGATGGTATGATGATTTTAATCATGATACCTTTACTTTTGATGATGCTTCTCCCTTGGCAGCAGAACTGCAGGCTACCCCATGGCCCCCGTCATATAAGCCACCTCAGCTTCCCATGTATGATGGGCACTCAGACCCAAAGCAGTTTCTGATGAGCTACGAAGCAACTATATCTTCGTATGGGGGCAATACTGCAGTCATGGCGAAGTCCTTCGTCATGGCAGTCCGGAATGTAGCCCAAACATGGTATTCTTCTCTTCGGCCAGGGACTATCACGTCGTGGCAGAAGCTTAAGGACATGCTACTGACCAGTTTCCAAGGCTTTCAGACGAAGCCAGTCACAGCTCAGGCCCTGTTCCAATGCACGCAAGACCATGAGGAATACCTCCAGGCGTATGTCCGAAGGTTCTTGCGATTGAGGGCACAAGCGCCCACAGTGCCCAATGAAATTGTCATTGAGGCCATGATTAAGGGCCTTCGGCCAGGACCTACGACTGAGTACTTTGCCAGGAAGCCCCCACAAACTCTGAGAAGTTGCTTCAGAAGATGGATGAGTACATCCGGGCTGATAACAACTTCCGCCAAAGAAGGGAGGAAGCTTACAGATTCTCGGAAATGACCAGGGGCTTCGGAGGAAGAATCCACCCGAGGCATGTCAGGTCAATCCATAATTCCACTTAGAGTGACGACAAAGGAAGTCAGCCTCAGAGGTCGCAATACACCTCACAATCTTCGAGGCAATAGCAAAGCTCTTTCAGGCCACCAGCTCCAAGAGGCATAGGCGCCAGGGGCTTCGGGGGAAGATTTGGGGATCAGGCTAGAAAGATCTACTGCTTATTCTGTGGTGAGGACAAGGGCCATACTACAAGAATGTGTCAAATCACCATTCAGAAGCAAAAGGAGATAGCAGAAGCCGAAGCTCGGCAGAATCAACCGAAGCAGGTCTTGCACACTGCTTTGTGTCATTCTCCCTACATACCAAAGTATGTGGGCAATCATCCTGCAGCTTCTGTTGCTTCGGATAGCCATTCACATGCTTCCTGGCCACAACTCCCACCCCCACCACCACTACAACCGACCTATTCCCGAAGCCAGCAGCCAGAAGGGCACCAACACTCTCAACAACAACGGGAATTCAGGGAGGAATCCAAAGCTCGCACAGTCAACAGTACTGTGCTAGAATCAAAGCACATTTATTGAGAGATATCCTACCTCTGAATTTTTTACATTCTATGTCTTTTTGTTTTTCAATAAGGAACAAGTAATGTAAATTTAGTTTTAATTCCTTATAATAGTTTTGTTTCTATTAAAATGAAATATATCTTCTTCACAGATTTATGAAGCTCAAAAATTGCCGAAGCTCAAAAGTCGTTCCTAAGGGAATATAGAGCTAGATAAATACTGAAGCTATAAAAAAAGACGTTCCTAAGGGAGCACAACATAAGTTTTGACGAAGCTACAAAAAAGTCGTTCCTAAGGGAGCACAGCGTAAATTTTGACGAAGCTACAAAAAAGTCGTTCCTAAGGGAGCGCAGTGTAAGTTTTCTGCTCAAAAGTCGTTCCAAAGGGAATGCAGAGCCAAATACCGCCGAAATATAAGGCGAAGAAGTTCAAAAGACGTTCCTAAGGGAATGCAGAACTTACACCGAAAAGTCAACGGTGATACCGCCGAAATAGAAGGCGAAGAAGTTCAAAAGATGTTCCTAAGGGGATGCAGAACTTGCACCGAAAAATAAGCGGTGAAGCCGAAAAATAAACGGCAAAGAGGTTCCGATCGTTCCTAAGGGGACGCAGAGATTGTATGTTCCAGTGTGGGCGTGTGGGTGTGTGTCTTCGGCATTAGCATCATCCTTCGCATCATATCATCACATCATCCCGCATAGCATCACATCATACATCATATTGCACCGATGACACGAATTGAATACGAATTCGACCTTCGGAGATTGCTTTATAAAAAATGAAAACGTGTTAAGGCACAAAGTAAGCTGAGAGATACAACTTCATCAGTGTAACACCTCAGGTGTTACCAAGGCACTGGCTTCATATAAGCACTGATGACTTGTGATCATATGTGGTTAAGTGGAGGAGAAGAAGCACCTAAAACCTTGGAAGCATGGGTTAGCTAAGGAGGGTTAATGACAAAGATATACCCAAACATGTTGAACAAATGTCATCTGAGCCAAAGGGGTTAAACCCTAAAAGAACCCTAAAGGCACTAGACCTTCAAGCAAGGGATTAGTGGATGAAGTTAATCAAATTGCCAAACCTTGATTCTAAACCTTAACCAAAGTTTAAGTAACATTATAACCTACAAAATGCAGAGGGGAAACAATGCAAAAAGAGCTCTTAAAGACCCTCAAATTCACCCCTTAAGTAGAGAGCACACTAGAGCTCTCTAATCTTTTCTAAGTTAGATTTTAACCCTAATCTAAAGAACCACCGTGTTGGCTTAGTAAATGGCGCCAAAACCACTTGGTCTGAATACCAAAAAGGTGCCAAACCACCTAAGGCACCCACTGGAAAAGTTTGAAACCGAGCCAATTTCGTTTGACAAGATTTGACATTACTTTTGTTGCAGAGTGGACAGTGGGACAAGCCAGATTTGGCGTCCGAAAATCTTCTGACCTAGGGCTTATCTTCCCTTGGAACTCACATACAAGAGATAGCCATAGGTGCCAGGAAGAGGCATGCGCCGGATTTTTGCCAAGATTCACACGTTTACGATCTCGGCGAGCTGTTGAACATGGGCAGAAGAACACCTCCACGTGTTCGACGCGCCCTAAACGCGCCAGAGCACGCCCAGCGCCCAACCCCGCGTGCCCCGCGCCGCGCCAAGCCATGCCCGTGTCCCCTGCCTGCGCCCGCGTCTATAAATCCCACCGAAGCTTCAGCCGTACTCCCCCGCGCGCTCTCGACCTCACCGGAGCTTGCCCTGCAGACAGCGTGCCAGCGGCCGCCCGATCCCCCGCCACCGTAGACCGGCCAGCAGAGCCATCCCCAACCTCGTCCCTCCTTTGGAATAGATTCTACGTGCCTCAGTGAAGCTCCCAGAGCAAGGAATCAAGCTCTGCCTCGCCGGAGACGCCGGATCAAGATCACCAGACTTCACCCGACCGCCGACGAATGTAGACCGAGCTCCACGGTGAGTTATTCCTCGATTCCTTGCACAGGTCAACTCATTAGCACCCTGTAAAGCTCCCCGTGCCCTTGGATTGACCTGTATCGCCGTGGATAGGCCGGAGCACACGCCGCCGACGAGCTCGCCCGCCTGTGCACGTGGACCGGCCGATTCCGGCCATCCCCGACGTCGAGCCGCACCTCGCTGTGACCGCAAGAACCTCCCGAAGCCAACCCCACCCTTCACCGGACCTTCCTCACCGTCGGTAAGCCGCGCCACCCTTTTTCTTTTCGCGGGTACTGTTCAAAAGAGGGGAGGGACCGCGGGGAAGAAGAAATAGAAGTCGGGGGGGGGGGGTTTGAACTGTGAGTGACTCAGGGGAATAGTTGCGCAGGGGTATAAATTAAAGGAATGGTTTAGGAAGAACCCAGGGTCCTCGGTGTAAACTGGTTTTCCAGGAAACCTTTCCAGTATTTCTAATTTAAATGCAAACAGAGCTTGTAAAATTCATAACTTCAGTTTTATTCAACCAAATTTGGTCAAACCAATTTTGCCTGATTCTAAATAATGTGAACTACTTAGGAAAAATACAAAACCCCCTTAGTATTGCAAAAGAATTTAAAGTTTGGATTTAAATAATGATTTGACCAAAAGCTAAATAATAAAAGGAAAAATAGATGCACTATTAGACTGATGATAAGAGAAATCAAAGAAGTCCTTAATCACTCCCTAATCTGTTTAAAAATAGTAAACCCCTCGGTACACCAAATTAAGGTAGGGTTTGTCATTTAAATCATTTTTAGCTTAAAAGATAAGGGAAATAGAAAAGGTAATTTAAATTAAGAACCAGGGAGCAACCACATTTTTGTTAACTCACTTATTTAATGTAGTGCACTGGAAAAATTTATTATACCTTTGTTTAGTACAAAAGAAATGAGATACCTTTTATTTTATGCAAACAAGGAAAATCTTAGGGAAATAATCCTGAGGAGAAAACACCCCAAACCTTGGGATAACAAATACTTTGCTATTATGAACATAGGAAAAATATGAGTTCTGTTGTTTGATATTTTTCAAATAACAAGTTAGTTATAAGTACCTTTTTGGCATTAAACCTTAGAAAAGCATAACTAAATAACCACTAAGTAACCCTCTGTGATTTTTGGCACAGAAGCATGTTATTACCCATAGATCCCAGCAAAAATAACTCTTAGTACATAACCCACACCTAGATGGGAGATGTAGTGCAAAGTGACCACTCTGCCCCAACTTTTGTTATTTTTGTCCAGGGCTTTTTCTAATTATATTTGACCTCAAAATTATAGGATAGACTACAATGACCAATAGTAACCCACTGTAATTTTTACAGAATTGTTGGAAATTTTTAAATCACTGTTGTAGTTCAAACCCAACTTAAGAACATAAAAAGAGAATAAAAGAAAGAATTAAGTAGTGGAGATAAAGGTTACCCTGACCAAAACAACAAAACTCTTGAGTACCTACTAGAACCTTTAAGGGCAATCCAAGACTTAATCCACTATGGTTGCCTCTAAAGCAAAACCTCAAACCTAAATTGATAAGCATAAACCACAAGAGCTTCTTATAACCAGGAAACCCTAAGTTATCAAATAACTTAGTTCTTCTTCACTACACATAATGGTTACTAAATCCTGCATATCATAGCATACATATTTCTTACTCATTGCATTCGGCAATCTCGCTGACGGAGAGTACATCCTCGTGCCGGAGCAAGGAGTTGCTCAGGAGGTAGCCCTGGATCCAGCACCAGAGCCCGCCATCGTGGATCTGCCTGCCCCAGCTTTGGAAGGCAGGCCCCCAGTTTTATGCATAACCGTTATATATGCTATTTTACTGCACTTAATGTTTGTAGGCTTGTACTGTGCACTTAAGTGTAGGAGTTGACTGAAACCCTAGTTGCATAAACTCAGGATTCCTTTTGAGATGGATACTAGTATGCTAGGTCGAGTAGCTGCTTTACAAATTAGGGATCTCAGTAGAAGTCGAGTGATTTTTCTAGCACTCGCGCGAGGTCAGGAATTGGTTGTATCCATTTGTATATCATACTGATGATGGTCTATGGACAACGGTCCATGGTGATGCGTTGTCTACAAGACGGAAATTGGAATAAGGATTAAGGTGTGGTACCGTGTGTCAAGCGTTTGAACGTACTAAGCGCATGCCGAGAAATATGGTAAATCGGTAAGCCTAGTACCTGATTGAACCTGGCAGCAGATTGCCCTCCTCACGTGACCTGAGACGTGGTCTACCATTCCGGTTATGGTGGGTACAAGTGCGGTCACTGCACGACGGCAGTCGGGGTCAGTGGGCCATTGCACGCCAAAGCGGTGAGCCCCTCTCTGCTGATGGGGAATCGATGGGGACGGTTGATGTATGTGGGGACAGAGTGCCTCGCCACGTCGTGTGTTTTAGGTTTACCTTGCAAGGTTTAAAAACTCGATTCGAATCGTCTGCTTCTCGCAGCTAATGAGACTGCTTGATCCATGCTGCTACATTGAGTAACAAGTGGAAATGTGATGACTTGGCAAAAGTTGTTGATTGCTAAATGTTTGATACCATGTATGACTAGATAGGTATACATTTAGTCTTAAGAGAGTCACACTAAAACTTGAAAAAGCTAAAACTTGACTTTTAGACTCAGCTAGTGCTTTTGGCAAACCAAACCCCTCAGCCAAACAACTGCATGTCTATAGGTAGAGGAGTAGACCACTCACACCGGGTAAGTGTAGCTGAGTATTAGTATACTCAGCCTTGCTTGTGGCATAATTTTTACAGGTTCTCTGGAGGACATGGTTGCTGGAGTGACTTGGCCGTCCATCTTGCCACCAGGTTGGACAGTCGAGTGGGACCCTACCTCGGCTGAGGAGGAGCATGAGGAGTGATGGGACAGGCTTCCCCATCCCTCCATTTACTTATTGTTAGTTTTATTCCGCTGCATTTCGAACAATGATCTCCACTTTTGCTAAAACTCCGATGTTGATGTAATAATTTGATACTCCTTAATGTATGGTTTTATGCTTTATTGTATTTGCTCTGTGCCTCACCATCGAGTGAGTACGTGGTACTTGATCCTGTTAGTGGCCTCGTCGGACTAGATTCGAGGGACTGACGTGTTATTCCTATTTAAGTGTGGTCTAGCCTCTAAGGTGGGACTTAGGCACTTAAGTTGGAATAATTCGGACGGTTCCGCCATAGCTGGTATCGGAGCTCGTACCACCACAGAGGAATCAATAAACTATAAATACCATCCTTTTCAAAAGTAAAACTTGATAGAAACAAATGTTGGATAGATCATAGTACGATCAGGATAGACCTAGGACGTGAAGCCTTAGGATGATAGAGGGGTAGCTAGGTGGCTATTTGAGTAAGCCCTACAGGCTACTATAAGGGATGGGAGTTCTTCCCTATTCCCTCTAAGTTGAAGTGAGGTCGTTTAGGACGAACATGCATGCATCCTTACTTAACTACTCGATAATTAGATAAGAATTTTTAATACATGATAATCACAAATTAAGTACCCTCAGTGACATTGTCGTAGCCATAGAGAGGCCGAGTTTTGATCCCTTTTTATTTTTAATTCTTTTTCTTTATACTTACGCTTAACCATACACAGATGACTTCTCACGAATCCTCGAAAGGAGGGAACGCACAGTCCCACACGGACGGACTTGCATGAGAGGGTTTTCCCCGTATCTTGTGGGTGGTGCTTCAGGGAGCCGGTTACACGACGCCTCCCCAGTACGCGGTGCAGCTGTTTGAGAAGCACATAGTGCCCCGCTGTAGGGTGAGGATGACCCTAGAGCCTCATCCCTTACAGCCAGGCTGGCGTTCGTTGGACTTCGAGTCTTTCGGATACCGGGCTGAGGATACCATCGAGGCGATTGCTCTCCACAGGCTGACCACCTTCTGTGGTTTTCACCCCTTGGAGCTGTCTGCTCATCCCATCGGCTTGTTCCCTGCTGAAAAGGAGGACGACCCAATGTGGAAAGATAGAGTGGAGCATGCCAAGGATATATGGGCCCTTTACCCAGGACAGACTGCGCACTTGACGGTGCGATGCATGGATGCTCTGTATCGTCTGCAGGTCAAGCGAGGAGGGGCAATGTCTCACCTGATGGCATTATTGGAGGCTACCAAGATTACCTTGGACAACAGAGAGGAACTTGTGGTAGACCTGTCCACTGAGATGGTGGAAAAGGACCTACAGGTGGAACAGATGTCCAATGAGATCCAGGAGCTTGAGGAGCTAGTGGGAACCAGGGAGAACACCATTGAGGTTCTCGAGGATCAGCTCATCAACACTCAGCAGCAACTCGCGGAAGCTAACCAACATTTGGATATGCACCACCAGGAGATTCAGGATATGGAGGCCAACGAGGATGTCGACATCGAGGGAGGAGAGGAGCCGGAGCCTTATCTAGCTTGGACACTGCTGGCTCAGGGAGACCACCTTCCCCCGAGTCGAGCATTGCCTCGTTTGCTCACTAGGTCGCCGAGATAGAGTTAGCAGTGTGTGGCGGTAGAAACTCCTCGAGGCTAGCTTAGCTTTAGCACCCTTGGGGTACTAGGCTAGACAGAGTTGAGTCTTTTGGGTCACTGATGTAATCTTAGCAAACTCTTTTGGAAGCATGGATGTTGAATGAAGTCCGTTTCAATTTAGGAAGGAAAGCTTTTATGCCATGAGGACTCTTTTTATGACTTATGCAAGAAGATATTGGTTTTACCCTTTCAAAATCTTTCGCCATGTAACCCTGGCATCAGAAATGTGATATTGAGAGCATTCTTGGTTTTTCAGATGACAGGAAGAGCGCGTCGTGGACAGAATGAGCACATTCCTCAGCCACCGCCTCCTACCCTGCAGGAGCTGATGGCTCAGCAGAATGAGATTCTATGACAGTTGGCTCAGTGGCAGCCGCCACCTCAACATTATGGTGGTGGTGATCATCAGCGTCACCCAGCATCAGCCACTTATTAGGAGTTCCTCAGTATGCAGCCGCCGTTGTTCACTCGGGAGGAGGACCCACTGGATGCTGATGTATGGCTTAGGGTAGTGGAATCCAAATTTCCACTACTCAACGGAGTTTGTTCAGATGTGACTAAGGTCAGGTTCGCCACTCAGCAGCTTCGTGGACCCGCACGGACATGGTGGGACCATTTCCTTGCTATATAGCCAATTGACCATGAGGTGGAATGGAGAGAGTTCAAGACAGCTTTCAGGGAGCATCATATACCAGCAGGCATTATGGATCGCAAGCTCAATGAGTTTTTGGCACTTAGGGAAATCGCACTGTGTTGCAGTACGCTCAGGCCTTCAATGACCTGTGCCAGTATGCCGGATATCATGCAGACACTGATGAGAAGAAGAGGGATAGGTTCAGGAGGGGGCTAAGCACTAAGCTCCGCGACCGTCTCAACACCGTCAGGACTAATAGTTACAATGAGTTAGTCAACATGGCCATATCTCAGGAGGACTGCATCACAGCCCGTCAGGCAGAAAAGAAGAGGAAGACCCCTGTGGCAGGACCTTCAGCTCAGCCACATTGCTTCAGGATTGTATCTGACACTCAGAATAGGGGACCCCAGCAGCAGCACAGACGTTGGGTAATCCGACCACAGCAGCAGCAGCAGGCACCCAACCGCTCTCAGCCCCCAGTTCAGAGGAACACTCAGCCACAGCAGCAGCAGTACCGTCAGGCCAATGACAACAGGTGTTTCACTTGTGGTAACACCAGGCATTATGCTAAAAATTGCCCCAGGAATCAGCAGAGGTAGGGACATAATTCCAACCAGAATCAAGGCAAGAAGCAGAAGGTGCAAGTGAGGCAAGGCAGGCTGAACTTCACCACCATGGCTGATATTCCAGAGGGAGCACCCGTCATGACTGGTATCTTTTCAGTTTTGAATTACCCTGCAATTATTTTTTTTGATTCTGGTGCATCACACAGTTTTATCAGTACCAAATTTAGTGCCAATTACCTTTTCACCACACCAATGGGGGTATTACAATTTCTACACCAGGAGGCAGGGTTGCCACCTATCAAATCAACAGGCAGGTGCCTATAAAATTTGGTAGTCTGGTGATTAGAACCACCCTTCTCATCTTAGGGTTGGATAGTGTGGACATTATATTGGGAACTGATTGGTTATGCAGACATCAGGTAGTACTTGACATTGCAGCAAGGGCAATTGAGATTCACTCCCCTACTTGTGGCAAGACTACTTTATATTTGCCTAACCAGGGTTGCACCCGCTCATGTGCCTTCACAATGATAGAGTCACCCGTCGAAAGAATTCCAGTGGTTCGTGACTACCCGGATGTTTTTCCTGATGAATTGCCAGGGATGCCACCCGACAGAGACATAGAGTTTGCGATTGAATTACAACCCAGAACTGCCCCTATATCCAAGAGACCCTATAGGATGCCTCCAGCAGAATTGGCGGAGTTGAAAAAGCAGCTGCAAGAGTTGTTGGACAAGGGGTTTATTCGCCCAAGTACTTCACCATGGGGATGTCCCGCCTTATTCGTGAAGAAGGATGAGAGTCTGAGATTGTGTGTCAATTACCGCCCTCTCAATGCGGTGACCATCAAGAACAAGTACCCGTTGCCCCGCATTGATGTATTGTTTGATCAGTTGGTGGGAGCCAAAGTATTCTCCAAGATAGACCTTCGCTCGGGCTACCATCAGATCAAGATTAGAGCCAGTGATATTCCGAAGACGGCTTTCTCTACCAGATATGGGCTGTATGAGTACCCTGGTGATGTCTTTCAGGCTGACTAATGCCCCGGCTTATTTCATGTATTTGATGAACTCAATATTCATGCCAGAGCTGGACAAATTTGTGGTGGTTTTCATTGATGATATTCTGGTCTATTCCAAGAACGAAGACGAGCATACTGAGCATCTACACATCGTGCTTCAGCGCCTACGCGATCATCGTCTTTATGCTAAGTTGTCCAAATGTGATTTCTGGCTGAGGGAAATTAATTTTTTGGGTCACACAATTTCTCAGGATGGGATATCAGTTGATCCTGAAAAGGTACAAGAAGTGATGAATTGGAAGCCTCCTACCATAGTGCGACAGATCCGTAGTTTTCTGGGATTGGCAGGGTATTATCGACGGTTTATTCCGGACTTCTCCAGAATTGCCAAGCCAATGACTGAATTGTTGAAGAAAGGAGTCAAGTATGAATGGAGCCAGAAATGTGAGAATGCCTTTCATACGTTAAGGCAACACTTGACCACAACACCTATGCTAGCTCAGCCGGACAACACCAGACCCTTTGAGGTTTATTGCGATGCGTCCGGTACTGGATTGGGATGTGTCTTGATGCAAGACAACAGAGTCATTGCTTATGCCTCTCGTGCACTCAGACCCCATGAGCAGAACTACCCCACACATGACTTGGAGTTAGCAGCCGTGGTTCATGCTCTCAAGATTTGGATACATTACTTAATGGGAGCTCACTATAATATTTACACTGATCATAAGAGTCTCAAATATATCTTCACCTAGGCTGATCTTAATATGAGGCAGAGAAGATGGTTAGAATTAATCAAGGAATATGATTTGGAGGTGCATTACCATCCTGGCAAAGCCAATGTTGTGGCAGATGCCTTAAGCAGGAAATCCCAGTGCAATTGTATGAATATGGATGCAAGAATCACCACCCTATGTGATGAGTTGTGCAAGCTGAACATAGAAGTCGTTTCCTCCGGTGCTTTAAGTTATATTTTAGTGGAGCCCACCTTACATGAGCAAATAGTCATGGCACAGATTGGTGACAAGGGTGTTCAAGTTATTAAGGAAATGATCGAACAGAAGGCGGAAAAGTATAAATGTTTCCATCAGGACAGCAAAGGGATTCTCTGGTTTGGAGACCGATTGGTGGTTCCCAAGAACCCCGAGCTCAGAAAAAAATATTAGATGAAGCTCACCTTTCCAAATTTTCCATGCACCCCGGCAGTAACAAGATGTATCATGACCTCAGATCTTTGTACCGGTGGACCAGAATTAAGAGGGAAATTGCTAAGTATATATCTGAATGTGACACTTGCTAGAGAGTCAAAGCCAGTCATTTGAAGGTAGCAGGCACCTTGCAGCCCCTTCCCATCCCATCTTGGAAATGGGAGGACATTTGCATGGATTTCATTGTGGGATTGCCCAATACCTCCCGACACCACGATTCTATTTGGGTCATTGTGGATAGGTTGATCAAGACAGCTCACTTCTTGCCGGTACATACCACCCACAGGGCAGAGAAATATGTAGAAATCTAAATTGACCAGATAGTTCGCTTGCATGGAATACCAAGGACTATCGTATCTGATAGAGGAGCACCGTTCGTGGCACGTTTCTGGGAGCAATTGCAAGAATCACTTGGGACTCATGTAATAAGAAGCTCAGCATACCATCCTCAAACAGATGGTCAGACAGAAAGGGTGAATCAGATTTTGGAAGACATGTTGAGGGCATGTGTGCTACACTATGGAAAGGATTGGGACAAGTGTCTTTCATTGGCAGAGTTCTTTTATAATAACAGCTACCAGTCCAGTTTGAAGATGGCACCTTTTGAGGCCTTGTATGGGAGAAGGTGTAGAACACCGCTAAATTGGTCTCAAACGAGAGAGAGGGAAATATTTGGACCTGACTTAGTTCTTGAAGCAGAGGAAAAGGTCAGAGTTATTAAGAAGAACCTAGAAGCTGCTCAGGCCAGGTAAAAGAGCTATCATGACAAGAGGAGGAAGCCTTTACAGTTCGAAGTGGGAGATCATGTCTATCTTAAGGTGTCACCCACCAAAGGTCTTCAGAGATTTGGAATCAAAGGCAAGTTAGCTCCTCGCTACATTGGGCCCTATGAGATCATAGAGATTTGTGGACCTGTGGCATATCAATTGAAGTTGCCACCCCATATGTCAGCAGTTCATGATGTGTTCCACGTATCTCAGCTGCGAAAGTGTGTCCGCTTACCCATAGAAGTACTACCTGAACCAGAATTGGAGATAGAACTAGACTTATCCTATCAAGAGCACCCCGTCAAGGTATTGGATCAAAAGGAGAGATCAACACGGGCAAGGTCGATCAGGATGTATAAGGTTCAGTGGAGTCATCATTCAGTGGAAGAGGCTATGTGGGAGACTGAGGATTTTCTACGTTCTCGCTTCCCCGACTTTCTGCCCAAAGGAATCGGTACGTAATTCAAAACCCCCACCCCCACCTGCCCTTTGAAACTAAATATAAGAGAAACTTAGGTATTCAAGATACGATAAGCTTTGAAAATAACTTCAAAAGGACTTCCTTCTGAAGTTGCAAAGAGAATGACATTCGAAGAGCAGTTAACTAGAGAAACTTGACTAAAGGAAAAAGGCAGCATACCAGCACACCTTCTTGGTACCCCTAAAGGATCCCTACCCAAAATCTCGGGGCGAGATTCCTTTAAGGGGAGGGCTGTAACACCTCAGGTATTACCAAGGCATTGGCTTCATATAAGCACTGATGACTTGTGATCATATGTGATTAAGTGGAGGAGAAGAAGCACCTAAAACCTTGGAAGCATGGGTTAGCTAAGGAGGGTTAATGACAAAGCTATACCCAAACATGTTGAACAAATGTCATCTGAGCCAAAGGGGTTAAACCCTAAAAGAACCCTAAAGGCACTAGACCTTCAAGCAAGGGATCAGTGGATGAAGTTAATCAAATTGCCAAACCTTGATTCTAAACCTTAACCAAAGTTTAAGTAACATTATAACCTACAAAATGCAAAGGGGAAACAATGCAAAAAGACCTCTTAAAGACCCCCAAATTCACCCCTTAAGTAGAGAGCACACTAGAGCTCTCTAATCTTTTCTAAGTTAGATTTTAACCCTAATCTAAAGAACCACCGTGTTCACTTAGTAAATGGCGCCAAAACCACTTGGTCTGAATACCAAAAAGGTGCCAAACCACCTCAGGCACCCACTGGAAAAGTTTGAAACCGAGCCAATTTCGCTTGACAAGATTTGGCATTACTTTTGTTGCAGAGTGGACAGTGGGACAAGCCAGATTTGGCGTCCGAAAATCTTCTGACCTAGGGCTTATCTTCCCTTGGAACTCACATACAAGAGATAGCCATAGGTGCCAGGAAGAGGCCTGCGCCGGATTTTTGCCAAGATTCGCACGTTTGCGATCTCGGCGAGCTGTTGAACATGGGCAGAAGAACACCTCCACGTGTTCGACGCGCGCTGAACGCACCAGAGCACGCCCAGCGCCCGACCCCGCGTGCCCCGCGCCGCGCCAAGCCATGCCCGTGTCCCCTGCCCACGCCCGCGTCTATAAAGCCCACTGAAGCTTCAGCCGTACTCCCCCGTGCGCTCTCGACCTCACCGGAGCAAGAGATCGCCGGAGCTTGCCCTGCAGACAGCGTGCCAGCGGCCGCCCGATCCCCCGCCACCGTAGACCGGCCAGCAGAGCCATCCCCAACCCCGTCCAACCCTTGGAATAGATTCTACGTGCCTCGGTGAAGCTCCTAGAGCGAGGAATCGAGCTCTGCCTCGCTAGAGACGCCGGATCAAGATCACCGGACTTCACCCAACCGCCGGCTAACGTAGACCGAGCTCCACGGTGAGTTTTCCTCGATTCCTTGCTCGGGTCGACTCATTAGCACCCCATAAAGCTCCCCGTGCCCTTAGATTGACCTGTATCGCTGTGGACAGGCCGGAGCACACACCGCCGACGAGCTCGTCCGCCTGCGCACGTGGACCGGCCGATTCCGGCCATCCTCGACGTCAAGCCGCACCTCGCTATGACCGCAAGAACCTCCCGAAGCCAACCCCACCCTTCGCCGGACCTTCCTCGCCGTCGGTAAGCCGCGCCACCCTTTTTCTTTTCGCAGGTACTGTTCAAAAAAGGGGAGGGACCGCGGGGAAGAATAAATAGAAGTCGGGGGGGGGGGGGTTGAACTGTCAGTGACTCAGGGGAATAGTTGTGCAGGGGTATAAATTAAAGGAATGGTTTAGGAAGAACCCAGGGTCCTCGGTGTAAACTAGTTTTCCAGGAAACCTTTTTAGTATTTCTAATTTAAATGCAAACAGAGCTTGTAAAATTCATAACTTCAGTTTTATTCAACCAAATTTGGTCAAACCAATTTTGCCTGATTCTAAATAATGTGAACTACTTAGGAAAAATACATGTAACACCCGGATTTTAAGGGTCCAAAACCCGGGGTTAACATAAACACCAGGTATGCTGGGACCAAGTCTCATACATATGATGTATAGTGGCACAGGATCGAATGTCACAACTTTATATATAACAGGAGTTCTATACAAAATAAATAATTACATTATAAGGAGACAACGGTCCAGCAACCCAAAGTTGACTGGGAGACGACGACCTAGACCTCTCACGAACTCATCGCAGCATCCTCCAAGAGCATCATCCTGCAGTACCTGGTCTTGACCTGTGGTGTATGTGAGACAGCAAGAGTGAGCTCACATACGTTCATCGCTCAACAAGTTGTGGAGAATAATGTGCATGAACTCACCAAAGGTGGGAGCTCACATAAAGTGTAAGGCTTACCAAAGGAGATGGTTAGAGCTGAGCATTGCTTTTAAAGTTGGTCAAAATTTTATTAGCAGTTACTAAGTATAAGTAAATACCAAACCCAATTAAGTAATAGATCAAAAGTAACAACACCACCTGCAATGCAATGCACATGACAAATTGAATTTAGTTCCATAAATTAATCATGTGAGTGTCCGAGCTGCTCATGACCGTGAGCACGGCTAGTATACCAGTTTTACACTCTGCAGAGGTTGCGCATCTTTACCCACAAGTCGTGTATCCCATGTCGCCAGGGTTTGCAAAGCCCTTAGACACTTCCGAGGTGAATGGCTAGGGATCCACTACGAGGCCTTTACAAAGTTCCACTAGCTTCCGAAAACCCGCTACAGTTTATAGGAAGATCCAGTGCAGGAATCCCTTGCAGGACCGCCATCGCAGCAAAATCCTCCCGAGGGCCTCCCTACACTGACCTCTCCCCTACTGCCCTTGCCCCTTTCGGGTAAGGTAGTCTTCCACTAGCTTTCCTAATTAATCAGCCAAGGGCGTCCCATTCCACCCTCGTGGTAGCACTGTTTTCCCGGGTGGTTCTCCATGTTCCAATTAACATAATGATCTTATCATGAACAGTAATTAACAACTGATAATAAAAGTATAATCATGAATAAAGTGTATCTTCATACCCAAAACCACATAAAGCACTAGCAAGTACTACCCAAAAGGTTTCAGTGGTAAACAAGGTATAAAGATAATCAAACTAGGGTAACCTATTGGGTCCCATCAAAATTAACCTATGCAGATCATTATGATTAATAAGAACATGGCTGGGTAAAAAGAAGTGATCAAGGGCACAACTTGCCTGGGCCTTGAGATTCCAGGTACCAGGATGATCTTCAGAACCTCGTGACCTCACTGCTAGTCGTAGCAATACAAACATACATGGTATAGGCAAAATTAACATTACACCAAACATATATGCAAAATACATATTAATAATCTACATATTAAAATAAAATCACAGGAAAAAGAATTATTAATTTTGGAGTTGTAGATTTTAAGTTATGAATTTTCAAAGGTTTTATGTGTTTGGTACAAGATTAATTAAGATAACAATTTTAATGTGACTTTTATGTAAAACCAGTGGCACTAATTGATAAACAATAATGTTACAAAATTATAGGAAGTGGAATGGATTAATTTGGAGTTCATATGCATTTTCTATGAATTATATAAATTCTAGGAATTATTTTTTATATTAAAAACTCATTTTCTAATTCATTTTCCTGATTTTATAACTCTCTGGACTGGGCCTCAATTCCAGAGAAACCCAGGGGTCTCGGCGCAAGATTCCCGAGACACAAATTTACCCCGCACAGGACGGCGGGTTGATTACTAAATACTTCAGGGGCTCTTTAGCAAAACAGGCATGGCGAAGGGGTATCTGGCGATCCAGACCGTCCGATCTTGAGTCAAGGGACCAGATTAGATCTTTCCCCCGACCGAACCGTTACCGCATCAAGACCATCGGATCGCCATCCAACGCACCACATTTTAAATACTGGAGACCCACTCCGATCCATCCGATCGACGATCTACGGTACGAGTTCGACGGGCGAAGGGGTATGTGATGGTGTGATCTCGACCATCCACCACCGATCCGACGGCCCGAAACCCCTCCCCAACCCTTCGGTCGAGCGGACGGCGGCGCCGCCCACCATCGCGGTGGAGCCATCGCCGGAGCACGCAATCCGGTGAAAAACCGCCACCATATAGAAATTGATTGCTACTACACCGAGAGGGGAAGATGGCGAGTACAGCGATGGGAGTTTTACCGAGGATTAGATCGCCGGGAGGTCTACACACGGCGCACGGCGGAGATCTTCACAACGGCGACGAATTCGCAGTTAGCCGAGGCCTTGCTCACCCCGATTGTCCCCCGAACGCACTCCGCATACCCCAGCAAACGACCGAGCCCCGGTTATGGGCACCGAACGGCGGGGATGGTGGATCCAAGCGGCGGCGGTCGTCACAGGGAAAGCGTGGCAACGGTACAAGGTGGATGACGAGAGAGAGAGAGAGGGGGTCGCCTTTATACCCAGGTGCAGGTGAAGTCCGAGCGAGGAACGAGGGAGTAGCGAGCTTTGCGGTGTTGACCGGCGAAGCATCCGCGGCGAGTTCGGTAGCCAACGGCCGGCGGAGTCGCGAGTTCAGCTACGAAGGAGAACCCCTGACAAGTCGGGCCCACGAGTCAGAGGGACTGGGGCGCGAGAGGAAGAAATGAGTGTGTGGCTGGCGGCTGACGGGCATGGCCCGCGTGTTGGTGAGACAGCGAGTGCGCGTGAGAGGGACGAGAGGCTGCCCGAGGGGCCCACGATGTCGGCGAGAGAAGGAATACGCGGGCGCGGGTGAGAGAATGACGCGCGGGCCCGGCCTGTCGGCGCCAGGCTTCTGGTGTGGGCTGCGCGGTGTTAGTGGGCCGAATTGAGGGGAGTTGGCCCAGTTAGGATTTTTCTCTTTTTCCTTTTTATTTTCTATTTCTTTTCTTCATTTTCAAATCCAATTTGAATTCAAACTTAAATTTAAATCTCTATGGCTCATCATTTCAATTTATTTTTGTGAAGTTAGGGATATTAATTCTGAATATACTTGTTTATATATATATTACTTATATTTTTGTTTTATATCCCCTCTCTTTCTCTTCTTTTCTATTTTCTATTCCAATTTCAAATTTATACTTCTATTTTGGTTTTTCAGATTTTTCAAATGTATCAATTGAAATCCAAAGGTGAATATAATCCATATTATTTTAATATCACTACTTTAAGTTTTATTCTCCTTGTTTATTTATTTCATGGGATGTATAAATGGTTTCCTTTAAAAGAAAAATTCTTTTTCTCCTCATTTTCTTATTTCCCCGTGATACCTTGTTCAGATTTCTTCTACCAATTCCAAATTCAAAATTTGGGTGTTACAAATCCTACCCCCCTTAAAAATAATCTCGTCCTCGAGATTTGTAAGAAAGAGGATATAGGAAGAGTGATTTGAAATCTAGCTTTTAGTTTCTAATTAGTTCAAAATCAAGAGTCTCTCTTTTATTATTAGTAAGTGATAGGAGAGCATGGGGATTATATGTATGTCCACTTTATTATGTAGGATAGAAGATGTCTTTAGGGCATATATAGGTTTGGGTAAGAAAGAGTAGGATAAGATAAGACTTCATCCAAGATTGTGGATCTTGACTCATCTTGGTGACCTTACTTGATCCTTGAAGACTTGAGTTGGTGCTCATCCTTTCTTGATGAAGTTGATCATCTTCTCTGGTCTTGTCTCATTGATTCGGGGTTGGTGTATATCATCAGAGTTTGGGGGAATATGGCTAAGATAGTTATGGATGAAATAGGCTACATGATGTAAGTCAAAATTTGGTTTGATGTCAGGTGGTGGTTGATAGATTTTGCAATCCATTAAGACTCTATTGATTGGGTAAGTTATGTAACTTGTTATATAGGTCGAGTTGTTGTGTATGGCCAAGTTGTTATAAGTCTCCAAATTAGGCTTAAGTGATTTTAGGAGTATGGACATATCTTGTGTACCAGCATTAAGTAACTTACTCTAGATTAGATCATAATAGATTAGATAAAATCTAGATTAGGTTGGATATGACTAGGTTAGACTAGTTTAGGTCAGATAGATCTACTAGGGTAGGATACATATTATTTGGATATGTTGAAATCTTTTAAGATAGGATGGGTTATATGATATAGGTAGGCCATTGTTTCAAGGATGAGTTGGTATGAGACATTAATTTAGGTTAAGATATATTTGTAGAGACAGTGGCTAACCTATATCACCAACTTAACTGACTTGTTAATAACTCACTTTAGATTGGGTCATATTTAGATTACATAGAATCTAGATTAGGTTGGATATAACTAGATTAGACTAGTTAAGATCTTATTATTTTGGATTAGATCATGGTTGTTACTAGGGTGGGGTAAATATGCTTATTAGGGCAAGATGAATTCATAAGGACAAGGTAGAATCTTTTGAGGTCAGTTAGATCTATTAGGATGAGATAAAATCTTTTCAAGATAAGATGAGTATCTTTTAGGATGAGATGGATCTTATTAAGGTAAGGGAAAATCTAAGGTGAATTGGTTAGAATGAGATCTTTTAGGATAAGATAAATCTCTTTAAACTAGATATGTTCCAATGGGGATAATTTAGGTTGTCTAGTTATTTTATAAATATATTTTTATACCTATGTGTATATGCAGATGCAATTGTGGACATTACTCTACAACCCATCACACTCAAACAAAGATCCAAATCAGCCAGATATCATAAGAACAAACATTCAAATACATAGACACTTATAAAAATAGTTTTGTTTTTTTGTTCCTAGGATTAGGTCTCCTATTCCTAAAGTCACTTTAGGCACTGGATTTCAAAGTGTGAAATCCACATTTGTCTTTTAGAAAGAAAAAGATAAGAATAATCAGAGTAAGCGGACATAGACGAGAAAAGATTAAGATAAGTTTAGAAATGATCAGAGTAGCAAAGGTAAGTAGTTAATGGTTGTCCAGTTCTATCTAGGTTTCGTCCTACAGTCAATATTCCTCTGATACCACTTCTGTAACACCCGGATTTTAGGGGTCCAAAACCCGGGGTTAACATAAACACCAGGTATGCTGGGACCAAGTCTCATACATATGATGTATAGTGGCACAGGATCGAATGTCACAACTTTATATATAACAGGAGTTCTATACAAAATAAATAATTACATTATAAGGAGACAACGGTCCAGCAACCCAAAGTTGACTGGGAGACGACGACCTAGACCTCTCACGAACTCATCGCAGCATCCTCCAAGAGCATCATCCTGCAGTACCTGGTCTTGACCTGTGGTGTATGTGAGACAGCAAGAGTGAGCTCACATACGTTCATCGCTCAACAAGTTGTGGAGAATAATGTGCATGAACTCACCAAAGGTGGGAGCTCACATAAAGTGTAAGGCTTACCAAAGGAGATGGTTAGAGCTGAGCATTGCTTTTAAAGTTGGTCAAAATTTTATTAGCAGTTACTAAGTATAAGTAAATACCAAACCCAATTAAGTAATAGATCAAAAGTAACAACACCACCTGCAATGCAATGCACATGACAAATTGAATTTAGTTCCATAAATTAATCATGTGAGTGTCCGAGCTGCTCATGACCGTGAGCACGGCTAGTATACCAGTTTTACACTCTGCAGAGGTTGCGCATCTTTACCCACAAGTCGTGTATCCCATGTCGCCAGGGTTTGCAAAGCCCTTAGACACTTCCGAGGTGAATGGCTAGGGATCCACTACGAGGCCTTTACAAAGTTCCACTAGCTTCCGAAAACCCGCTACAGTTTATAGGAAGATCCAGTGCAGGAATCCCTTGCAGGACCGCCATCGCAGCAAAATCCTCCCGAGGGCCTCCCTACACTGACCTCTCCCCTACTGCCCTTGCCCCTTTCGGGTAAGGTAGTCTTCCACTAGCTTTCCTAATTAATCAGCCAAGGGCGTCCCATTCCACCCTCGTGGTAGCACTGTTTTCCCGGGTGGTTCTCCATGTTCCAATTAACATAATGATCTTATCATGAACAGTAATTAACAACTGATAATAAAAGTATAATCATGAATAAAGTGTATCTTCATACCCAAAACCACATAAAGCACTAGCAAGTACTACCCAAAAGGTTTCAGTGGTAAACAAGGTATAAAGATAATCAAACTAGGGTAACCTATTGGGTCCCATCAAAATTAACCTATGCAGATCATTATGATTAATAAGAACATGGCTGGGTAAAAAGAAGTGATCAAGGGCACAACTTGCCTGGGCCTTGAGATTCCAGGTACCAGGATGATCTTCAGAACCTCGTGACCTCACTGCTAGTCGTAGCAATACAAACATACATGGTATAGGCAAAATTAACATTACACCAAACATATATGCAAAATACATATTAATAATCTACATATTAAAATAAAATCACAGGAAAAAGAATTATTAATTTTGGAGTTGTAGATTTTAAGTTATGAATTTTCAAAGGTTTTATGTGTTTGGTACAAGATTAATTAAGATAACAATTTTAATGTGACTTTTATGTAAAACCAGTGGCACTAATTGATAAACAATAATGTTACAAAATTATAGGAAGTGGAATGGATTAATTTGGAGTTCATATGCATTTTCTATGAATTATATAAATTCTAGGAATTATTTTTTATATTAAAAACTCATTTTCTAATTCATTTTCCTGATTTTATAACTCTCTGGACTGGGCCTCAATTCCAGAGAAACCCAGGGGTCTCGGCGCAAGATTCCCGAGACACAAATTTACCCCGCACAGGACGGCGGGTTGATTACTAAATACTTCAGGGGCTCTTTAGCAAAACAGGCATGGCGAAGGGGTATCTGGCGATCCAGACCGTCCGATCTTGAGTCAAGGGACCAGATTAGATCTTTCCCCCGACCGAACCGTTACCGCATCAAGACCATCGGATCGCCATCCAACGCACCACATTTTAAATACTGGAGACCCACTCCGATCCATCCGATCGACGATCTACGGTACGAGTTCGACGGGCGAAGGGGTATGTGATGGTGTGATCTCGACCATCCACCACCGATCCGACGGCCCGAAACCCCTCCCCAACCCTTCGGTCGAGCGGACGGCGGCGCCGCCCACCATCGCGGTGGAGCCATCGCCGGAGCACGCAATCCGGTGAAAAACCGCCACCATATAGAAATTGATTGCTACTACACCGAGAGGGGAAGATGGCGAGTACAGCGATGGGAGTTTTACCGAGGATTAGATCGCCGGGAGGTCTACACACGGCGCACGGCGGAGATCTTCACAACGGCGACGAATTCGCAGTTAGCCGAGGCCTTGCTCACCCCGATTGTCCCCCGAACGCACTCCGCATACCCCAGCAAACGACCGAGCCCCGGTTATGGGCACCGAACGGCGGGGATGGTGGATCCAAGCGGCGACGGTCGTCACAGGGAAAGCGTGGCAACGGTACAAGGTGGATGACGAGAGAGAGAGAGAGGGGGTCGCCTTTATACCCAGGTGCAGGTGAAGTCCGAGCGAGGAACGAGGGAGTAGCGAGCTTTGCGGTGTTGACCGGCGAAGCATCCGCGGCGAGTTCGGTAGCCAACGGCCGGCGGAGTCGCGAGTTCAGCTACGAAGGAGAACCCCTGACAAGTCGGGCCCACGAGTCAGAGGGACTGGGGCGCGAGAGGAAGAAATGAGTGTGTGGCTGGCGGCTGACGGGCATGGCCCGCGTGTTGGTGAGACAGCGAGTGCGCGTGAGAGGGACGAGAGGCTGCCCGAGGGGCCCACGATGTCGGCGAGAGAAGGAATACGCGGGCGCGGGTGAGAGAATGACGCGCGGGCCCGGCCTGTCGGCGCCAGGCTTCTGGTGTGGGCTGCGCGGTGTTAGTGGGCCGAATTGAGGGGAGTTGGCCCAGTTAGGATTTTTCTCTTTTTCCTTTTTATTTTCTATTTCTTTTCTTCATTTTCAAATCCAATTTGAATTCAAACTTAAATTTAAATCTCTATGGCTCATCATTTCAATTTATTTTTGTGAAGTTAGGGATATTAATTCTGAATATACTTGTTTATATATATATTACTTATATTTTTGTTTTATATCCCCTCTCTTTCTCTTCTTTTCTATTTTCTATTCCAATTTCAAATTTATACTTCTATTTTGGTTTTTCAGATTTTTCAAATGTATCAATTGAAATCCAAAGGTGAATATAATCCATATTATTTTAATATCACTACTTTAAGTTTTATTCTCCTTGTTTATTTATTTCATGGGATGTATAAATGGTTTCCTTTAAAAAAAAATTCTTTTTCTCCTCATTTTCTTATTTCCCCGTGATACCTTGTTCAGATTTCTTCTACCAATTCCAAATTCAAAATTTGGGTGTTACAATACAAAACCCCCTTAGTATTGCAAAAGAATTTAAAGTTTGGATTTAAATATTGATTTGACCAAAAGCTAAATAATAGAAGGAAAAATAGATGCACTGTTAGACTGAGGATAAGAGAAATCAAATAAGTCCTTAATCACTCCCTAATCTGTTTAAAAATAGTAAACCTTTCAGTACACCAAATTAAGGTAGGGTTTGCCATTTAAATCATTTTTAGCTTAAAAGATAAGGAAAATAGAAAAGGTAATTTAAATTAAGAACCAGGGAGCAACCACAATTTTGTTAACTCACTTATTTAATGTAGTTCACTGGAAAAATTTATTAGACCTTTGTTTAGTACAAAAGAAATGAGATACCTTTTATTTTATGCAAACAAGGAAAACTTAGGAAAATCTTAGGGAAATAATCCTGAGGAGAAAACACCCCAAACCTTGGGATAACAAATACTTTGCTATTATGAACATAGGAAAAATATGAGTTCTGTTGTTTGATATTTTTCAAATAACAAGTTAGTTATAAGTACCTTTTTGGCATTAAACCTTAGAAAAGAATAACTAAATAGCCACTAAGTAACCCTCTGTGATTTTTGGCACAGAAGCATGTTATTACCCATAGATCCCAGCAAAAATAACTCTTAGTATAGAACCCACACCTAGATGGGAGATGTACTGCAAAGTGACCACTCTGCCCCAACTTTTGTTATTTTTGTTCAGGGCTTTTTCTAATTATATTTGACCTCAAAATTATAGGATAGACTACAGTGACCAATAGTAACCCACTGTAATTTTTACAGAATTTTTGGAAATTTTTAAATCACTTTTGTAGTTCAAACCCAACTTAAGAACATAAAAGGAGAATAAAAGAAAGAATTAAGTAGTGGAGATAAAGGTTACCCTGACCAAAACAACAAAACTCTTGAGTACCTACTAGAACCTTTAAGGGCAATCCAAGTTTTAATCCACTATGGTTGCCTCTAAAGCAAAACCTCAAACCTAAATTGATAAGCATAAACCACAAGAGCTTCTTATAACCAGGAAACCCTAAGTTATCAAATAACTTAGTTCTTCTTCACTACGCATAATGGTTACTAAATCCTGCATATCATAGCATACATATTTCTTACTCATTGCATTCAATAGATTGCAACCTCGCTGACGGAGAGTACATCCTCGTGCCGGAGCAAGGAGTTGCTCAAGAGGTAGCCCCAGATCCAGCATTAGAGCCCGCCATCGAGGATCTACCTGCCCTAGCTTTGGAAGGCAGGCCCCGGTTTTATGCATAACCGTTAAATATGCTATTTTACTGCACTTAATGTTTGTAGGCTTGTACTGTGCACTTAAGTGTAGGAGTTGACTGAAACCCTAGTTGCATGAACTCAGGATTCCTTTTGAGATGGATACTAGTATGCAAGGTCGAGTAGCTGCTTTACTAATTAGGGATCCCGGTAGAAGTCGAGTGATTTTTCTAGCACTCGCACGAGGTCAGGAATTGGTTGTATCCATTTGTATATCATACTGATGATGGTCTGTGGACAACGGTCCATGGGGATGCGTTGTCTACAAGACAGAAATTGGAATAAGGATTAAGGTGTGGTACCGTGTGTCAAGCGTTTGAACGTACTAAGCACATGCCGAGAAATATGGTAAATCGGTAAGCCTAGTATCTGATTGAACCTGGCAGCATATTGCCCTCCTCACGCGACCTGAGACGTGGTCTCCCATTCTGTTTATGGTGGGTACAAGTGCGGTCACTGCACGACGACAGTCGGGGTCAGTGGGGCTTTGTACGCCAAGGCGGTGAGCCCCTCTCTGCTGATGGGGAATCGATGGGGACGGTTGATGTGTGTGGGGACGGAGTGCCTCGCCACGTCGTGTGTTTTAGGTTTACCTTGCAAGGTTTAAAAACTCGATTCGAATCGTCTGCTTCTCGCAGCTAATGAGACTGCTTGATCCATGCTGCTACATTGAGTAACAAGTGGAAATGTGATGACTTGGCAAAAGTTGTTGATTGCTAAATGTTTGATACCATGTATGACTAGATAGGTATACGTTTAGTCTTAAGAGAGTCACACTAAAACTTGAAAAAGCTAAAACTTGACTTTTAGACTCAACTAGTGCTTTTAGCAAACCAAACCCCTCAGCCAAACAGTTGCATGTCTAGAGGTAGAGGAGTAGTCTCCTCACACCGGGTAAGTCTAGCTAAGTATTAGTATACTCAGCCTTGCTTGTGGCATAATTTTTACAGGTTCTTTGGAGGACATGGTTGCTGGAGTGACTTGGTCGTCCATCTTGCCACCGGGTTGGACAGTCGAGTGGGACCCTACCTCGGCTGAGGAGGAGCATGAGGAGTGATGGGACAGGATTCCCCATCCCTCCATTTACTTATCGTTAGTTTTTATTCCGCTGCATTTCGAACAATGATCTCCACTTCTGCTAAAACTCCGATGTTGATGTAATAATTTGATACTTCTTAATGTAGTTTTATGCTTTATTGTATTTGCTCTGTGCGTCACCATCGAGTGAGTATGTGGTACTTGATCCTGTTAGTGGCCTCGTCGGACTAGATCCGAGGGACTGACGTGTTATTCCTATTTAAGTGTGGTCTAGCCTCTAAGGCGGGACTTAGGCACTTAAGTTGGAATAATTCGGACGGTTCCGCCACAATCAGCTCTATTGCAAAAGAAGAGATCCTTTATTTACAAAGCTAGGATGTTCTTACAAAGCACGGATATTTTCACGAAGCATGTATCTTTTTTCTTTACGAAGCATGAAAAGAAGGGAAGGTGTTTTTTCGCCGAAGGCTCAAAAACGGTATGTATGTAAAAGTTTCATGCATCACAAAGAAGTGAATTATGAATAATTTACAGATCATATTCAAAATTATACACATTGAATATTACAGTCTTGTTGCAGCAAAGTTTAATTGATTGTCTAAAAATGTTTTTACAAAAAGTACTAGTCTTCCTTCAGGACCTTCTCTGCAACTTCATTTAGCAATTTGTTAACAACTTCGTCAATAACAGATTTGGCTATATTGATAACCTCCAGTGCTTCCTTTGCTTCTAGATCGGCCAGGAGATCGAGCGGTACCGACGGCGGAGATAATTCAGCTAAAGAAAGAAAAAGTTAACCAGTCCAAAGCTATAAAAACAAATGCCGAAGTTAAAAATCACAACATAATACCTATACGTTTTTCACACTCTGCAACTTCTTCAACTTGTCTTGCTTTGGCTCAGGTCTCATGGATGTCCTTTTCACTCTTTTTCATTATTTCATGAGCCAATTCTCGGCCACCATTTGCCCAGATGTCGTTATAAAATTTCTCGCCCATTAAACTTGCTTCGACTGAGGGGTCCTTCGTATCATTTACGGAGAAGGCAGTTTCATCCTGGGCCTTGGTCTTGATATGGTCGCATCCTGCCTTCTCCAAGATTGCTGAAATCCCTCGCGCACCGGAGAACGCACATACATCCCCGCGGTCACTTAGAATTTCTTCAAAGGCTTCGGCCTCCCCACTTATCCATTCAATAACACCTTCAGGGTCGCCTTGTATGAAGTTCTCTTCGGAAGAATAGGCGCCCACGTTGGCAAAGCTAGCTTTAATTTTCTTCACACATTCTAAAGATTTTTCAAAGCATCTTTCTTTGGATGTGCGAAGCTCTTCAATGTTTTTCTCTAAATGATTTGCCCAGTATTCGTTAATTCCTCGTTTAGCTTCTGCGACTGCATATTTCTCTTTAGCTTCAGCTAGCTGCTTATGAAGGTCTTCAACTTCAGTTTTTTGGGCTTCAGATTGTGTTTTGAATCTAGCTTCATCTTCTTTTACTTTATCTACTAATGAAAGTAGAATTTTGTCTTTTTCCATGGCTTCGATTTTAGCCTGATAACCTCTGATCGAAGGTTGGTGAGAGCCATAGTACAACTCTCGTCTTCGGCGTTCTTTTGTGTTCTTAGGGCGTTGCTAAGTATTAAGCCCTGCAAGAAAGAATAAAAGATTAACATGATGACAAAAAGCTTCATTTCAGAGTCCATAAACTTCAAAATTCACAACTTTTGTACCTTCAGACTGTTGTACGCAAGGCTGTCTGCCAGATCAGCCTTTGTCATGGCGCAAAGGCCAGTTTCGAGCTTCGGAAAACCCATACTTCTGGCCATCTCCCGACAGACGGATAATTCTTTGTTGTCCGAGAGGCAGTACAAAAGTCATCTTCGTTCGTACCATTAAACACTAGGGCCCCCTTCGGATACTGCAATTCCCGCGCATAATGTTTGGCTTCAGAAATTTCTTCTTCGGATAGTCTTTTTCCCGAAGCATGTCTAACGATATAATCAAGACCTTCGGAGAGTACCTCGGGAGTAAGGGATTCGGTTTCTTTGGCCACACTTTTCTCAAAAACTATATTACTATCTGGAGTTATTCCTTCGGCCCTTTGCTCGGTTGTGGCAAGCTTCGTTTCAGCAGGCACTGTGGGCCCTGCCTCGGTTTCAGCCTAGGTTATTGTAGCTTCAACTTCTATTTGCTTAGTATCAGCTTTGGGTTGCGTTTTGTCAGCTTCGGCAACCTTCCCTGTGGGGGCGGGACTTATGGAGTCGGTTGTTTCCAATACATCTAATACATTTACCATCCTTCTCCTTTTAGGAGTCACGATAGAACCCATTTGTACCTTCAGTACTGTCGCCCTTGTTGGAGCGCTCAAAATATCTGGCATTTTCATTATTTCTTCAATTTCTGGTTTATCAGCCTTATCAACCTTCGTTTCAACTTCCTTGGCTGTAGGCATCTTCGGCATTACAGCTAGCTCTTCAGTACTCTGTGTAGCTGAAGCAGTTTCTTTTCTTTCGGCAGCAGAAGATGTCCCTGCGCCAAACTCAGGAACCACGGTCGGTTCAATGTAACGCGGCCGGTGGGTAAGAACCTTCAACTTTTTGCCCTTCGGTACAGGCTTATCTGGGCTGTCCGGAGCAGAAGTTTTCCTCTTTTTCCCTTGTCCCCGCAGCAGGTAGCGATAGTCAGGGTATACGAAGCCGATGGCGTCGAAAACTCTGTTTAATCTTTTCTTTCTCCGGCCACCAAAGGCTGCAGACAAGGCATTGTCCTCAGTTTTGGAGTACGCCCCAAGTAACTCATCGCTAGTAGTATCAATGCATTTTATCCAATCATCATTTGGTTCATCAAACTTATCTCCAAACCTGAAGGTGTATTTCAGCCGGACCAAATCACCTTCACTAGAATCATTGATGGTTTCCTTCGGCATTTCCCAGCCTTCCACAAGCAGCCACACCCTGAAGGCTAAGTGCTCCTGAACTAAATCTCTTGTGCAAATAAAAGAGCAAACAGTGCCGAAGGCCTTCTGACACGCTTCCGCAGCATCATCAATTTCAACCTTCGGCCTTCGGAGGCCGAAGCGGGACCAAATGGGGCGCATAGTGACTTCCTTAATATCTTCCCTCGCCTTCAAATCATTCTTCACGTAAAACCATTCCTCCATCCAAGCTCCGGGCCACCTTTTCCGGAATGTTGGCACCGGGTGGCTTGCATTGGGGCGAGCGATAAATCCATAACAACCAAAATTGTTATGATATTGTTCTTTGCCCATGGCCTTCGTCTCATATACAAGCTCGTGCATACTGCAAAAGCATTTCGCGCTTGGCTCTAGCCCTTGGCTTCTTACAGCCCAGACAAAAATCCCCATTCTAATAATAGCTTCGGAGGTTATCTGATGAAGGTAAATCTGATATATTTTCAGCACTTCAACCAAAAACCTGCTTAGTGGGAATTGAAGCCCAGCTTTGAAGAAGCTTCGGTAAATCACAACTTCGTCTTCCTCGGGGGCAGGGACGTTGTTTTCTCCACCAGCTCTCACAATAGACATATCCCGAAAGTACCTTCCTCTCATATTGTCAAGATGACTCTGTTTAATTGTTGATTTCCCAAAGATTGTATGAATTGGCCTCCAGCGCCGATCCTCAGAATCTTCGCCCCCGCTTTCCGCATCATAACTATCACTGTCACCAGTATCTTCAGACAGGCCTTCCAGTATCTCCTTAGTAATCTTCTCTGTATTTGTTTTTGCCATTGACTCGATAAATCCAGCAATGTAAGGATTCACAGCCTTCTTCTCCTCAAAAAGCTTCTCCTCTTCAGTCAGCTTCGTCTCAGCAGCAACCTTCTTGTCTTGAGACATTTCTCCTTCAGAAATGATGAAAATGCGTCTTTTTAACCGAAGCTTAGAAAGCTTGAAAAACTAGCAAGCGTTAGTGAGCAAGAGCTATGAAATTGAGGAAGTAAAGCAAATGGCACAAGCAGCGTATCAAATATAGCTGGTGTGAGTTCTTATTTATACGCTTAGCACACTCTAAATTGGGGGGGGGGCGTCTGTCATTGACTGTTGCTATTCTAGCAAAGGGAAAGTGTTTTTTCGGACCTTCGGCTTAAGGCCTTCGTCCATGTCGCAGTCTGAATTCGTTATCTTAAACAAATTAATACTGTGAGGGGCTACTGTTGGGGGCCTTCGTCCTTCGAAGGTCCTCAAAAACATGATTTAACAATCTCTTCCAAGTGTGACATATGAACAGGTACCTTCAGACTCGGGTTAAAAGCATGTACGATGTAAAAAGCATGATCGTGACGAAGGTTGGAGTTGCTCCGAAGCTACGCGCAAGGGAGCTTCGGCTAAATAGCGGAAAGAAAGGAACCGACTTAAAGGGGAAAGGCTATCTAGTCCTCATAGATTTGTCTATAAATCAATAGTAAATATAAAGGGCATGAATGTAATTTCTCACAGGCTGCGTCCTGTGCCTATAAATAGATGAACAGTAACCCCGTACTGTTCACGCTGATTTGTATTCGCTTGTGCGTCACGCTTGTACTTTTACCTTCTATCAAGCCGAAGGTACATTTGTAATTCAATATTGTTTCTATCTTTCCAGGATAATATGATGAAAATAAATTAATAATGTTATATGATTGTTTATGCTGTCTTTTATATTTCATATGCTTCTTCTTTTATTAACATATACCGTGTTTGTGAAGGCATGTCCTTCATAACCTTCGTCTGAAGATCATTATATCCTAAGGGAAATAATGCTTCGAAGGACGAAGGGCATTAACATTTAACATTTTGTGTTGCCTTGTTCTTAACTCATAGCATTTGAGAACAAGTCCCCAACAATGTTTTCATGGTATGTTTCTTGGGATGAAAAATACATGTTTCAAGTTTTTGCCTTGGTGCCTTTTGCTCAATTATGTTTACATGTGATAATGGTCACCAGTTGGGTACTGAGGGAACAACCCATTAATAACACTGGGGTGTTACACATGGGGCACAGGAAAACAGGAGGCAATAGAAACTTACCGAACGGTAGGTTCTGGTGGCCATGAACAGTGCTCCGGCCCCGTACCGATGGTCAGAGCACACGATCTCTTTCAGACGGGCCGACCAGTGGCTCAACTTTGATCACCCCAGCAAGTACCCCCTACTTGTCGATACAGTGATCCAAGAAAGTCGAGTCAAAAAGGTGTTAGTAGATGGTGGTAGTAGCACCAATGTCACTTTCCCTCGAACACTTCAAGCTTTAGGAGTTTCCATCGTCGATCTCACCCAGTAGGATAGCCCCTCCTGCGACTGAGGGAAGGTACCCGCTGAGACACCTCTACATGTCCGTCACCTTTGGCGCCCGGACATCTATCAAACTGAGTTCCTACGCTTTGAGGTATCTCAGCTCGATTGTGGATACAATGCCATCATCGGGAGACCGGGATTGGCAAAATTCATGGCCATCCCGCATTACCCGTACATGATCCTCAAGATGTCAGGTCCTCAGGGGATCATCACCATTCGTGTCGACTTCCAGGGTGCCGCCAAGTGCTTCCGGGGAGCCTTACATATGGCTCTCACAGCCAGACCCTCGGTAGCACTCCCCACACAGGTCAATGACAAACCGGCGGAGGAAGGCCTCACGATCCCCTCAAACGAAGCATCAGTCATGACCTTTATGCGGCCGACTAAGGAGACCAAAACAATCAACCTCGGGTTCTCCGACGAGCGCAAGACCGCAGTCATCAGCTCCAGCCTTACCGACAAATAGGAAAGCGCGCTCGTCCAGTTTTTGCAAGACAAGCAAGACGTCTTCACATGGCAACTAGTGGACATGCCGAGAGTCCCAAGAGAACTGGCCGAGCACCAACTCAAGGTGTATCCTCAAGCGAGGCCAATCCGACAAAAGCTACACCGTTTCACGCCCGAAAAAGAGAAGCTATACGGGCCGAGTTAGCTGGCCTGGTATTAACAGGCTTTATTAGAGAAGTACTGCATCCTGAGTGGCTAGCAAACCCTGTTCTTGTACTAAAAAGGAATAAAGTTGATTGGCGCATGTGCGTCGGTTATACCGATCTCAACAAGCACTGCCCGAAGGATCCCTTCGGACTCCCTAGAATAGATCAAGTAGTTGATTCAACTGCTGGATGCTCTATGCTCTCCTTCCTAGACTGTTACTCTGGATATCACCAGATTAGTTTGGCAAAGGAAGATGAAGAAAAGACTGCATTCATCACGCCCTTTGGAGCCTTCTGCAATACCTCCATGTCGTTTGGCCTCAAAACGCTGGAGCAACTTATTAGAGGGCTATTCAGTCATGCTTAGCTGATCAATGGAGCAAGCGTATGGAAGCTTACAATGATGATGTGGTGATCAAAACAAAAAACCCAGAAAACTTTATCGAAGATTTACAACAAGTCTTCAACAGCTTGAGGCGCTACCGCTGGAATCTAAATCCAGAGAAGTGTGTGTTCGGAGTACCCACCAAAAAGCTGCCTGGGTTCATCATTAGCCATCGTGGAATCAAGGCCAACCCAGAAAAAAAATCAAAGTTATAATGAAGATGGAACCGCCACGGTCACAGAAAAAGGTGCAAAGGCTTATGGGATGCCTGGCAGCGCTAAGCCATTTTATTTCAAGACTCGACGAAAGGGGGATGCCATTCTATAAACTACTCAAGAAAGTAGATAGATTCCAGTGGACTGCAGAGGCTCAAGAAGCCCTGGAAGCACTCAAGAAGTTTCTGACCACCCCACTGGTGCTCAAGCCATCACACCGAGCTACAGGTAGCCAGCCAGCTGAAGACATGTTGCACGACTCACGTAGTGAGCACTACGTTGGTAGTCGAGCGAGCAGAAGAAGGGCATGCATACCTAGTGCAACATCCTGTCTACTTCATTAGTGAAGTCCTCGGACCCTCTAACATAAGATACAGTCATGTTCAGAAGCTACTATACGTGATACTCCTCACTGCTCGCAAACTATGTCACTACTTCGACGACCACAAAGTCATAGTAGTCATAGGTTTCCCAATGGGGGATATACTCCACAACAAAGAAGCAGTCGGGAGGACAGCCAAGTGGGCGTGTGAGCTTGGAGCTCACGACATAAAGTTCCGACCTTGCACCGCAATCAAGACACATGCCCTGTTAGATTTCATATCAGAATGGACTGAGCACCAGGTTCCAGAGAACCCCGAGTTAGCTGAATTCTGGAAGATGTACTTCGATGGCTCACTGAAAGTACAGGGGGCAGGGGCAGGAATCCTTTTCATCGCCCATAGAGGAGACCAACTCAAATACGCGCTGCAGCTCCTGTTCCCAACCTCCAACAATGCAACAGAGTATGAGGCCTTAATACACGGACTTAATATCAATGTGTCACTGGGCATCAAGAAACTAATGGTATATGGTGACTCCCTAGTAGTCATTAGTCAGGTCAACAAAGACTGGGATTGCTCCACAGATACAATGGACAGTAACTGCGCCATGGTGCGAAAGCTTGAAGACAAATTCGAAGGCTTAGAATTCCACCACATAGAGAGGGATCGCAATGCAGTAGCAGATGCACTGTTGAAGCTAGGGTCCAGTTGGGCGCAGGTTCCACTCGACATCTTTGTTCAGGAGATACGACAGCCGAGCACCACGACAGGGCCCACCGAAGAATGCAAAGCAGTGTACCAGGCAAAGTCAGACCCAAAAGACTTGAGGGAGCCGATTATCAAATACAACAAGAATGAGAAGGAGCTAGATGACAAGGCCGCCGCAGAGCACATAGCAAGGCAGTCAGTTCACTATGTCATCATAGGTGTGTTGTATAGGAGAGGAGCAGCAGGAGTCCTCATGAAATGCATCCATTCAGCTATGGGGAGACATCTGCTAGAAGAAAGCCATGCGGGGCAATGTGGAATACACGCAGCATCAAGGACCTTGGTAGGGAAGGCCTTCCCGATAGATTTCTATTGGCCGACGACAAAGAAATATGTGGCAGGCTTAGTCCAGAGGTGCGAAGCATGCCAGTTCCTATCTAAGCAGCAACACCTACCCACCACTACAAAAAATGGTTTTGTATGACAAAAGTAAAGTGTCATGTTTAGTACAAAATTGGTCATAAAAAGCATCTTATGACGAAAATGCTGCGTCATAAGGGTCGTCATATAACGACCGTCACATTATGTGCCTTGTGACGACTGTTCAGAGTACCGTCACATAATGTCATCACCTTTTGTGACGACTGCGTTCGTCCGTCACATATTGTTGCTATATATGACGGTGTTATCTATCACATTTTTTCCAGTCAACGCGTCACCTAATGTTGGGATCGTTTAATATGGCACCCACATACAGTGACCATACAGTGACGACACACTGAGCTCTCATGATAGCTCACAGAATCATAATACACAGAAAAGCCATCATACACAACATTCTCATCACGTCATACACAATTCCAGCACACTAGTTCTTCCACAACAAAGGTTCAAACATACAAAGGTTCCACCACAAAGGTTTGAAGCATTCAAACAGACACCAATGTTTGGAAGGAAGGTGGATGAGCGACTGATCTGGCTGAGACTATCAGCAACAATCTTGGAGGGTGACTTTTGTGCTTCTCCTTCTTCTAGCTCTCTTTCCTTCTCTGCAACCATTTGCTCCTACATAAAATGAATGTACTTAGTAACAAGGCCATACAAAAGTGTTGAACCAGTCATTTACTTGAGTGTAGTACATGTAACTTACATATATCTCATTTGCAAGCGGCCCTCAAAAGGAATTGGAACTGCTACCAATTCCTGTTGCTGCCATTCCTTGGCTTGCCGCTGGCCCGCTAGGTTGGAAACCGGGTGCTGTTCGCTTGCTTGGGCAGGTTCTAGGGATCAACCATTTGTATGCTTCTCTGCTTCTTTGCTGCAAGCAGATAAATCCATGATCAACAACGAGCAAAATACTACCGTCTACCTATATCCAAGAGGAACAACCCGCATTACCGTTATCAAACTCTTGGTAGCCTTCCTGGAGCTTCCTCTTGGCCGCCTCGAGCTTGGTGTTCTTGGCGAGCTCGAGCTTCGCTCGCACAGAGTTCGCGTCAGGGCCTGAGAAACAGAACCATGGTGCGATAAAATGCTATGTCTTTAGCTAGGGTTGTGATGTCACTGCAAGGTCAAATGGATAGATAAATACATGGAAAAATACAAGAAACACAACCCAATACAATAGGCATCTGCGGATCAGAATGTACCTTCTAGAGTAAGTGTCAAGTAGGGAGTCATTTTCATCCACAATTGGTATTGAGCTCACTCCAGCTGCATCCAACAGTGAGTACAAGCTTAAGAAAATAGTTACATAATAGAGCCAATAGTTTCTAGTGGAACTACTGTTGAACTTCAGTTAATAAACAAGAGCTGCCATGGAAAATGCAAGCAGGAGCACCAATGCCTTTGTGCATTTCTAAATTGTAGTTTCCAAACGATCACATAACATACCTTGAACCAACATGTTAAGGGCAGAGCTAAGTGATGCATTAGGTCGCAACATAGCCAATGGACGACTGTTTGGATCACCGATTTTCGGAACCCAGGAACCCAGCGGAATGGAGCACACCGGTTGGTTCAGAATAGGCAAATTACCAGTTGAGTTTTTAAAATACCTAAAAATACCTGAAAAGTTTACAGATAAACTGTATTAAGATAAATTGGAACAAGTTACTCATTGCATAAAATGTTAACATGTTTTCGCATGGGGAGAACTTACATTTCAAAATTCCAGAAAGGGATGCAAGGTGCAATAACTGAGGGAATGATCCATCTGATGATGATGAATAAATAACTGGCACTGTAGAAATGTCATTTAGCAAAAGCTTTATTGCAATGTCCCTCAAGGACTCATAAGGGGTGGCCTAGACAATAGATGGAAGAGTATGAGAGATTGGCATGACAACTAAAAAACTGAGCTTCAAATGCAAGGAAAAAACTCTAAAAGTTTAAAGGCAGTTCACATATGATAGAGTCCTGTAATTCTCATCACTACAAGAAGCATAACTATGGAATTCGGAAAAGGAAGAACTCTGCCCCTACATAGCCTGCTGCTCCCCTTAGCACTCAACATAAAGCCCAACACCCCACATCTACTCCCTTTGCTGTCCAGTGTCCTCTCTTACCCTACCTGATCAGACCAGCTGCAACTGGTATTCTCCCTAGTGCTCTCAGTGGACCCTTCCTGAACCATCGACTCCTGAACCCTTCCTGAACCATTGTCGTCCTACCTAGCTACCGCGACTTGTCCACCTCCCACACTTTTCATCCATACAATCTTCACACCTACTTCTAGAAAGAAAAAAAAGATAGAAGAGAGAGAGAGAGAAACAAGCCACTCATTTTTGAAGCGCCAAGCAAATGTCGTAGCAGACAGTCTCCTCACTTGCCTCCCTTGAACGGAAAGTGGCAGCAGCGGTCTTTACAGTTACAGCAATGCGGGGCATGCCATCACCCATGGGTCGGTCACAGGCCGAGTAGGATGTAGCAGACGAGCGTGATCGGCAGGGCGATGAGCATGCCAAAAATGACTCTGCAAACAGGAAAAATGGGGCGGGGGTAGCAATAGGCGCCTGTGGTGTCAGCGAGCGGTGACTGAGAGAATCTTTGAACAGATCTTGGTGTGCTCGTGTCTTCCGACATGGGGAACTTACGCGGTGCTGAGAATGTCAGGGTGCACATTGTACTCCTTTGCGAAGACGAAGGGGACAATACCTCTGGAGCACCCACTGCACGCCCCCGGGGCCCCCGCCGGTGGGGTCAAGGCCGGCAGCCGGCGCCGAGGCGCGCTCCTCCTCCTCGTCGTCCTGCTCCCAGTCAGACCACCACTCCTCCATCGCGACGGTCGCGGTCGCCGCGAGCCTCCTGTGTGGGGCGAGGGTGCGCCGAGGGAGGGCGGATCGGGCTGCGGCGAGCCGCAGGAGGGCGAACATTCCTTGCTGGCGGTGGCTAGGGTTTGCGGGGGTTTTGGGGGCGGGCGCGTGGTGGTGGGGGCGGACGCGGAGGTGAGCAGCCGAGAGGATAAGGCAGGAGGGAAATTTTGGTCATCTTGGGCGGGAGATGGGAAAGTGAATGCGGTCAATAGAAAGGGGTACGATACTTTTTTGGAAAAAATATAAAGTGACGCCACCAAATCATCAAATAAAGGCACATCTAAGCGTCATAAAAGTAAAACCGTCTACCGGCTTCTGGCGCCTGACAATATATGACGAATCTTCGTACCCTTATGTGACAAAAAAACACTATCGTCATAAAATCTTCATGGCCTCATGAAATTATGACGACTCAAAAAATTCCATCATATTATGTGACATTATATGACGATAACTGACCTTGTCATTAGGTATTTTGTCATAAAAGGACAAATTTCTTGTAGTGCACCCAGCAGCTGCAAACTATCGCCATAACCTGGCCTTTTGCATGCTGGGGGCTGAACATGATCGGGCCATTCAAGAAAGCTCAAGGAGGATACACCCATGTACTTGTTGCCATCGACAAATTTACAAAGTGGATAGAGTACAAGATGATTGCCTCTCTGACCTCAACCAAGGCAGTGGAGTTCATCCAAAAAATCATATTCACATTCGGGATACCCAACAACATCATCACAGACCTAGGATCTAACTTCACTAGCATAGAGTTCTTTGATTTTTGGGAACAGAGGAGCATCCAAGTCAAGTATGCATCAATGGCACACCCGAGAGCTAACAGGTAGGTAGAAAGAGCCAACAGAATGATACTTGAGGCACTCAGGAAGAAAGTATTTGACAAGAATGAAAAGCTCACGGGCAAATGGATCAGGGAACTGCCTTATGTAGTCTAGAGTCTGCGAACCCAACTATGGCAGAACCACCCGTATTATTCCAGCTTAAGTGCCCAAGTCGCACCCTTAAAGGCAGCAACACACTTAAATCCGAATAACCCGTGAGTCCCTCGGATCTAGTCCGATAAAGCCACTTATCCAGGATTGAATACCAATAGCTCACTCGAAGGTGAGGCATAGAGAAATACAATAAAACATAATACCATAAATTTAATAAGTATCAGTAGTGATTACATTATCTAAGTTTTAGAAATAATAACAATAAGTTTTAATGCAGCGGAAATAACTAACGGAGAAGAACCGAGTAACATGGCGAAGCCTGGCCACACTACTCCTCCTAGTCATCTCCTGCGGAAACAACAACCCACTCGACCATCTATCCTAGTGGCAGGGATGGAGGCCAAGTCACACCATCAACCAAAACAAGGAGGTACCTGCAAAAATTATGCCACAAGCAAGGCTGAGTATACTAATACTCAGCTAGACTTACCTGGTGTGAGGAGTCTATTCCTCTACCTCTAGACATGCAACTGTTTGGCTGAGGGGTTTGGTTTGCCAAAAGCACCAGCTGAGTCTAAAATCAAGTTTTAGCTTTTCAAGTTCTAGAATAATAACTTAGACTAGATGAGAACCTATCTATTCATACATGATATCAAACATTATATCAATCAACATCTTTTGCCAGTATCTCATTTCCACTTATTACTCAATGCAGTACAATGGATCAAGCAGTCTCATTAGCTGCGAGAAGCAGACGATTCGAATCGAGTTTTAACCTTGCAAGGTAAACCTAAACACACGACATGTCAGGGCACTCCGTCCCCGTTCGGGGCCAGGCCTCACCGCCTTGGCATACAATGCTCCACTGACCCCGACCGCCGCCGTGCAGTGGCTGCACTTGTACCCACCATATCTAGAATGGGAGATCCAGTCTCAGAACAAGTGAGGGGTAAAGTCTGCGCCCGGCTTCGCTCAGGTACTAGGCTTACCGGTTACCATATTTCTCGACATGTGTTTAGTACGTTCAAACGCTTGACACAGGTATCCGCACGTTAATCCTTATTCCAATTTCGTCTCGTAGACAACGCATCCCCATGGATCCGTGTCTACAGACCATCATCATTCTGTTATCAAAATGGATACAACCTGTTAGGGGTATGCTTCGTAGCCGAAGATCCTGAAGAAAGAGAACACCTTCGGTAGATCCTATCAGGAGCAGCGCCGAAGCTATCACCTATAAAGCTTCGACACAATGACAGATCTCAAGACGAAGGGGTGAACTGACTTAAAGATGAAATGACTTAAAGACCCGTGATGTCTTGTGTCATTATTGTAGTCGATTGTAAGGGGCATAAATGTAATTTTACACAGGCTGCGCCCTGTGCCTATAAATAGATGAACAGTACCCCTGTACTGTTCACGCATTCTGGTAACCACTGACACATTACGTTGGAATTATTGCTTTCTGCCAAGGCAAAGGTATAAATGTACCTAAATATTATGTTTTAATATTTAGGTTCATATAATAAAATATGTGAATAATGTTATTTATTTTTGGTATATCTTTCTATAATGTTTCATGTTTTATATTTTATTTCATATTGTTTTACAAATCTGATCATGAAGGTGTGACCTTCGTGATATTGTGCTCATGGCCTTCGTCTGAAGCTCATTAAATCCTTGGGGAGATAATGCTTCAGCGGACGAAGGACATTAATACTTAACATTTTGTGTTGCCTTGTTCTTAATTCATACCATTTGAGAACAAGTCCCCAACATTGCCGAAGATCCTGAAGAAAGAGAACACCTTCGGCAGATCCTATCAGGAGCAGCGCCGAAGCTATCACCTATAAAGCTTCGGCACAATGACAGATCTCAAGACGAAGGGGTGAACCGACTTAAAGATGAAATGACTTAAAGACCCGTGATGTTTTGTATCATTATTGTAGTCGATTGTAAGGGGCATAAATGTAATTTTACACAGGCTGCGCCCTGTGCCTATAAATAGATGAACAGTACCCCTGTACTGTTCACGCATTCTGGTAACCACTGACACATTACGCTGGAATTATTGCTTTCTGCCAAGGCGAAGGTATAAATGTACCTAAATATTATGTTTTAATATTTAGGTTCATATAATAAAATATGTGAATAATGTTATTTATTTTTGGTATATCTTTCTATAATGTTTCATGTTTTATATTTTATTTCATATTGTTTTACAAATCTGATCACGAAGGTGTGACCTTCGTGATATTGTGCTCATGGCCTTCGTCCGAAGCTCATTAAATCCTTGGGGAGATAATGCTTCAGCAGACGAAGGACATTAATACTTAACATTTTGTGTTGCCTTGTTCTTAATTCATTCCATTTGAGAACAAGTCCCCAACACAACCAATTCCTGACCTCGCGCGAGTGCTAGAAAAATCACTCGACTTCTACCGAGATCCCTAATTAGCAAAGCAGCTACTCGACCTAGCATACTAGTATCCATCTCAAAAGGAATCCTGAGTTCATGCAACTAGGGTTTCAGGCAACTCTTACATTTAAGTGCACGGTACAAGCCTACAGACATTAAGTGTAGTAAAATAACATATATAAACGGTTATCATAAAACCGAGGCTTGCCTGGAATTCAACACTGGTAGTGTTTGCTAGATGACACTCGCTTGACGAGCATCCACTGGTTAAGTCCATCCTTCTTTGGGTCATCCATCAACTGCATCTTGTGGTTGGCACCATATCACTTGCACGATCATCATCTCTCGGTCCTAAATGAGATGCACGATGCATATGTATGAATATGATGAAATAGCACAAGATACTCCAAGTAAATGACAACAAACTAACATTAATTAGTACGACACATAAACATCCATACGTTAACGCTAGCTATGTATACGTCATTGGGCGCATCAAGTCAACATTACTGTCGGCGTTTCGAGACCGGGGGGTCCCTCGGGCCGACGAGTGAGTGTCGCCGCGTGCCCCAGCCCAGATGGGTCGAGCGCGTGGGCGAGCGCGAAGGGGGGAAAGGAGCGAGGCGGCCGGAGACCGACGTGTGAGAGGTGGGAATCCCGCGGCCTTCGTGTTCGTCCTGCGCCTAGGTCGGGTGCGCTTGCAGTAGGGGGTTACAAGCGTCCACGCGGGAGAGGGAAGCGAGCGGCCCCAAGAGAGCGCCTGTGCCGTCCTCGTCCCTGCGCGGCCAACCTTCTCTAAGAGGGCCCTGGTCCTTCCTTTTATAGGCGTAAGGAGAGGATCCAGGTGTACAATGGGGGTGTAGCAGAGTGCTACGTGTCTAGCGGGGGAGAGCTAGCGCCCTGAGTACATGCCGATGTGGCAGCCGGAGAGATTTTGGCACCCAGCTGGTGTGATGTCGTGGCCGTCGGAGGAGCGACAGAGCCTGGCGGAGGGACAGCTGTCGGAGCGGTTGAGTCCTTGCTGACGTCCTCCTGCTTCCGTAAGAGAGCTGAGAGCCGCCGTCGTCACAGAGCATGCGGGGCGCCATCATTGCCTATCTGGCGGAGCTAGCCAGATGGGACACCGGTCTTGTTCTCTGCGGCCCGAGTCAGCTCGGGGTAGGGTGATGATGGCGCTTCCTGTTGACGTGGCTGGCCTGCGCCCTAGGTCGGGCGACGTGGAGGCTCCTCCGAAGCCGAGGTCGAGTCTGTCTTCCATGGCCGAGGCCGAGTCCGAGCCCCTGGGTCGGGCGAGGCGGAGGTCGTTCGGCAGAGGCCAGGGCGGAGTCCGAGCCCTAGGGTCGGGCGAAGCGGAGTTCGTCATCTTCTAGGGCTGAGCCCGAGTTCGAGCCCTGGGGTCGGGCGTAGCGGAGTTCGCCGTCTTCCAGGACTTAGCCCGAGTCCGAGCCCTGGGTCGGGCGGAGCGGAGTTCGCCGTCTTCCGGGACTTAGCCCGAGTCCGAGCCTTGGGTCGGGCGGAGCGGAGTTCGCCGTCTTCCAGGACTTAGCCCGAGTCCGAGCCCTGGGTCGGGCGGAGCGGAGTTCGCCGTCTTCCGGGACTTAGCCCGAGTCCGAGCCCTGGGTCGGGTGGAGCTTCCTATGGTGCCTTTGGCAGGGCCTAACTGCCTATTAGTCTCACTCTGTCAAGTGGCACTGCGGTCGGAGTGGCGCAGGCGGCGCTGTCCTTCTGTCAGACCGGTCAGTGGAGTGGTGAAGTGACGGCGGTCACTTCGGCTCTGCCGGGGGGCACGCGTCAGGATAAAGGTGTCAGGTCCCCTTTGCATTAAATGCTCCTGCGACTTGGTCAGTCGGTGCGGCGATTTAGTCAGGGTTGCTTCTTAGCGAAGGCAGGGCCTCGGGCGAGCCGGAGATATGTCCGCCGTTGGAGGGGGGCCTCGGGCGAGACGGAAATTCTCCGGGGTCGGCTGCCCTTGTCCGAGGCTAGGCTCGAGCGAGGCGTGATCGAGTCGCTCGAGTGGACTGATCCCTAACTTAATCGCACCCATCAGGCCTTAGCAGCTTTATGCTGATGGGGGTTACCAGCTGAGAATTAGGAGACTTGAGGGTACCCCTAATTATGGTCCCCGACAGTAGCCCCCGAGCCTCGAAGGGAGTGTTAGCACTCGCTTGGAGGCTTTAGTCGCACTTTTTTGCAAGGGGACCAGCCTTTCTCGGTTGCATTTTGTTCCGGTGGGTGCGCGCGAGCGCACCCGCCGGGTGTAGCCCCCGAGGCCTCGGAGGAGTGGTTTCACTCCTTCGAGGTCTTAATGCCTCGCGTAATGCTTCGGCTGGTCTGGTTGTTCCCTCATGCGAACAGGCCGTAGCCCGGGTGTACGGTCGGGGCCCAAGTTCTCGGGCTGGTATGTTGACGCTGTCAACGGTTTGGCCGGAGCCGGGTTTGCGAGAGCAGCCCCCGAGTCTCTGCACAGGGCGAGAGGGCGATCAGGGACAGACTCGGCTTTTTTACATACGCCCCTGTGTCGCCTTTCCGCAAGGAGGAGGGGGGGAAAGCACCATGTTACCCTCGATGGGCGCCGAACATGGTGTCTCCGGTGAGCTGCAAGCGGGTAATCCGAGTGGACGTCCGTGCCCCGTTCGTTAGGGGTCGGCTAGGGGCCCAGAGGCACGCCCAAAAGTACCTGCGGGTGATCTGCCGGACCCGGTCCCCTGGCGACGGGGTCCGAGGGCTCGATGCCTCCCTCTGATGGGATTCCGTTACAAGATCGCTCCCGCTGGTCTCGGAAATGTCCTAGGGTACCTCGGGAGCGCAGCCCGAGCCTTGGTTATGTATCGAACGTACCCCTGGTCATCCCTCGCTCGGCGTCTGAGGCGGCTGTGAACCCTTCGGGGGCCAGCCTTCGAACCCCTGATCAGTAATGGGCGCGGAGCCCGAGTAGCCTGAGGCGGCCGTGGAACCCTTCGGGGGGCCGGCCTTCGAACCTCTGACCAGTAGTGGGTGTAGGGCCCACGCGATCTGAGGCGGCTGTTGAACCCTTCGGGGGGGCCAGCCTTCGAACCTCTGATCAGTAAGGAGGCTCGGAGCCTGGTTCCTTCACGGGGAAGGATCCTTTTCGGGGTATCCCCCTTTCCCAGTCCCTGCTGCAAGAGATAGAGAAAGAGGAAAAAAGGAAAAGGATACGAAATCGAACGTCGCGGCGTACCTTTTTTTTGGCGCAGTTATTTTGGCGAAGGTGAAGCGTTGCCCGCTTTTCCTGCCAGAAGCGCCGCCTGTCCCGCCGTGGAGTTAATGCGATGGGGCGAGTGGTTGGTGGGGTGGCCGCTGCACGTGCGCGAGCCGTTCGAGGAACGGATCACGGGCGCGTTGTCTTCACACCGTGAGAGGGGGTTCTCTTGCTGCCCCCGGATGGGACGTGAGCTTGGCTGACGACGTGACCGCTGCTCCCGCCCGCCTGCCACCGTCATTACTGCTGGCCCACTTTTGGCCGCATTGACCGCCGCGTCAGGCTGGCGCTGCTGGGTCGTGCGCTGGGTCGCCTCGAGTCGCGGTTGCCGGACCCCTCGGGCGTGGTAGCGTCGCAGGGACTGCTGGTACCGCGCCGAGTGTAGTAAGGCCTTGTCCTGAGCCTCTTCCAGCTGGTCCAGCGAGTCTTCTCGGCTAACTTGGTTGCTTTGATCGCTGTAGGCCCTCGTCCTCGGGGAGCCGTATTCCAGGTCAGCGGGCAAGATGGCCTCGGCCAGGAAGAACGGCGTGAAACCCGTGGCCCGGCTCGGCGTTGTCCTTAGGCTCCAGACCACCGAGGGGAGTTCCTTCATCCATCGCTTGCCGAACTTGTTGAGGTCGTTGTAAATCCGAGGCTTGAGCCCTTGTAGAATCATGCCGTTGGCACGCTCTACTTGCCCATTCGACATGGGATGAGCCACGGCGGCCCAATCCACCCGGATGTGGTGATCCTCGCAGAAGTCCAAGAATTTTCTGCCGGTGAACTGGGTACCGTTGTCGGTGATGATGGAGTTCGGGACCCCGAAGCGATGGATGATGTTGGTGAAGAACGTCACCGCCTGCTCGGACCTGATGCAGTTCAGAGGTCGGACCTCAACCCACTTGGAGAATTTGTCGATGGCGACCAGCAGGTGCGTGTAGCCCCCGGGCGCCTTCTGCAAGGGGCCGACGAGGTCCAACCCCCACACAGCAAAGGACCAGGTGATGGGTATCGTCTGCAGAGCCTGAGCGGGCAGGTGGGTTTGCTTCGCATAGAATTGACACCCTTCGCAGGTGCGGACAATTCTAGTGGCGTCAGCCACCGCCGTTGGCCAGTAGAAGCCTTGCCGGAAAGCATTCCCGACAAGGGCTCGAGGCGCTGCGTGATGGCCGCAAGCCCCCGAGTGTATCTCTTGCAGGAGTTCCTGACCTTCGGCGACGGAGATGCATCGCTGGAGGATGCCCGAGGGGCTGCGGTGGTAGAGCTCCTTTTCATCGCCCAGCAAGATGAACGACTTGGCGCGTCGCGCTACCCGCCGAGCCTCGGCTCGGTCGAGGGGTAGCTCTCCTTGGCGGAGGTATTGCAGGTATGGGGTCTGCCAATTTCGATCAGGCGTGGCCCCGCTCCGCTCCTCCTCGATGCGCAATGCCTCACCCTCGGAGGTCGAGGGTATCTCGGGTTGAACCGAGGCCGCCTCGGGCCAAGCTGAGGGTGCCTCGGGCTGTGCTGAGGGTGCCTCGGGATGTGCCGAGGGTACCTCGGGCTGGACCGAGGGCGCCTCAGGCTCGGGCGAGTCGTCGATCTTGACGGAGGGTTGATGCAGATCCCTGGAGAAGACGTCCGGGGGAACCGTTGTTCGCCCCGAGGCTATTTTTGCCAGCTCGTCCGCAGTCTCGTTGTAGCGCCGAGCGATGTGGTTGAGCTCGAGCCCGTAGAACTTGTCTTCTAGGCGCCGAACCTCATCGCAGTAGGCCTCCATCTTCGGGTCGCGGCAGTGGGAGTTCTTCATGACTTGGTCGATGACGAGCTGCGAGTCACCGCGGGCGTCGAGGCGCCTGACCCCTAGCTCGATGGCGATCCGCAACCCGTTGACCTGAGCCTCGTACTCAGCCACATTGTTGGACGCCGGGAAGTGGAGGCATAGCACATAGCGTAGGTGTTTCCCGAGGGGCGAGATGAAGAGGAGGCCCGCGCCGGCTCCCGTCTTCATCAGCGACCCGTCGAAAAACATGGTCCAGAGCTCCGGTTGGATCGGAGCCGTTGGTAGCTGGGTGTCGACCCATTCGGCTACGAAGTCCGCCAAGACCTGGGACTTGATGGCCTTCCGAGGGGCAAACGAGATTGTCTCGCCCATGATTTCCACCGCCCACTTTGCAGTCCTGCCCGAGGCCTCTCGGCACTGGATGATCTCCCCCAGGGGGAAGGATGACACCACATTTACCGGATGAGACTCGAAGTAGTGTCGCAACTTCCATTGCGTCAGGATCACTGCATACAGCAGCTTCTAAACTTGTGGGTAGCGGATCTTGGTTTCGGACAGTACCTCGCTGACGAAGTAAACTGGCCTCTGAACGGGCAATGCATGCCCCTCTTCTTGCCTCTCGACCACAATCGCGGCGCTAACCACCTGGGTGGTCGCGGCGACATTGTAATACCCACTTTGTAAGAAAAGTCTAAAAAGAGAAATTTTATTCCTTTATGTATATGGTTGTTATTTATATTCACTATTTCATATGAACACCACATTTAACAAACAAATAAATAACTAAAGATACCCAAAAACAAACTATGCATCATGCTGAGATTTTATTTTGTGTGCATATTATGACAAAATAACAGTAACAATGCTAGTAGAAATAAAACAATGACTTTGGATGAAGTTTGAATCCCAAATGGAGAATTAGGGTTTGAATTAGAGAGGGAAAAAGAAAATATTATACAACACAAAATAAATTTATAAATGAATAACTTAGTCACATTTGGGTATGATCACATTGAATATTTGGTCTGAGTACAAATTTACATCCATAGTTGAATTCAAATTGTGAATTTAAAAGGGGAAATTCAAGAATGGGAGAAAAGAGAAGAAAGAATACTAAACAAAGATAAAGAAAATAAATACAAAGAAAATAGTTAGACCTTCTTATTTGGGATCAACTTGTACATTTAAAATGAATATAAATTCACAGTTAAAATCGAATCCAAATTTGAATTCTAGAAATTAAAAGTAAAAGAAAAGGGAGAAGAAATATAAAAGAAAAAGGTTAAAACCTAATTGGGCCGGCTTTACCGTTTTCTGGCCCAATTCCGAATTGTCTTCGGGCGGCCCACAATTCCACGCCGCGCGTTTGCCCCTGCACTCGGTCGTCTACACGTGGGGCCCTCACGTCGGGAGCTTCTTCCATCCCGCCGCCGCCGTGACCAAGAAAGGGGATCCCGCCGCCGGAGTTCTCGGGCGAGTAGTTCCAGCTGCCGCTAATTCCGCGCCATCAGCTCCATCCACTGCTCCCTGGCGCGTGTGGCGCTGCGGCTGGCCCGCTTCTCTGGAGCTTCTTCTCCGAATAACTCGGGCGCGGATTCAACTCCTTGGCCACCTCCGCCGCGGTGGCTGAACCGCTTATCCGCGTTACACGCTCGCGCGCGAGGGTATAAAATGTGGGCATCGTGATCGCCTTGCCCTCTCCCTATCCTAGCCGCTAGGGACAAGAGTTTTAGCGCCACCAGAGAGCTCGCGATGGAGAGAGAGAGCGTGCGGTGTGGAGTGGGACGTCGGTGTTGATCTTGCCCACGACTGGCATTCGAGGATCCGGGGTGAGCCATGGTGCTTCGTGTGGATTGCCGGTGGATCGCCGCAGCCTGATTGGGGAGGATCGACCCTGGGGTGGTTAGAATCCATCACCGAACACATCGAGCCGCTGCGTCGCGTGGGCATCACCAAAGTCGCTCCGATCCGCGGTGAGGAACATCCCATATAGTTTGTCTTGCTCCCCTCTCTGTTTCACACGTGTTCGCGCTAAGGTTGGGTTGCCGGAGCGTTGTGCCAGTCTTCCCGGGCATGGCCTCCGCCGTGGGGAATGCCAGCGCCGCCGCCTCTGTTCGGCGAGGGGTGGAAGAAGGGCGCGCAGACGTCGGATTCAGCGGACGGCTAGGATTAGCCCCGTGTACCCTTTCGCGTGGAGTCAATCTGGTCCATTGATCTAGTTTTGACGTACAGGATTCAATCGGGTTATTTTAAATCGAGTCCGTTTATCACCGATCCGACGGCCTCAGTCACGTACCGCTTCGGGTTGATGTCTGATCTAATCCACGCCCTCAAACGCCGATCCTACGGCTAAAATCTACTCGTACCCTTTCGGCCAGACATTTTGTTAAAAAGACCCCGTAGAACATAGAAATCAACCCGCCGTCCACTGCATAGTATTCTGAGTCTTAGAAAATTATGCGCAGAAGCCCCTGACGTTTCTGGAAAATGAGGCCCAGTCCAGAGATCATTTAAATTGAATAAATGAAATAGAAAATGGACTTTTAATAGGAAAATAATTGCTAAAACTTGTAAAATTCATAGAAAATCCATTTTTAGTCCAAATTACTTCATTCCAGTTGCTAAAATTTTGTAATATTGTTCTCTTTCACCTAGAACCTCTGTTATGTCATGAAAAACAGTAAGAAATTTATTTATCACTTAATCCTATTTAAAACACATAAAACCTTTAAAAATGCATAACTTAAATTCTATAACTCCAAAAATTATGATTCCTGTTCCTAGAATTTTATTTTAATGTGTAGATTATTACTGTGTATTTTGTATATATGTTTGGTGTAATGTTAATTTCTCTATATGCACTGTGCTTGTTTGTATTGTGGCGAGTAGAAGAGTCCGTTGCTGGGGATCCTGGTGAGCAGCAGGTTGAAGTAGCTGAGCAGGAGCTCATTGAAGGCAAGTTGTGCCCTTGACCACTTTTTACCCAATAATGTTCTTTAATATCACATACTCATGCATAGGTTAATTTTGATGGGACCCAATAGGTCACCCTAGATTTGTTTATCTCATTACCTTGTTTACCCCTGAATCACTTGGGTAGTTTGCTATTGCTTTATATGGTTTTGGGATAATCATTTATTACCTCTATGTTCCAATTCTTGTTGTTATTCTGTTTATGTTCATGTTGTTATCATTAAATGTTAATTGGAACATAGAGCTTAACTTGAGAACCACGTGCCACCACAGGGGTGGAATGGGACGCCCTTGGCTGACTAATTAGGAAAGCTAGTGGAAGACTACCTTACCCGAAAGGGGCAAGGGCAGTAGGGGAGAGGTCAGTGCGGGGAGGTCCCTGGTTGATTTTGCTGCGATGGCTATCAGCCAGGAACCCTTTACTGGATCTTCCCATAAACTGTAGCGGGTTTTCGGAAGCTAGTGGAACTTTGTAAAGGCCTCGTAGTGTTGCCCTGCCGTGCTTCCTAGGTAGAGGTATATGGGGAGTCGCGACCCCTTGGCAGATGGGTAACATGACTTGTGGGTAAAGGGTACAACCTCTGCAGAGTGTAAAACTGGTATACTAGCCGAGCTCACGGTCACGAGCAGCTCAGGACTCTCTGATGTTTAACTATGGAACCTAAAGTCAATTTTGTCATTCGCATTGCATGGGTTTGTTATTAATTTTGTTCTATTACTTTACTTATGGTTTGGTATTTACTTACACTTAGTATTGCTAATAAAATTTTGACCAACTACTTAAAAGCAATGCTCAGCTTTAACCCCTGTCTTTGATTAAGCCTTACACAATCACATGAACTCACACTTTTGTGAGTTTATGTTCACTGGTTCCCCACAACTTGTTGAGCTATGATCATGTGTGAGCTCACTCTTGCTGTCTCACACCCCCCCCACAGGAGAAGAGCAGGTGTTTCAGGAGGAGCCTCAAGGCGAGGAGTTTGACTTGATCTAGGTGGCGTTTCTCAGTTGACATTGGCGCCGACGATCCTTAGTTCGTTTTATCTTTATTATTTTATTTTGTAATAAGTCTTCCGCTATGTAATAAATACTCTGATGTTAATGACATTTATCTCTATACACTCTGTTATTATATATGTTGTCTTCTTGGCGCATGTATGAGATGCACCCGGCTTTGTTCTTTAAAACCGGGTGTTACAGAAGTGGTATCAGAGGAAATGTTGACTGTAGGACGAAACCTAGATAGAAACGGACAAACCCTTACCTACTTATTTTATTCTGATTCATTCCACACTTACCTTACTCTGATTCTTTCTACACTTATCTTAATCCTGTCTCACCTTCTTCTGTTCTACTCTGATCATTCTTATCTTTTCTACTCTAAGACAAGATGGATTTCAAACCTTGGAATCCCTACCCCTATGATATTTTTAGGAGATAGTGGTGTGGAGCATACCCACTACGGTTACAGCGGACCGAAGTTTCTTGGACTTGCAGGATACTATTGGAGATTTATTGAAGAATTTTCTAAGATTGCCAAACCTATGGCTTCGCTTTTGGAAAAAGGAAGAGAATTTAAATAGGACGAGAAGTGCCAAGTATATACGGGTCATAAGAGTTTGAAGTATATATTCACTCAGAAGGATCTCAACCTTAGGCAACGCCGTTGGTTGGAGCTTATTACGGATTATGATTTGGAGATTCACTATCACCCGGGCAAGGCAAATTTGGTTACAGATGCCTTGAGTCGAAAGGAGCATGTTCATTTAGCTGTTGTTGCCCAGCTACCCGATGAGATTGTTGAGGACTTCAGGAGACTTAACCTGGGGATAGTTGCTCATACTGAAGGAGTTACTATTGATATGGAACCTACCTTGGAGCAAGAGATCCGCAAAGGATAAATTGGTGATGCTAAGACACAAGAGATTAAGGATCTGATTACCGAAAATCGAGTTCCGGAATTCACGGAAGATGAGCAAGGCACAATATGGTTCAAGGACAAGAGATGTGTTCCGGAGATTGAAAGCCTTCGTGAGACTATATCGAAGGAAGCCCATGACTTGGATTATTCTATTCATCCTGGCAGTACCAAGATGTATCAGGATTCGAAGCAGAGGTACTGGTGATATGGATTGAAGAGAGATGTGGCTACACATGTGGCCATGTGCGAGGTGTGTCAAAGAGTTAAGGTTGAACACCAGAGGCCAGCTGGACTATTACACCCACCAAAGATGTTCAAGTGAAAGTGAGGAGCGATTGGTATGGACTTCATTACTGGATTGCCTCGCACCTCGAAAGGATATGCTGCTAGATGGGTTATTGTGGATAGACTGACCAAAGTGGCTCATTTCATTCCGGTCAAGACTACTTATAATGGATCCCAATTGGCTAAGTTATACATGTCTCGGATTGAGTCTCTACACGGTGTACCGAAGTGGATCATTTTGGAAAGAGGATCACAGTTTACCTCCATATTTTGGAAAAGTTTTCATGAGAATATGGTTACGAAGTTGAATTTTAGTTCGGCCTGCCATCGTTAGACTGATGAACAGACTAAAAGGGCTAATCAAGTATTGGAAGACATGTTGAGAGTTTGTGCCCTTCAGCATGGTAGTAGTTGGGACAAGAGCCTACCTTATGCTGAATAGTTACCAGGCCAGTCTGAAGATGTCCCCGTTCGAGATTCTGTACGACAGGAAATGCAGGACTCCTCTATTTTGGACTAGACTAGAGGAAGGCAGTTCTTTGGACCTGGACTTATTCAAGAGGCAGAAGAACAAGTTCGTATAATTCGAAAAAATTTGAGAGTGGCTCAAACCAGGCAAAAGAGCTACGCTGATAATAGAAGAAGACCACTGGAATTCAAGGAAAGAAATCATGTGTACTTCAAGGTGTCACCACTTCGTGGAATGAGGAGATTTAAAGTCAAGGGCAAATTGTCCCCTCGCTTCATTGGACTATTCTGAGTTTTTAGGCGAGTTGGAGAGATAGCCTATCAACTCGAGTTACCTGACAATCTATCTGATGTACATAATGTCTCCGTGTCCCTGAGGAACAATTACCAATGGATGAGCTCAGTGCTCGGGGTGATTTGACTTACACGGAGTATCCTGTCAAGATTCTAAATACATTGACTCGTGTCACAAGAAATAAGGTGATAAAGGTGTGCCAAGCACAATGGAGTCATCATGGAGAAGATGAAGCTACATGGAAAGAGAAGAAGAGCTTCGCATAGATTTTTCCCCTTTTTCCCTCGTTCTTCCTAATCTCGAGGGCGAGATTATTTTTAAGGGGGGTAGGATTTGTAATACCCACTTTGTAAGAAAAGTCTAAAAAGAGAAATTTTATTCCTTTATGTATATGGTTGTTATTTATATTCACTATTTCATATGAACACCACATTTAACAAACAAATAAATAACTAAAGATACCCAAAAACAAACTATGCATCATGCTGAGATTTTATTTTGTGTGCATATTATGACAAAATAACAGTAACAATGCTAGTAGAAATAAAACAATGACTTTGGATGAAGTTTGAATCCCAAATGGAGAATTAGGGTTTGAATTAGAGAGGGAAAAAGAAAATATTATACAACACAAAATAAATTTATAAATGAATAACTTAGTCACATTTGGGTATGATCACATTGAATATTTGGTCTGAGTACAAATTTACATCCATAGTTGAATTCAAATTGTGAATTTAAAAGGGGAAATTCAAGAATGGGAGAAAAGAGAAGAAAGAATACTAAACAAAGATAAAGAAAATAAATACAAAGAAAATAGTTAGACCTTCTTATTTGGGATCAACTTGTACATTTAAAATGAATATAAATTCACAGTTAAAATCGAATCCAAATTTGAATTCTAGAAATTAAAAGTAAAAGAAAAGGGAGAAGAAATATAAAAGAAAAAGGTTAAAACCTAATTGGGCCGGCTTTACCGTTTTCTGGCCCAATTCCGAATTGTCTTCGGGCGGCCCACAATTCCACGCCGCGCGTTTGCCCCTGCACTCGGTCGTCTACACGTGGGGCCCTCACGTCGGGAGCTTCTTCCATCCCGCCGCCGCCGTGACCAAGAAAGGGGATCCCGCCGCCGGAGTTCTCGGGCGAGTAGTTCCAGCTGCCGCTAATTCCGCGCCATCAGCTCCATCCACTGCTCCCTGGCGCGTGTGGCGCTGCGGCTGGCCCGCTTCTCTGGAGCTTCTTCTCCGAATAACTCGGGCGCGGATTCAACTCCTTGGCCACCTCCGCCGCGGTGGCTGAACCGCTTATCCGCGTTACACGCTCGCGCGCGGGGGTATAAAATGTGGGCATCGTGATCGCCTTGCCCTCTCCCTATCCTAGCCGCTAGGGACAAGAGTTTTAGCGCCACCAGAGAGCTCGCGATGGAGAGAGAGAGCGTGCGGTGTGGAGTGGGACGTCGGTGTTGATCTTGCCCACGACTGGCATTCGAGGATCCGGGGTGAGCCATGGTGCTTCGTGTGGATTGCCGGTGGATCGCCGCAGCCTGATTGGGGAGGATCGACCCTGGGGTGGTTAGAATCCATCACCGAACACATCGAGCCGCTGCGTCGCGTGGGCATCACCAAAGTCGCTCCGATCCGCGGTGAGGAACATCCCATATAGTTTGTCTTGCTCCCCTCTCTGTTTCACACGTGTTCGCGCTAAGGTTGGGTTGCCGGAGCGTTGTGCCAGTCTTCCCGGGCATGGCCTCCGCCGTGGGGAATGCCAGCGCCGCCGCCTCTGTTCGGCGAGGGGTGGAAGAAGGGCGCGCAGACGTCGGATTCAGCGGACGGCTAGGATTAGCCCCGTGTACCCTTTCGCGTGGAGTCAATCTGGTCCATTGATCTAGTTTTGACGTACAGGATTCAATCGGGTTATTTTAAATCGAGTCCGTTTATCACCGATCCGACGGCCTCAGTCACGTACCGCTTCGGGTTGATGTCTGATCTAATCCACGCCCTCAAACGCCGATCCTACGGCTAAAATCTACTCGTACCCTTTCGGCCAGACATTTTGTTAAAAAGACCCCGTAGAACATAGAAATCAACCCGCCGTCCACTGCATAGTATTCTGAGTCTTAGAAAATTATGCGCAGAAGCCCCTGACGTTTCTGGAAAATGAGGCCCAGTCCAGAGATCATTTAAATTGAATAAATGAAATAGAAAATGGATTTTTAATAGGAAAATAATTGCTAAAACTTGTAAAATTCATAGAAAATCCATTTTAGTCCAAATTACTTCATTCCAGTTGCTAAAATTTTGTAATATTGTTCTCTTTCACCTAGAACCTCTGTTATGTCATGAAAAACAGTAAGAAATTTATTTATCACTTAATCCTATTTAAAACACATAAAACCTTTAAAAATGCATAACTTAAATTCTATAACTCCAAAAATTATGATTCCTGTTCCTAGAATTTTATTTTAATGTGTAGATTATTACTGTGTATTTTGTATATATGTTTGGTGTAATGTTAATTTCTCTATATGCACTGTGCTTGTTTGTATTGTGGCGAGTAGAAGAGTCCGTTGCTGGGGATCCTGGTGAGCAGCAGGTTGAAGTAGCTGAGCAGGAGCTCATTGAAGGCAAGTTGTGCCCTTGACCACTTTTTACCCAATAATGTTCTTTAATATCACATACTCATGCATAGGTTAATTTTGATGGGACCCAATAGGTCACCCTAGATTTGTTTATCTCATTACCTTGTTTACCCCTGAATCACTTGGGTAGTTTGCTATTGCTTTATATGGTTTTGGGATAATCATTTATTACCTCTATGTTCCAATTCTTGTTGTTATTCTGTTTATGTTCATGTTGTTATCATTAAAGTTAATTGGAACATAGAGCTTAACTTGAGAACCACGTGCCACCACAGGGGTGGAATGGGACGCCCTTGGCTGACTAATTAGGAAAGCTAGTGGAAGACTACCTTACCCGAAAGGGGCAAGGGCAGTAGGGGAGAGGTCAGTGCGGGGAGGTCCCTGGTTGATTTTGCTGCGATGGCTATCAGCCAGGAACCCTTTACTGGATCTTCCCATAAACTGTAGCGGGTTTTCGGAAGCTAGTGGAACTTTGTAAAGGCCTCGTAGTGTTGCCCTGCCGTGCTTCCTAGGTAGAGGTATATGGGGAGTCGCGACCCCTTGGCAGATGGGTAACATGACTTGTGGGTAAAGGGTACAACCTCTGCAGAGTGTAAAACTGGTATACTAGCCAAGCTCACGGTCACGAGCAGCTCAGGACTCTCTGATGTTTAACTATGGAACCTAAAGTCAATTTTGTCATTCGCATTGCATGGGTTTGTTATTAATTTTGTTCTATTACTTTACTTATGGTTTGGTATTTACTTACACTTAGTATTTGCTAATAAAATTTTGACCAACTACTTAAAAGCAATGCTCAGCTTTAACCCCTGTCTTTGATTAAGCCTTACACATCACATGAACTCACACTTTTGTGAGTTTATGTTCACTGGTTCCCCACAACTTGTTGAGCTATGATCATGTGTGAGCTCACTCTTGCTGTCTCACACCCCCCCCCACAGGAGAAGAGCAGGTGTTTCAGGAGGAGCCTCAAGGCGAGGAGTTTGACTTGATCTAGGTGGCGTTTCTCAGTTGACATTGGCGCCGACGATCCTTAGTTCGTTTTATCTTTATTATTTTATTTTGTAATAAGTCTTCCGCTATGTAATAAATACTCTGATGTTAATGACATTTATCTCTATACACTCTGTTATTATATATGTTGTCTTCTTGGCGCATGTATGAGATGCACCCGGCTTTGTTCTTTAAAACCGGGTGTTACAGACATAGACCAAGAGGGCTTCTCCGTCAGCTGGGGGCACCAAGATAGGCGCCTTTGTGAGGAGCGCCTTCAGGTTCCTGAGGGCTTCCTCGGCCTCAGGGGTCCAAGTGAAGCGCTCGGCCTTCCTTAAGAGGCGGTACAGAGGCAGGCCTCTTTCGCCGAGGCGTGAGATGAAGCGGCTCAGAGCCGCGAGACATCCCATGACCCTCTGTACGCCCTTTAAGTCCTTGATGGGACCCATGCTGGTGATGGCTGCGATCTTCTCTGGGTTGGCTTCGATGCCCCGCTCGGAGACGATGAACCCCAAGAGCATGCCCCGGGGCACCCCGAAGACACACTTCTCGGGATTGAGCTTGACGCCTTTCGCCTTGAGACATCGGAATGTCACTTCAAGGTCGGAGAGGAGGTCGGAAGCTTTCCTCGTCTTGACTATGATGTCATCGACGTAGGCCTCGACCGTGCGACCGATGTGTTCGCCGAACACATGGTTCATGCACCGCTGGTACGTCGCGCCCGCATTCCTCAAACCGAACGGCATGGTGACATAGCAGTACATGCCGAAGGGCGTGATGAAAGAAGTCGAGAGCTGGTCGGACTCTTTCATCCTGATTTGGTGATACCCTGAGTAGGCGTCGAGGAAAGACAGGGTTTCGCACCCAGCAGTGGAATCCACGATTTAATCGATGCGAGGCAGAGGGTAGGGAACCTTCGGACATGCTTTGTTGAGACCAGTGTAGTCTACACACATCCGCCATTTCCCCCCTTTCTTTCTCACAAGCACAGGGTTGGCAAGCCATTCGGGATGGAATATCTCTTTGATGAACTCGGCTGCCATTAGCTCGTGGATCTCCTCGCCTATCGCTCTGCGCTTCTCCTCGTCGAATCGGCGCAGAGGCTGCTTGACGGGTCGGGCTCCGGCCCGAATATCCAGCGAGTGCTCGGCGACATCCCTCGGTATGCCGGGCATGTCCGAGGGACTCCACGCGAAGACGTCGGCGTTCGCGCGGAGAAAGTCGACGAGCTTTGTTTCCTATTTGGGGTCGAGCCCGGAACCGACCCGGATCTGCTTGGAGGCGTCGCCACTGGGGTCGAGGGGGACGGCCTTAACCGTCTCCACTGGCTCGAAGTTGCCGGCATGACGCTTCACGTCTGGCACCTCTTTGGAGAGGCTTTCCAGGTCGGCGATGAGGGCCTCGGACTCGGCGAGGGCCTCGGCGTACTCCACGCACTCCACGTCGCATTCGAACGCGTGTTTGTACGTGGGGCCGACGGTGATGACCCCGTTGGGGCCCGACATCTTGAGCTTCAGGTAGGTGTAGTTGGGGACGACCATGAACTTCGCGTAGCATGGCCTCCCCAGTACCGCGTGGTAGGTTCCTCGGAACCCGACCACCTCGAACGTCAGAGTCTCCCTTCGGAAGTTGGAGGGCGTTCCAAAGCAGACGGGAAGGTCGAGTCGTCCGAGGGGCTGGACGCGCTTCCCGGGAATGATCCCGTGGAAGGGCGCAGCGCCTGCTCGGACGGAGGACAGATCGACGCGCAGGAGCCTGAGGGTCTCGGCGTAGATGATGTTGAGGCTGCTGCCCCCGTCCATAAGGACCTTGGTGAGCCCGACGTCGCCGATGACGGGGTCGACGACGAGCGGGTATTTCCCCGGGCTCGGCACGTGGTCGGGGTGGTCGTCTTGGTCGAAGATGATGGGCTTGTCGGACCAGTCCAGATAGACCGACGCCGCCACCTTGACCGAGCAGACCTCCCGGCGCTCTTGCTTGCGGTGCCGAGCCGAGGCATTCGCCGCTTGCCCACCGTAGATCATGAAGCAGTCGCGGACCTCGGGGAACTCTCCTGCTTGGTGATCTTCCTTGTTGTCGTCATCGCGGGCCCTGCCACCCTCTGCGGGTGGCCCGGCCCTGTGGAAGTGGCGCCGAAGCATGACACACTCCTCAAGGGTGTGCTCGACGGGCCCCTGATGATAGGGGCACGGCTCCTTGAGCATCTTGTCGAAGAGGTTGGCACCTCCGGGGGGCTTCCAAGGGTTCTTGTGCTCGGCGGCGGCGACAAGGTCCACGTCGGCGGCGTCGCGTTTCGCTTGCGACTTCTTCTTGCCTTTCTTCTTGGCGCCGCGCTGAGTAGACGCCTCGGGAGCATCTTCCAGTGGGCGGCCCTGGGGCTGCTTGTCCTTTCGGAAGATAGCCTCGACCGCCTCCTGGCCAGAGGCGAACTTGGTGGCGATGTCCATCAGCTCGCTCGCCCTGGTGGGGGTCTTGCGACCCAACTTGCTCACCAGGTTGCAGCAGGTGGTGCCGGCAAGGAACGCGCCGATGACATCCGAGTCGGTGATGTTGGGCAGCTCGGTGCGCTGCTTCGAGAATCGCCGGATGTAGTCCCAGAGAGACTCTCCCGGCTACTGCCGGCAGCTTCGGAGGTCCCAGGAATTCCCGGGGCGCACATACGTGCCCTGGAAATTGCCGGCGAAGGCTTGGACCAGGTCATCCCAGTTGGAGATCTGCCCCGGAGGCAGGTGCTCCAACCAGGCGCGAGCGGTGTCGGAGAGGAACAGGGGGAGGTTGCGGATGATGAGGTTGTCGTCGTCCGTTCCACCCAGCTGGCAAGCCAGGCGGTAGTCCGCGAGCCACAATTCCGGTCTCGTTTCCCCCGAGTACTTTGTGATGGTAGTTGGGGGTCGGAACCGGGTCGGGAACGGTGCCCGCCGGATGGCCCGGCTGAAGGCCTGCGGACCGGGTGGTTCGGGCAAGGGACTCCGATCCTCCCCGCTGTCATAGCGTCCCCCACGCCTGGGGTGATAGCCTCGGCGCACCCTCTCGTTGAGGTGGGCCCGACGGTCACGATGATGGTGCTCGTTGCCGAGGCGGCCCGGGGCCGCAGGCGCGGTGTTGCGCGTGCGCCCAGTGTAGACCGAGGCTTCCCGCATGAATCGGGAAGTCGCGGCATGAGGTTCCGAGGGGTATCCCTGCCTTCGAGAGGCAGAGCTCTCGGCCCGTCGGACCACAGCGCCTTCCAGGAGATTCTTGAGCTCCCCCGGATTCGCCGACCCTCGATGGTTGATGGCTCCGGCATCGCGCGGAGAAGCATCGCTGCTGCAGCTAGGTTCTGACCGACCCCACTGGATGCGGGTGGCGGCCTGACCCTGACGTCGTTGGCGACGCGGAGCTGGAGACCCTGGGGAAGGTGACGTATTTCTCCGGCCGAGGGTTGGCCCGCCCATGCCTGCCCGACGTCCCGGCGGATCGGCTCAAGCGCTCCTGCTCCCTCGTCGAGCCTGGCCTGCGCCCCGCGGACTTGTTCGAGCTGTGGGTCGTGACCCCCCGTCGGAACGGGGACCACAGCTAGCTCCCGCGGGATGTCAGCGCGAGGCACCGGCCTAGGGAGATCACCGTCCTCCGGCATGCCGAGATGATTGCCTTCGGAGGGACCCCCTAGATCGACGTGGAAACATTCGCGGCTTGGGCCGCAGTCCTCGTCGTCGAGGCTGCGGCTACCGTCGGAACAGTCGGAGAGGCAGTAGTCACATGCGGTCATGAAGTCCCGCATGGCACTAGGGTTGCCAAGTCCAGAGAAATCCCAACAGATGCTGGGGTCGTCGTCTTCCTCGGACCCGGAGGGCCCATAGGTCGAGACGTCCGTCAGCCGGTCCCAAGGCGACCGCGTGCGAAACCCCAGAGGGTTTGAACTCGCCTCTACGAGAGTGCCCGCCAAAGCAAGGTCGCTAGGCGGGTTGAGGCTGAGTCTAAATGACGTAGGATGGGAATCAGTCGGTACCTTTTGGTCGACGAACGGCGATGAAGTCACGTCGGGGACTGACTGCACCGTCATCTCAGGTACGAGGGTGACGCCCAGCAAGCCTTCCGCGAGCGTGCTGGCATCGTCCGCTTGCTCGGGATTGGCGTGTCGCGGGGAGACGGTGCTCGCCTTCGTCTCAAACGCGAGGTCGACGCCCGACGCGCCCCCCCGTTGGGGCGCTAGGGACGTCGACTCGCTCGACAGCCGACGAGGCGCGGCCTCCCGCTTGGCCTTGGTTGCCCCGCCTCCTCCTCCGTTGGCGGGGGAGAGGACGGGGCGAGCTCGAATGTTGTTCTTCCACCACGCGGGGAAGACGTCGTCGATTCTGCCGCCGGCGGGCGGGCTGTCGGCCGCCATTGTCGTCGTCGCGCGGCGGTGGAAGGAGTATCATGTCGTAGCTGCCGGCGAAGGACATGAACTCAAGACTCCCGAAACGGAGCACCGTCCCGGGTCGGTGAGGTTGCTGGAGACTGCCCATCTGGAGCTTGACGGGAAGCTGTTCGTCAACACGCAGCAGGCCCCAACCTGGCGCGCCAACTGTCGGCGTTTCGAGACCGGGGGGTCCCTCGGGCCGACGAGTGAGTGTCGCCGCGTGCCCCAGCCCAGATGGGTCGAGCGCGTGGGCGAGCGCGAAGGGGGGAAAGGAGCGAGGCGGCCAGAGACCGGCGTGTGAGAGGTGGGAATCCCGCGGCCTTCGTGTTCGTCCCGCGCCCAGGTCGGGTGCGCTTGCAGTAGGGGGTTACAAGCGTCCACGCGGGAGAGGGAAGCGAGCGGCCCCAAGAGAGCGCCTGTCCCGTCCTCGTCCCCGCGCGGCCAACCTTCTCTAAGAGGGCCCTGGTCCTTCCTTTTATAGGCGTAAGGAGAGGATCCAGGTGTACAATGGGGGTGTAGCAGAGTGCTACGTGTCTAGCGGGGGAGAGTTAGCGCCCTGAGTACATGCCGATGTGGCAGCCGGAGAGATTTTGGCACCCAGCTGGTGTGATGTCGTGGCCGTCGGAGGAGCGACGGAGCCTGGCGGAGGGACAGCTGTCGGAGCGATTGAGTCCTTGCTGACGTCCTCCTGCTTCCGTAAGAGAGCTAAGAGCCGCCGTCGTCACAGAGCATGCGGGGCGCCATCATTGCCTATCTGGCGGAGCTAGCCAGATGGGACACCGGTCTAGTTCTCTGCGGCCCGAGTCAGCTCGGGGTAGGGTGATGATGGCGCTTCCTGTTGACGTGGCTGGCCTGCGCCCTAGGTCGGGCGACGTGGAGGCTCCTCCAAAGCCGAGGTCGAGTCTGTCTTCCATGGCCGAGGCCGAGTCCGAGCCCCTGGGTCGGGCGAGGCGGAGGTCGTTCGGTAGAGGCCAGGGCGGAGTCCGAGCCCTGGGGTCGGGCGAAGCGGAGTTCGTCGTCTTCTGGGGCTGAGCCCGAGTCCGAGCCCTGGGGTCGGGCGGAGCGGAGTTCGCCGTCTTCCGGGACTTAGCCCGAGTCCGAGCCCTGGGTCGGGCGGAGCGGAGTTCGCCGTCTTCCGGGACTTAGCCCGAGTCTGAGCCCTGGGTCAGGCGGAGCGGAGTTCGTCGTCTTCCGGGACTTAGCCCGAGTCCGAGCCCTGGGTCGGGCGGAGCGAAGTTTGCCGTCTTCTGGGACTTAGCCCGAGTCCGAGCCCTGGGTCGGGCGGAGCGGAGTTCGCCGTCTTCCGGGACTTAGCCCGAGTCCGAGCCCTGGGTCGGGCGGAGCTTCCTATGGTGCCTTTGGCAGGGCCTGACTGCCTGTCAGTCTCACTCTGTCAAGTGGCACTGCGGTCGAAGTGGCGCAGGCGGCGCTGTCCTTCTGTCAGACCGGTCAGTGGAGCGGTGAAGTGACGGCGGTCACTTCGGCTCTGCCGAGGGGCGCGCGTTAGGATAAAGGTGTCAGGTCACCTTTGCATTAAATGCTCCTGCGACTTGGTCAGTCGGTGCGGCGATTTAGTCAGGGTTGCTTCTTAGCGAAGGCAGGGCCTCGGGCGAGCCGGAGATATGTCCGCCGTTGGAGGGGGGCGTCGGGCGAGACAGAAATTCTCCGGGGTCGGCTGCCCTTGTCCGAGGCTAGGCTCGGGCGAGGCGTGATCGAGTCGCTCGAGTGGACTGATCCCTGACTTAATCGCACCCATCAGGCCTTAGCAGCTTTATGCTGATGGGGGTTACCAGCTGAGAATTAGGAGTCTTGAGGGTACCCCTAATTATGGTCCCCGACAATTACTAGAAAGACGATGAACATTTCCTATATGTAGCCAACACAAACATGACATCACGAGTACAAGAATTTACATGTTAACTTTAATCGTTCATTGGAAACTTATTATTAAACAAGTTAAGTACACATAAGTTTTCTTTGACTTATATATTTAGACAGACTTAGATAGAAAGGGATATTCATTTAATCGGGGTTTTATAATCATTCACAATATTCTCATGCAAGCACAACCAAAGAGAACACACATGAGGAGATAGTTTAATCGTCATTACATGTTATACTACTTTAATGACGTTAGTTACTTAGTAGTATTAGCAGAAAGCCAAGGACATGCCATTATTCATTTTGTTTCCCTAATATATCACTGCACTTGCTAACTGTTGATTAAGCTAAGCTACTTATTAGACCTTAACCAATTTAGTTCACTAACTTAGTGAGACGTGTACTAGTTACTTATATATTTAGGCTCAATTATGTTAGTCAATATCATTATTACTCATGTTCAATTAACACCCAAAATAAGCAAGCAATCACTCAAGGCAGCACAATAGAGTAGACCAATCAATTGCATCTAACACATTTGGGACAACAGCACCGCAGTTGTTTGTTTTAATCATAACTATTCAAATATTAATCCAAAAATAGCAAACTAGAACTTTCTGGAAAGCTTAAAACGTGCTCTATAACTTTGGTATTTTTACCTCAACAAGATTCAATACTTAGCAAGGTCAAAAATTGTTAACACGACAGCTCTGTCCAGATTTAGACAGATTCAGACTTGCAACTTCAAAAATTCACAACTAAAGATTCAGACATCCAAACAAAGTGATTCTAGACGTTCTCGAAAGCTAATGAAATGTTCTACAAATTATTTATAAACATCCCTGCCTGGTTTAATATGTGCCAAGGGTAAAATACATTATGAAGGCTTTGCTGTCCAGAACTGGACAGATTCAGTCTTCACACCTTAAACATCCGTAACTTAATCTTGGGACCACCCAAAAGAGTGATCCCGGACTTTTTTGGAAAGCTTAGCAAAATCACTACATAACTTTTATAATCACCAAGAAGCGATTCTATGTTTAACCAAGTCAAACAATTCAGTTTTTGAAATCTGTTCTGACAGTGGACAGAATACAGCGACCAGTTTGTAAAATTCATAACTCTTAAACTATCAGTCCTATGGTTATGAAATTTTAACACAAGAAAGATAAGAATAGCATCTACAACGTTCTTATAACGACCATAAACAGATTGTAACATTAACGTAATCAAACAATTCAATCTCTGAAATCTGTACAGAAATTGGACAGATTCAGTCACTGAATTTGTGAAAAACACAACTTCTAAACGATCAGACTTATGGCCATCAGATTTTAACACAAGTAAGATAATGAAGTTATTTACAACTTTTCTATATGGCTTTTCTACAGAAAACATAATTTAGTCCATCAAACATACAGCATGACAAAAACTGTACGTGCAGCCCAAAACAGCGACCAATAAAATTTAGCTCCTATTCACTTCAAAAATTGCCGCGTTCTAGAGACTTGAACCATTCTAAAACTTTACCATATGTTAGAGTTAAAACAATCAAATTATGACCAATAAGTAGACTTACTAATTTTATACCAGTTATTTCGCGCGTTAGAATTACCGTACACAACCAACAAACACATTCACCATAATAATCAAACCCGGTATAAATGTGTATATCGATTGCGTCCTTTACACACTAATTTGCATTTTCACTTAGACATCACATGTATATTACTACTTTTCATCCGCGACCATAACCATACGCATTTGGACTACAACAAGCAATTTATTGCGATTACGTGCTTAACCAAAGTTGTCTAACAATTCGACTAACTAGAGCAACGACATAGCCCGCTAAATAACATATACGTCGGTTTGCGTGTCACTACATACATTACAACATTTTTATAAATATACATACTCACACTTATATTCGCACATTGACCAATTTATACGAACCGTAAACCACTAATCTCTAAATCGCAATCACCACGCATTTACTTCCCAAATCACGAACGCTTACATGTTTATCATACGAGCCGAGTATTTCAATAATTATCCTAAAACAACTAACTCCATCACACAACTTGTATTACTAGCCTACTTGATCACTCGATGTGTCTACTCGAAATCGAGAGCACAACCAACACTGTTTACGCAGGAATTTCAGTTTGCAAGCATGAGAGCACTCAACTAAATTATCAAGCAAAATCATAGAGAGGTACTACCACCAATTTCTCAAGTTTAAATCATTATGAATTAGTTATCAAGTTTCAATTTATATCAAGACACTTAATCATTTCAAGAAACATGCACGCTTTTGTTTACTTCTAATTTGTCTCTAATTCTTCTTATAATTATAAAATGTGTGTCAGTTTAGCACCATATGAAACTATCTAATTTGGGGTTGGAATTTTTATGAGGCATAGGTAATAACAAATCATGACCAATGTATACATTCACATGCCCAGGTTTTATATTTTATTTAATACAAAAATAACAAATTGTTAACACAATAAAGCATGTGAGAGCAAGTTAAATCTAAAATTAATTATTTTCTGTGGATGCATGACCATATTAAGTTTTCTTAGGCTACTATAATATCATGCAAGGATAGTGGAACACCATTTTCCATTTTTGCATGCATATATTATTTATAAACAATTTAAAACTACTTAATATGCATCAAACAAGTTAAATCACTAACTCAGTGATACATTGACCATAAATCATGAAATTTTTACCAGTCCCTAAGAATCACATAGAGGCTCTACTGTAAAACATTCAATCCATTTGGGGCAATAGAGATATAGATCCAAAAATAACAAGCAAAATAATCATCTTTTTCCTATTTAACATGTTTTAATTAATACACCAAGAAAACAGTGAACAACATATAAGTTTTATATTTTTCCTTGATGTAGCATGACAACATCTAACCAACAAAACAGGTTTCATCATTTTTGGATTTTTATAAATAAAATTATGGAGAGAAGCAAGTTCGTTTATTCTCTAAACCAGTTTTAAATACGAATTTCTACCGCCAAATATTTCTACTAAAACATTCCAACTTATGTATCCATGGCATAGAGAATTTCACAAGGATTCCAAAAAGTCCTCATTTAACTTTTTACGATTTTCTACGGTTTTCTATGAATTTTCAAACTTCAGCACGAAATCTGAAATAAAAAACCGAAAAAGGGAACAACAAACTTTCACCCAAGTCCCTGAAACAAACGTGCCTACACGTCAGCACATATACCCTTTCAGCACTGTTCACAAGAGTCCCAAACCCTTCACTTACCCCCCTGCTGTTCTGGAATTTGTAGATTGCTCCATCGTCTTCTTCCTTGGAACGTACAGGGGAAAGAGGATTGTCCTCGCCTGGCCGGGGCTCGCCGGCGTCGGCTGAGCGCGGCGGGACCGGCTAGGCCATCCCTGGTGGTAGGCGCACCCAGCCAAGGAGTCGGCTGGGCCGGCGGTAGTCCTTGGTGGCCTAGCCACACGAGCTCGCAGTGTCAGCCTGCTGCGGCGATGGCGCGGGCATCGCCGGCCATGGCTTCGCTCGGGGAAGGGTCCGAACGGATCGACGTGGCGAGGGAGAGGTGATGGCAAACTCAATTTAAGCAACCGGCTACTGAGGATAGGGATTTGGATGTAGCAGGGAACTCCCGTCGTCCATCCATGGCGCTAGTGTGCTGAAGTAGAGAAATGAGGGAGCCGAGGCGAGCGGAATGCGGAGGCGAGTCCAGGGAAGCTCGGAGGGTGCGCGGCGTGCTTTTAAAAGCGAAGCACGGGCGGGCGTTGGCCGGGGATTGGCTGTCCATGGCGGTGGCCACTGCCACACGCCTGGCTGCTTGTTGTTCACGCTCCCTCCCTGCAGCAAACCGTCGAACACACATTGGATGGCCGTTTTTGGCATTTTTTGCTTGGAATCGGATCTTGGTCAGTGCACGAGATATCTTCCTTGATCTATACTCTACAATTGTTGTATAGAACTTGAGGTGATTCGGGCACTGGTTAGAGAGTTATAGACCCACGAAAATTGGTTTGTCAGTGGGTTATAAATCAGTGGAAACTTGTGAAAACTGAGTGTCAAAATATGTCAAACGTAATCAGATGAATGCCATCTTTTAATATGATGTGCCTCCATTATTTACTAACAACCTTTATATTTGGTGAAACTCAAGTTGTTTAACAAATTTTAGGGAACGCGAGACATCGACCCGAATGACACTGATTTCAGATTTAGAAGAATTTGAATTCTGAAATCAGATTTTTATTCTGTCTTGATGGCACTGTTTGAGATTCTTAGAAATTGAATCAAGGCTTGGTTTAAATATAAAATTTGTTGTATAACACAGGTTCTACAATTTTTATTAAAGGTCAAACCTTATATCTTGAATATAAATAAAAGTTTCACTTTGGTCAAGGTAGCATCATTATAAAGCTTCAAACTATATTTTTAAGACAATCGGGGTATTCTCTCGACATTTTCTTGGTATTTTCTCTACATAAACCCTTATTAACTTTTGTTGTAGAGTTCATATAGAGTGTTTTGGGATAGTTGGCATGACTTGGTTGAATTTCTAAATTTGCGTTTACTCAATCGAGTAGTCTCAAGCAAGCGTAGGATTTATCTTTTCATGTGAGTATTTTGTTCAAACTTTGAGAAATCTTTAGAATACACTTGATAGATAGAGATGAATGATGATATAAAGATAACAAGCTGATTTGAATAAAAATAATTAGAGGTTGACACAATAGAGATTCTGCTGGAGAATGCGGATTCGGACATAGTTCGGATAACATCACAACTGTCAAGAGTCCGAATAAATGAGTCTGGACAAGAATTACGAGACAATATTGACTTTCGAATTTGCATTTGCTCCGAGAAAGAAAAGTTTTAACAGGCTCCAAATTTGGCTATTCTTGAGATTGAATAATTCCAAACTTGGTGAAACATTCATGAGTAACTTGATAAATGGAGATAAATGTGATAAGGAAATAAAAATTTTCACTGAGCATCCGAGATTAGGATAAATCTCCCGACATAACGCGAAATAGACACCTGGGGTGTCACACCAACCCAGTGGGGCTTGCATGGGAACACTCCATTCTTCATGGTGTATGGATCAGAGGCAGTGTTGCCAGCATACCTGGTCTTTGGGGCCCCAGGCTGGCATTCGAAAGCATAGCGGAGGTAGAAGCAACTAGACTTGAGGAAGTTGAAGAAGAACGCTTGAACGTTGTCATCCAGTCGGCTAGGTACCAACGAACTCTGAGGCACTACCACAATAAAGCGGTACGACACCTATCATTTGTAGTAGATGACCTGGTACTCTGCCACGTATTGTCAGGAGAAGGACGAGACAAACTGTCACCGCCATGGGAGGGATCTTTCATCGTCGCGGAAGTCACTCGGCCTGGGTCCTACCGGCTAACCCAGATGGACGGGACTCAAGTAGGAAACTCATGGAAATCGAGCATCTCAGGAAATTTTACCCATAGTGACACCATAAACTCCAGATGGTGGGCTACACTCTATAAACCAGAGATCTCATTATCAATAAAGCTTCTGTGTTTGTCCACGTGCAAACAAACTCTCAAGGAGCGATCGGCTTAAGTCGGAAACATCCTAAGTCGGTGCAACACGCTCGCGCTTATATGACTTAGAGTGATTACTATACCCTACTAACAGAGTGATCGACTTAAGTCAGATATGTCCGAAGTCAGTGCAGCATGCTCACACTTACATGGCTTAGGGTGACTACTATACCCTACTAATGGAGTGATCGACTTAAGTTGGAAACGTCCTAAGTCAGTGCAACTCGCTCACACTTACATAACCTAATGGAGCGATCGACTTAAGTCAGAATTGTCCTAAGTCGGCGCAACATGCTCACGCTTACATGGCTTAGGGTGATTACTAAACCCTACTAAAGGAGCGATTGACTTAAGTCGGAAACAACCTAACTCGGTGCAACACGCTAACGCTTGCACAACCAAGGGTGACCACCATGCCAAACTAACAAAGCGATCGGCTTAGCAGCAGAAACCAAGGGCACGTACTATGCCCCACTAGCAGAAACACTAAACGAAGTGGGGAAGCAGCCCAACACTCAACAAGATTTCGAAAAACCTCAAAAAATAACCATCTCTAGGTAAGTTGCCCTATGTTTAAACTGACCGATATTCAGTTTCACGCTCTAGTCACTGTGCAGGAGCATCCCCGCGAGGAACATTGTCTACATGTCCACCAGAAGCAGATGGATTACTCGAAGTACTCGATGCAGTGAGTACATCGGCCACAATGTCATCAGGAACCACGACGCCGAGCCTCTTCATCAATATCCGGCCAGTCGGGATCGCCTTATCCATCGCCTTGTCACACCATGCCTTCATGATTACACGGTTGTCAATCAAGACCTTAATATCACGACATACGGCTTCCGTGTCGCGACGAGCAGCTTCCGCTCCTGTGACATCAGTTTCTTCGAGGCGCGGAGCTCCTTGATAATGGAATCCTTCGAAGACAAGGACTTGCTGAGCTTCGACACGTCCCTCTTACGCTCCAACTCTGCCATGGTGAAGCGATGGCTCCTCTCCAAGGTGGTGAGGGAGCTATTGGCATCCTGGTACAGCTTGTCCAACTTGTCCCGGGAGTCAAGAAGTCTCTGCATCTCCTCCTATGGATGGGAGAGCCTCTAATAACAGGTCAAAAGCATAGAATAAGATACTTGGAGCTCCTGGCGAGTTACCTCGTGAGCCTTCTTTTCCGAGTCAAGCTTCGCATTCAGGGAGGAATTCATGGCACGGGCGTTGTCAAGAAACATGGTCACCTGATCAAGATCCGCCTGATTTCGTGCACACCTCTCCTCAGCATCAGAACACCGCCGAGTCAAACCTAAAAAATAAGAAGTAACGATCTGTAATATGAGCGAAAGGTAACAAGCACAAGAAGAACTATCAGTCCGCTAACCGGCGTTTGAAGCTTTTAGACCATCTATCTGCTTTTGAAGAAAAAGAGGGTTCCACTGTGATAAAGAAGAAATTTGCTCATGAATAGGAGCACCACACGATCTCAGCTGAGTTGACACCAAGTCCAGAGCACTCTGCAAACGCAAAAGTCAGCAAAGAAAACATCCACTAACAGAGGCAGGGTGGAGCAGGGATGTACATACCTTAAGGTTGGAAAGGAACGAGGGAAATTCCAAGGCCGGAGGTATCGAGGTACTATCAGAAGGAAAGACGCTAACATAAGCAGCATCAGGAACAGAAATAGGCACTAAATGAAGAGGGTAATCCAAGCTAAGTGCGACACCCATTGGGATCTCAACTCTATGAGCACCCATTGGGTCTTCAGTTCGGTGGCCACTGACCTCTAAGGTGGCCAGGCTAGCCGGACTAACAAGAAGATCAAGACCGGTCACCACAGCTTCGTCAGACCAAACCATTTTTGACCCAACATGGACATCCGTGGAGGAAGCCAAGGGGGAGCCGGTCCTAGGCCCCTTGGGGGCTGAATCATCTTCAGTGGCACCCTTGGGGGCTAAAGCACCCTCGGGGCTAGAGACACATGGCAAGCTGGTGGGGTTGCCTGTCGCCCACCCAGGAGACCAACAGGGGCACACCGTCCGGGCACTGTACATGGACGTCGATGCCCCCAACTTCACAAAGCTCGAGCAAAAGGTCCTCGGGAATAACCTTATCCAGCATGCTGTCAATGGCGGACATTGTCATTCCCTAGAGGCTAACCAGCCCTGAGAGAGCAAGGTCTGGAATGTCATTGCTAGCCCTACTACGATGATCCCTGTGAACCAGGGAAGGCACATCCTCTTCATCACCATCATCCACATCCACTTATGTAACATATCTACTGGCCCTCACACGACCCCAACTCTCCACGTCATCTTAAAGATCGGCATCCACCACATCATCACTAGGGTTCGAGGCAACAGAGTCAACCTCCAGTCCCAAGCCAGACGAGCGCCGAAGTTTTCTCTTTTTCGTTTTCGCTTCGGCAGACTCAACCTGGGAGTTCACTCGGCACGCTCGGTTGCGACGAGCACTCCCAGGGCTACCATTTCTCCCCTCCCTGCTACCCAAGCACCCTAGGGCATCATTCCCTGATTTAGCTCGAGCATACTCAGACGATTCTCTAGCCAGTGCACTCTGGACTGCATCCATCTCATCGTCATCAGCTACGGCTTGCATTTGGAAATGGGTTCGTTTATCCTCCTCATGCAAACCTTTGTGTGCAGCAAGAATGGCCTTGACCTCATCTAGAGAAGGTCGCACTCTATGGCCTGGGCTCCCATCTTGAACAGGTGGGTTGGACACAAACTCTGAAAAGGGCCTCTGCAGCAATGAAATTCCATAGTAAGGGCACTCCATATAACAAAATAGAGGTTCATACAGTTGGCACTCACCATCGGGGGAAGATTCCAAGCAAAGTAATATTGGGGGGCACCGACATTTGAAATTTTACCCCTTAGCATCAAATCAATTCAACTCAGGACATTCTCCTATGATATCTGCCTATTGGTGATCCGAGAGGGGTCATTCGCTCCTTTGTACAAATAAGCCGGATATACCCTATCCTTCAAAGGCTCGATGTTCTTAAAAATGGAGTCAATGATGATAACTTCAACAGTTAAACCCATGTCCTTTAGGCTAGATATCTCAGCATGCAGAATCCTGGCCTCAGCAAGCTCCAAGTTGGCTGGGACCTCTGTCCAACTTGGCGCTCGGACATCGGGTTGCCTCCCTGAGTGAGTGGGTAGCGGGTTGTGATGGTTCTCCATGGTAAACCACTCAAAGCGCCATCCCTTGATGCTGTCCTTCAAGGGAATGTCAAGGTATTCAATCTTCTAGTCTCAGGAAGTTCTAGGCTGGCACCACCGACCAACTGATGCTGCCCCCGGCCATTCTAGGCCAACAGTGGTATAGATACTTCCACAGGCCAAAGTGTGGATAAGCTCTCAAGAAGGTCTCGCAGAGATGAACGAACACGGCAATTTGAAGCACAAAATTGGGTTCAGAAGAGTGAAATTGAGGGAATAGAAGTCGAGGAGACCACAAAAAAGGGAGAAACCGAGAAACCCAGCCCTCGGGTCAAGAAGGGAACGAAAGCGACCACTTCATGGGTGTCCTCTATCGGGACGGTGATCCCCCGCCAGATCTGCCAAGAGCACAACTCTTTGGGCGGGAGAACATCGATCTCGACAAGATGAAGGAGATCAGGTTCTGAAACAACGGAAGTGTAATTACCGCAGAAAGGGAGCTAGCTATTGGGATCAATCAGAGGGCTAGCGGGCGTAGCGACCCCCTGTTTCTTTTTCCTGGGCGCCATCCCGATCTCACAAGCAAGCATGCTCGGGTACGATGCAGGAGCAAGCGAGAGCTCGAGGGACTGGAATGCGGTGGAAGAAAAACAGAGTAAGGGTTCACGCACCAGGAAACCATTGATAAGGTTATATATGCACACGGTAAGTCGGGCGCATCGTGGCAGGCAAGTGGCTTGGACCAATTTTTGGCATAATAGAATAAAATAGGTCAGATAGTGTTTGCAGTCGGACCTACCTGAGTGTTTCAAGAACTAAAATCGCCGATTGGGTTCACCGAAATGAACTTATCCTCGTTCCTCTACTACTACAACTACTACAACTACTGCTACTACTGCTACAACAACAACTACTACTACGACTACATCTACTACTACTACTACTACTACTACTACTACTACTACTACTACTACAACTACTACAACTACAACAACAACTACTACCACTACACTACTATTTATGCCAGTGGCGCCTTGCCACAGGCATTACCGTCGTCGCCCTTGTCACCGCCGCCACCTCTAGCACCGCCGTCGCCGCAGTCCTTGGAGTCCGAGGAGTCCTCCTCATCCTCCTCCTCTAAGGAGTCCCCCAGGGAGTCCTCCCCCTCTGAGTCATCCTACCCAGAGCCCCACGCGCTCGACATATCGGATGTAGGCTCGCTCCACCACCGATAACCCCATGGAGTCATCCAAGTCATCGGACGACACCACGGGGGACGCCAGAAGGGGTGAGCCATCGTACTCGGAGAACTCCTCCTTAGAGAACTCTGATCACCCGAAGTCCTCTGATGAAGCGCTCATAGGGCGCTTGCGCTTTCCCTCCATCGAGTGACACCTGCCCCTGCTTCCTTTCGCTCCGGCCATCACTCTCTTGGGTGAGGAGAAAGGGGAGAAGAGGAGATTGGGTGAACAAGAACAAGTGAGGAAAGCAATCGGGGGGCGAGCGGGCTATTTAAAGGAAGCAGAAGGCGACCCTTCGTTTCCCGCCCGTTCGGCGAACAATCACAAGACTTCAATAGCAGCTCGGGTCTCCAAGAATAAGATAGGCAGCTGGTGCCGTTTCACATAACACGACACTGGAAGAAATCAAAGTCAACCACTCAAATGCAGCATTACACCTCCCCATCACAACAGTTTACTATTTCAGGACAATACAATAGACACCCATTGGGTGTACCATCTGTATTTTTCGAGATTTTCTGATGCGGCATGACTTGCAACATATATGCAATGAATACCCAACGACAAAAGGCAAGATTGGTCAAACTGAGGACAGCCAGGACTCTATTAGGCAAAAGTCCAATCCGTAGAAGCATTGAAGTCCTTAGTCAAGTGTCGTCCAGCAGGACCTCTCCTAGTTCAGGCTCGGCCGACCAGGCTCCTATTCATCAAGGCGTCCAGTCGAAGCGTGTTCAAACCAAGCTAGAGGTGGATAGACGTCACTGCTGAATTACATCAAAATCTTTCGGGAGCAGGTTGAAAAGACCTTTGAGTTGATTACTCGAAATCAATTCAAAGCTTGGGGGCTACACCCATTGGGTCCACCTTTGGTGCACCCAACGGACACAAGAAAGCCCAGGGAAGAACGCTAAACTCAAAATCGAACAGTAATGACCTTTGAATTGATTACTCAAAATCAATTCAAAGCTCAGGGGCTACACCCAACGGACACAGGAAAGCCCAGAGGAGAACGCTAAACTCAAAAGCGAACAATAATGACCTTTGAGTTGATTACTCAAAATCAATTCAAAGCTCGGGGGCTTGTGGGGGATGGATATCCCCTGGGTCCACATACGCATGAAAACATGTCCAGGGCCACCTAGCAGGCATCCCCCTGGGGCGTCCTGCGGTGGGCCGACCAAAATTAACCAGGCGAAGCAAGCCCATTCTGAGCATCGAAGGCCGACGCCCGAGTTAGGCACCACGAGAGCACGAGTAAATTGGGCATGACGGTTGTGCCCACCCGACAGGCTAAGCCTCTTGCGGTAACTTGGGCGAATGAGTGTAGGGGTTCCCTAGATGTAGGAGGACAGTTTGCTACAAATTGGGAAATAGGCGAACGAATTACATTTATCACCTGTGCAGGGATAGCTACCCTTGGTCGTGTATATAAGGCCAAGAGGCACCCCTACCATTTTCATCTCACCTCAGCCCATCGTTCTCATAGTTCACAGCTTGTGATGTCATCCCAATACCAAGATCATCGCATGACATAGGGTGTTATGCCTCCCACACAGCTCGAACCTGTATAAGCCTGTGTGTTTCCCCGGTCGTGCCACCGCATGAACCATCGAGTCACGATCAATGATGTCGTCCTGACCAAAAACATCACAAGGGTAAGCCCATGGTGTGCGGTCGGGAACACCGACATAAGGAACCTCTCTAGCCCTCGCCATTTCCCTCCCTTGTTCTCCATTGCGTGGGATTGCTCGCCAGAGTTCCCAGTGCCGCCGCCATGCTACCCCACCATGGACCTCATCCTCTGGTGCCCCTACCCCAGTCCATCCCCCGCCATTGGGTTCCCTGCACCCTTCCCCATCTTCCTAGACCAACCCAATAACCTTAAGACCCTAGAGCAGACGAGGGTGGTGCCACCTCTGGTGGCTAGAGGAAAGGGCTGAAGTCGGCTACCCAATCCCCGTCATTCACCCTAGATCGAAAGGTTGGATTTTAACTAACCCGAGCCTGAACCTAAGTGTCCGCCCAAGACCCAACAGTCCGCGCCCACACCAGAGCCAGTCTGCGCTGCACCCTCGGGCGAGGTGGAGAATCCCTCAGCCATCTGAGCCAGTTTGCATCGCGCCCTTGGGCGAGGTGGAGAATCCCTCAGTCTTTCGAGCCAGTATATGCTGTGACCTCGGGCGAGGCGGAGAATACCTCAGCCATCCGAGCCAGTCTGCACCGTGCCCTTAGGCAAGGCGGAGAATCCCTCAGCCATCCGAGCCAGTCTGTGCCGCACCCTCGGGCGAGGTGGGGAATCCCTCAACCATAGATGCGAGCTCCATGTCATGTTGCACATTTACTTGATCTATACTGTTGTTTGGTGTATTGTTCATTTGCTATTCCCCAAGTGTATTGAATGAATGATTGTTTCACATAGACAACGAGCAGTGTGTGTTTCTCAAGGGAGTTGTAGGAGAAGTCCCTAAGCAGCAGCTTGGTGAAGATAAGTTTCCTCTGTCCCTTTATGTCCTATTTACTTTATAATTCACTCTCTCGCATACTATGATCCACCTAAGGATTTACTAGTTTTTGCTTATCCTGTCCTTGATTACATTTTTGGGATTGAGCTATTATGATCAATATCATGCTAGTGCTTTACCTTAATCAATGAACATGATGAGAATTACTTTATGATATGATGTTTTTATTCTGGATATGATGATGAACTTGTGACACTTTCATTGAGAATTGCTTATCCTATCCTTGATTACATTTTTGGGCTTGGGCTGTTTCTCGAGTACCTCTCTGTAAGGACCTGTTCATTGAGAGACCACCCGAGAAAAAGTGGAACCATGAGGATGGAATGGGATGCCCTTAGCTAATTAATTAGAGGACCTAGAGGTGTAGTTGCTTCGTCGTCGTGCCATCAATGGGGTGTAGGCACAGTGCTTGCTCTATCGAGGTTGGGTGCCGAGGTTCTTTCGTTTTGCTTTTGTTAGTCACCCTCCTATGGGGAGAGGTATTGTGTTTATCAAACTAGAGAAACCTAACAGGCAGCTATGACCTCTAGTGAATCTTCATAAAGGCTACATAGTGAATCCCTAGCCCTTCACCTTGATACTAAAGATCGGGTCTTGCAAACCCAGACTGGAAAGGGATCACGACTCGTGGGTAAAGTGTGCTACCTCTGCAGAGGGTTAAAAACTGGTATATCAGTCGTGCTCACGGTTAAGAGCAGCCTTGAGATCCTTTTTTATTAGACATACTCTGGATAACTTTATGATGATGGTTTAATGATGATTGCTATACTTGTGGTTTCTGGTATCTTCCTCTCCGAGGAGGTGCCTTCTGGGATGTCAACTCGGGTTCTATGGTAAAAGTTGTCTTCAACTGATAATATATACCTAACGAACTAAAAGCAACTACTTTGAACGTAACCCCACATACAACTAGTCCACTTCAGCCAAATGGGACATTTGCTGAGTACGTTGATGTGTACTTACCCATGCTTAAACACAAAACACAAGGTTGTCCACATTACAACACTGCTCAGGAGAAAATGACGGCAACACGGAGGACTTTTAGGAGTTCTAGGACTTCGAGGAGTTCTAGACTAGATTAGTGGCAACCCCTAGTCGGCTGCCTGTGAAGGCCTTATCTTTACTGCGTTGAAGGAAATGGGTGACATCCAAGAGGGGGGGGGGGTGAATTAGGACTTCTAAAACTTTCTCTAAACTAGGCCACAAATAAATCCCTAGATCAAAAACCTATGAAAATAATCAAACTAGAATGTGCAAACTAGGTTTTGTCTAAGTGTTGCTATCTCTACCGCAATGGCTAACTTTCAATCCTAAACAATCTAATTATAAAGACAAGATTGAAACTTAAATGCTTAATATAAATGCGGAAGTTAAAGAGTAAGGTAGAGATGCAAACTCTCGTGGATGACACATGTATTTTTACCGATGTATCTGGAACCACGCAAGGTCCCGACTAATCCTCGTTGGTGCCCCTACGCAAAGGGAAGCCCACGCGAGGACCAAGCACCTCGGTGGAGTAACTCCGTAGAGAGCCATGGGCCTTCTCCACGCGCAAGTGGTGCTCCACTTCCGGCTCCTCTCGGATGCTCCACGCCGTCTCCACTAACGAGCTTCCGCCCAAAATACCGTGGGCCTCATTCCCTCTGGTACACGGTGGCGGCCGTGACAAAAATTCAGTTGTCACGGTCTCACAAGACTCACCCCACTCGGTACAATTACAACGGCTCACGCAAGAGCCAAGGGCTTGTGTGGTTTTTCTAAACTCACTCAACTAACTAGGATTCACCTAGAGCATGCGCTAAAGCAGTCTAACTAACCTAAGCACTTCGCAAAGCACCTACGCTAATCATCGAGTGATTCTATCAAGCACTTGGGTGTATGAGCACTTGGGAATGTTTATGCTATGCCTTGGTATGTTGCTTTGGATCCCACACCATGAAATGGCCGGTTGGGGTGGTATTTATAGGCCCCAACCCCATTTCTAGCTGTTGGACAGAAAGCAGCAGCTTTCTGTCGACGGGCACACCGGACAGGGCACTGTTCACTGTCTGTTGCCTGCCACGTCAGCCGATCGTTGGGGTCTGTAGTAGTCAACTGTTGGATCCTATCGGTACACTAACTGTCTGGTGCACACCGGACAGTCCGATGCTACAGCCCGAGGGCGCCTGTCTACGGGCCTCTCGGCGCAGGCTGTTCGGTTGTCCCACCAGACAGTTCGGTGCACACCGGACAGTTACTGTTCACTGTCCTGTGCGCCACCTGGCGCTAGCTGACTGCCCTTTTCTTCGATTTCTTTGTTGTTTCTTTTGAGCTTCTTTTGTTCTTGAGTCTTGGACTTCTATGCTTCTTTTTATGTCTTCTTTTGAGTTGTTGCATCCTCATTGCCTTAGTCCAATCCTCTTCGCATCCTGTGAACTACAAACATAAATGCTAGCAAACACATTAGTCCACAGGTTGTGTTGATCATCAAACACCAAAACCTTAAGCCAAATAGCCCGGGGTCCATTTTCCTTACAATCTCCCCCTTTTTGGTGATTGATGACAACACAACTAAAGCAAGCAAATATAACAAACATTTGAATGAAAATATGCAATCTACTTGTTAGGATGCATGAGTGTCCCCATAGTGTGATATTATGGACTTAAGCCTCCCCCTAACTCCATAATTCACTTACTTCCTATTTTAGACCAAAGAACCAAAACCACTTGAAGGAACAAGGATTGAGAAATTTTAATTTGGTAGTGTTTGGTGTTTGATACAATTTTCATTGCTTTGGTCCCTAAAACATGTTTGGTGTTTGATACAATTTTCATTGCTTTGGTCCCTAAAACTTCTCCCCTTTGGCATCAACCACCGAAAAGGAAGACATTAAAAGCATGTAGGAAGCAAATAAGACTTGCCCTCTTAAAAGAATTGATGATAATAACCTCGATCGTGCAAAATTGGGAAAAATTGGGAGACCTGAGAAATTCGTGGAAGAATGTGAGAAATGCATAGAAGAATGTATGTGCATCATGGTCTTTGTGTTTCATTTGTTTCTATTGGTTTGTGATTTGGAATTAGTAGATAAGCCATACTTGAATGGTTTAATGTTTTAGTTTGTGTTTTTTTGTTTTGTTACAGCGAAGTCACTAGATTATGATAAACTGTATAAAGGTCTAGAGGTGCTAGTTGATTTTGACAAGCATGCAAATTCTAGGGTTATCATACCTCTCCCTGGTTTTCCCTTGTAACGAACCTATTTGGTGGATCTACACGTGTTTGTACTCAGGTACAATGCATGATATCTTTTATTATAACTTTCTGCTTGTTATTTTTCTACCTTAGCACAAGGCGGTTGTTTATCATTGCCATGTTTTAATTGCTTCAAGTTACCAGAGCAGATTTCTTGAGTGACCAATGAACATTGCATTTCTTTGGATATGATGGATGTTCGATGTGTAAGACTTTTAACGTATGCAAAAACTCTTAACTTTTAAAAGATGTTAACAAAACAAAAAATGACAATTATTATTTTAAATTTCAATATATCTTATTATAATATGTTTACTCTGTAGCACACGGACATTCACATATCGGCTGATTGGTTAGGCGGACCAGCTAGGTCTGGATCAGGTGAGCATGGCCCATGAGGAACGCAGTTTTTGGGCGTATCTGCTCATGCAGCAAGGAGATTTGTTTTTGACCTACGTTGCATCTGTGGGTGCAGTCTCAGCCTATCTTTATGCGGTTAACCAAACAACGACTACTCCTTAGTCAACACACACGCTCAACCCGTATGGATATGCACAGGATACCAATCATGAAGATAGTCTATATATAAAGCTCTAAGAAGGATGTCCACATGTGCACGCCATGCCCCTGCTCGACAGGAAAAAAATTCTGTGCATACCGGATGCAAACCCCACCTTTTAGAGCCCCTCACATATACCACTTCGAGGCCCACAAAGACAGATCAAAATTTACAAAATAACCCCTTAGTAATTTGTTTTTTTTCTATTTGTATGGACCAGCAGTGGGGGTATGTGAGGGGCTGTTAAAAGTGAGGTTTGCATCCGGTATGCAAAGAATTTTTTTCCGCTCGACGCCCCCTGCCCCGCAGCCCGCACGCCATAGACTTCCGCCGATTTGTTCTGCCTCCTCCAGATTGCCAGCGTCCTCGCCCCAGTCGCTGCCCACTACTATAGATGTCCAATAAGCACGAGGCCCGTGAGCCCGGCACGAAGCCCGCTGTTTGGGCCCGGTCCGAGCCCGGCACGGCCCGGTTATATGCGGGCCCGGGCCGGCCTGGCACGAATAAGCGGGCCGGGCTCGAACAGGAAATTAGGCACGGTGGGCTAGCCCGGCATGGCCCGTTTAGCTCTAAGCCCGTTAAGCCCGCTTTTTTTACACTAAAACGTGTTTTTTGGCCCGCATAGCCCGCTTTTTTCATGCTAAACGGGCCGGCCCGGCCCGTTTAGGCCCATTGCGGGCCGGGCTCGGACAAGAAATTGAGCCCGCGTGCTTACCTGGCCCGGCCCGTCCCGGTTTTTTAATCGTGCCTGGCGGGCCGGGCCCAAAACGGGCCGGGCTTCACCGGGCCCGGGCCGGGCGGCCCGTTTGGACATCTCTACCCACTACGCGCGATGCGTCGATTGCTTCTCTTCTTCTCTATTCTCTAGCGACCCTTCCTCGCTCCTCTCCCTCGACCCGTGCACCTGCTGATGGCACCAAAACAGGTTGATCTGGACTGTCGCGGAGGACGACACGGAGGTCCTGGCTTCGGGTTGCATTGATTCATCGCCGAGGCCATCAGGGGCGGCGACGGACTGCAACAAGAAGCAGCGGTGGCAACGGTCACCTTCTCCGGCAAATCTCGCCGAAGGCAACACCGACAATTGCTCCGGTTGTTGGACAACCACCGGCTCCTATTGAGCCCCACCACTCTTCTTCAAGCTATAGGTTTCGGATTGTTGTTTTTTGGTGACCGGTTGGTAGATTTGAAACAGGATATGTTTGGTAGCCTTTGATCAGTTGCTCGTAAATTTTCCTAGGCAATGCCCCCCGCCCCATCCACCATCGCGTCCATCCATGAAGCCCAACGGCGATGAGCAGGACGTGCAGGTGCTGGTGGTGCGGTCCCAACCCCACTCCGACTAGAGCAGTAGGAACCACTCGCGCCACCAGCAGGCGCCATCCTCTCCCCTCATGCGCAGCAACCCACTGCCCCTCCCTCACCGTGGTGATGCCATACCCATCCTCTTGAGACGTCGCCCAGTACCTCAACTTTCTCGCGCGCGCTGCCACCGGCAGGCGCTGACCCACTACCACGACCTCAAGGAGGCCACTCTGGGAGACCACTACCTGCGCCACTTCGAGCTCGCCCAGCCACCAGACTCCCTCAACCTCTCTGCCCTTAGCGCCGCAATCCCCAACCCGGCTGGTTCGTTGCTTTGCCTCTCGATTTGTATTGTTGTTGGCTAGGTGTAGTGTCTATAAAGTAGGCATCCCTTCACTATAGTTGGATCCTATTTGATTCCATGAGCCATGACCCATATGATTGTTTTATTGGACCTTCCATTGACACCATTATGAAATGACAATGGTGTGATTGAGGTTGAGGGTATCATAGAAGAAAGTCCAAACCTATAGATCAAAAGAGTGGAGAAGATAACTCTGCTGAGCAAAAAGGTGAACATAATTTCCACTTGTTTTAAGGTATCTTGTTTCTACTGAATAATAAAACTCTATTAAAGAAGAAATATATCCTTTGGACTTATTTTTTGAACTTTAATCATAATGCTTACCTGTAGAAGAAAAAGGTGTATCAACTTTTTGGCTTAATGCAATTAAGAATCATGAAATTCTAGATGAGAGGTGAAATCTTTTCACAATTATCTTTTGTTATGAGAACCATTGATACTTTTGTGTTCCAACATGTTGTAATCCATTCTTTACACTGGCTGTAACCAATTTTGGTCCTTCAATTTTCAAATACAGGAGAGGGATGAGGAAGCTCTCAAGTACCTCCAGGACTTCAAGTGGTATAGGATCAGGGAGCCTTAGGCCTTTAAGCTTGAATTCCACTTTGGTAGAAATCCGCTCTTCAAGAATTAAGTGCTTATAAAAACATATCACATGATTGATGAGGATGAACCAATTCTGTAAAAAGCCATTGGGTAATTATTAATATTTTTCTCATGTGTGGTTCTATTTTCTTTTGAATGAATAGAAAAATTGAAGATTGTGAGAGCTTCTTCAACTATATACCTCAAGTCCCTAACGATGAGGAGAAAGTTGATGATGATATTGTAAGTTTTAGCTTATATGTACATGCTTTTATGGCTAAACATGCATACATGAACATCATTGAACTTGATTTGATATTCCATTTTCAATAGACTGAACAGTTGCAGAAATGAAATGGAGCAAGATTATAATATCGAGTTTTGTGAAAAATATGAACAAACTGATGTCTAAAAAATATTGATTATATAATAAGATTACCCTAAAAATCATATATTTGAAAAATAAAAATAGTGGGAGCATGATTTTTGTATACTGATAGAAGGTGATTAGAAACTCTTGGTTCACCTAGCAAGTTTACTTAAGACTCAACTAAATAACTTCCTCTGTTAACACCGAGAACAACATAAGATACATGACTTGAAGCAAAAAACTGATGACTGAACCGGTAAAGCAGGATATAAATTTATTTTACATAGGGGTGGATTCATCTGACAATCCTGGAGAATAATATAACCCAACATAGTTGTATGTGTGTGACTATTTGTTGTCTGTTTTTTGGTACAAGTTCTTAAATTCATTAAGATTTTTATGGTTCATTCAGAGTCCTGGTTCACTAAAAAACCAAAAATAATTCTGTGGTTTGGTTTCCTTTGCCTTCATCTTTGCACTAACTCTTACACAAATGTGGTGTTGTATATGTTGCAGGTAGCATATCTCCAGTTTTGTTTTAGTGGGCCTATGTGGTGGCGAAGTGCATATAAGAGATACATGAGAGGCATAGACATGAGGAGCAGAACCATAGAGACTGACAGGAGTAGGTGGGGAGGTCAAGCAACTACAGTCTGGTGTCAGTACTAGTTCGTAAGGACGCCCTTCTGTTTTGATGCAGACTTGCATATGCGATCCCCTTCATGTTTTAGGGTCATGGGTTTTGCAAGATTTTACTCGCGTTTCTCACCGTACTGGAAAGTGTTGGTGAAAGTTTTGTGTCATGGTGATTTTCCCCTGCTAATTTTGGAGCTGGTATGTTTAGTAACCTTTGGTGACCAGAATTGGGGATGATGACTGGGTTCGCTGCTGACTATCCTATTCTCACATAGGTTGCCAATGTACAGTGAAGCAAAACTGGCATTTATCATGTTCTTGTGTTATCCAAAGACGAGGGTATGATATTTTGTTCTCTTTAATTTGTTATCTTATATACTTTTCTCATGGCTTGTTTGTAACAATGGGGTTATTTCAGGGGACTGCCTATGTATATGAGTCATTCTTCAAGCCATAGATTGCAAAACATGAAACTGAGATTGATTGAAATCTACTCGAGTTGAGGACAAGAGCCAATGCCTTTGAAATTTCAGGGGAGCTTGTTAGGTTTCCTTGAACATGTCTAAGTATTTCCAATCTGCTGTGGGGAAGAAGATTTGAATTGTTTACAAGACTTGCTGCCATGTAATATTTCAGATTTTCCATGTAAGTACCTTGGTCTGCCTTTGTCTCCCAAGAAACTCACAAGGGACCAGGTTCAGGCCATCGTTGATAGAGTAGCTAGCCTTCTGCCAGGATGGAAAGCTGAACTTATGACCAGGGCTGGTAGAGCTATTCATATGCAGTTTGTCATGATGACAAAGATGATTTATGCAGCTTTGGCACTCGACCTTCCTGTTTGGGCCATCAAAGCTATTGATAAGTTGAGGAAGGGCTTCCTTTGGAGGGGCAGGAAAGAGTTCCGTGGTGGTCATTGCCTCTTGGCTTGGCCTAAGGTTACCCGTCCCAAGGAGCTGGGTGGTCTTGGGATTAGTGAGCTAAAGAACCTATTTTGGGCTCTGAGAGCTCGTTGGCCATGGCTGCAGAAAACAGACCCCAGTAGGCCTTGGACGGACTTCCCCACTCGTGTATGTAAGGTGGTTAAAAATCTGATCGCTGCAGCCATTATTACTAAGCTCGGTGATGGAGCCAATACCCTCTTCTGGAAGGATAGATGGTTGGATGGGAAATGTATTAAGGACATAGCTCCTGCAGTGTTTGATTTGGTGCCCCCGCGTCTTGCCAACAGACAGTTGGTCAAAGATGCGCTCCCTAATTTTCAGTGGATCTCCGATGTGAATGGGGCAATTTCAGTTAGAGTCATTGCTGAATTCTTGGAACTTTGTGAAGTGCTTGATGCAGTTGAGCTCCATCCTGGAATAAGGGATCGCCACTTATGGAAATTCAGCGCTTCAGGGGAGTATACAACTAGTTCTGCTTATAAAGCTCTCTTCCTTGGTTCGGTTCAGTTCGAACCAGCAGAACGTGCGTGGAAATCTTGGGCTCCTGGGAAGTGCAAGTTCTTTATATGGCTTGTGGAACATAATAGGTGCTGGACTGCTGACAGGCTTATAAAAAGAGGACTAGACCGACCTGAGCAGTGCCCCCTGTGCGACCAAGAGGCTGAAACCATGAATCATTTGCTGGTCAAATGTGTTTTTGCCAAACAGTTCTGGTTTCATTTCCTTAGTTTAGTGGGGCTGCAGGATCTGTGTCCAGCTCATGAGGATTCCTTTGAGTCGTGGTGGAAGTCTAGCAGCTCTCGGGCATCTGATTTTTTGAGAAAAGGTTTTAATTCTTTAGTGATCCTAGGTGCTTGGACCATTTGGAAGCATAGGAATAGATGCGTCTTTGATGGTTGTAATCCCAGCCTGGTCACAGCCCTTAGAGTGGCTAGGGAAGAGGCGGTGCTATGGTCCTTGACTGGAGCCAAGGCCTTGTCCTTCCTCCAAGTTGATGAGTTGCTAGCTTAGATCAGCGTTGTGGGTCGTGTTTCCTCCATGATAGTCGGTGATCCTTAGTTAGTCTCTAAGTGGTGTGTGTGTTCTGTACCGGGGTTCTATCCCCCTTTCTATTCTTCTATTAATGCAATGATACGCAGCTCTCCTGCGTATTCCAGAAAAAAAACTTGTGCTCAGATGTTTGTTTCGCACTGTCACTTAGACTTGTATTTTTTTCTATAATCATTCTCACATATCTATAATCACAGAAGCTAAAAGACAAATTTTATAGCATGATGACTAGAACTGTTATGTTGTATTTTGTAGAATGTTGGTCTACAAAAAGACGTCATGTTATGTGTTTGCGGAAATGCGATCATACAAGAAGTGGCCGATATGTGATATGTTAGGGGTAGCACCAATTAAAAAAATGTCTAACGCGATTGAGAGACATGTCCATTGGAGATATCTAGAGGCACCGGTGTGTAGTGGAATCCTAAGGCGTGATAGTAGTGTGAAGAGAGTCAGGAAATGGTAAGTTAACTCACAACGATAGAATATGCCCCAAAAAATAGTGTTTAATATGAAGTTATGAAAACAGCTATCTACGTGCATGCAACTTGAAACTAAAAGGCTTTGTTGTTGTTGTCATCATAGTCGACTCGTTGGGACTCTAAACTTGAACATTTGGAAATCAATCTGTTTGTTCTTTGTCTCTATGCTTAATTGTTGCTTTTTTAGTCATTTTTTGTCGAGTTTTTAAATTGTGTGCTCATTGAACTCTTTTTTACTAATTGTGTATTCTGATTCTGATGCGTCACTGTCAGGAATTGTGAAAGAGTAGGAACCTAGCGGTGTTGAGGGATCTGCTCCATTGGAAGTCATGGAGGATTCACCAATCCTAGGTGTCATTGAGAAGAAACAAAAGATAGTTTATCTAGTGGTATGCTGATGAATGATGCTAAATTTTGCTCAATAATGTATATGAAGGTCCTGAGTACCTCATATTTTGTCCATGTTATTCAACCAGTATGAATGACAACTTCCTTGAAAGATCAAATGCGTAAAACTTCCATGTGTACCATAGCGACGCACAGGCACCTAACTAGTTAAGAAAATGATTTGCCGGTGACTCTAGTCAGTACTAAAAGGGCATGTGGTCGCAGAGGAAAACACATTTGATTGGTGATATATATATATATATATATATATATATATATATATATAAAAGATAACAAATACTTTAAAAGCAAATGATAAAGTTCTAATTGGTCATAAACTTTGGTCAGATTATTGTAAACCAATTAGGTCTATAGTTCATAACTGACTTATAACTTTAGGCTCCTGCGTATATAAAGGGAGCTAGGAACCCACCGTAGAGGAGGATATCGAAAATCATCACGTCTAATCAAGTCTAGTAGCATCTATGCATAGGGCATATGATCGATCTACTCTGATCAGACAAATAGACTCACACATACACGATATAAGAGCATCAACCACCCCATACAGAATGCATGGTACAACGATTTAGCTGCCTAAACCTTTCTATTTATTGTGTACTTTATCCTATACACCATTGCAACTCATCTTTCGCGTGTGTCCTCTATGAACTAAACCCACAATGTGGATCATTTTACGGTGGACTATGCAGTACTAAACACCAATAATTACCACAGTAGGTAGGGGTGCAGGAAAAAATATTGCAATGGTGATTTTCGCTAACATCTCAAGTTTCGACAAGGATATATCTTCATCCTTGAACGAGTCACCTCGGTGGTGGATAAGTTCAGCGATTCCCAAATCATTAATAACATAGGCAGGAGAAAACTCTTCTACCACGACAACCTGATAATCCTCCTCGCAGAACTGAAGCAAGTCCATTACACATTCGATTAGATGTGGAATCATACTTTGCGAGCAAAGTTCATTATCAAATTACAACTCCAATACGACAACCAACTGAAATCACAACCAACCATTTGGATGCAAGAACTTCACCATATCAAACACAAGACAACTTAGGTTTGTCTCGAACTAAGAATTTAGAGTCTTGATGAGAAACAACCCTTACAATGATGAATATTTAGTACAACTAACTGGATGATTGGCCAGATGGTGAAGACCTTCACGGAACACGACTCAGGGAACAATCCTACTGAGGGATCATTCTACTTTGACACTCATGGTCCCTAAAGAGAGGTGAGAATTATGGAGGGTCATGTGGAAAACAATCCTATCAGTGAGGATTTGACATCCTTTCAAGCCAAAACTCTAGTAGCTAAGGCAAGTCATGTTGATCACAATGCAATATGGTAGAAGAGCGACACAAACGAAAATAAGGGCAAGACTGCAGCAAGTCGTCTCACAAGATGAGCAAACAAGGTATAACAAAACTCCTCAGTGTAGATACCAATGAATAGACAATAATCATGACAATGAGCGAAGACATTGAGCTTAAGATGAAGATAATAAACACCAAGGTTAGCTTATGGAGCAAAGAAACCTCTTACTTGAGCTCAATGATACAGTTGGAGAAATCAACTTCAACTCTCTAGCATAATGCATGGTGACTAATGGGGTGGTGATTTATAGACTTCCGCTATCATTTGATAAAGAGCTAATCCAAGATATTGCCAACAAAGGCATGGATATGACTGCTAGGCTTATCCGACAACAAATTGCTAATGCTCAACTAGAATGGCATCTGTATATGGGACCTACTTCGATAGGTTTAGGGTTTAGGGACTAAATTGTCTAATTAGACTCCCCTCTTAATAGGAGGATCATTTATCCTAAATCTAATCATGAATTCTATTGCATCTTAATCGTTGAAACAAAATGTCCCTACTTTGAACATTTGCCTTGACCATTTGCATCTTTCTTTCTTCTCCCCTTTTTCCTTGTTGAACACTTGATCATCCTTTATGGCCCTCGACATCCTTTTCATGGTTCTCAATCTTTCTCGATCTTGGATGTGGGCTTAACCTATCTGAAATACAAAACTAGAGTAGATGTTAGTCTATTACTTATCTCATGGGACCAAAACCACAAAGCTTCATTCTCCATCTCACAAAATACCTCATCTATCTCACATGTGAAATGAATCTCACTCAACAACTATTCTAATCTCACTCACTCAAGAGGAACTCATTTAGTGATGTTATATGGTTAGCTACCACTGCGCAATCAAGGCAGAAGAGCTATGCTGATACCCGGAGAAGACTGCTAGAATTTAAGGAGGGTGATCATGTGTATCTCAAGGTGTCACCACTTCGTGGAATGAGGAGATTTAAAGTTAAGGGAAAATTGTCCCCTCGCTATATTGGAGCATTCACAGTTTTTAGGTGAGTTGGGGAGATGGCATACCAACTCGAATTACCTGATAATCTATCTGATGTGCACAATGTATTCCATGTGTCTCAACTTAAGAAGTGTCTCCGTGTCCCTGAGGAATAGTTACCAATGGAAGAGCTCAGTGTTCAGGGTGATTTGACTTACACGGAGTACCCTATCAAGATTCTTGATACTTTGACTCGAGTTACAAGAAATAAAGTGATAAAGATGTGCAAAGTGCAATGGAGTCACCATGGAGAAGATGAGGCCACTTGGGAGAGAGAAGAAGAGCTTCACATAGATTTTCCCCATCTTTTCCCTAGTCCTTTCGAAATCTCGAGGACGAGATTCTTGTTAAGGGGGGTAGGATTTGTAATACCCAATTTGTAAGGAAATATAAAAAGGAGAAATTAATTCCTTTATCTTTATGTGTGTGTTATTTCTACTCACCATCACATGCGAACACCTCACTTACACAAATAAATAATTAACAAAAGACACTCAAATAAATCATGCATCATGCTGAGGTTTCCATTTTGTGTGTATTTTGTGATAATATAAAAATCATGTAAAAAGAAATATATCAAAGTTCAAAGTAGAATTTAAGATCTAAAGGAAAATTCAAGAATTTAGAAAAAAATAAGAAGAAAAATACTATGTGAGTGAAAATGAGTATAAAAATATATATATAATAAAATATATTATTTCTATAAAGGGATTGGAATGTGTACATCTGACTCACAAGGTCTCAAATTCAAATTTGGGATTCAAAATAAAAAGGAGATAAAATAGGAAAATGAAAATTCGACCCACAAACCCTATACTACTGTGCGGCCCAACTCCCTTTTCCACCGCGCGGGCTCGGCCGACTGGCATGCGGGGCCCAACTGTCAGCCCCCGTCCGCTATTCCCTCTCGCGCCCGCTTCCTTTGCTCCATCTATGACCAGTGGGGCCTCCGTTAGAGCCGTCAACTACCTCCCAGTTGTGGCGTGGATCGTGCGGACCTGCTTGGACTCTGCGAAAATAGCCGCTGACCGAAACCAACCGGGGGTTAAAACCCTACCGGGTTCCTGGTTGCCTCACCACCGGCACTAGGACTAGGTTGGAGTTAGCGCTCGACTGTGCTTTGCGTAGAGCTATTAGGTGGGTGTGACGGAACCTCCCAAGGTATTAGGCCCACCTATAGTTGTCCTTGTCCTAAGGACCTTGGACAACCCTGTAGGTGCACATAATCACTCGACAAGTTCAGTACTGTATCTTCATTATTCTACCCAAGAGCGCTTCACCCATCACGCAGATATTACATCACATCGGAGGAAATAATCAGCGGAAGCAAATTACAATAACTTAATTTACATTCGTCAAATATATAGAGAGAGTATTATTATTACAATACCAACATCCTCCCACGACTTCATTGCTGGGGCTCTTCCTTGGGTACCACCTTTGAACAGAAACAACAAAAGTCTGTTGTTTCCTCACCTACAACAACATGGGTTCAAAAACCCTGAGTACGGAGTGTACTTTCGTAAGTCTTACTCGACAAAAGAAAAGACTCTCAAGGATATGCTGTCTTGAGGGAGTCAAGGTAAGGTTATTCATGAATCAAGGACTCTGTTTGTAGAAATGCTTATTAATAGTGGATCCTTAAAATTCCAGTTTTATTGCCAAATTAAGTCATTACATGTAGCTAGAGTTCTCTCTACCCTAGTCCAAGCACTTGGCCTACACTAGCTGTCTTTTATCAACCCTTTAGTTCACTAGAATGCTACGTGTAAGTCAGTGACCTAGTCTTCATGTCCGTGAAGTAACGGCGATCCGAATCGATTAATACCCAGCTGGGGATCTCCAATCACACGACATATGTAGCACTTAACCCTTGCATATGTCAACTCACCACCGGGTTTCTCAAGACCAGACCGAGTTCATGCCAACTGAGAGCACAGATACACCACCGTCGAGCCTCTTGCCACGGAGGGTACATGCTACTCTCGCCATCTCTCCACTCCCATTGCGTGTTGGCCTTTCTGGTATTGGTCTGCTTGAGGCAAAGCTTACCCATGATGAGGCATGTGACCAGTTAAAGGGTCCTCGATCATCAGGCCTACATCGACACGGTCCTTAATCGACTCAGACGGAGACACTACAACGAGACTCTTCTCGTGCAAGTCACCCGCCCGGTCTCAGCTTTATCATTTAAAATCCCAAAGTTTGGTACCTGGCAGAGGTACATCTTTCCGATGTTGAACCCATCACGGCCATGATGGATCCACCATCAAATTTTATTTTTTGAAACATCCCATTCCATCTGAAGCATCATCTTTTGTTTAAAACCAAATCATTTTTGTTTTCTAAAGCAAGACTAAGCATCAGAAAACCTTTTAATAAAACAGGTAATCAATGAAGGGTAAATAATTCCAAGGATGGAAATGCAGCAATTGGCTGAACACCCAACTCCTATCACCTAATGCACCATTCAAGTGATAAAGAGTTTAAAATCACAAGGAAAAGGTAAATGCACCGGGGCTTGCCTTGTGTTATAGGGGAGTCGGGATCTGTTCCATAGATATCAAAATAAAAACAATTCCCGATAGGTGGAGTCTCAGTTGGTGGTGCAGTCTCTTCTCCTTCGACACTTACTTCTTCTTCGTTTTCTATACATAACCATACATATGCATGAATGCTCATGTGATGCTATGAATAAGCAACTATAATAGAGATACATCAAGTTGTATCTTGAATACAACTTTCCTTCACGGTACACCTAAGTTACTAGGGTCTTCTAGGTTAACACCCTAGTAGGGTTAGGCAGTTTTATTCTAAGAAACTAGGGTCTTGGGGTTTTGGGATCAAACAATGTCCAAAATATGTCAAACTTCATCGAAGGGTTCTAATTATCATATTAGGCTGTCACACTCGGATTTAAGGAACAAAGCTGGGTGCATCTTATATATGCGCTAGAGAAGACAATACATATAATAACAAAGTGCATAGAGATAAATGTCATAAATATCATAAATGTACTTATTACATAGCGGAAGTCTTACAAAAATAAATGATAAAATAAAGCGAACTAATTATTATTCCCTCGCGCCACAAAGCTGACTCAGAGACGCCACCTAGATCAAGTCGAAAGCCTCAGTGTTAGGCGGCTCCTCTTCGACCACCTGTTCTTCTCCTGTGGGGGGTGTGAGACAGCATGGGTGAGCTCACACATGTTCATCGCTCAACAAGTTGTGGGGAATAATGTGCATGAAGTCACCAAAGGTGTGAGTTCATGAAAAGTGTAAGGCTGATCAATAAATAAAGGTTGCAGCTGAGCATTGCTTTTATAAGTTGGCCAAGATTTTAATAGCAATTACTAAGTGTAAGTAAATACCAAACCTTAGTAATAATAAATAAAAGTAATAATAAAATAATCCAAGATGCAATGAAATGACAAATTGAATTTAATTCCATAAGTTAATCATGTGAGTGTCCGAGCCTCTCATGACCGTGAGCACGGCTAATATACCAGTTTTACACTCTTCAGAGGTTGCACATCTTTACCCACAAGTCGTGTTACCCATTTGCCACAGAGTTGATCAGACCCCATACACCTCTACCAAGAAAGCGAGGCAGGGTACCACTACGAGGCCTTTACAAAGTTCCACTAGCTTCAGAAAACCCGCTATAGTTTATATGAAGCTCCAGTGCAGGAATCCCTCGCCTGACCGCCATCACAGCAAAATCAACCCAAGGACCTCCCTACACTGACCACTCCCCTACTTTCCTTGCCCTTTCGGGTAAGGTAGTCATCCACTAGCTTTCCTAGTTAATCAGCCAAGGGCGTCCCATTAAACCCTTATGGTAGCACTGTTTTCCCGGGTGGTTCTCCATGTTCCCACTAACATAATGATCTTATCATGAACAGTAAATAGTAAACAGATAATAAAAAGTGTAATCATGAGTAATGAATATCTTTATACCCAAAACCACATAAAGCAATAGCATGTACTACCCAAAAATTCAGTAGTAAAACCAGTGGTGAAACAAGGTATAAAGATAGTCAAAATCTAGGGTAACCTATTGGGTCCCATCAAAATTAACCTATGCAGATCATTATGATTAATAAGAACATGACTGGGCAAAGAAGTGATCAAGGGCACAACTTGCCTTCCACGAGCTCCTACTCAGCAGTCTCTACCAGCTGAACCCCCGGATCTTCTGTGGCTTGCTCGTCTACTCGCATCAACACAATACATACATAGTATAGAAAAAATTAACATCACACCAAACATGTAAATAAAATACACAATAATAATCTATACATTAAAATAAGATCATAGGAACTGAAATCATTAAATTTGGAGTAATAGATTTTAAGTTATGAATTTTCCAAGGTTTCATGTGCTTGATATATGATTAAATGAGACATTAATTTTACTACTGTTTTCATGTCACAACAGAGACCCTAGGTGATAAACCTTAATATTACAAAATTTTAGAAATTGGAATGGACCAATTTAGAGTTTATATGAATTTTCTACAAATTAAACAAGTTTCTTCAATTAATTTAATACCAAAAATCTATTTTCTAATTTAATTTCCCTGGTTTTTCTAATCTCTGGACTGGGCCTCAAATTTCATAAAGCGCATGGGCTCTATGGTAAGAATCCCTAGACATAGGGAACAACTATAACAGACGACAGATTTTATTTCCAATAAAGCTAGGGTCTCATGTATAAAAAGGCCAGCAAAGGGGTATCGCTAAGATCTGATCGCCAGATCTAAGATCGAGCGCTAGGATTACACGCTGCCTTAAGTAAAACTATATGCATCACTAGCCCTTGGATCCACGGTCGGTGTTCGAGATTTGGCCACATCAGTGCTCACTCCTAGCCCTCGGATGGGTAACTAGCGGTCAGATTTCCTTTCATTTGAAGACAGCGAAGGGGGTGCGCAAGCTTTTAATCCAAGCCGCTCACCACACGATCAACGGCCCACGACACGTCATCTCCCTCAGCTCACAGGCGACGGTGGCGCCGCCCCTGTGCCCGGCGAAAACGCGTCGGCGATTTCCAGTGAGGACCACCGGTGCTCAACACCCCTCCCAAACAACCCTACACGTAGAGGAGGATTAGGCGAACACGATAGGGGTAGTTTTACCTCGAATTGGAGCGGTGACTTCTCTGCCCACGCGGCAATGCGGTTCCGCGGCGGAGGTTGAAGTGCGGCGAGGAATTGAGGCCGCCCCGAGGACCAATTCTCCCAAATACTAGCAGGGACGTCCTCCTGGTGACGCGGCGAAGCTCCACGACCCTTCCCCAAGACCCCAACGGCGACGTAGCCGAGGGTAGGCCGCAGCGGCACTCTCCCCTCCCCACTCGGTGCTACAGCGGCGACATGATATTCGGCGAAGCGAGTCTCCAAAGATAGGATGAACGGGTCGGCCACGGTTCTGGGGACCCCATATAGATGCGAGGTGGTCGAGGTGGGCAACAACTTGCCCCAATTTTGGCAGCGAATCCCCGCCATCGCCGCGCGAAGTGGTTGGAGAGGGACGAGTCCGTCCGGCCCCACACGCCAGTGACGCGTGCCGAGCGACTGATGTCCGGGTCCCACGATCTAGTGTGAGGTGAGTGCGAGCACGAGACGAGCGACCATCCGGTGGGTGCCTCACGTCGGTGAGAAGCTGGTCGCGACGAGCAAGGTTGACTGGTTGCTGGGGCCCACCTATCAGCGCATGAACACGGTTGAGGATGGGCCGCGCGGGTGACATTCAGTTTGGGCCGATTTGGTAGTCGCGGCCCATATTAGGTTTTGTCTTTTTCTTTTATTTATTTTTTTCAATTTCTTTTCCTCCCTTTCCAATTCAAATTTAAATCCTAGTTTAAATTTAAACTTGTGACAAACTTATCCTCAGATTAGTTTGCGCCATACAAATACCAATTTGTAGATGTATTTGTCTACATACATTACTTATATATACATTTTTTTTCCTTCTCTTTCCTTTTCTCTCCTTTCCAAATTTCCAAGTTTCCAATTAGGTCAAAACCTCCTTTTCATTATTAATGTGTTTTTATTATGATTATTTTTATCATTAAATGCACAAGCAATTGAACTCCAACATGATGCACCATTCTTTTATTTAGTATATATTTTTTTAGCCAAGGATAATTCCTTGAATTGAAATATGCAAAAATGAGAATAATAATACAAGTGGTCAATGGAACCCTTTATATTTCTCGTTTCTTGTACATTTTACTACTCTTATTATTTAGGTATTACAAATCCTACCCCCCTTAACAAGAATCTCGTCCTTGAGATTTAGGAAGGACTAGGGAAAAGATGGGGAAAATCTATGTGAAGCTCTTCTTCTCTCTCCCAAGTAGCTTCATCTTCTCTATGGTGACTCCATTCTACTTTGCACATTTTTATCACCTTATTTCTCGTGACACGAGTCAGTGTATCAAGAATCTTGATAGGGTACTCAGCATAAGTCAGGTCATCTTGAACACTAAGGTCCTCCATTGGTAGCTGCTCCTCAGGTACCCTGAGACACTTCTTTAGTTGGGATACATGGAATACATCATGTACATCCGCAAGATGATCAGGTAGTTTTAGTTGATATGCTACTTCTCCCACTCGCTTTAAGATCAAGAAGGGTCCAATGAAGCGAGGGGACAACTTTCCTTTAACTTTAAATCTCCTCATACCCCGGATCGGTGACACCTTCAGATACACGTGATCACCCTCCTTAAACTCTAGCAGTCTTCTTCTATTATTAGCGTAGCTCTTTTGCCTGGTTTGGGCTACCCTCAAATTCTCCTGAATTATACGGACTTGTTCTTCTGCCTCTTGAATAAGTTCAGGCCCAAAGAACTGTCTTTCTCCAGTCCGATCCGAATATAGAGGAGTCCTGCACTTCCTACCATATAAAGCCTCAAATGGTGACATCTTCAGACTGGCCTGGTAACTATTATTATAAGAAAACTCCGCATATGGTAAGCTCTTATCCCAAATACCACCATGTTTAAGAGCACAATCTCTTAACATATCCTCCAGCACTTGGTCAGTCCTCTCGGTCTGCCCATCAGTTTGAGGATGGTAGGCCGAACTAAAATTCAACTATGTATCCAAGCTCTCATGCAACTTCTTCCAAAACCGAGAAGTAAACTGTGATCCTCGGTTAGACACAATCTTCTTAGGCACTCCATGTAGACAAACTATCCGAGTCATATACAATTCTGCTAGCTTGGCTCCCGTGTAATTAGTCCTCACCGATATGAAATGAGCCACTTTTGTCAATCTATCCATAATCACCCAAATAGAGTCATACCCAGTAGGGGTGTGGGGTAATCCAGCAATGAAATCCATGCCTATTTCTTCCCATTTCCACTCGGGTATCTTAAGCGGGTGCAGTAGTCCAGGTGGTCTTTGATGTTCGGCTTTGACTCTTTGACACACATCACACTCAGCCACATGTGCAGCCACATCTCTCTTTAGCCCATACCACTAGTACTTTTGCTTCAAATCCTGATACATCTTAGTGCTACCAGGGTGGATAGAGTAATCAGAATCATGGGCCTCTTTCAATATAGTCTCACGAAGGCTTTTAATCTTAGGAACACATATCTTATCCTTGAACCATACGGTGCCTTGCTCATCCTCCGTGAATTTTGGACCTCTACCCTCAGTAATCAGACCCTTAATCTCTTGAATTTTAGCATCACCAACCTGACCCTTACGAATTTCTTGCTCCAAGGTAGGTTCCAATTCGATGGTGACTCCTTCAGTATGTGCAACTATTCCTAGGTTGAGTCTCCTGAAGTCCTCAACAATCTCATCGGGTAGCTGGGCAACAATAGCGAAATGAACGTGCTCCTTCTGACTCAAGGCATCCGCAACCAGATTCGCCTTACCCGGGTGATAATGAATCTCCAAATCATAATCCTTTATGAGTTCCAACCAACGGCGTTGCCTAAGGTTGAGATCCTTCTGAGTGAATATATACTTCAAACTCTTATGATCCGTGTATACTTGGCACTTGGTTCCCATAACATAGTGTCTCCATATCTTGAGCGCATGCACTACGGCTGCCAGTTCTAAGTCACGAGGGGGGTAGTTCAATTCATGTTTCCGCAACTGATGAGACGCGTAGGCAATCACATGTCCCTCTTGCATAAGTACACAACCCAAGCCTTGGCCACATGCATCACAATAAATGTCAAATCCCTTCTGTAGATCCGGCATAACCAACACTGGTGGTGGCATCAATCTCTTCTTTAATGGATCAAAGCTATCTTGGCACTTCTCATCCCACTTAAACTCTCTTCCCTTCTCCAGAAGCAAGGTCATAGGCTTGGCAATCTTAGAGAATCCCTCAATAAATCTCCAATAGTATCCTGCAAGTCCCAAGAAACTCCGAATCTCTGTAACTGTAGTGGATATGCTCCACACCATTATCTTCTTGACTTTAGCAGGATCCACTGATATCCCACCATTAGAAATGATATGCCCATGGAATGGCACCTCGTCAATCCAAAACTTGCATTTGCTATACTTGACGTAGAGTTGATTATCTTGTAGCTTCTGTAGCACCAATCTCAGATGTTCCTCATGATCACTCTCACTCTTGGAATAAATAAGAACATCGTCGATGAATACTACGACGAATCTGTCCAAATACTCCATAAACACCTTATTCATCAGATTCATAAAATAGGCCGGTGCATTAGTTAGTCCAAACAACATAACCGTGAACTCATATAAACCATATCGGGTTGAGAAAGCTGTATCGGGAACATCCGATGGCCAAATCTTCATTTGATGGTATCCCGATCGGAGATCAATCTTCGAGAATACCCTAGCACCTCTCATCTGACCAAATAAATCCTCAATGCAAGGTAATGGATACTTGTTCTTCACAGTAACATCATTAAGGGATCTATAATCCATCCTTCTTCTGTACAAACAGTACCGGTGCTCCCCAAGGTGAGGAACTCGGACAAATATACCCAGCCTCTTGTAACTCCGTTAACTGTTTCTTAAGTTCTTTTAATTCTTCTATGGACATCCTGTATGGCCGCTTAGAAATAGGATCAGTCCTAGGTAAGAGATCAATGACAAACTCAACTTCCCTATCTGGTGGCATCCCTGGTAACTCCTCTGGAAAACATCTAGAAAATCCCCAACCACACGGATGTTGTTTCCAACAAACTCCTCAGATATAAAGAACATCGCATGTCTGGAAGAGGTAGTTACTGCAATTTCAACTTGAAATCTTTCTGCTTTAGGGCTGGTGAGTTCTACAGTACCCCTACCACATAGTATAATGGCCTTTGCCTTTCTTAACCATGACATACCAAGGATCAGATCTATACTGCTTTCCTCTAATACTATAGCGGTAGCCCAGAATTCTCTTCTCATAATTGTTAATGTCAATCTATGTGTCATATGATTTGCCTCAACAGGCCCTTTAGGTGTAATTACTTTCATTGGTTTTCTCATATTTTGCTGTGATATCTCATTTGTGTTGGCATAACGAGCAGACATAAAAGAATGTGTAGCACCAGAACCAAATAATATTGTTGTAGGAATTGTATTAATATAAAACATACCAAGTGCGATGTCAGCACCATTAGGAGTAGCATCATCGCTGACTTGATTCACCCTGGCTATAGAGTATCCCTTGCCAGAAGCCTGTTGCTTGCCCTGAGCTGGTGTACCAGAATTCCCCACCGGACAAGCATTAGCCTAGTGCCCAACCTGACTGCACTTGAAGCATGTAGGGCCTGTCTTCTGTCCTACAGACCTCATCGGGGTGCTAGTGGGAGCAGCCTTACGAGTGGGAGGTGTCCGTGGAGACCCCTATGGAGTGTACTGAGCTGGGCGTGGTCCTCCTCCTGAACGAGTCGATGTACCCTGTGGCGGAACGTAGTGAGGACGAACACTGTTGCTACCCTGCCCCTGGGTAATGGCCTTCCTCTTCAAATCTCCCAATTGAACACAGTTGTGTTCAATAGCAACAGCCTTATCGAGCAGTCTCTGAAATGATGGAAATGTGTGAGCCTTATCGAGCATACTGTAGGGGCCCATTGAGTCCTTCTGTGAAGTGCTCCTGTTTCCTTTCATCATCTGCCACCTCATCAGGAGCATATCTTGACAACTAGATGAACTTGTCACGGTACTCGCTGACAGACATGTTGCCTTGCTTCAATGACAGAAACTCCTTCTTCTTGATCTTCATCAATCAGTAGGAATGTGGTAGTTTCTAAACTGAGTTGTGAATTCCGCCCAAGTAATAGTGTCAGCAGCATCATGGGCAGCAATATAAGAATCCCACCAGTCAGCAGCAGGACCTGTCAGACGACCAGAAGCATAAAGAACCTTCTCCCGGTCCGAGTATTGGGCGATGTTGAGCGTCTTCTCAATAGATTTCAGTCAATCATCAACATCTAGCGGATCCGGCGAAGGCTGGCGGCTTGTGACTCATAAATTCCCGGTGTTTGTCCCGGGGTGGAACTGGTGGTGGAGGTGGAGGTAGTGGTGCTTGTTGCTGTTGATGTTGCTGTTGTTGTTGCTGTTGCGCCCTTCTCTCCTGCTGTATCTCCTCTCGCTTCTGGCGCATTTCCTGGCGTATATCCTCTCATTCTTGGCGCATCTCCTGGCATTCCTGCCACATCTGCGCATGCATATCCGCCATGGTGTCTGCCATCTGTTGCATTATCTGCATCTGGGCAGTAACTGTGGGATCGGCTCCGACTCGTGGAGGCGGTGGAGGATCCATCACAGCTGGTTGTGGTTGGGGTTGTCTAAATATCCTCTGAGTGTGTCGATTGGGAGGTAGATCAATTCCACCATCCTTCCTGGTATTGACCATCTGAGTTAGAAACATATGCTAAGAAAGAATAGTAGACAAGGCAGGTGTTGAGGACTTGTTCTCAAATGCTATGAATTAAGAACAAGGCAACACAAAATGTTAATGGTTAAGGCTCTTCATCCTTCGAAACATTATATCCCTTAGGATATAATGATCTTCAGACGAAGCTCATGAAGGACGTATCTTCATCATTGCAGTATATATATATATTAATGGAAGAAGAAGCATATGAAACATAAGAAATAACATGAATAATCATATGACATCTTTAACATATCTTTATTAAATCATAAATGAATATTAATAATATTGCATTACACTTGTACCTTCAGCTTAACAGAAGGCAAAAGTCCGAGCGTGATGCGCGAATGAGAACAAGTCAGTGTGAATAGTATGGGGGTATTGTTCATCTATTTATAGGCACAGGGCGCAGACTGTATGAAATTACATCTGTTGGGGGCCTTCGGCTTACGAAGGTCCTCAAAAACATGATATAACAATGTCTCTGGAGTATAATGTGTGGACAGGGATCTTCGAACTAGAACCCACGGTATGAAGAAGCACAGAATGAATACGAAGGATGGAACAGAGCCGAAGCTGTGCGCAAGGGAGCTTCGGCATGATGGCAGAAAAGAGGAAACCGACTTAAAAAGGAAAAGACTATCTAGACCCAGATAGATTGCTATAGAGTTATTGTCAAAAGCAAAGGGCCTGGATGTAATTTTGCATGGGCTGCGACCCGTGCCTATAAATAGGTGAACAATATTCCCGTACTGTTCACGCTGACTTGTCATTCGCTTTCGCGTCACGCTTGTACCCTTGCTTTCCTTCGAGCTGAAGGTACATTTATAATTTGTTATTGTTGATACAGTAACGCAAATAAAAATAAGTTGATAATAATGTTTAAAGTGTTTATGTTATTTTCCATATTTTGTATATGAATCCTTCTTCATCATTTATTGTGCTTATGAAGGTATGTCCTTCATAACCTTCGTCTGGAATTCATTATATCCGAAGGGAGATAATGCTTCGAAGGACGAAGGACTTTAACGATTAACACTTTCTATGTTGCCTTGTTCTTAACTCTTAGCATTTGAGAATAAGTCCCCAACATTGGCGCCCACCTCCGGTGAACTCACTTCCACTTTTTGAGTTTGAAGACCTTCGGCAAGCATAGACCTTCGTCATGCCGTCAAAGAAAGCTTCAGCAACAGGGGCTGCCGCTATGCAGCCGCTGGACCCCAACCAGGAGACCCTCTCTCTTCGGGAGGTCCGAAGCCAGAAGAGGAAGGCCACCAGTCCAATGCCTCAGGAGGATGACTTGGATCAAGAGATCAGGAATATGGAGATGCTCCATCAGCAGGTGCAAAGGAAGAAGGAAAAGATGGCTAGGCTAGCTGACCTGCAAAGGCAGATAGACGAAGCCTCTGAAGAAGTTCGCCATCTTGCTCAAGATGAGCAGAACCGAAGGCCTCAGCACAGAGAGCTTCATCAAGAGGGCTTCTTCAACGAGGATGACTGGTATGAGGATTTCCATCATGGAAATTTTGCTTTTGATGATGCTTCTCCTCTGTCAGCAGAACTGCAGGCTACGCCTTGGCCTTCGTCTTACAAGCCACCTCAACTCCCCATGTACGACGGACACTCAGATCTGAAGCAGTTTCTGATGAGCTACGAAGCAACAATATCTTCCTATGGTGGCAATACTGCAGTCATGGCGAAGTCTTTCGTCATGGCTGTCAAGAATGTTGCACAAACCTGGTACTCCTCTCTTCGGCCAGGAACAATCACATCATGGCAGAAGCTGAAGGATATGCTGATTACCAGTTTCCAAGGGTTTCAAACAAAGTAGGTCACCGCTCAAGCTTTATTCCAGTGCACTCAAGATCATGAAGAATATCTTCAGGCGTATGCCCGAAGGTTCTTACGCCTGAGGGCACAAGCGCCAACAGTGCCCAATGAAATTGTCATTGAGGCCATGATTAAGGGGCTTCGGCCAGGACCTTTAGCCCAATACTTTGCCAGGAAGCCCCCTCAGACTCTAGAGAAACTGCTTCAGAAGATAGATGAATACATCCGCGTTGACAATGACTTTCGACAGAGAAGGGAGGAAGCTTACAGGTTCTCCGAAATAGCCAGGGGCTTCGGAGGCATCCTTGGCCCCCAGCTCCAAGGGGCTTCGGGGCAGCAGCAGAGCTATCCTCGGCCCCCAGCTCCAAGGGGCAGAGGGGCCAGGGACTTCGGAGGAAGGTTTGGGGATCAACCCAGGAAAATTTATTGCCTATTCTGTGGTGAGGACAAGGGCCACACCACCAGGATGTGCCATGTCACCATCCAGAAACAGAAGGAGATAGCAGAAGCTGCAGCCCAACAGAGCCAGCCGAAGCAAGTTATGCATACTGCTTCGTACCACTCGCCTTATATTCCAGAGTATGTGGGCAACCACCCTGCAGCTTCTGTTGCTTCGGCAAGCCAACCTCAGGCATCTTGGCAACAACCTCCATCTCCACCACCAGTGCAACGAGGCCAGCAGCCAGAAGGGAGTCAGCATACTCACCACCAACGAGACTTCAGAGAAGAGTCCAAAGCTCGCACAGTCAATAGTACTGTGCCAGAATCGAAGCATATTTACTAACAAATATCCTACCTCGGCAACAGTTTTTGCATTCAGTATCATTTTCTTTTTAATAAGGAACAATTATTGAAAGCCTAAGTGCTTTTTGTCGTTTTCAATTTCTTGTAATAGCTTCGCTTTTGCCATAGTAAAAATATGCCTTCTCCACAGAATAACGGAGTCCAAAAAAAGTTGCCGAAGCATAAGAACTTATGGTTACAAGGAGAATCTCCGAAATAACAAAAAGTCGTTCTAAGGAACGCAGTGTAAGTTTCCCAAAACAACAAAAAGTCGTTCCTAAGGGAGCGCAGCGTAAGTTTTCTGCTCAAAATTCGTTCCAAAGGGAATGCAGAGCTTACAGCGAAAAATATACGCTGATTCCGCTGAAGTAAAAGGCGAAGAAGCTCCTAAGGGAGGCTTACAGCGAAAAATAAACGCTGATTCCGCTGAAATAAAAGGCGAAGAAGCTCCTAAGGGAGGCTTACAGCGAAAAATAAATGCTGATTCCGCTGAAGTAAAAGGCGAAGAAGCTCCTAAGGGAGGCTTGCAGTGAAAAATAAACGTCGATCTTCGGCAAATATCATTTTGCATAACATCACATCATTTGCATAACATAACATCATACATCATATTGCATCAATGACGCAAGAAGGGGGTTCAATGTTGATATTCGGAGATTGTTTCGAAGAAACAGTGCCAAGGCACAAAAAATAATTATTGAAGAAGCATACCTTCGTCAAACTCTGAAATGAAAAGATCTATTGGTTACTGATTTTACGAAGATTGGATGTTTTTATGAAATATGGATATTATTTACGAAGCATGAAAAGAAGGGAAGGTGTTTTTTCGCCAAAGGCTCCAAAACGGTATGTACGTAAAGTTTCATGCATCGTAAAGAATTGAATCATAAAGTGCTTATATATTACATTCAAAGTTACAAAATATTACACATATTGTCCAACAAATATTACATTCCAAATGTTTTTACAATAACATCTAATCTTCCCTTAGAACTACTTCTGCAGCTTCGTTTAGTAGTTGATCAACAACTTTGTCCATGATAGCTTCGACCATTTTTCTAATTTTGTAATCCCCCTTTACGTTGAGGTCCGCTAAAGGCTCGGCGGGCTCTGAGGGAGGAGAAAGTGCGGCTGTGTTACAAAGTATAAACAAGTTCGGAATCAAAAAATTACAATAAAAAGCCAAAAACTAGTAGTCAATACCTATTCGCCCTTCGAGATCCACACTTTTCTCAGTGGCCTCTGCTACTTTTCTAGCGTCATGAATTCCTTTTTCGCTTTTCCGTATAATTTCTTGAGCCATCTCCCGGCCACCATTTTCCCAGATGTCGGTGAAAAATTTTCCACCAACCAAACTTGCTTCGGCCGAAGGGTCTTTTATGTCTTCAGAAGATAAGTCGGCTTCGGTTTGTGCCAAGGATTTCACATGATCGCAGCCTTTTCTCTCCAAAATAGTGGCAATCCCCTTAGCACCCGAGAAGGCACATATGTCTCCGCGGCCATTCAAAACTTCTTCCAAAGCTTCAGCTTCGTGGCTGATCCATTCAATTGGACCCTCGGGGTCGCCCCTCATGAAATTTTCTTCACTTGAGAACGCACCAACGCTGGCAAAGCTGGTTTTTATTTTCTCAACACATTCTATAGACTTTTCATAACACCTTTTCTTGGATGCACGAAGCTCTTCAACGTTTTTCTCTAAATGATTTGCCCATTGTTCACTAATTTCTCGTTTAGCTTCTTCAACTGTGCATTTTTCTTTAGCTTCGGCTAGCTGTTTCTGAAGATCCTCAATTTCGCGCTTCTGGGCCTCAACTTTAGCTTTGAAAGCAGCTTCGTCTTCTTTTATTTTATCCACCAACGAATGTAATATTTTATCTTTTTCGAGACCTTCGTTCCTTAGTTCAATTACTTCGGAACGAAGGTTGCTCAAGGCTATGGTACACCCTTGATCTTCGGCATCTTTTTGTGCCCTGAGGGCATTGCTAAGTATAAGGCCCTGCAAAAAATGTGCTAATAAGTTTAAGCAAATGAAAAATTTTGGCTTAAAAAAATAATACAAAGATCTCATTTTTTCACCTTTAAACTATTGTATGCTAAGCTGTCGGCCAGCTCGTCTTTTGACAACACCAAAAGCCCGTCTTCTAATGTCGGGAATCCGAAGCTCTTGCTCATCTCCCGACAGACAGAAATCTCCTTGCTGTCAGGGAGACAATACAAGAAGTCTTCTTCTCCGCTGCCGTTGAATATCAGCGCCCCTTTTGGATATTTCAATTTTTGCGCATAGAACTGAGCTTCTTGTTTTTCTTTTTCGGTCAGATTTTTACCCAAAGCATGACGTAAGACATAGTTAGGAGCTTCAGAAGATGCTTCGGGAATAGGTGTGGTGGTTTTCTGAGATAAAATTTCTTCTGCAGATTCTTTTTCCGTTTCTTTTTCAATTTCCAAGAATTCCCACTTGGTAGGCTCTGAAAGCCCAGTTTCAGTTTCCGCTTGACTTTTGGCAGCTTCGGCCTCAATTTGTGTCTTTGGAACTTCGGCAGCTATCTTCGAAGTAGAGCTTGAAGATTTTATTGTTTCCAGCACATCTAGCACGTTAACCATTCTTTTTCTCTTGGGAGTTGTTGTAAGGTCTTTTTGTGCCCTCGGCATTGGCATTGGCACCTCAACTCTTGCTGAAGGACTTAAAATTTCCGATGTCTTTGTCTCTTCAGCCCTCGGTTCTTCCATTTTTTCCATCTCCGGCATTACGGTCGGCTCTTCAATATTCTGCAGAGGAGTTGGCTCCTTGGCTTCGGTGGCCGAAGAGGTCTCACCGACAAACTCAGGCACTGTGTCCGGTTCAATATAGCGTGGCCGGTGCGTAAGAACCTTCATCTTTTTCCTCTTCGGCGCTGGCTCACTAGGAGCGGCTGAAGCAACTTCCTTCATAGAAGCCGTATCTTTTCTTTTTTGACCCCGTATTGGGTAACGGTAGTCAGGATAGACGAACCCAATGGCATCAAAAACTCGGTTGAGTCTTTTCTTCTTCCGGCCTCCGAAGGCCGTAGATAGTGCAGTATCTTCTGCCTTCGAGTATGGTCCAAGCAGTTCATCGCTTGTGGCCTCAATACATTTCAGCCAATCATCATCTAGCTCGACAAACTTATCTCCATATCTGAAGGTGTATTTTAACCTAACTAGTCCACCTTCGTCAGGTTTGCTGATGGTTTCCTTTGGCATTTCCCACTTTTCTACAATTGGCCATACTCTGAAGGCAATGTGTTCCTGGATCAAATCCCTTGTCCCGATGAAAGAGCAAACTACGTCGAAGGCCCTCTGGCATTCTTCGGCTGCTTCGTCAATATCCACCTTTGGTTTCCGAAGGCCGAAACTGAAAGTCGCCTAGAGGGGGGGTGAATAGGGCGAAACTGAAAATCTCAAGAATAATCACAACTACAAGCCGGGTTAGCGTTAGAAATATAATAGAGTCCGCGAGAGAGGGCGCAAAACAAATCGCAAGCGAATAATGAAGTGAGACACGCGGATTTGTTTTACCGAGGTTCGGTTCTCTCAAACCTACTCCCCGTTGAGGAGGCCACAAAGGCCGGGTCTCTTTCAACCCTTCCCTCTCTCAAACGGTCCCTCGGACCGAGTGAGCTTCTCTTTCTCAAATCACTTGGGAATCAAACTTCCCGCAAGGACCACCACACAATTGGTGTCTCTTGCCTCAATTACAAGTGAGTGTTTGATCAAAAGAAAGAAGGCCAAAGAAAAAGAAGCGATCCAAGTGCAAGAGCTCAAATGAACACTACAAATCACTCTCTCTAGTCACTAGGGCTTTGTGTGGAGTTGTGAGAGGATTTGATCTCTTTTGGTGTGCTTTGCAATGAATGCTAGCTCTTGTATAGTGGTTGGAAGTTGGAAAACTTGGATGCAATGAATGGTGGGGTGGTTGGGGTATTTATAGCCCCAACCACCAAACTTGACCGTTGGTGGAGGCTGTCTGTTCGATGGCGCACCGGACAGTCCGGTGCACACCGGACATGTCCGGTGCCCCTGCCACGTCATCAATGCCGTTGGATTCTGACCGTTGGAGCTTCTGACTTCTGGGCCCGCCTGGATGTCCGGTGCACACCAGACATCACCTGTTCATTGTCCGGTGCGCCAGTATGGGTGCGCCTGACTTCTGCACGCGTAGAGCGTGCATTGAATGCACCGCAGGTAGCCGTTGGCGCCGAAATAGCCGTTGCTCCGTTGTTACACCGGACAGTCCGGTGCACACCGGACATGTCCGGTGAATTATAGCGGAGCAGCTGCTGTGCTATCTCGAGGCTGGCGAGTTGCGGAGGCCGCGCTTCCTTGGAGCACCGGACACTGTCCGGTGTTCACCGGACAGTCCGGTGAATTATAGCGGAGCGGCTTGAGAAATTCCCGAAGGTGGCGAGTTCGAGTTGGAGTCCTCTGGTGCACCGGACACTGTCCGGTGTACACCGGACAGTCCGGTGCCTCCAGACCAGAGGTGCCTTCGATTGCCTCTTTGCTCCTTTGTTGAATCCAAAACTTGTTCTTTTTATTGGCTGAGTGTGAACCTTTTGCACCTGTATAACTTATACACTAGAGCAAACTAGTTAGTCCAATATTTGTGTTGGGCAATTCAACCACCAAAATTATTTAGGGACTAGGTGTAAGCCTAATCCCCTTTCAATCTCCCCCTTTTTGGTGATTGATGCCAACACAAACCAAAGCAAATATAGAAGTGCATAATTGAACTAGTTTGCATAATGTAAGTGCAAAGGTTGCTTGGAATTGAGCCAATATAAATGCTTACATGATGCGCATGGATTGTTTTCTTTGTTTTTGACATATTGGACCATATTTGCACCAAAAGTTTTGTTTTTGCAAACTCTTTTGAAAATTCTTTTCAAAGTCCTTTTGCAAGATGGTCAAAGGTAAATGAATAAGATTTTGCAAAGCATTTTCAAGTTTTGAAATTTTCTTCCTTTGTTCCAAATGCTTTCCCTTTGACTAAACAAAACTCCCCCTCAAATAAAGTCTCCTCTTAGTGTTCAAGAGGGTTTTAAGACATCAATTTTTGAAAATACTACTTGCTCCCCCTTTAGAGCACAAAGAGATACCAATTTTGAAATTCTTCATCCGATTGACAAACAATAGTTTTAAAATTAGGGTGGTGGTGCAGTCCTTTTGCTTTGGGCTCATATTTTCTCCCCCTTTGGCATGAATCGCCAAAAACGGAATTATTAGAGCCCAATGAAGTACTTTCTCTTCCTTTGGTCATAAAATAAGTGAGTGAAGATTATACCAAAGTTGGAGAGATGCTCGGAGTGACGGCGAAGGATGAGTAGTAGAGTGGAGTGGAAGCCTTTGTCTTCGCCGAAGACTCCAATTCCCTTTCAATATACCTATGACTTGGTTTGGAATACACTTGAAAACACATTAGTCATAGTATATAAAAGAGACATGATCAAAGGTATTCTTATGAGCTATGTGTGCAAGTTTAGCAAAAGAAATTCCTAGAATCAAGAATATTAAGCTCATGCCTAAGTCTGGTAAAAGATTGTTCATCAAGTGGCTTGGTAAAGATATCGGCTAATTGATCTTTAGTGTTAATGTATGAAATCTCGATATCCCCTTTTTGTTGGTGATCCCGAAGAAAATGATACCGAATGGCTATGTGTTTAGTGCGGCTATGCTCAACGGGATTATCCGCCATGCGGATTGCACTCTCATTATCACATAGAAGAGGAACTTTGGTTAATTTGTAACCGTAGTCCCGCAGGGTTTGCCTCATCCAAAGCAATTGCGCGCAACAATGGCCTGCGGCAATATACTCGGCTTCGGCGGTAGAAAGAGCGACCGAATTTTGCTTCTTTGAAGCCCATGACACCAAGGATCTTCCCAAGAACTGGCAAGTCCCCGATGTGCTCTTCCTATTAATCTTACACCCCGCCCAATCGGCATCCGAATAACCAATCAAATCAAAAGTGGATCCCCAAGGGTACCAAAGCCCAAACTTAGGAGTATAAGCCAAATATCTCAAGATTCGTTTTACGGCCGTAAGGTGTGATTCCTTAGGGTCGGCTTGGAATCTTGCACACATGCATACGGAAAGCATAATGTCCGGTCGAGATGCACATAAATAAAGCAATGAACCAATCATCGACCGGTATACCTTTTGATCCACGGACTTACCTCCCGTGTCGAGGTCGAGATGCCCATTTGTTCCCATGGGAGTCTTGATGGGCTTGGCATCCTTCATTCCAAACTTGCTTAGAATGTCTTGAGTATACTTTGTTTGGCAAATGAATGTGCCCTCTTGGAGTTGTTTGACTTGAAATCCTAGAAAATACTTCAACTCCCCCATCATTGACATCTCGAATTTCTGTGTCATGATCCTACTAAATTCTTCACATGTAGATTTGTTAGTAGACCCAAATATAATATTATCAACATAAATTTGGCATACAAACAAATCATTATCAAGTGTTTTGGTGAATAAAGTAGGATCGGCTTTGCCGACTTTGAAGCCATTAGCAATAAGGAAATCTCTAAGGCATTCATACCATGCTCTTGGGGCTTGCTTGAGCCCATAAAGCGCCTTAGAGAGCCTATAAGCATGGTTAGGGTACTCACTGTCTTCAAAGCCGGGAGGTTGCTCAACATAGACCTCCTCCTTGATTGGTCCATTGAGGAAGGCACTCTTCACGTCCATTTGATAAAGCTTGAAGCCATGGTAAGTAGCATAGGCTAATAATATGCGAATTGACTCAAGCCTAGCTACGGGTGCATAGGTTTCACCAAAATCCAAACCTTCGACTTGTGAATACCCCTTGGCCACGAGTCGAGCTTTGTTCCTTGTCACCACACCATGCTCGTCTTGCTTGTTGCGGAAGACCCACTTGGTTCCTACAACATTTTGATTAGGACGTGGAACTAAATGCCATACCTCATTCCTTGTGAAATTGTTGAGCTCCTCTTGCATCGCCATCACCCAATCCGAATCTTGAAGTGCTTCCTCTACCCTGTGTGGCTCAATAGAGGAAACAAAAGAGTAATGTTCACAAAAATGTGCAACACGAGATCGAGTAGTTACCCCCTTATGAATGTCGCCGAGGATGGTGTCGACGGGGTGATCTCGTTGTATTGCTTGGTGGACTCTTGGGTGTGGCGGTCTTGGTTGTTCATCCTCCTTGTCTTCATCATTTGCATCTCCCCCTTGATCGTTGCCGTCATTTTGAGGTGGCTCATCTTCTTGATCTTCTTGTTCAACATCTTGAGCCTCATCCTCAATTTGAGTTGGTGGAGATGCTTGCATGGAGGAGGATGGTTGATCTTGTGCATGTGGAGGCTCTTCGGATTCCTTAGGACACACATCCCCAATGGACATGTTCCTTAGTGCTATGCATGGAGCCTGTTCTTCACCTATCTCATCAAGATCAACTTGCTCTACTTGAGAGCCGTTAGTCTCATCAAACACAACGTCACAAGAAACTTCAACAAGTCCTGAGGACTTGTTAAAGACTCTATATGCTCTTGTGTTTGAGTCATATCCTAGTAAAAAGCCGGTTAGGAGTTCATAGGATGTCTTCTTGAGGATTCAGTGAAGATATAACCGGTTGATGGCGTAGCAAGCGGTGTTAACCGCTTCGGCCCAAAACCGATCCGGTGTCTTGTACTCATCAAGCATGGTTCTTGCCATGTCCAATAGAGTTCGATTCTTCCTCTCCACTACACCATTTTGTTGTGGAGTGTAGGGAGAAGAGAACTCATGCTTGATGCCCTCCTCCTCAAGGAAGCCTTCAATTTGAGAGTTCTTGAACTCCGTTCCATTGTCGCTTCTAATTTTCTTGATCCTTAAGCCGAACTCATTTTGAGCCCGTCTCAAGAATCCCTTTAAGGTCTCTTGGGTATGAGATTTGTCCTGCAAAAAGAACACCCAAGTGAAGCGAGAATAATCATCCACAATAACTAGACAGTACTTACTCCCGCCGATGCTTATGTAAGCGATCGGGCCGAACAGGTCCATGTGTAGGAGCTCCAGTGGCCTGTCACTAGTCATGATGTTCTTGTGTGGATGATGAGTGCCAACTTGCTTCCCGGCTTGGCATGCGCTACAAATCCTGTCTTTCTCAAAATGAACATTGGTTAGTCCTAAAATGTGTTCTCCCTTTAGAAGCTTGTGAAGATTCTTCATTCCAACATGAGCTAGTCGGCGGTGCCAGAGCCAACCCAAGTTAGTCTTAGCAACCAAGCAAGTGTCGAGTTCAGCTCTATCAAAATCTACCAAGTATAGCTGACCCTCTAACACTCCCTTAAATGCTATTGAATCATCACTTCTTCTAAAGACAGTAACACCTATATCAGTAAATAGACAGTTGTAGCCCATTTGACATAATTGGGATACGGAAAGCAAATTGTAATCTAAAGAATCTACAAGAAAAACATTGGAAATAGTATGGTCAGGTGATATAGCAATTTTACCCAATCCTTTGACCAAACCTTGATTTCCATCCCCGAATGTGATAGCTCGTTGGGGATCTTGGTTTTTCTCATATGAGGAGAACATCCTTTTCTCCCCTGTCATATGTTTTGTGCACCCGCTGTCGAGTATCCAACTTGAGCCCTCGGATGCATAAACCTACAAAACAATTTTAGTTCTTGACTTTAGGTACCCAAACGGTTTTGGGTCCTTTAGCATTAGAAACAAGAACTTTGGGTACCCAAACACAAGTCTTTGATCCCTTGTGTTTGCCCCCAACAAATTTGGCAACTACCTTGCCGGATTTGCTAGTAAGCACATAAGAAGCATCAAAAGTTTTAAATTAAATAGCATGATCATTTGATGCATTAGGAGTTTTCTTTCTAGGCAACTTGGCACGGGTTGGTTGCCTAGAACTAGATGTCTCACCCTTATACATAAAAGCATGATTAGGGCCAGAGTGAGACTTCCTAGAATGAATTTTCCTAATTTTGCTCTCAGGATAACCGGCAGGGTATAAAATGTAACCCTCGTTATCTTGAGGCATGGGAGCCTTGCCCTTAACAAAGTTAGACAAGTTCTTAGGAGGGGCATTAAGTTTGACATTGTCTCTCCTTTGGTAGCCAATGCCATCCTTGATGCCAGGGCGTCTCCCATTATAGAGCATACTTCTAGCAAATTTAAACTTTTCATTTTCTAAGTTATGCTCGGCAACTTTTGCATCTAATAATGCTATATGATCATTTTGTTGTTTAATTAAAGCCATGTGATCATGAATAGCATTGATATCAACATCTCTACATCTAGTACAAATAGAAACATGCTCAACATTAGATGTAGAGGGTTTGCAAGATTTTAGTTCTACAACCTTAGCATGTAACATATCATTCTTAGTTCTAAGGTCGGAAATAATAGTATTGCAAACATCAAAATTTTTAGCCTTAGCAATCAAATTTTCATTTTCTACTCTAAGGCTAGCAAGAGACTCATTCAATTCCTTAATCTTAGCAAGCAAATCATCATTATCATTTCTAAGATTGGGAATTGAATCATGAGAATCAACCTTAGCAATTAATCTAGCATTTTCATTTCTAAGGTTGTTAATGGTCTCATGGCAAGTGCTTAGCTCACTAGACAATTTTTCACATTTTTCTACCTCTAGAGCATAAGCGTTTTTAACCTTAACATGTTTCTTGTTTTCCTTGATTAGGAAGTCCTCTTGGGAGTCCAAGAGATCATCCTTTTCATGGATAACACTAATTAGCTCATTTAATTTTTCTTTTTGTTCCATGTTAAGGTTGGCAAAAAGGTTATGCAAATTTTCTTCCTCACCACTAGCATTATCATCACTAGAAGATTCATATTTAGTGGAGGATTTAGATTTAACCTTCTTCCTTTTGCCGTCCTTTGCCATGAGGCACTTGTGGCCGACGTTGGGGAAAAGGAGTCCCTTGGTGACGGCGATGTTGGCGGCGTCCTCGTCGTCGGAGGAGGAGTCGGTGGAGCTTTCGTCGGAGTTCCACTCGCGGCACACGTGGGCATTGCCGCCCTTCTTCTTGTGATACCTCTTCTTTTCTCTTCTCTTGCCCTTCTTGTCGTTGTCCCTGTCACTGTCACTTGATAATGGACATTTAGCAATAAAGTGACCGGGCTTACCACACTTGTAGCAAACCTTCTTGGAATGGGATTTGTAATCCTTCCCCTTCCGTTGCTTGAGGATTTGCCGAAAGCTTTTGATGATTAAGGCCATCTCCTCATTGTCGAGCTTGGAGGCGTCAATTGGTTGTCTACTTGGTGTAGACTCCTCCTTCTTCTCCTCCGTTGCCTTGAAGGCCACCGGTTGCGCCTCGGACGTGGAGGGATCATCAAGCTCGTTGATCTTCTTTGAGCCCTTGATCATACATTCAAAGCTCACAAAATTCCCGATAACTTCCTCGGGGGTCATTAGTGGATATCTAGGATTACCACGAATTAATTGAACTTGAGTGGGGTTAAGGAAAATAAGAGCTCTTAAAATAACCTTAACCACCTCGTGGTCATCCCACTTTTTGCTCCCGAGGTTGCGCACTTGGTTCACCAAGGTCTTGAGCCGATTGTACATATCTTGTGGCTCCTCCCCTTGGCGAAGACGGAAGCGACCGAGCTCCCCCTCGATCGTTTCCCGCTTGGTAATCTTGGTGAGTTCATCACCTTCGTGCGCCGTCTTGAGTAGGTCCCAAATCTCCTTTGCATTCTTCAACCCTTGCACTTTGTTGTATTCCTCCTTGCTTAGAGAGGCGAGGAGAATGGTTGTGGCTTGGGAGTTGAAGTGCTCGATTTGGGCTACTTCGTCCGTATCATAATCCCCATCCCCTATTGATGGTACCTGTGCTCCAAACTCAACAACATTCCATATACTTTTGTGGAGTGAGGTTAGATGAAATTTCATTAAATCACTCCACCTAGCATAATCTTCGCCATCAAAAGTTGGCGGTTTGCCTAATGGAACGGAAAGTAATGGAGTATGTCTAGATGTGCGGGGATAGTGTAAGGGGATCTTACTAAACTTCTTGCGCTCTTGGCGCTTAGAAGTTACGGACGCCGCGTCGGAGCCGGAGGTGGATGTCGATGAAGAATCGGTCTCGTAGTAGACCACCTTCCTCATCCTCTTCTTCTTGTCCCCACTCCGATGCGGCTTGTGGGAAGAAGATTTTTCCTTCTTCTCTTTGTGATGTGAAGAAGATCTTTTCTCCTTTCCTTTGGAGGAGACCTTCTTCTTCTCCTTCCTCTTGGTGCGGGACTCTTCCGATGAAGTGCTCCCGTGGCTTGTAGTGGGCTTTTCGCCGGTCTCCATCTCCTTCTTGGCGTGATCTCCCGACATCACTTCGAGCGGTTAGGCTCTAATGAAGCACCGACTCTGATACCAATTGAAAGTCGCCTAGAGGGGGGGTGAATAGGGCGAAACTGAGAATCTCAAGAATAATCACAACTACAAGCCGGGTTAGCATTAGAAATATAATAGAGTCCGCGAGAGAGGGCGCAAAACAAATCGCAAGCGAATAATGAAGTGAGACACGCGGATTTGTTTTACCGAGGTTCGGTTCTCTCAAACCTACTCCCCATTGAGGAGGCCACAAAGGCCGGGTCTCTTTCAACCCTTCCCTCTCTCAAACGGTCCCTCGGACCGAGTGAGCTTCTCTTTCTCAAATCACTTGGGAATCAAACTTCCGGAAGGACCACCACACAATTGGTGTCTCTTGCCTCAATTACAAGTGAGTGTTTGATCAAAAGAAAGAAGGCCAAAGAAAAAGAAGCGATCCAAGCGCAAGAGCTCAAATGAACACTACAAATCACTCTCTCTAGTCACTAGGGCTTTGTGTGGAGTTGTGAGAGGATTTGATCTCTTTTGGTGTGCTTTGCAATGAATGCTAGCTCTTGTATAGTGGTTGGAAGTTGGAAAACTTGGATGCAATGAATGGTGAGGTGGTTGGGGTATTTATAGCCCCAACCACCAAACTTGACCGTTGGTGGAGGCTGTCTGTTCGATGGCGCACCGGACAGTCCGGTGCACACCGGACATGTCCGGTGCCCCTGCCACGTCATCAATGCCGTTGGATTCTGACCGTTGGAGCTTCTGACTTCTGGGCCCGCCTGGATGTCCGGTGCACACCGGACATCACCTGTTCATTGTCTGGTGCGCCAGTATGGGCGCGCCTGACTTCTGCGCGCGCAGAGCGCACATTGAATGCGCCGCAGGTAGCCGTTGGCGCCGAAATAGCCGTTGCTCCGTTGTTACACCGGACAGTCCGGTGCACACCGGACATGTCCGGTGAATTATAGCGGAGCAGCTGCTGTGCTATCCCGTTGCTGGCGAGTTGCGGAGGCCGCGCTTCCTTGGAGCACCGGACACTGTCCGGTGTTCACCGGACAGTCCGGTGAATTATAGCGGAGCGGCTTGAGAAATTCCCGAAGGTGGCGAGTTCGAGTTGGAGTCCTCTGGTACACCGGACAGTCCGGTGCCTCCAGACCAGAGGTGCCTTCGATTGCCTCTTTGCTCCTTTGTTGAATCCAAAACTTGTTCTTTTTATTGGCTGAGTGTGAACCTTTTGCACCTGTATAACTTATACACTAGAGCAAACTAGTTAGTCCAATATTTGTGTTGGGCAATTCAACCACCAAAATTATTTAGGGACTAGGTGTAAGCCTAATCCCCTTTCAGAAACGCTGCCAGATAGGGCGCATGATGATATCTTTAATATCTTCTTGTGTCTTCAAGTCGTTTTTCACATAGAACCATTCCTTCATCCAGTCCCCGGGCCATCTCTTCCAAAAAGTTGGCACGGGACAGCTTGACCCAGAGCGGGCACCGAAGCTATAACAGCCAAAATTGTTATGATATTGCTCTTTACCCCAGGGTTTCGCCTCATATAATAACTCATGCATACTGCAGAAACTTTTTGCATTTGGCTCCAAACCTTGGCTCTTCACGGCCCATACGAAGATTCCCATCCTTATGATTGCTTCGGGAGTAATTTGATGAAGGCAGATTTCAAATATCTTCAAAACTTCAACCACGAAACTGCTTAGAGGAAACCGAAGCCTAGCCTTGAAGAAACTTCGGAATATCACGACTTCATTTTCCTTTGGAGTAGGACAAGTTTTCTCTCCTTCGTCAGCCCTCACAATAGATAAATCCCGAAAATATCTACCCCTCATATTGATAAGATGGCTTTGTTTAATGCTTGATTTTCCAAAAACTGCATGGCTTGGCCGCCAGGGTCGATCTTCCGAGTCTTCCCCACCACTTTCCGCATCATAACTTTCGCTATCGCCAGTATCTTCAGATAAACCTTCCAAAATTTCCCTTGTAATCTTTTCTGTATTTGTCTTTGATATTGATTCAAGAAAACCAAGATTCTTCTCCTCAAGAAGGCTCAGCTTTGTTTCAGCAACAACTTTTTTATCTTCAGACATCTCCGGAAATGCTAAAAACTTGTCGGCGTTTCGGGACCGGGGGGTCCCCGAGCCGACGAGTGAGTGTGCCGCGTGCCCCAGCCCAGATGGGTCGAGCGCGTGGGCGAGCGCGAAGGGGGGAGAGAGCGAGAGCGAGGTGGCCGGAGCCGGGTCGTGAGGGAGTCGGAGATCCCGCGGCCTTCGTGTTCGTCCCGCGCCCAGGTCGGGTGCGCTTGCAGTAGGGGGTTACAAGCGTCCGCGCGGGTGAGGGGAGCGAGCGGCCCCGAGAGAGCGCCTGCCCCTGCCCTTCGTCCCCGCGAGGCCAACCTTCTCTAAGAAGGCCCTGGTCCTTCCTTTTATAGGCGTAAGGAGAGGATCCAGGTGTACAAATGGGGGTGTAGCAAGGTGCTACGTGTCTAGCGGGGGAGAACTAGTGCCCTAAGTACATGCCAAGGTGGCAGCCAGAGAGATCTTGGCACCCGGCTAGTGTGGCGTCGTGGCTGTCGGAGAAGCAATGGAGCTTGGCGGAGGGACAGCTGTCGGAGTGGTTGGGCCCTTGCTGACGTCCTCCTGCTTTCGTAAGAGAGCTGAGAGCCGCCGTCGTCATGGGTCCAGCGGGGTGCCATCATTGCCTATCTGGCGGAGCTAGCCAGATGGGACGTCGGTCCTGTTCCCTGCGGCCCGAGTTGGCTCGGGGTAGGGTGATGATGGCGCTCCCTGTTGACGTGGCGGACTCGTGCCCTAGGTCGGGCGACGTGGAGGCTCCTCCGAAGCCGAGGTCGAGTCTGTCCTGCATGGCCGAGGCCGAGCCCGAGCTCCTGGGTCGGGCGAGGCGGAGGTCGTTCGGCAGAGGCCAGGGCGGAGTCCGAGCCCTGGGTCGGGCGAGGCGAAGTTCATCGTCTTCTGGGGCCTTAGCCCGTGTCCGAGCCCTGGGTCGGGCGGAGCGGAGTTCGCCGTCTTCCGGGGCCTTAGCCCGAGTCCGAGCCCTGGGTCGGGCGGAGCGGAGTTCGCCGTCTTCCGGGGCCTTAGCCCGAGTCCGAGCCCTGGGTCGGGCGGAGCGGAGTTCGCCGTCTTCCGGGGCCTTAGCCCGAGTCCGAGCCCTGGGTCGGGCGGAGCGGAGTTCGCCGTCTTCCGGGGCCTTAGCCCGAGTCCGAGCCCTGGGTCGGGCGGAGCTTCTTCTGGCGCTTTTGGCCAAGCCTGGCCGCCCGTCAGTCTTACTCTTTGCGTTAAAGGCCCCAGTGACTTGGTCGGTCGGTGCGGTGATTTAGTCAGGGTTGCTTCTCAACAAAGGCAGGGCCTCGGGCGAGCCGGAGATGCGTCTGCCGTGAAAGAGGAGGCCTCGGGCGAGACGGAAACATCTCAGGGTCGGCTGCCCTTGCCCGAGGCTAGGCTCGGGCGTGGCGTGATCGAGTCGCTCGTATGGACTGATCCCTGACTTAATCAAACCCATCAGGCCTCTGCAGCTTTATGCTGATGGGGGTTACCAGCTGAGAATTAGGCGTCTTGAGGGTACCCCTAATTATGGTCCCCGACAGTAGCCCCCGAGCCTCGAAGGGAGTGTTAACACTCGCTTGGAGGCTTTCGTCGCACTTTTTTGCAAGGGGACCAGCCTTTCTCGGTTGCACTTTGTTCCGGTGGGTGCGCGTGAGCGCACCCGCCGGGTGTAGCCCCCGAGGCCTCGGAGGAGTGGTTTCACTCCTTCGAGGTCTTAATGCCTTGCGTAATGCTTCGGCTGGTCTGGCGGTTCCCTCATGCGAACAGGCCGTAGCCCGGGTGCACTGTCGGGGCCCAAGTTCTCGGGCTGGTATGTTGACGCTGTCAACGGTTCGGCCGGAGCCGGGTTTGCGAGAGCAGCCCCCGAGCCTCCGCACAGAGCGAGAGGACGATCAGGGACAGACTCGGCTTTTTTACATACGCCCCTACGTCGCCTTTCCTCAAGGAGGAGGGGGGGAGAGCGCCATGTTACCCTCGATGGGCACCGAACATGGTGTCTCCGGTGAGCTGCAATCGGGTAATCCGAGTGGACGTCCGTGCCCCGTTCGTTGGGGGTCGGCTAGGGGCCCGGAGGCACGCCCAAAAGTACCTGCGGGTGATCTGCCGGACCCGGTCCCCTGGCAACGAGGTCCGAGGGCTCGTTGCCTCCCTCCGATGGGATTCCGTTACAGAGTCGTTCCCGCTGGTCTCGGAAATGTCCTAGGGTACCTCGGGAGCGCAGCCCGAGCCTTGGTTATGTATCGAACGTACCCCTGGTCATCCCTCGCTCGGTGTCTGAGGTGACTGTGAACCCTTCGGGGGGCCAGCCTTCGAACCCCTGATCAGTAAGGGGCGTGGAGCCCGAGTAGCCTGAGGCGGTCGTGGGACCTTTCGGGGGCCGACCTTCGAACCCCTGACCAGTAGTGGGTGTCGGGCCCACGCGATCTGAGGCGGCTGTTGAACCCTTCGGGGGGCCAGCCTTTGAACCCCTGATCAGTAAGGAGGCTCGGAGCCTAGTTCCTTCACGGGGAAGGATCCCTTTGGGGGTATCCTCTTTCCCGGTCCCTGTTGCAAGAGATAGAGAAAGAAGGAAAAGGGAAAAAAGGATACGAAATTGAACGACGTGGCGTACCTTTTTTGGTGTGGCCGTTTTGGCGAAGGCGAAACGTCGCCAGTTGCTCCCGCCAGTAGCGCTACTCGTCGAGCCGCGGAGTTAATGCGCCGGGGCGAGTAGTTGGCGAGGCTGCCGTTGCGCGTGCACGAGCCGTTCGAGGAACGGGTCACGGGTGTGTCGTCTTCACACCGTGAGAGAGGGGGTTCTCTTGCTGCCTCCAGATGGGACGTGAGCTTGGCCGATGGCGTGACCGCTGCTCTCGCGCGCCTGCCACTGTCATTACTGCCGGCCCACTTTTGACTGCGTTTGACCGCTGCGCCCGGCTGGCGCTGCTGGGCCGCCTCGGGTCGCGGTATTGGTTCCGCAACCGAGGAGGTGCGGTGGTGGCGCAAGTGGCATAGTGGCTTACATGCAGCATCCGGCGCGCCGGTTGCGCGACGCGTGGGCTTGAGCCTCCGTGCTGGCCTGTCAGGAGTCGGAGAGGCGCGTCCACTTGGCGCGAGTGCATGCTGCCCGCATGGCTGCCCGCCCCTTTCGCCCGTTGGTCTGGGCAAAGGTGGAGGGTCACTTGTAACCGCTGGGTAGTTGCACGCGCCGCGCGCGGCGGTTCGGCTTCTTCTGCTCGGAGCCGGTCTGTATGACAGGTGGGTCCCAGCCCCCGCGCCGCAGGGAGGACTTTGGAGGCGTGTTGGAGAAGACTCAGCCCATGACGGTTGAGGGCGCAAGCAGGGAGAGTTGCCTTTAAAAGGAGGGCGACCCCTTTCGTAAGGCGACCATGTCTTCTTCCTCCCTTATGCATCGTATCTTTCCACCTTTCAAGCCCCCGGATGGGGGAAACCGCCGTCTTCGTGCCTCATTGTCGGAGGACACTACTCCGTGGGAGTGGGTACCTTTCAGCCATCGTTCGGCTTCAAGGATTTTCATCAGGTAGCCCGGTGGCTCCCCTCCGCTGGGGGTCACCCGAGACGGTGACCACCAGCTCCTGGGTGGGGAGGAGCAAACCGGGCTGTGATCTTGGTCCCACCCTCAGCTTCAAGGATGTTCATCATCCTCGCTAGGGTGGGTGCCGGGCTGAGCCGGCGCTCTACCTCCCGCACGGGTTCGTGGGTCATCCTCTCCCGCAGTATTCGAGGGAGAAGGCGCTCACTGGCCCTGCGGGCGGCCCGGACTTCGACAACGCGGGGCGGGTCGACGGCAGGCGTCGTCACCTCCAGCGTGTCGGGTTCGTCAGCTTGGCTCGCGGCGGCCCCTTCTGTAGGGGGCGGCTGCCGCGCCGTGTACACGGGAGGACCACCCTGGGTGCCGCGCGCTGCTAGGGCGGCGTTCGTGTTCTGGGGTGGTCCTGCCTTTGCACCGGGGCGGCGCCTTTACGCGGAGGCCGGTGCCCCACTCATCTGGGAGGACTTGAGTGGGGATCTGCCGGAGGGCTGAGGCTCCTGTCACCGGTGCCGAGGCGGAGGCAGCTCGAGAAGTCCCCGTCACCGACGGGGTCACCGCCACCATCCGCGCTTCGGGCCTCCGGCTCTTTGTACTTGTCCTCGCCCCTCGAGCGTCGGTGTGGGCGAGGGCAAGGCTGCAGCGGCGCCTACCCCGAGGCCTGCGCTGCGGGTCGTCCGGAGTGGGGGCCGTCGTCGTCGTGGCCAGAGCGGGTGGCGGCGAGCCGCCCGTCAGTCTTCTGCAACCCCACAGGCCCGCCCCTATCGAGTCGGGTTGTTCGTACCTGCGGGGGGGGGGGGGGGGGGGGGGGAACCGGAGTTCCGTTTGTAATGGCACTTCGAGTGCCGGGTTTTTTGTTCATTTTGGCTTTTGGGGCCTGAACATGTATGTAATTACGGCACGGAGCCGTGCTCTTTCCTCATTTCCGAGCACTAAGACTCGTCTGCTGATTGTCTGAACCGCTTTACTAAGCATGAGTCGCCCCGTGTCAAGGTGACGAGTGAGGTATCCGTATCCCGGAGGCGTAGGAATCCCTCAGCTCGGTCGGCCCTGTTGTCCGAGGCTTCTCTAGCTTAGTTAAAGAGACCCCTCGGCCGCTCTTCGACGAGCCGAGGCCGGGGGTATCGATATCAGCATGAGCAGAGGCGGAGTTGGCTCGGAAATGAAACCTGGTTGGCCGGAGCCTAGCCGAGTTGTCCGTTGGCAGGATCGACGCCGGAGTTGGTCAGCCGAGGCTTCGGACCGGGCTGGTGCCCTCGGAAGGTGGTTGGCCGAGGCCCCGGAGGTGGCTGGCCGAGCCGCCTGCTCGGGCCGGATTCCCGGAGAAGTCCCTGACAACGATCGCCCAGGCGTGGTGATGACGCCGTCCTTCGGAGCGGAGGCCCTCGGACCGCGTCGCCGTCCGAGGCTAGTTCGGGCCTTGCCGAAGGTGCCCTTGATGCCGAGGGTGTCGCTGCCCCCTTCCCGAGTCGGGACCCGAGCCTGCAGGATCAGCTTGTCTTGTAGTGTGTGCTTTGCGCGGCCGTTGAGGCCAGAACACACACCCTTGCTGTGTTGTAAAGCTGCGTCTCTTTTCCTCTTGTTTCGAGCCTCTGGACTTTTTGTCGGTGACAGGGATGTTTGTGCGAGCGAAAGTTGCTTCTCGTAGAAGGTGAGGAGTGAGGTATCCGTATCCCGGAGGCGTGGGAGTCCCTTGGCTCGGTCGGCCTTGCCGCTTACGCGCACTTTTACTCGTCCATGAGGCCCTATCACCGACTTAGTCGAGAAAGCTCGAAGAATCGCTTCGACAGAAGAGCTTCCGAACGTAGAGACCTGTTCGATCCGCGGAGTCACCTTATCCGAACGCGAGTTACTTATCGCAGAAGGTGATGAGTGAGGTATCCGTATCCCGGAGGCGTAGGAGTCCCTCGGCTCGGTCAGCCTTGACTGCTTACGTGTACCCCGTCGTTTCCAGGACCCACTTTTCGAAGTAGTCAAAAAGCACGAAAGATATTCTGGTAAAAGAGATTTTCTGTTCGAGGGAAATTTTGATGCAGAGGGGGTTTCCCCCCTTTTAGCCCCCGAGGGAGGGTCGGGCTTTGCCGAGGCGAGGCCGACCCTTCCTTGTTGACTAAACTTTGCGTGGGTGCGAGGTATGTGAACAACTTGGAAACATCTCAAGGGTAGAAGCGACGTAGCTGTTGGATGTTCCAAGCGTTGCCGTAGACCTCGCCTTGACTGTTGGCCAGCTTGTACGTTCCGGGCTTCAGAGCTTTGGCGATGACGAACGGCCCCTCCCAGGGGGGCGTGAGCTTGTGCCTCCCTCGGGCGTCTTGCCGCAGCCGAAGCACCAGGTCGCCCACCTGGAGGTCTCGGGGTCGGACCCCTCGGGCGTGGTAGCGTCGTAGGGACTGCTGATACCGCGCCGAGTGTAGTAAGGCCCCCTCCCGAGCCTCGTCCAGCTGGTTCAGCGAGTCTTCTCGGCTAGCTTGGTTGCTTTCTTCGTTGTAGGCCCTCGTCCTCGGGGAGCCGTATTCTAGGTCAGTGGGCAGGACGGCCTCGGCCCCGTAGACCAGGAAGAACGGCGTGAAACCTGTGGCTCGGCTTGGCGTCGTCCTCAGGCTCCAGACCACCGAGGGGAGTTCCTTCATCCATCGCTTGCCGAACTTGTTGAGATCATTGTGAATCCGGGGCTTGAGCCCTTGTAGGATCATGCCGTTGGCACGTTCCACTTGCCCATTCGACATGGGATGAGCTACGGCGGCCCAGTCTACCCGGATGTTGTGATCCTCGCAAAAATCCAAGAATTTTTTGCCGGTGAACTTGGTGCCGTTGTCGGTGATGATGGAGTTCGGGACCCCGAAGCGATGGATGATGTTGGTGAAGAACGCCACCGCCTGCTCGGATCTGATGCTGTTCAGGGGTCGGACCTCGATCCACTTGGAGAATTTGTCGACGGCGACCAGCAGGTGCGTGTAGCCCCCGGGCGCCTTCTGCAGAGGGCCGACGAGGTCCAGACCCCACACAGCGAAGGGCCAGGTAATGGGTATCATCTGCAGAGCCTGAGCGGGCAGGTGGGTCTGCTTCGCATAGAATTGGCACCCTTCGCAGGCGCGGACAATTCTAGTGGCGTCAGCCACCGCCGTCGGCCAGTAGAAGCCTTGGCGGAAAGCGTTCCCGACGAGGGTTCGAGGTGCTGCATGATGGCCGCAAGCCCCCGAGTGTATTTCCTGCAGGAGTTCCTGACCCTCGGCGATGGAGATGCATCGCTGGAGGACGCCCGAGGGGCTATGGTGGTAGAGCTCCTTCTCATCACCCAGCAAGACGAACGACTTGGCGCGTCGCGCTACCCGCCGAGCCTCGGCTCGGTCGAGGGGTAGTTCTCCTTGGCGAAGATATTGCAGGTACGGGGTCTGCCAATCTTGATCTGGCATGACCCCGCTCTGCTCCTCCTCAATGCGCAGTGCTTCGCCCTCGGGGGCCGAGGGTTCCTCGGGTTGAACCGAGGATGGCTCGGGCTGGGCCGAGGTCACCTCGGACGGGGCCGAGGGCACCTCAGGCTCGGACGTGTCGCCTATCTTGACGGAGGGTTGGTGCAGATCCCGGGAGAAGACGTCCGGGGGAACCGTCGTTCGCCCCGAAGCTATCTTCGCCAGCTCGTCCGCAGTCTCGTTGTAGCGCCGGGCGATGTGGTTAAGCTCGAGCCCGTAGAACTTGTCTTCCAGGCGTCGAACCTCATCACAGTAGGCCTCCATCTTCGGGTCGCGGTAGTGGGAGTTCTTCATGACTTGGTCGATGACGAGCTGCGAGTCGCCGCGTGCATCGAGGCGTCGGACCCCTAACTCGATGGCGATTCACAATCCGTTGATCAGAGCCTCGTACTCAGCCACATTGTTGGACGCTGGGAAATGGAGGCGGAGCACGTAGCGCAGGTGTTTCCCAAGGGGCGAGACGAAGAGCAGGCCCGCGCCGGCTCCCGTCTTCATCAGCGACCCATCGAAAAACATGGTCCAGAGCTCCGGTTGGATCGGAGCCGTCGGCAACTGGGTGTCGACCCATTCGGCTACGAAGTCCGCCAGTACCTGGGACTTGATGGCCTTCCGAGGGGCGAACGAGATTGTCTCGCCCATGATTTCCACCGCCCACTTTGCGATCCGTCCCGAGGCTTCTCGGCACTGGATGATCTCCCCCAGGGGGAAGGATGACACCACAGTCACCGGATGAGACTCGAAGTAATGTCGCAGCTTTCGCCTCATCAGGATCACTGCGTACAACAGCTTCTGGACTTGTGGGTAGCGGATCTTGGTCTCGGACAGCACCTCGCTGACGAAGTAAACTGGCCTCTGAATGGGCAAGGCATGCCCCTATTCCTGCCTTTCGACCACGATCGCGGCGCTGACCACCTGAGTGGTAGCGGCGACGTAGACCAGGAGGGCTTCTCCATCAGCTGGGGGTACCAAGACGGGCGCCTGGGTGAGGAGCGCCTTCAGGTTCCCGAGAGCTTCCTCGGCCTCAGGAGTCCAGGTGAAGCACTCGGCCTTCCTTAAGAGACGGTACAGGGGCAGGCCTCTTTCGCCGAGGCGCGAGATGAAACGGCTCAAGGCCGCGAGACATCCCATGACCCTCTGTACGCCTTTTAAGTCCTTGATGGGCCCCATGTTTGTGATGGCTGCGATCTTCTCCGGGTTGGCTTCGATGCCCCGCTCGGAGACGATGAATCCCAAGAGCATGCCTCGGGGCACCCCAAAGATGCACTTCTCGGGATTGAGCTTGACGCCCTTCGCCTTGAGACACCGGAATGTCAGTTCAAGGTCGGAGAGAAGGTCGGAGGCCTTCCTCGTCTTGACTACGATGTCATCGACGTAGGCCTCGACCGTGCGACCGATGTGTTCGCCGAACACATGGTTCATGCACCGCTGGTACGTTGCACCCGCGTTCCTCAAACCGAAAGGCATTGTGACATAACAGTACATGCCGAAGGGCGTGATGAAAGAAGTCGCGAGCTGGTCGGACTCTTTCATCTTGATTTGATGATACCCTGAGTAGGCATCGAGGAAAGACAGGGTTTCGCACCCTGCAGTGGAGTCCACGATTTGATCGATGCGAGGTAGAGGGTAGGGAACTTTCGAACATGCTTTGTTGAGACCAGTGTAGTCTACACACATCCGCCATTTCCCCCCTTTCTTCCTCACAAGTACAGGGTTGGCAAGCCATTCGGGATGGAATACCTCTTTGATGAACCCTGCTGCCATCAGCTTGTGGATCTCCTCGCCTATCACCCTGCGCCTTTCCTCGTCGAATCGGCGCAGAGGCTGTCTGACCGGTCGGGCTCCTGCCCGAATATCCAGCGAGTGCTCGGCGACATCCCTCGGTATGCCGGGCATGTCCGAGGGACTCCACGCAAAGACGTCGGCGTTTGTGCGGAGAAAGTCGACGAGCACTGCTTCCTATTTGGGGTCGAGCTTGGAACCGATCCGGATCTGCTTGGAGGTATCGCCGCTGGGGTCGAGAGGGACGGCCTTAACCGTCTCCGCTGGCTCGAAGTTGCCGGCATGTCGCTTCACGTCCGGCACCTCTCGGGAGAGGCTTTCCAGGTCGGCAATGAGGGCCTCGGACTCGGCGAGGGCCTCGGCATACTCCACACACTCCACATCGCATTCGAATGCGTGTTTGTACGTGGGGCCGACGGTGATGACCCCGTTGGGGCCCGGCATCTTGAGCTTCAGGTAGGTGTAGTTGGGGATGGCCATGAACTTCGCGTAGCACGGCCTTCCCAACACTGCATGGTAGGTCCCGCGGAACCCGACCACCTCGAACGTCAAAGTCTCCCTTCGGAAGTTGGAGGGTGTTCCGAAGCAGACAGGAAGGTCGAGCTGTCCGAGGGGCTGGACGCGCTTCCCGGGAACGATCCCGTGGAAGGGTGCAGCGCCTGCTCGGACGGATGACAGATCGACGCGCAGGAGCCTGAGGGTCTCAGCGTAGATGATATTGAGGCAGCTGCCCCCATCCATCAGGACCTTGGTGAGCCTGACGTCGCCGATGACGGGATCGACGACGAGCGGGTACTTCCCTGGGCTCGGCACGTGGTCGGGGTGGTCATCCTGGTCGAAGGTGATGGGCTTGTCGGACCAGTCTAGGTAGACTGGCGCCGCCACCTTCACCGAGCAGACCTCCCGACGCTCCTGCTTACGATGCCGAGCCGAGGCATTCGCCGCATGCCCTCCGTAGATCATGAAGCAGTCGCGGACCTCAGGGAACTCTCCTGCTTGGTGATCTTCCTTTTTGTCGTCGTCGCGGGCCCTGCCACCCTCCGCGGGTGGCCCGGCCCGGTGGAAGTGGCGCCGAAGCATGACGCACTCCTCGAGGGTGTGCTTGACGGGCCCCTGATGGTAGGGGCACGTCTCCTTGAGTGCCTTGTCGAAGAGGTTGGCGCCTCCGGGGGGCTTCCGAGGGTTCTTGTATTCGGCAGCGGCGACAAGGTCGGTGCCGGCGGCGTCGCGTTTCGCTTGCGACTTCCTCCTGCCTTTCTTCTTGGCACCGAGCGGAGTAGACGCCTCGGGAGCATCTTCCGACGGGCGGCCCTGGGGCTGCTTGTCCTTTCGGAAGATGGCTTCGACCGCCTCCTGACCAGAGGCGAACTTGGTGGCGATGTCCATCAGCTCGCTCGCCCTGGTGGGGGTCTTGCGACCTAACTTGCTCACCAGGTCACGGCAGGTGGTGCCGGCAAGGAACGCGCCGATGACATCGGAGTCGGTGATGTTGGGCAGCTCGGTGCGCTGCTTCGAGAATCGCCGGATGTAGTCCCGAAGAGACTCTCCCGGCTGTTGCCGGCAGCTTCGGAGGTCCCAGGAATTCCCGGGGCGCACGTACGTGCCCTGGAAGTTGCCGGCGAAGGCTTGGACCAGATCCTCCCAGTTGGAAATCTGCCCCGGAGGCAGGTGCTCCAACCAAGCGCGAGCAGTGTCGGAGAGGAACAGGGGGAGGTTGCGGATGATGAGGTTGTCGTCGTCCGTCCCACCCAGTTGACAGGCCAGGCGGTAGTCCGCAAGCCACAATTCCGGCCTCGTTTCCCCCGAGTACTTTGTGATAGTAGTCGGGGGTCGGAATCGGGGCGGAAACGGCGCCCGCCGAATGGCCCGGCTGAAGACCTGCGGACCGGGTGGTTTGGGCGAGGGACTCCGATCCTCCCCGCTGTCGTAGCGTCCCCCACGCCTGGGGTGATAACCTCGGCGCACCCTTTCGTCGAGGCGGGCCCGACGGTCGCGATGAGGGTGCTCGTCGCCGAGGTGGCCCGGGGCCGCAGGCGCGGTGTTGCGCGTGCGCCTGGTGTAGACCGAGGCTTCCCGCGTGAGTCGGGAAGTCGCGGCACGAGGTTCCGAGGGGTACCCCTGCCTCCGGGAGGCAGAGCTCTCGGCCCGCCGGGCCGCAGCGCCTTCCAGGAGATGCTTGAGCTCTCCCTGGATTCGCCGACCCTCGGTGGTTGATGACTCCGGCATCGCGAGGAGGAGCATCGCTGCGGCGGCCAAGTCCTGACCGGTTCCGCCGGATGCGGGTGGCGGTCTGTCCCTGGCATCGTTGGCGATGCGGTGCTGGAGACCTTGGGGCGGGTGACGTATTCCTCCAGCCGGGGGCTGGCTCGCCCATACCTGCCCGACGTTCCGGCGGATTGCCTCGAGCGCTCCTGCTCCCTCATCGAGCCCGGCCTGCGCCCCACGGACTTGCTCGAGCTGTGGGTCGTGACCCCCCGCCGGAACGGGGACCACAGCTAGCTCCCGCGGGATGTCGGTGCGAGGCGCTGGCCCAAGGGGATCACCATCCTCCGGCATGCCGAGACAGCTGCCTCCGGAGGGATCCCCTAGCTCGACGTGGAAACATTCGTGGCTCGGGCCGCAGTCCTTGTCGTCAAGGCTGCGGCTGCCGTCGGAACAGTCGGAGAGGCAGTAGTTGCATGCGGTCATGAAGTCCCGCATGGCACTGGGGTTGCCAGATCCAGAGAAATCCCAGCAGATGCTGGGGTCGTCATCTTCCTCGGACCCGAGGGTCCGTAGGTCGAGACACCCGTCAATCGGTCCCAAGGCGACCGCACACGAAACCCCAGAGGGGTTGCACTCGCCTCAACGTGAGCGCCCGCCAAAGCGAGGTCGCCAGGCGGGTTGAGGCCGAGTCGAAATGACAAAGGATGGGAATCAGCCGGTACCTTTTGGTCGACGAGGATCGACGAAGTCGCATCGGGGGCTGATCGTGCTGTCGTCCTGGGTGCGAGGGCGACGTCCTGCAGGCCCTCCGTGAGCGCGCTGGCGTCGTCCACTTGCTCGGGGTCGGCGTGTCGCGGGGGGGCGGCGCTCGCCTTCGCCTCAAACGCGTGGGTGATGCCCGACGCGTCCTCCGTTGGGGCGCTGGGGATGTCGATTTGCTCGACAGCCGACTGAGCGCAACCTCCCGCTTGGCCCCGATTGCCCCGCCTCCTCCTCCGATAGCGAGGGAGAGGATGGGGTGAGCTCGAAAGTTGTCCTTCCCCCACGCGGGAAAGACATCGTCGGTTCCACCGCCGGCGGGCGGGCTGTCCGCCACCATTGTCGCTGTCGCGCGGCGGTGGAAGGAGTATCATGTCGTAGCTGCCATCGAAAGTCATGAACTCGAGGCTCCCGAGACGGAGCACCGTCCCGGGTTGAAGAGGTCGTTGGAGACTGCCCATCTGGAGCTTGACGGGAAACTACTCGTCAACACGCAGCAGGCCCCTACCTGGCGCGCCAACTGTCGGCGTTTCGGGACCGGGGGGTCCCCGAGCCGACGAGTGAGTGTGCCGCGTGCCCCAGCCCAGATGGGTCGAGCGCGTGGGCGAGCGCGAAGGGGGGAGAGAGCGAGAGCGAGGTGGCCGGAGCCGGGTCGTGAGGGAGTCGGAGATCCCGCGGCCTTCGTGTTCGTCCCGCGCCCAGGTCGGGTGCGCTTGCAGCAGGGGGTTACAAGCGTCCGCGCGGGTGAGGGGAGCGAGCGGCCCCGAGAGAGCGCCTGCCCCTGCCCTTCGTCCCCGCGAGGCCAACCTTCTCTAAGAAGGCCCTGGTCCTTCCTTTTATAGGCGTAAGGAGAGGATCCAGGTGTACAAATGGGGGTGTAGCAAGGTGCTACGTGTCTAGCGGGGGAGAACTAGTGCCCTAAGTACATGCCAAGGTGGCAGCCGGAGAGATCTTGGCACCCGGCTAGTGTGGCGTCGTGGCTGTCGGAGAAGCAATGGAGCTTGGCGGAGGGACAGCTGTCGGAGTGGTTGGGCCCTTGCTGACGTCCTCCTGCTTTCGTAAGAGAGCTGAGAGCCGCCGTCGTCATGGGTCTAGCGGGGTGCCATCATTGCCTATCTGGCGGAGCTAGCCAGATGGGTCGTCGGTCCTGTTCCCTGCGGCCCGAGTTGGCTCGGGGTAGGGTGATGATGGCGCTCCCTGTTGACGTGGCGGACTCGTGCCCTAGGTCGGGCGACGTGGAGGCTCCTCCGAAGCCGAGGTCGAGTCTGTCCTGCATGGCCGAGGCCGAGCCCGAGCTCCTGGGTCGGGCGAGGCGGAGGTCGTTCGGCAGAGGCCAGGGCGGAGTCCGAGCCCTGGGTCGGGCGAGGCGGAGTTCATCGTCTTCCGGGGCCTTAGCCCGTGTCCGAGCCCTGGGTCGGGCGGAGCGGAGTTCACCGTCTTCCGGGGCCTTAGCCCGAGTCCGAGCCCTGGGTCGGGCGGAGCGGAGTTCGCCGTCTTCCGGGGCCTTAGCCCGAGTCCGAGCCCTGGGTCGGGCGGAGCGGAGTTCGCCGTCTTCCGGGGCCTTAGCCCGAGTCCGAGCCCTGGGTCGAGCGGAGCGGAGTTCGCCGTCTTCCGGGGCCTTAGCCCGAGTCCGAGCCCTGGGTCGGGCGGAGCGGAGTTCGCCGTCTTCCGGGGCCTTAGCCCGAGTCCGAGCCCTGGGTCGGGCGGAGCGGAGTTCGCCGTCTTCCGGGGCCTTAGCCCGAGTCCGAGCCCTGGGTCGGGCGGAGCTTCTTCTGGCGCTTTTGGCCAAGCCTGGCCGCCCGTCAGTCTTACTCTTTGGGTTAAAGGCCCCAGTGACTTGGTCGATCGGTGCGGTGATTTAGTCAGGGTTGCTTCTCAACGAAGGCAGGGCCTCGGGCGAGCCGGAGATGCGTCTGCCGTGAAAGAGGAGGCCTCGGGCGAGACGGAAACATCTCAGGGTCGGCTGCCCTTGCCCGAGGCTAGGCTCGGGCGTGGCGTGATCGAGTCGCTCGTATGGACTGATCCCTGACTTAATCAAACCCATCAGGCCTCTGCAGCTTTATGCTGATGGGGGTTACCAGCTGAGAATTAGGCGTCTTGAGGGTACCCCTAATTATGGTCCCCGACAAAACTGCTCTTGAATACGAAGCCTAAAAATTCAAAGCCAAGAAAGTGTTGGTGCGCAAGGGATAAAAATTGGGTGAGCAAGAGCAGATGGCAAGAAAGCGTGCCAAATGAACTCATGGTGAGCTCTTATTTATACGCCTAGTGCGTTCAAAACTGGAGGGTCCCGCTTGTCAATGACTGTTGCTATTCTAGCAAAGGGAAGGTGTTTTTTCGGACCTTCGGCTTAAGGCCTTCGTCCATGTCGCAATCTGAATTTATCATTCTAACAAATTAATATTGCGAGGGGCTACTGTTGGGGGCCTTGGCTTCCGAAGGTCCTCAAAAACATGATATAACAATGTCTCTGGAGTATAATGTGTGGACAGGGATCTTCGAACTAGAACCCACAGTATGAAGAAGCACAGAAAGAATACGAAGGATGGAACAGAGCCGAAGCTGTGCGCAAGGGAGCTTCGGCATGATGGCAAAAAAGAGGAAACCGACTTAAAGAGGAAAAGACTATCTAGACCTAGATATATTGCTATAGAGTTATTGTCAAAAGCAAAGGGCCTGGATGTAATTTTGCATGGGCTACGACCCGTGCCTATAAATAGGTGAACAGTATTCCTGTACTGTTCACGCTGACTTGGCATTCGCTTTCGCGTCACGCTTGTACCCTTGCTTTCCTTCGAGCCAAAGGTACATTTATAATTTGTTATTGTTGATACAGTAACACAAATAAAAATAAGTTGATAATAATATTTAAAGTGTTTATGTTATTTTCCATATTTTGTATATGAATCCTTCTTTATCATTTATTGTGCTTATGAAGGTATGTCCTTCATAACCTTCGTCTGGAATTCATTATATCCGAAGGGAGATAATGCTTCGAAGGACGAAGGACTTTAACGATTAACACTTTCTATGTTGCCTTGTTCTTAACTCTTAGCATTTGAGAACAAGTCCCCAACAACATCCATGCCCTTCATATTTATAATTGACTTAAGGATAATCTATCAAGGACTAAATAGCCTTTTCCTCTTTAAGTCGGTTCCTTTTTCTCCTACTGAGCCGAAGCTTCCTCACGCGTAGCTTCGGAATTGATTCGGCCTTCATCCCGATCGACCTTCGTCCCGATCATGCTTTCCGTATTGTGGACAGCTTTGTTCCAATTCCGAAGGTTCCTGTACATATATTTCACTTGGAGAACATTGTTAATCCTGTTTTTGAGGACCTTCGGAAGACGAAGGCCCCCAACAGTAGGTGATTACGAATCAAGTTACTTTGGGGGATTTATTAGCTAAGCAGATTAATGTTTTACCTACCAAAGCTAATTCATTACCTTATGGTGGTACATGCTAAGATGTACATATATAATATTTCAATCAGTCAAAGAAGCAAATAAGACATTTATCATCAGAACAATCAACCAACATTTTTACATAGAGAAAATAGTTTTAATTTTGTCTTAGGTCTCCTATCACTTAAAAATGTCACAAATATAGGATTCCAAGGTGTGAAATCCATCTTGTGTCAGAGTAGAAAAGATAAGAGTAATCAGAGTATGACAGCAAAAGGTGAGACAGGATCAAGATAAGATAAGTATAGAATGAATCCGAGTAAGGTAAGTAGGTAAGGGTTTTGTCCATTTCTATCTAGGTTTCCTCTGATACCACTTCTGTCACACCCGGATTTAAGGAACAAAGCCGGGTGCATCTCATATATGCGCTAGAGAAGACAACACATATAATAACAGAGTGCATAGAGATAAATGTCATAAATATCATAAATGTACTTATTACATAGCGAAAGTCTTACAAAAATAAATGATAAAATAAAGCGAACTAATTATTATTCCCTGGCGCCACAAAGCTGACTGGGAGACGCCACCTAGATCAAGTCGAAAGCCTCAGTGTTAGGCGGCTCCTCTTCGGCCACCTGTTCTTCTCCTGTGGGGGTGTGAGACAACATGGGTGAGCTCACACATGTTCATCGCTCAACAAGTTGTGGGGAATAATGTGCATGAAGTCACCAAAGGTGGGAGTTCATGAGAAGTGTAAGACTGATCAATAAATAAAGGTTGCAGCTGAGCATTGCTTTTATAAGTTGGCCAAGATTTTAATAGCAATTACTAAGTGTAAGTAAATACCAAACCTTAGTAATAATAAATAAAAGTAATAATAAAATAATCCCAGATGCAATGAAATGACAAATTGAATTTAATTCCATAAGTTAATCATGTGAGTGTCCGAGCCGCTCATGACCGTGAGCACGGCTAGTATACCAGTTTTACACTCTTCAGAGGTTGCACATCTTAACCCACAAGTCATGTTACCCATTTGCCACGAAGTTGATCAGACCCCATACACCTCTACCAAGGAAGCACGGTAGGGTACCACTACGAGTCCTTTACAAAGTTCCACTAGCTTCAGAAAACCAGCTACAGTTTATTGGAAGCTCCAGTGCAGGAATCCCTCGCCTGACTGCCATCATAGCAAAATCAACCCAAGGACCTCCCTACACTGACCACTCCCCTACTGCCCTTGCCCCTTTCGGGTAAGGTAGTCATCCACTAGCTTTCCTAGTTAATCAGAGGAACTGGAGTTAAAATAAGATCATAGGAACTAGAATCATTAAATTTGGAGTTATAGATTTTAAGTTATGAATTTTCCAAGGTTTCATGTGCTTGATATATGATTAAGTGAGACGTTAATTTTACTACTGTTTTCATGTCACAAAAGAGACCCTAGGTGATAAACCTTAATATTACAAAATTTTAGAAATTGGAATGAACCAATTTGGAGTTTATATGAATTTTCTACAAATTAAACAAGTTTATGCAATTAATTTAATACCAAAAATCTATTTTCTAATTTAATTTCCCTGGTTTTTCTAATCTCTGGACCGGGCCTCAAATTTCATAAAGCGTAGGGGCTCTGGTGTAAGAATTCCTAGACACAGGGAACAGCTATAACGGGTGGCGGGTTTTATTTCTAGTAAAGCTAGGGTCTCATGTATAAAAAGGCTAGCGAAGGGGTATCACTAAGATCTGACTGCCAGGTCTAAGATTGAGCGCTAGGATTACACACTGCCTTAAGTAAAACTATATGCATCACTAGCCCTTGGATCCGCGGTCGGTGTCCGAGATTCGGCCACGTCAGTGCTCACTCATAGCCCTCGGATGGGTAACTAGCGGTCAGATTTCCTTTCATTTGAAGACACCGAAGGGGGTGCACAAGCTTTTAATCCAAGCCGCTCACCACGCGATCAATGACCCACGGCACGTCATCTCCCTCAGCTCACGGGCGACGGCGGCACCGCCCCTATGCCCGGCAAAAACGCGCCCACTGGGGCCCAACACCCCTCCCAAACAACCCTACGCATAGAGGAGGCATAGGTGAACACGATAGGGGTAGTTTTACCTCGAATCAGAGCAGTGACTTCTCTGCCCACGCGGCAATGCGATTTCGCGGCAGAGGTTGAAGTGCGGTGAGAAATTGAGGCCGCCCCGAGGACCAATTCCGCCAAATACTAGCAGGGACGTCCTCCTGGTGATGCGGCGAAGATCCACGACCCTTCCCCAAGACCCCAACGACGACATAGCCGAGGGTAGGTTGCGGCGGCGCTCTCCCCTCACCACTCGGTGCTACGGCGGCAACACGATATTCGACGAGGCGAGTCTCCAAAGACAGGATGAACGGGTCGGCTACGGTTCTAGGGACCCCATATAGACGCGAGGTGGCTGAGGTGGGCAACAGCTTCCCCCGATTTTAGCGGCGAACCGCCGCCATTGCTGTGTGAAGTGGTTGGAGAGGGATGAGTCCATCCGGCCCCACACGCCAGTGATGCGTGCCGAGCGACTGACGTCCGGGTCCCACGATCCAGTGTGAGGTGAGTGCGAGCGCGAGATGAGCGACCACCCCGTGGGTCCCTCGCGTCGGTGAGAAGCTGGTCGCGACGAGCGAGGTTGACTGGTTGCTGGGGCCCGCCTGTCGGCGCATGAACACGGTTGAGGATGGGTCGCGCGGGTGACATTCAGTTTGGGCCGATTTGGTAGTTCGCGGCCCATATGAGGTTTTATCTTTTTCTTTTATTTATTTTTTTCTATTTCTTTTCCTCCCTTTCCAATTCAAATTTAAATCCTAGTTTAAATTTAAACTAGTGACAAACTTATCCTCAGATTATTTTGCGCCATACAAGTACCAATTTGGAGATGTATTTATCTACATACATTACTTATATATATATATATCCTTCTCTTTCCTTTTCTCTCTTTCTCAAATTTCAAAGTTTCCAATTAGGTCAAAACCTCCTTTTCATTATTAATGTGTTTTTATTATGATTATTTTTAATTAAATGCACAAGCAATTGAACTCCAACATGATGCACCATTCTTTAATTTAGTATTTTTTAGCCAAGGATAATTCCTTGATTTGAAATATGCAAAAAATGAGAATAATAATACAAGTGGTCAATGGAACCCTTTATATTTCTCGTTTCTTGTACATTTTACTACTCTTATTATTTAGGTATTACATAGGCTTACCTAAAAAGTTTTGTGATTTTTGGAGTTATCAAATAATTTCTAAAATTCCAAAAGTCTAGGTTTAGGCCTTCTTAAATACTAAATAATTCATGGTTGGGGCTAAAAATCTTGGAACTATTTTTATTAAATACTAGAGGAAATTAGGAATCTAGTAAAATTGGTCCCATGATTTTATCATTTTTCTACAATTTCCTACAATTTTCCAAGTCTGGTAGTAAAAAGAAAAGGGAAAAGGAGGAACAGTGATGGGCTGAAACCAGCCCGAACCGGCCCACGTCCAGGTGAAACGCGCCCGCATTGGCGGCTTTACACAGAAGATCTCGGCTTTTTGAACAAACAGTAAAGAACCCTGGGCACTATTTCCTTGTCTCACTGACGTTTGCACTTAGTCTCTTCCTCTTTCTTATCTTCGCAAACTCCAGTCCTCGATGGTGAATGCCGGTGAGCACGCCTTCCGTCAAACCTGTACCGGCCAAGACACTCAATGACCAGGGCTCTAGCTTGGCAGACACTTAATTCCACCCTCGGCGACATTAATCCCCCAGCTAATTGCACTAATCCGGACCGGAGCATGCCTCCTCACGACGACGGCGAAAACCGAGAAGAAACTATAGTGTTCAGGGCAATCTAGTGCGGTCTAGTTCAATCAATCGAGCCTACAAGCAACAGGAGACCCTAGAGATGCTAGAACATCCAACAGAGAGGCATGAACCAACCTGAGGAGTGCTGGCCATGGTGAGAGACGCTCTGCTTCGCAGAAAACAAATTTGGGGGAAAAGAGAAATTGAGAGGCTATGGTGAACGATCGGAGGCGAGAGCTGGTGCTTTGGAGGCATAATTACCTAGCGGAACTCACTGGGGCATCAATTTATAGGGCCCATCGGTGGTGGCGTCCAATTTGAAGGAAGTGCGCTGGCAGCCGGAGAGAGGGGAAGGCACTGGCGCAAGCGTTATCATGGCTTTCACCGTGGCAAGGCCTCCGGCGATGGACGGACTTACTGCTATGGTTCACTGCGACGTGTTAAAGCTACTAGGCACGTGGCGCACGGTTGGTAAGCGGCCAACGCCGGCGAGGGCCATCTCGGCCGGCCACAGGCCAAGTGCGTACGGTGAACCCACCAGTGTCCAGGTCCGAGCCTATCCGGTGCCAAGATCTTTACTCCGCCGCGATTATTTCCTTACCAGAGAGCACAAATCGTAGCACCGGCGCGGATCATGGTGCGAGGGTCACCGGCGGCGAGGTGCACTGCATCTGGTGATCTTTTTCAATATTGTACCATGGTGATCATCATCAGATCATCCGACAGAGCAAGTTAGAGGCCTTGGTTCTCCAATTTTTGTGTGGCAACTAGATCATCTGTCTGTAGCAAAAATGTTGTCCCATAATCCATCTTTGTTTTTGTTATAGCAACCATACCCAATCGATCACTGGATCCCACTCAAAATTGATCTCCAAATTCTTCCAAGTTCACTGGTGGCCATAATTCAGTCTGCAGTAGCGACTGACAGTCCAACTTTGAGTCCATTTTACTCCAAATTTTGTATGTGATCAAGGCTTAGTCACTTAAGCAAAGTTATACTCCTATCATAGCTCTACAAATTTGATGTGTTGACCTAGGACAAAATCCTTGTAGATTTAGAGATTAGAGCTCCAAAGTTGATTCCAAAACACTGAATTTCAGACTTAGCTATCTAGTGCTCATGTGACCCTTTTGCAAATAAGTCCAAATTTCCCCACAATACTTGAAAATCCTCCAATGTAAAAGTTACTTGGTTTGTGATGTTCTATCACATTGCTATTTGCACTTTGGTCCAAAGTGCCTAGAATTTACATTTACCCCCTAGGGTTCCAATTAGGGTTTTCTAGGGTTTTGAGTACTTTTGGGTTTTTGTGCCACTGAAGTCGATCAACTTTGATATCTTGTGAACATTTCTAATGACTTTTGAGATTTTTACTCATTTTGGCTTCACTTTCATCCATAAGCCCTAATTCAGGGTTAAGTACCCTACCCTAGGGTTAATAGTCATCTCATCACAACTTCCTTTGAAATTTTTACCTAGTGAATGCATTCTAGGTGTTACAAGCAACATAAAATGTCAATGCACATGATGTTATGCTCAAGTTTTAGTGCCAGTAACACTAGGGGTGTTACATCCTTCCTCCCATAAAAGAATCTCGTCACATCTTTATTTCCTTACTTGTCTTACAGAACAAGGGGTAATGGAAAAGGAAACGCGTCACATCTTTATTTCCTTACTTGTCTTACAGAACAGGGGGTGGTATGGGGTTTATTCCAACTTTACAAAAAAATGTACATATCTTACAGGTTACATGAAGTTAAGAACCTAGGAAAATTCTTTTCCAAGAAATCTTGAGTCTCCCAGGTAGCTTCACCTTAAGTATGCTGGTTCCATTGTACCTTATAGAATTTAAGAGTCCTTTTTCGGGTGACCCTGTCCTTCTGATCCAAAACTCGAATGGGATGTTCTGAATACGTTAAGTCTGGTTCTAAGGCAACATCCACCACATCGATGGTTCGATTAGGAATTCAAAGGCACTTCTTCAATTGAGATACATGGAACACGTTATGTACTGCAGACAATGTTTCTAGTAGTTGAAGTCGGTATGCCACTGGTCCGCATTGTTCAAGAATGGGAAACAAGCCAATGTATCGGGGTGCTAGCTTCCCTTTTACCCTGAAATGGTTCACACCCTTAATTGGTGATACTTTTAGGTACACATGATCATTGACTTGAAAGAACAAGGGTCGACGTTGTTTGTCTGCATAACTTTGCTATCGAGCTTGAGCTTCTTTCAAGTGGTGTCTTATCTGTTGAACCTTTGCTTCTGTTTCCTTGACTAAGTCAGGCCTGAAATACCACCGTTCTCCAGGTTCTGACCAATTTAAGGGTGTCCGAAACCGTCGCCCGTATAGTGCTTCAAATGGTGCCATTTTTATGCTTTCTTGATAGCTGTTACTGTATGAAAACTCTGCCAATGGCAAACAATCATCCCATTTCTGTGGGAATTCTAGGACACATGCTCGCAACATGTCTTCAAGTATTTGATTTACTCTCTCAGTTTGTCCACTTGTTTAAGGATGATATGCCGAACTGTGTGTAACACCCTGATTTTAGGAGTATAAAATTTCTTTCTAATTATCACCCAAAATCATGTGTTACTCTTCTTTTTATCACTATAGGCTTTCTCTCTCTCTAGATTCTTTCTCCCTTTTCCTTTTTGATTAGAAATAGCTTAAACTAGTGGAGGTTAATTATTTATTTTTGCCAAAACCTTATGAGTCATGACATGTTGCATCATGATGAGCTTAAAATATTCTTTGAAGTGTTGCACAAGTTTGAATTTATTTGAATTTGAAACCTAGTTTGAATTTGAATTTGAAAACTTTATAGAAAAAGAAATGGAAAAGCAATTAGAAAATTCAGAGAAAAAGAAAAGGGTAAAGCAGCCCAGCCGGTCCTAGTCGCGCGCGCCCTCCCTCTCTCGCTCGCTGCCTAGTGGGGCCGATCTGTCGGCACCCGTTTTTCTCCCCCATGCGCTCTCTCTCTCTGTCTCGCGGGCCTGGATCGCCAGTCACCGAGCCGTTGCCCCGCGCACCCCTTTTCTTCTCTCTGCGCCGTGGGCCTGCCCTGTCAGTTCTTCCCCCTCCGCGCTCGCCGTGGACCGGCGCGTACGCACTGCCGCACGTCGCCGAATTTCTCGGCCACGACACCCGCCCACGCGCCCAGCTCCCTTCTTAGAGCCCCGCCAGTGCCCCGCGCACACCCCTCGCCTCATTTCGCTCAGCTTCACCCTCTCTCGCGATTTAGCTCGGTCTAGTTCCCCGGCGTTAGTCCCTAAGGTGTCTCTGCCTCTGCTGAAGCTAGCCCAGGACTTAGCGTGCCTTAAGTCCCCTCCCCGTGGCCGAAATGGCTCACCGGAGTTACTCCGGCCCGCCCGAGGCTTCCTCACCGCCGTTCTCCCCTCTCTGCCCGTGGATTCATGGCCTCGTCCCCGCCATTGAGTTCGTCGTGGCGTTCTCTCCCTCTCTGCCCATGTTGGAGACTTGTTCTCAAATGCTTTGAATTAAAAACAAGGCAACACAAAAACAGGTTAATGGTTAATGCCCTTCGTCCTTCGAAGCATTATATCCCTAAGGATATAACGATCTTCGAACGAAGGTCATGAAGGACGTACCTTCATCATCACGGCATATATCAATGAAAAACGAAGCATATGAAACATGAGAAATAACATAGATAATCATATGACACCGTTGATGTATCTTTTATTATATAATCATGAATGAATAATAACAATATTGAATTACATTTGTACCTTCGGCTTGACAGAAGGCAAAGGTACAAGCGTGATGCACAAGCGAGTACAAATCAACGTGAACAGTGCGGGGGTACTGTTCATCTATTTATAGGCACATGTCGCAGCCTATGTGAAATTACATTCATGTCCTTTACAACTAGTTACAATCATGATACAAATTATCATGGGCCAATCGGTCTTTTCATCTTTAAGTCGGTGCAACCCTTCATCTTAAGGCGTATCGCTATGCCGAAGCTCCCTGGATGGTAGCTTCGGCGTTGCTTCTGTGTTGATCTTCCGAAGGTGTTTCTTCTTACAGGACCTTCGGCAATGAAGCAGACCCCCAACAGTAGCCCTTTCGCGGTGCTAGATCGTTTTTTGTAACGAGCTTGATCCGTGAAAAATTCTCCAAGGCTTCGAAATGCCGAAGGTCCGAAAAACACCTTCCCTGAGCTCGTTGCCGAGAAACGATTAAAATAGTCCGAGCGCGAGGTGGCCCACCATACAGCGGGTACGCGCGATCTGGCGATTCACCTCCCATGTGCCGAGTGGTCCACCGTTCAGTGAGTGCACGTAATTGTTCAGCGGGTGCGGGTGACTTGACGATTCACCTTCACACCTGCAGCACTATATAAACAGACGGGTAGGTGTAAAGTTACCACAACATTCATTGCCATTGCATTGTTGTGCTGCTAAAAAATTTAACCATAGCCAAAGCTTTTGCATCGCATTCTCGAGCAAAGTATCGTCTTGATTTAGCTTCATCATAAGAGAAAGCTTCGTCAAAACTGTAAAAATCATCAACTTCGTAAGAACTGCAAGAAATTCAACATCAGATGGCCATAGTACGTTCAACTGCAAGGGTGACCCGTGACGGAGAGGAGGCTGAAGCCACCGAGGCTGCCCCAATCTTCGAAGTGATGAGACAGTCGGGACTAGTGTGACAAAGGAAGCCATTGAACAAGGTGCACCTGCTGCCGAAACTGAACAAGATATTGAGGAAGAAATCGTTGATGAAGAAGAAGAAGATTATAGTACTCTGATCTCGTCAAAACCTGGCCACTTGGATTTTTGAAAATCTACCATTTCTGAAGCTGATATGCCCAGGATGATGAAGTTGGGTTATTTTGGGGAGACTGAGAAGAAGCTTATTCGCTTTGCCGGAGAAGAAATCACTCTAGAGCCCAAAAAAGATGAAGTGGTGGTTTTCAAGAGCTTTTTTAGAGCGGGATTGCGGTTTCCCTTGAATGAGATGATTGGGGAAGTTTTAGATAATTATGAAATATATCTTCATCAGCTGACCCCTAACGCTATCGTTAGGCTCAGTGTCTTCATCTAGGCCCTTCGAAGCCAAGGAGTGGGCCCGAATGCTGAAGCTTTCTGCCGAGTGCATGAGCTGCATTACCAGACGAAGGCTAGAGAAGACGGGCTGCATGAAAACTTTGGATGTTATAACTTTGCATATCGCAAGGATATGAAGGCCCCGGTGCTTAGCTATCGCACCAAGTGGCCAACCGGTTGGAAAAGTGAGTGGTTCTATGTCCAGGCCGATGAGAAGAAGAGGGAGAAGTTGAAAACGCTAGTGATGAGCCCGCTGAGTTTAAGCTTCGGGTTGACTAGGCCCCTGTGTCGCATGACATCGGGGTCACCATGCCAACAAGCTGTGGCAGAATTCAGGGTGGTAGCCAAACATATCAGCACCAGAGATCTGGTTCAAGAATATTTGGCTAACAGAACATCTCCGACTTTGAGCGAATTTATCATGCCAAAGCTAAAAGGAATGAAGAAGGGACTTGTGCTTGTGCGACTTCCCTATCGGTTTAAATTTGAGAAACAATTTAAAGAACCTTGCCAAGAGTGGCTGGAAATGATTGAAACAGTGTGTAATGAAGTGCTGGGAAATTACACCAAAAAGAGGATCAACTGATGACTGCAGCCTTCGATACTCGACCGAAACGAAGGTTGAATCAGGTGATGGATGCTTTGAACTTTGAATACCCTGACTATGAACTATTAAACAAGGGTGCCGAAGGGCAAAAGAGAAAAAGGATTGTTAGTGTTCTAAGAAGACAAGCTGCTAGGATGGTGAAAGAAGATGAAGAATCTCTGAAAAAGAGAAGATCCAGTCCTAAGCCGAAGGTGACTGCTTCAAAGAAAAGAAAGACTGCAGCTCCGGAGCTAGAAGCAGCTGAGATAGAGGAGGAAACTCCTTCGGCACCTTCTGCTGCCGAAGTAGAAGAAATTTTAAAGGTAATGACTGAATCTTTACCTGTCAAGCTGCTAAGTCCACTGAGGCCGCAACTTACGAAGCTTTTACAGAAGAAGGACGAGCCTTCGGCAGCGAACAAGGCGGTTGGGCGAAAAAAGCAAAGGATTGTTACTGTTATGCAAGCAATTGAAGAAATGCCACCGCCGACCTCAGGGTCAAAAATAACACCAGCTGCCGAAGTTGCTGCCTCTGCCGAAGCTGCTCCGGCCGAAGCTACAACTGTCGAAGCTACAACTTCCGAAGCTAGCAATTTGGAGAGCACATTATCTGATATTGATAAAATGCTCTTGGATATGGCCGCGGAAGAAGCTGCTGCAGCTGCCAAAGAAACCCTGGCCGCAGTGCCTGAAAAAGGGAAGGAAATCGTCGAAGATATTTCGGAGGAAAAAGGCTTCAATTTTCAAAATATAATTGGTCAAGAATTATCCAAGGTTGAGAAAGAGGAGCTACAGGATAATGCTATATCAGCACTCTGTCGAAGAGTGTTGGTTTTCTGCGGAATTAACAAAGAGAGCCTAGGATGTATTCGAGATCGAACTAGAGCAAAAATTATCAGCACTCTGTCGAAGAGTGTTGGTTTTCTGAAGCTTGAAGCTGACATCACTCGCTACCGACGACAGCATATCGTCGGCAGTTTATTTTATTCCAATTTCAAGGTACGATGAAGGTGATTTCTGACGAAGGTAGTTTTGAACAGAGTATGCTACTAAGTAAAGCCTTGAGGATGCAACAGAACCTCAAAGATAAGAAAAATGAGGTTATAATTGAAGGCTTGGAAAGCAAAATCAAAGATCATGAAGCTGCTCTTGAAAAGAAATATTTTGTTCTTCAATCAATGGAGGGTTCATTGGCAGAGACTCAAGCCAAAATTACTAGATTAAACGGTGAACTTGTCTTGAAGTCAGAAAACTTCGAGCAAGAAAAGAAGAATTTCGATGCGAAGCTCGAAGCCGAAGTCGAGAAGAGTTCGAATTTGCAAAAATCGCTGAAGGAGTTTCAGGACAAATGTCTAGACTTCGGCAACCGGTACGTGCAACGACTGAAGCAGGACTTCAACTCAGTTGGAGCCAGTTCTGAAAAATTTGAACCTTCGATTGAAGACCTGCCAAGCACCTTCGAACATATTGAGGGCGAAGTTGATGCACTCGTACGAAGTTATAGCTGGGCATGGTGTGCCCTGCTAGCATCTCGCGGCACAGCTGTTGCTTTCATGAAGACTAGTTGCACGCATGGGAAGATCGTAAATAGACCAAACTTCAGCCTGTCACCAGCAGATTTAACTGACATCCCCAGCCTGGCCCGAAGCATTGGAAATAGATTTATAACTCAAATATGGATGAAGGGAGGTCGAGACTTAGCTGGTGACGAAGCTCGAAGTCATCTCAAGCCGGTATTTAAACTTGTGGTTGTTGCTTACCTTCTCCTGAGATTTCTATTTACCTTATACCACTTTGTTATGTATAGGATGACGAAGCCGAAGATCAATGATCCGAAGCTTGACAGATACTGATGAAGCTGCTGCAAAAAGCTCTTAGAGAAATTTTGAATTAACTTTGTAAAAGATATTGTAATTTATGAATCAAACACTGCTCTGTAAATTTGTTCATACCATGTAATATATTTTTACCTTTCCATCCATGTATGAACTGCTTTGATGTGGACGAAACTTGTATTTTTGAGCCGAAGGCGAAAAACACCTTCCCTTCTTTTCGTACACAACGAAGCATAACTTTGCTTCTTGTATGCTCATCGAAGCCTTGTCATCAGAGCCGAAGCATCTGTTTGTATTCTATGTTATGATGATGATGATCCTACGAATGTCTATATGAATGTGTATGAATGCAAATGAATGATGTGATGTAATGTGCAAATGAATGTCCAAACACACGCTTACGAAGCCACACCCAGACTCTGCATCCCCTTAGGAACGACTTTTGAGTCTTCTTCACCGTTTATTTTTCGGTGTTCACCGTTTATTTTTCGGTGTAAGTTCTGCAACCCCTTAGGAACGACTTTGGAACTTCTTCGCCTTCTATTTCGGCGGTATAAGTTCTGCATCCCCTTAGGGATGACTTTGGAACTTCTTCGCCTTATATTTCGGCGGTATTTGGCTCTGCAATCCCTTAGGAACGACTTTTGAGCAGAAAACTTATGTTGCGCTCCCTTAGGAACGACTTTTTGTAGCTTCGTCGTGCTCTACATCCCCTTAGGGACGACTTTTGAGCTTCTCCCTACTTCTTTTTTTCTCTCTGCACTCGATGGTGCATGCTCAGATTTTACATTTTACATTCTTTTGGGGGATTTGCTCTCGTGGAGCTAAGTAAGAAAGAAAAATTACAAGCTATGGCCCCATTAAAAACCTTTCTCCCCCTTCGTAAAGGAAAAGGGTGCCATATGAAAAAATGAAAAGAGATTACATCAAATCACACATAATATCGTTGAAGCTCGTCCGCATTCCAAGATCTAGGAATGTCGTTGTCGTCCATATCCTTCAATCTATAAGAACCAGGCCTCGACGAAGATACCACCAAAAAAGGTCCTTCCCACTTCAGCTGCAATTTTCCTACTGTGTCCGGATTAGCCACTTTCGAAGCGCCAAATGCCCTGGCTTAATATTTTTCAACCGAACTTTTCTGTCACGCCATTTTATTGTTTCGTCTTGGTATTTATTGATATTCTCCACAGCCTGAAGTCTGGTCCCTTCTATAGTATCATTTGCTACATGATAATCAGCTTCGTCTTCTGCTGAAGCTACTGTTCTTATTGACCCTGCTTTGGCTTCTTCTGGGGTCATAGCTTCGTCACCAAAAAATAATTTGAACGGTGTAAAACCTGTTGATCTTTATATAGTTGTATTGTGGCTCCACACCACTTTAGTCAACTCATCTGGCCACTTCCCTCTGGGCCGATTGAAGATTAGCTTCATTATTCCCGTCATTATAATGCCATTTGCTCTTTTGACCAGTCCGTTTGACTCCGGATGCCTAATTGATGCAAAATGAATCTTTGTGCCAATCTGATCACAGAAATCCTTGAAAGTTTCGGCATCAAACTGTGTTTCGTTGTCCACAGTTATAGCCTTCGGCACGCCGAAGCGACAAACAATATTTTGCCAGAAGAATTTCTGGACTGTAATCGAAGTTATTGTAGCCAAAGGCTTCGCTTCAATCCACTTAGAAAAATATTCTACAGCTACCACAACATATCTCAAATTGCCTTGCGCTGGTGGAAGTGGGCCTAACAAATCCAGGCCCCATCTTTGCAACGGCCAGGTGGGCTATATTAGCTGAGTGAGAGATGAAGGTTGTTTCTGGTCTCTTGCACATTTTTGACAATTTTCACATTTTTGAACTAGCTCTGCTGCATCCGAAGATGCCTTCGGCCAGTAAAATCCTTGTCTAAATACTTTTCTCAGCAAGGGCCTAGACCCGATATGGGATCCACACAGACCTGCATGTATCTCCTTCATTAATTCAATACCATTAGCTCTTGATAAACACTTGAGGAGTGGAGAACAGACTCCATGTTTATATAATTCCCCTTCTATTATCACATATGGTCTTGTCCTTGCTTCCATTCTCTTATTATAAGCTTCGTCATCCGAAAGACAATTACCTTGGAGGAAAGATATAATTTCAGTCCTCCAATCTTCACTATGTACTGGTGAGAGCAACTAGAGGGGGGTGAATAGGTGATCATGTAAAATCAAACATTAAATTCCCACAAACTTGGTTATGAAGATATTAGTGCGAGTTAATCAAGTCTATGAGGCGAGCTCTTGCGAACACAGACAATCAAGGAGAGAGCAATCACAAGAGACACACGATTTTATCCCGTGGTTCGGCCAAATAACACTTGCCTACTTCCACGTTGTGGCGTCCCAATGGACGAGGGTTGCACTCAACCCCTTTCAAGTGATCCAATGATCAACTTGAATACCACAGTTTTTCCTTTAGATGATTATTCCCGTTTGCGAGGAATCTCCACAAGATTGGAGTCTCTCGCCCTTACAACAAAGATCACAATGAAAGCACGGAGTAAGGTTGGGATGAGCAACACACACAAGACACAAATCACAGCACACCCACGCACACAAGATAAGACTTGAGCTCAAATGACAACACAGGGAGTCCTTGACTCGAATAGAGCTCAAATCTCTAACACAACGAAACGAATGCGCGCGAGCAGAGTCTGGATGCCTTAGGATGCTTAGTGAATGCTTGTGTAGCTCCTCCATGTGCCTAGGGGTCCCTTTCATAGCCCAAGGCAGCTAGGAGCCGTTGGAGGCAATCATGGAAGGCTAATCTTGCCTTTTGTCGTGTGGTGCACCGGACAGTCCTGTGCACCACCGGACAGTCACTGTAGCTGTCCGGTGCGCGATTGCTTTCCAAAACAGGTGCAGTCGACCGTTGCAGCTTCAGGCCCGTTGGCGCACCGGAAACTGTCTGGTGCACACCGGACAGTCCGGTGCCCCCTGCCGACCGTTGGTGCGGGCCACACGTTGCTCGTGGATTGCGCGACCGACCGTTGCGCTGGCGACCGTTGGCTCACCGGACAGTCCAGTGCACCACCGGACAGTCCGGTGAATTTTAGCCGTACGCCGCCGTCAATTTCCCAAGAGCAGCGAGTTCACCGCGGACCAGCCTGGCGCACTGGACACTGTCCGGTGCACCACCGGACAGTCCGGTGTGCCAGACTGAGCTGAGTTTTGGCTGCATCAAGCCAAGTCTTTTTCCAATTCTTTTCTCCTTGTTTCTAGCACTTAGACAAAATATGTTAGTACTCAAAACAATGTACTAAGTCTAGAAACGTACCTTGTTTACATGATTTGCACTTCTTGCTTGTTTGGCACATAGCTACTCACTTACTATGTGTTGGACACTTAATCACCAAAACATTATAGAAATGGCCCAAGGGCACATTTCCCTTTCAATCTCCCCCTTTTTGGTGATTTATGCCAACACATCAAAAAGCAACCAAAAAGAGTGCAATATCAATGCAAATGAGGACCAAATTGTTTTTGACTCTAATTTGGCATATTTGGATCATTCTTTGCCACCACTTGGTTTGTTTTTGCAAATCAAATTCTTTTTCCTACCTCTAAGTCAAACACACTTGTTTGGGCACAAGGAGAGATATTCCAAGAGAAAAATTGATCAAGTGCCAAAAAACTCCCTCTTTTTCCCATAATCAAAATTCTCCCCCACAAGAGACCAAATTTTGCAATAAGAGTATTTTGGACAAATCAAAAGTTCCAACTCTATTGTTTTCAAAGTTCACAAGTGGTAGCTGATCCATTTGCTTTGGCCTTAATCTCTCCCCCTTTGGCATTAAGGACCAAAACAAGATCATTCTTGGCCCCTTTAACCCCATTGCCTCACCAAAAATGTCAATTAAGAGCAAAAAGGCAATAAGAGCATAAGAATGAACTTGGAGGTGAGTACACTAATACCGGAGTGCAGTGGAAGTCTTTGCATGGTCTAAGTTCACCTTTCCCTTTCAATTCACCTTTGAGACTAAATCAAGTATACTCAAACACAAAGGTTAGTCTCAAAGGGTCAAGTTGTAGCACATCTCCCCCTAAATATGTGCATCATTCACACATGGACTTGTGAGGTCCGGGGATCCCTTGCACAACTTGAGCATCATAAATAAGCAACAAATCACATAAATGCATAAAGTAACATGATCAAAGGCATAGAACAGATGTATGCTATAGATCAATCCAAGTTACGCGAATCTAAGACATTTAGCTCACAACGCAACCTACAAAAGGTTTTCTCATCCAACGGCTTGGTAAAGATATCGGCTAGTTGGTTCTCGGTGCTAATGTGGTACACCTCGATATCTCCCTTTTGCTGGTGGTCTCTCAGAAAGTGATGTCGGATGTCTATATGCTTAGTGCGTCTGTGTTCAACAGGATTATCCACCATGCGGATCGCACTCTCATTGTCACATAGGAGTGGGACTTTGCTCAGATTGTAGCCAAAGTCCTGGAGGGTTTGCCTCATCCAAAGTAGTTGCACGCAACACTGTCCTGCAGCAACATACTCGGCCTCAGCTGTGGATAGGGCAACAGATGTTTGTTTCTTTGAACTCCAGGACACCAGGGACCTTCCTAGAAATTGGCACGTCCCTGATGTGCTCTTCTTATCAACCTTGCACATTGCATAATCGGAGTCTGAGTATCCAATCAAGTCAAAGGTAGACCCCTTTGGATACCAGATCCCGAAGCAAGGCGTAGAAACTAAATATCTAAGAATTCGCTTAACGGCCACAAGGTGACATTCCCTAGGGTCGGATTGATATCTAGCACACATGCATACACTTAGCATAATGTCCGGTCTACTAGCACATAAATAAAGCAATGACCCTATCATAGACCGGTATGCCTTTTGATCAACGGACTTACCTCCTTTGTTGAGGTTGACATGCCCGTCGGTTCCCATCAGTGTCTTTGCGGGCTTGGCGTCCTTCATCCCAAACCTTTCAAGAAGGTCTTGAGTGTACTTCGTTTGGTAGAGGAAGGTACCGTCCTTGAGTTGCTTCACTTGGAACCCAAGGAAGTAGGTCAACTCGCCCATCATAGACATCTCAAACTTTTGAGTCTTCACCCTGCTAAACTCCTCACAAGACTTTTGATTAGTAGAACCAAATATTATGTCATCGACATAAATTTGGCACACAAAAAGATCACCATCACAAGTCTTAGTGAAAAGAGTGGGATCGACTTTCCCAACCTTGAAAGCATTAGCAATTAAGAAATCTCTAAGGCATTCATACCATGCTCTTGGGGCTTGCTTAAGTCCATAGAGCGCCTTAGAGAGCTTAAACACATGGTCGGGGTACCTGTCATCCTCAAAGCCAGGGGGTTGTTCCACGTACACCTCCTCCTTGATTGGCCCGTTGAGGAAAGCGCTCTTCACATCCATTTGAAACAACCTGAAAGAGTGGTGAGCGGCATAGGCAAATAATATTTGAATAGACTCTAGCCTAGCCACAGGAGCAAAGGTCTCCTCGAAATCCAAACCTGCGACTTGGGCATAACCTTTTGCCACAAGTCGAGCCTTGTTTCTTGTCACCACCCCGTGCTCGTCTTGCTTGTTGTGGAACACCCACTTGGTTCCCACAACATTTTGCTTTGGACGTGGCACCAGGCTCCAAACTTCATTCCTCTTAAAGTTGTTGAGCTCTACCTGCAAGCCAACACCCAGTCCGGATCCTGCAAGGCCTCTTTTACCCTGAAAGGCTCAATAGAAGAGACAAACGAGTAATGCTCACAAAAATTAGCTAAATGTGAGCAAGTTGTTACTCCCTTGCTTATGTCACCCAAAATCTGATCGACGGGGTGATTTCTTTAGATCGTCGCTCAGACTTGAGTTGGAGGGGCCAATGTTGCTTTTTCCTCCATAACTTGTTCTTCTTGTTCTCCCCCTTGATCATGCGCCTCTTCTTGAGGAACCTGTCCTTCATCTTGAGTTGGGGGATGCACCATTGTAGAGGAAGATGGTTGATCTTGCTTCTGTTGTTCCTGTGGTCGCACCTCTCCTATCGCCATCGTGCGCATTGCAGCCGTCGGAACATCATCTTCATCTATGTCATCAAGATCAACTTGCTCTCTTGGAGAGCCATTAGCCTCATCAAATACAACATCGCTAGAGACTTCAACCAAACTCGATGATTTGTTGAAGACCCTATACGCCTTTGTATTTGAGTCATACCCTAATAAAAACCCTTCTACTGCCTTGGGAGCAAATTTGGAATGTCTACCTTTCTTCACCAGAATGTAACATTTGCTCCCAAATACACGAAAGTAAGAAACGTTGGGTTTGTTACCGATAAGAAGTTCGTACGAGGTCTTCTTGAGGAGGCGATGCAGATAAAGCCGGTTTATGCGTGGCAGGCTGTGTTCACAGCTTTCGACCAAAACCGCTCGGGCGTCTTGAACTCTCCAAGCATCGTCCTCGCCATGTCGATAAGCGTCCCGTTCTTCCTCTCTACCACACCATTTTGCTGTGGTGTGTAGGGAGCGGAGAACTCGTGCTTGACGCCTTCCTCCTCAAGATACTCCTCAACTTGTAGGTTCTTGAACTCGGACCCGTTGTTGCTTCTTATCTTTCTCACCTTGAGCTCAAATTCGTTTTGAGCCCTCCTTAGAAAGCACTTTAGGGTCCCTTGGGTTTCTGATTTATCCTGCAAAAAGAACACCCTAGTGAAGAGGGAAAAATCATCAACAATAACAAGACCATACTTACTTCCCCCGATGCTAAGGTAGGCAACAGGTCCGAAGAGGTCCATGTGGAGAAGCTCCAGTGGTCTTGAAGTTGTCATCACATTCTTGCTGTGATGAGTGCTTCCCACCTGTTTCCCTGCCTGACAAGCTGCACAAGGTGTATCTTTTTTGAAACATACATTGGTTAGTCCTAACACATGTTCTCCCTTTAGAAGTTTATGAAGGTTCTTCATCCCAACATGTGCTAGACGGCGATGCCACAGCCAGCCCATACTAGTCTTAGCTATTAAGCATGCATCTAGATCGGCCTCCTCTTTCAAAAAATCAACTAAGTAGAGTTTGTTGTCTAGTACACCCTTAAACGCTAATGAACCATCACTCCTTCTAAAGACAGATACATCTATATTTGTAAATAGACAATTATAGCCCATGTTACATAATTGTCTCACAGACAATAAGTTGTACCCGAGCGATTCAACTAAGAACACATTGGAGTTAGAATGCTCGGATGTAATGGCTATCTTCCCCAATCCTTTAACCTTGCCTTGGTTCCCATCTCCAAAGATGATCGAATCCTGGGAATCCTTGTTCTTGATGTAGGAGGTGAACATCTTCTTCTCCCCCGTCATGTGGTTTGTGCATCCGCCGTAGATAATCCAGCTTGAGCCCGGATGCATAAACCTGCAAGGCAATTTACACTTGGGTTTTAGGTACCCAACTCTTGTTGGGTCCTACAAGGTTAGTCACAATAGCCTTTGGAACCCAAATACAAGTCTTGTCTCCCTTGCATTTGGATCCCAACTTTATAGCAACTAATTTTTCATTCTTACATAAAAGCGCAAATGAAGTATTGCAAGCATGGTAAATGGCAGTAGATTCATTACACACTTTCCTAGGCACATGATGCACCACATGATTTATCCTAGGCCTACCATGCACAAAAGTAGAGCTAGAGGCAAACATAGCATGTGAATTAAAGGCATCATGATCATAAATCCTATTATAATGAGCATTCCTAGAAAATTTTGTATCATAAATGTAGGCATGACACTTTTGAGAACTACTAGCCATAGGAACCTTCCCTTTCTCCTTGTTGAGAACAGGAGCCTTTTGGCTTGTTAAGTTCTTGGTTTCCTTTCGAAAACCAAGTCCATCCTTAATAGAGGGGTGTCTACCAATAGTGTAGGCATCCCTAGCAAATTTTAATTTATCAAAATCAATTTTGCAAGTCTTAAGTTGAGCATTAAGACTTGTCACCTCATCATTTAGTTTAGCAATAGAAATAAGGTGTTCATCACAAGAATTAACATCAAAGTCCTTTCATCTATTGCAAATAACAACATGCTCTACACATGAACTAGATTTATTAGCTTCCTCTAGCTTAGCATTTAACTCATCATTCAAAATCTTTAAACTAGAGATAGATTCATGGCAAGCGGATAACTCAGAAGATAGCATTTCATTTCTTTTAGTTTCTAAAGCAAGAGATTTTTGTACACTAACAAATTTGTCATGTTCTTCATACAAAATGTCCTCTTGCTTCTCTAGCAATCTATCTTTTTTCATTTAGAGCATCAATTAATTCATTGATTTTCTCTACTTTAGCTCTATCTAATCCTTTAAATAGATTAGAGTAATCTACTTCATCATCGGAGGAATCCTCATCACTAGAAGTAGAGTACTTAGGGGAATCTTGAACACTTACTTTCTTCTCCTTGGCCATGAGACACGTATGGCGTTCGTTGGGGAAGAGTGAAGACTTGTCGAAGGCTGAGGCGGCCAGTCCCTCATCGTCGGAGTCGGATGAGGAGTAGTAAGAGACCCACTCCTTTCCAAGGTGCGCCTCGCCCTTTGCCTTCTTGTAGTTCCTTTTCTTCTCCTTGCCGTGTCTTTCTTGTGCCTAGAAATTCTCATTATCGGGACATTGAGCAATAAAGTGACCAGTCTTACCGCATTTGAAGCAGGAGCACTTTCCCCTTGTTTTATTCTTGGAGGGGTATTCTTTGCGTCCTTTGAGTGCGGTCTTGAAGCGCTTGATGATAAGCGCCATCTCATCTTCATTGAGTCCGACAGCCTCCACTTGAGCTACCTTGTTTGGTAGCGCCTCCATGCTGCTTGTTGCTTTGAGAGCAACGGGCTGTGGCTCATAGATGGGTAGTGGACCATTCAAGGCGTCATCCACGTATCGTGCCTCCTTTACCATCATGCGCCCGCTCACGAATTTTCCGAGTATCTCCTCGGGCGTCATCTTGGTGTACCTAGGGTTTTCACGAATAAGATTGACAAGATGGGGGTCAATTATCGTGAATGACCTCAACATAAGTCGGACGACGTCGTGGTCCGTCCATCTTGTGCTTCCATAGCTTCTAACCTTGTTGATGAGGGTCTTGAGCCTATTGTAGGTCTGAGTTGGCTCCTCTCCCCTGATCATCACAAATCTTCCCAGCTTGCCTTCCACCAACTCCATTTTGGTGATCATGGTGGCGTCGTTTCCCTCATGAGATATCTTGAGGGTGTCCCATATTTGCTTGGCGTTGTCCAAGCCACTCACCTTATTATATTCATCCCTGCAAAGTGAAGCTAGCAAGACAGTAGTAGCTTGTGCATTTTTATGAATTTGCTCATTGATGAAAACGGGATTGTTAGTACTATCAAAATGCATTCCGTTTTCAACAATCTCCCAAATACTAGGATGGAGAGAAAATAAGTGACTACACATTTTGTGACTCCAAAAAGAGTAGTCTTCTCCATCAAAGTGTGGAGGTTTCCCAAGTGGAATTGATAGCAAATGAGCATTAGAATTGAATGGAATACGAGAATAATCAAATGAATAGTTTTGATTAACCGGTTTCTTCTTTGACGAGGAGTCATCGTCATCGTCGTGTCGTGAAGAAGACGAGGCATCACTGTCGTAGTAGATGATCTTCTTGATGCGCCTCTTCTTCTTCCCGTCTCTTTTCTTGTGACTTGAGCCCGATTCGGTTGGCTTGTCGTCTCTAGGCTCATTAAGGAAGGACTCCTTTTCCTTATCGTTGACCACCATTCCCTTTCCCTTAGGATCCATCTCTTCAGGCGATTAGTCCCTTAGATGAAGAGTATGACTCTGATACCAATTGAGAGCACCTAGAGGAGGGTGAATAGGTGATCCTGTAAAATCAAACACTAAATTCCCACAAACTTGGTTATGAAGATATTAGTGCGAGTTAATCAAGTCTATGAGGCGAGCTCTTGCGAACACAGACAATCAAGGAGAGAGCAATCACAAGAGACACGTGATTTTATCTTGTGGTTCAGCCAAATAACACTTGCCTACTTCTACGTTATGGCGTGCCAATGGACGAGGGTTGCACTCAACCCCTTTCAAGTGATCCGATGATCAACTTGAATACCACGGTTTTTCCTTTAGATGATTATTCCCGTTTGCGAGGAATCTCCACAAGATTGGAGTCTCTCGCCCTTACAACAAAGATCACAATGAAAGCACGGGGTAAGGTTGGTATGAGCAACACACACAAGACACAAATCACAGCACACCCACGCACACAAGAGAAGACTTGAGCTCAAATGACAACACAGGGAGTCCTTGACTCGAATAGAGCTCAAATCTCTAACACAACGAAACGAATGCGCGAGAGTAGAGTCTGGATGCCTTAGGATGCTTAGTGAATTCTTGTATAGCTCCTCCATGCGCCTAGGGGTCCCTTTTTTTATCCGTACGCTGCCGTCAATTTCCTGAGAGCGGCGAGTTCACCGCGGACCAGCCTGGCGCACCGGACACTGTCCGGTGCACCACCGGACAGTCCAGTGTGCCATATTGAGCTGAGTTTTGGCTGCATCAAGCCAAGTCTTTTTCCAATTCTTTTCTCCCTGTTTCTAGCAGTTAGACAAAATATGTTAGTACTCAAAACAATGTACTAAGTATAGAAACGTACCTTGTTTACATGATTTGCACTTCTTGCTTGTTTGGCACATAGCTACTCACTTACTATGTGTTGGACACTTAATCACCAAAACATTATAGAAATGGCCCAAGGGCACATTTCCCTTTCAACTGGAGAAATAGCAAGCACTATTCTCTCCATGAGTTCAACCGAAGGTGCATTTATTGTTTCAAAAAATACTTCCGAAGGTAGAGGGAGCCCCTAAGCCGCTGATTTGGCTAGCAGATCTGCATGCTCATTTTCACCTCTTGGAATATTCTTGACAGAAAAACCTTCGAAAGAAGCTTCCAACCTTCGGACTGTATCCAGATATGTTTCAAGCTTTGGGTCTCTTGCCTTGCTACTTTTGTCTACATGGCCAGAAATAACTTAAGAATCAGTATTCAGGATGACCCTTCTTATTCCCATTGCTCTTAATTTCCGAAGCCCCAACAGAAGTGCTTCGTATTCAACAATATTATTTGTACAACTAAAGTCAAGCTTGGCTGCGTAACATGTTCTGACTTTCGAAGGTGCTACTAGGACAGTAGCCGCTCCTGCACCGAAGGTTCCCTAAGAACCATCACAGAACACTGTCCAAGCTTCGACGTCTTTATTTATTTCTTCTTCCTGAGCCCCTGGTGTCAGCGATGAAGTCTGCTAACGCTTGGGACTGAATTGAAGATCTATGCACATAGTCAATAGCGAATTCGTTAAGTTCCGCAGCACATTTTCCAATCCTTCTAGTAGCTTCTTTGTTCCTCATTATATCCTTCAAAGGCTGTGACGAAGGAACAATTATGTGATATGCTTGAAAATAATGCCAAAGCTTTCTGGATGCCATTAACACAGCATACAACACCTTCTCTAATTCTGTATAATTTTTCTTTGACAAACTCAAGACTTCGGAAACGAAGTACACTGGAGCTTGCTTTTTGACTTGGCCATCTAGCTTCTCATGTACAAGTGCCGCACTTACTGCAAAGTGCGAAGCTGCCACATATAAGAGCAATGGAGCCCCTGACGAAGGTGGAGTTAGTGTTGTTAAATCAATCAAGTATTGGTTCAACTCTTCAAAGGCTTTTTGTTGAACCGGACCCCATTGAAAAACTTCTGCTGACTTCAGTATTTCAAAGAATGGCAGGTTTTTTTCAGCTGATCTAGATATGAATCTATTTAATGATGCTAGTCTACCTGCTAGCTGCTGGGCCCCTTTCTTTGTGCTTGGCGGCTCCATCTGTAGGATAGCTTCAATCTTGCTTGGGTTGGCTTCAATTTCCTTCGTTGATACTAAACAGCCAAGGAACTTGCCCTTCTTTACCCCAAAGACACACTTTTCTGGATTTAACTTCAGGCCAGCTTGCCTGAAATTGGAAAATGTCTCTTGCAAGTCAGCAATGTGATTTTCTTGCTTCGTGCTTTTCACTATGATATCATAAACATAGGTCAGTATATTCCTGCCTGTTTGAGAATGAAGGACCTTAGTTGTCATTCTGCTGAAGCTTCCTCCAGCATTTTTGAGCCCCTCAGGCATCCGAAGATAGCAATAGGTGCCACTGGGAGTTATGAAGCTAGTCTTCGGCTCATCTTCCTTCTTCATCCAAATTTGGTGATAGCCTGAGTAACAGTCCAATAGACTCATGAGCTCTGAAGAAGCTGCTGCATCTACTAGAGAGTCTATTCTTGGCAATGGGAACTCGTCCTTTGGACAAGCCTTGTTATGATCTGTAAAATCAATGCACATTCTCCATTTACCGTTGGCCTTCTTCACCATAACAGTGTTGGCTAGCCATTCTAGGTATTTCACTTCTCTGATAACACCAGCACTAAGAATTCTCTTCACTTTGTTTCGAGCACCTTCAACTTTGTCTTCAGACATTTTCCGAAGCCTTTGTTTTCTTGGCCTGAAGGATGGATCCACATTGAGTGAATGTTCAATGACATCTCTGTTAACATCACAAAGATCATTGGCTGACCAAGCAAAGACATCTTTGTTGTTAAATAGAAATCTTATCAAAGTCTTCTCTTGTTCTTCAGATAGCTGAGACCCCAGCAGTACCTTTTGCTCTGCTATATCTTCACATAGGAGCATAGGCTTCGGCTGATCTGCCAAAGCAGCCTTCTCTCTTTTGTATTTGTACTGCTCACAAGCTTCAGCTCCATCTATATTATGAATTGCCTTTGAATCTGTCCAATTTCCTTCGGCTTTTCTGGCAGCTTCTTGACTCCCATGGACAGCAATGGGCCCTTGTTCCGAAGGTATCTTCATGCATAGGTATGCTGGATGAAGTATCGCTTCGAAAGCATTAAGTGTCCCTCGACCAATGATTGCATTATATGGGTACTCCATGTCAACAATGTCAAAGACAACCTGTTCAGTCCTTATGTTATGGACAAAGCCGAAGGTCACTGGCATTGTGATTTTGCTGAGCGCTACAATCTGTCTTCCTCCGAAGCCACAAAGAGGATGTGTAGCATCATGAATCTTGTCTTCTGGCTCTTGCATCTGTCTGAAGGCCTTAGCAAATATGATATCCACTGCACTGCCTGTATCAACCAGAACATTATGGACCAGGAATCCCTTGATGACACAAGATATTACCACAACATCATTGTGAGGGTAATCTTTGAGCTGAAGGTCATCCTGGGAGAAGGTGATTGGGATGTGAGACCATTTTGACTTGATGAACGGTCCCTGCACCCCAACATGATGTACCCTTCTTTGTGCTTCCTTCTTCTGCTTCTTGTAAGCCGGCTGTGAACTTGAACCGCCTGTATTGGGAGCACCATCTTTGTAGCCGAAGGTGCTTCGGCGTGGTTGTTGAACGAAGCCATCAGCTCAAAAGTGGAAGTGAGTTCACCGGAGGTGGGCGCCAATGTTGGTGACTTGTTCTCAAATGCTTTGAATTAAGAACAAGGCAACAAAAAAACAGGTTAATGGTTAATGCCCTTTGTCCTTCAAAGCATTATATCCCTAAGGATGTAACGATCTTTGGACGAAGGTCATGAAGGACGTACCTTCATCATCACGGCATATAGCAATGAAAAACGAAGCATATGAAACATGAGAAATAACATAGATAATCATATGACACCATTGATATATCTTTTATTATATAATCATGAATGAATAAGAACAATATTGAATTACATTTGTACCTTCGGCTTGACAGAAGGCAAAGGTACAAGTGTGATGCACAAGCGAGTACAAATCAGCGTGAATAGTACGGGGGTACTATTCATCTATTTATAGGCACAGGTCGCAGCCTGTGTGAAATTACATTCATGTCCTTCACAACTAGTTACAATCATGACACAAATTATCATGGGCCGATCGGTCTTTTCATCTTTAAGTCAGCGCAACCCTTCATCTCAAGGCGTATCGCTATGCCAAAGCTCCCTGGATGGTAGCTTTGGCGTTGCTTCTGTGTTGATCTTCCGAAGGTGTTTCTTCTTACAGGACCTTCGGCGACAAAGCAGACCCCCAACAGCCCAACTCCTGTGACCCCGGAGCCACCCTAGCTCGCGCCAGCCTCAACTCCAGCGACCTCACCAACGCGGAGAGGAGCGGCGCTGCCTGCAGCCGTCTGTTTCCCCTGGTCTGATCCCCTCCGTCCGATTCAGATTGAACGGCTCAGATCACGGATAACGCTTCGCGCACGCGCGCCCTGCCGCCCTGGCCCGCCTGTCAGCGCCCAAACCCTCTGGCGCTGGGCCCGCTCGGTCAGCACGCTCTCCCCCTCTGTCGCTGACACTCCCTGGCCCGCCTGTCAGCGCTCGCCCGCTCGCGCGCGTGCACCCTCGGCCGCATATCTAATCTCAGTCGTTGGTTTTAGATCTGATGGTTAGATTCACCCGATACCCCTTCGTGCGGTAGTTTTCTTAAAGAGACCCTCGGTTTAATGGAAATCAACCTGCCGTCCCTGGTTTTCGCGCACAGGCCCCTGTAATCTTGCAGATTTAGCCCTAGACTTTTAAATATTCATAGAATTAGCCCTAATTTCATATTTTGAATTCCCAAACTTGTTTATTTCATAACTTTTGCATATGAACTCTAAATTTAGTGATTCAAATTGCAAAATGTTCATAGAATTATTCTCTGTTTAAATAAAATGGTTTCACTTACTGTCTGCATATTCTAATTTTTATGATTGAATATGAACTAATATAGATGTAGTTTTATTTATTTAATAAAAGGAGAACCTTAGAGATTTAATCATGTTTAAACTTGTGAGATTAATGATAGGTATTGCATGAGTTCATCTCTGTTCTAAATTATAGGTCACAATAAAATAAATTGATCTATGATTATGTACTTGTAAATAACACTTAGGGAAATAATAATCTATTTTCAAATAAAGTTAATGTATGCCATAATTTATGTTATACTTTGAATTCATTATCCCTTATGTAGTATTATGTCTTTTTAAGATGTGTTCCAATGTTTGTACATGTTTGGTGTGATGTTCATTTGTACTTTCAAAATGTATTGAATGCATGCTCGCTTTATTTAGACAACGAGCAGTCCGAGGTTCCTGAGTTTGTTGTTGGAGACCTCCCTGAGCAACCACCTGGTGAAGGCAAGTGTCCTCTGACCCATTATGTCCTACATACTTTATGATTCACTGTCCCACATTACTTTATGAAACCTAAGGATTGACTAGTCTGTATTCACTTATCCTTGTTTACCTTTTAGGTTACCATGGTTAGCATGTTGCTATTGCCATAACTAAATCAATGAACATGATGTGAACATTTATGATATGATACTGTTATCCTGATTATGTGGATGATTCTGTGATACCTTAGGGGGCTCAGGCCTTTTTCCTGAGTACCTCTCTGTAAGGACCTGTTCATGGAGTGACCACCTGGGATAATAGTACAACCATGAGGGTGGAATGGGACACCCTTAGCTGATTAATTAGATGAACCTGGGGTGTAGTTGGCTTTGTCGGAGGGCCATCAATGGGGGCCAGGGCATAGTGCTCGCTCTGCCAAGGTTGGGGTGCAGAGGTTCTTTCGATTTGGTTTTGTTAGTCACCCACCTTAGGGAGGTGTACTGCGTTTGTACGACTGGCGAAACCTAATGAGCAACTATGCACCAGGGGAGTCTTTGTAAAGGCTACATAGTGTATCCTTGGCCATTCACCTTGGTAGTGAAGATCGGGTCCGTACATCCCAAGCTGGAAAGGGATCACGACTTGTGGGTAAAGTGTACAACCTCTGCAGAGTGTTAAAAACTGGTATATCAGCCGAGCTCACAGTTAAGAGCAGCCTTGGGATCCTCTTTGATTAGAAGAACTTTGGATACTTTTATGATGATGATTAACAATGATGTTATAAAATCTGATCTATGGTATTTCCTCTTTTGAGGAGGTACTTCCGGGTAATAACTGGGTTATTTACTAAAACTTGGCTCTACTAATAATAATAAATACTTGACCAACTAAAATCAACTTCTTAACCTCAACTCCATATACAGCTAGTCCACTTTAGCCAAACGGGACATTTGCTGAGTACGTTGATGTGTACTCACCATTGCTTTACACACCACCCCCACCCCAGGTTGTCCCCATTGTACTCAATGCTCAGGAGGTGATGCTGACAACATGGATGACTTCGAGGAGTTCTAGGAATACGACGAGTTCTAGTTCTTTCTTAGTGGCAAACCCCCAGTCAGCTGCCTGTGTAGGCTTAGCATCTACGTTTCGTATTTCCGCACTTTGATAATTATGTTGAACAATGGTTATGTATTAGACTCTGTGGATGTGTTGGACATCTTGATGTAATAAAGTACCTTTCCGCTATTTATTTCGAGCATTGTGTGATGATGTCCAATTATGTAATCGCTGTGTACGTGAGTTTCTGATCCTGGCACGTACATGGTTCGCATTCGGTTTGCCTTTCAAAACCGGGTGTGACATAAGTGGTATCAAAGCCTTGCTGACTGTAGGACCGCTAACCTAGACTAGAATGGTCACCCTAAGTACTATAGACCCTTACTCTTACCTTGACCTTAGAATTCTTTCAAAAGTTGGTCATCTTGACCAACTCTATGTTATTTACTCATCTCAAAAGGTTTTGTCTCGCTTTTCTACCTGTTTACTTTCTGGTCTCGTAGTTCTACTCTTACTCTTGTGCTTACGATGTCTTTTGTAGATGGCCCGTATCAGGTGCACTGCACGTAAGTGTGTGATCCCCTTTTTGCCTTCTCGCCTGGCGGAGCATCCACTGCGTAGTCCAGTAACCTGGAGAGACTGCATCATCACCTGCACGAGGAGCAGGAGCGCCAACGCCAGGAGTAGGAGCAGGAGGACTCTTCCCCCTCGCCTCAGCGGGAGGTGGAGTCTGAGAGGCCTCCTTCCCCTGCACCTCAGCTAGAGATGCTCCCTGCACCACCTCAGGGCATCCGGGCTGCTGGAGGAGACCATGATGGAGACGGAGACGAAGAAGCTGTCGGTGGCAATTCGAGCCACGACACGGAGCTCTCGGAGGAGCCGGAGCCAGAGGGATGGATCGCTAGACCCATCACTCGTGACGCCGCTTGCGGGTGTCACTTCCACGACGCTCTCGATACCCTGTTGCGTCGGGCCTTCGACCGACACATATGGTCTATCGAGTATCGTTTTGTAGTCTACCAGCATCATCGCGGGCTATACCCGGACCAGTGGGAGGCTACTTGCTTGGTGCGCTGTCCAGACGATGATCTCCGGGGTGCAGAGGCCTTCTCAGAGCACTATTAGATTACTGAGAGGGATACTACCGAGGTAGCCATGCAAGATGCAACATGACGGGCACTTTCTCAGTATTGCTCGTTGTTCAGCGGGGTAGCTGGTGGCCTCGACCTGAAGTACTACCCATGTCGTTCGACCGGTAGTGATGGAGGTGTGATTGCCTAGCTAGTTGATGAGGGCAATCCCAGGCTGAACAGCATGGTCAACTTGGCTGTCGTGCTCAACACAGAGTTGGACCACACCCTCGACGAGTTGGGCAAGGTTCGGGCGGAGGTTGCGGAATTGCGTGCTGAGTGCGCAGCACACCACTATTTGGATGGTGGTTCTCCCGCCCCTGTCGGGATTCAGCACCCTTACCGTTCACCGCCCCGTGGTCGCTTCGACTATGGTACCCCAGACTGTAGGACCCGGATAGATTTGGATCCTTAGATCGATAGAGTTGGAGTCTGTAATAATGCTTAGTTCAGTGTCTTAGTCCATTTAGTCTTAGTTAGAGTTAGTTTGCTTATTTTATGTTGGATGCTTGTTATGATGGACATGTACTGAAGTTGGATCTTTGTAATGATTGTCACCAAGGTGTGGGTATCCCCTGCAACTTGGTGTAGTTATTAATAAAGTCAGTTATTTAGTTGGGCAATCCATTTGTTTCCACTTTCCTCTTTATATGAGAAGCTGTCAGTGAAGTTGGTCAATTGTTCAGTTCTATGAAGATCTTATATACATCTTTTCTTATGTTGAAAGACTGCAGAGTCAGAATTGATATATGTATGTGATTTCTACAGATGTCTAAGAACAGGTGTAGAGGTGCGAGGCATGCTCAGCCTGAACAGTAGGCACCCCAAGAGGAGGCAGCCCCGTAGCAGCATTTGCCACCGCCACCCCCGATGACTATCGAGCAAATGTTCTTGATGCAGACCCAAGCAGTCCAGGCAATTGGTTAGACCTTAGCAGCTATGCAGCAAGTGTAGCAGCATCCACCACCGCCTTAGCCTCAGGTGCAAGTCCAGATGCCACAAGTGCCCAGAGACAAGCGAGCATAATTCATGAGGGGTAATCCCCCAGTCTTTGCCAACTCTGCTGATCCCATGGATGTTGAAGATTGGCTGTGTACCGTGGAGCGTGAGTTGCACACTGCCTAGTGCAACGATCATGAGAAGGTGTTGTATGGTCCCTGACAGCTGAGGGGAGCAGCACAGTCTTGGTGGGAGTCTTACCTCGCCACCCATGCCAACCCTGAAGCTATCACTTGGAGGAGTTCAGGGATAACTTTTGTCGCTACCATGTGCCTGAGGGACTGATGATAGTGAGGAAGGAGGAGTTTCTCGCCCTGAAGCAAGGTCCCCTGTCCGTCAGCGAGTACAGGGACAAGTTTCTGCAGCTGTCGTGTTATGCCCTAGAGGATGTCAACACAGATGACAAGAGGCAGTATCGCTTCTTGAGAGGATTGGTTGATCCCCTGCACTATCAGCTGATGAACCACACCTTCCCCACCTTCCAGCATCTGATAGACAGAGAATCATGACAGAAAGGAAGCGTCGGGAGATGGAGGATAGGAAACGCAAGATTTGTGGACCTCAGGTTGGGAGTAGCAGCCATCCTCGCTACTCAGGCAACCCACCTCAGCAATTCAAGCAAGGTCACCAGCACCAGCACCAGCAACAGCGTTAGAACCAGCAGCAGCAGTACCAGAGGCATAATCCTCAGTAGCAGTAGTACCGTTAGAACAACCAGCAAGGAGGAAATCAATACCAGCGTCAGACAACCAGACAGCCCGTCTTCCTGCCCCAGCAACCAACCAGAACAATCAAGCAGCGCCAGCTCAAGGAGGAAGTCGTGCATGTTTCCACTATGGGGAACAAGGCCATTGGGCGAATCATTGCCCAAAGAAAGCAGCTCAGCAGCAGCCAGCTCCTAATGCCCCAGTTAGACAGAATGCAATGCAGCAAGGAGGCAACAACCGTGGGCAACCTCGTGCCCAGTATGGAAAGGTGAACCACTTGGAGGCCGACACAGTCCAGGAGACTCCAGGAGTGGCATTAGGTACGTTTTCAGTCGAGTACCATTCTGCAAATGTCTTATTTGATACTGGAGCAACACATTCTTTTGTGACTGCATCATGGATAGAATCATATAATATATACCAGTAGCACCCATGTATCCACCTATGAGAGTTAGTTCAGTTGGTGGAAGGACCCAAACTGATAGATTTTGCCCTAGTGCAAAGGTTCAAATAAGGGGGATAGAGTTCCCCGCCGATTTGATAGTTATGGGTAACCAGGATACAACTATAGATGTCATCCTAGGGATGAATTGGCTAACCAAGTATCAAGCCAGTCTTAGTTGCGATGAAAGAACGGTGAAGTTAGTGTCCCTATTAGGAGAAGAAGTGTTAGTGGAATTGGTCTTGGCTGGATCAAGGAAAGGGAGTTGTCACCAAGTCACCGCTCATATTGAGGAGACTAGTTCGGTGCCCGTGCGTTGCGACGGCTATATTCGACAAAATATATTTAGATGAAAAGCATAAAAAGTAGGGACGGAGTTCGTGAAAAAATGGGGATGAATGCAAATGCACCATAAAAAAGCATACGGTGTGTAAATGGGCTAGGATACAAATAGCTTCCCCTATAGAATGTTGAAGTCATTACAAGCTGCATTCTTAAGATAGGAAACACAGGAAGGACAAGTAATAAGCTCTGTATTGGGAAAGATGGCCCCTCCACCTTCTCAACATTTGATAGGTACATCAACTGTGACAATGCATTGGGAAACGGTCCCTCCACCCTTCTCAACATTTGATAGGTACATCAATTGTGACAATGCATTGGGGAAATGGTCCCTCCATCCTTCTCAACATTTGATAGGTACATCAACCGTGGCAATGCGATGGCCACCCTTCTCAACATTTGATAGGTACATCAGCAGTGGCAATGCGATGGCCACCCTCCTGTCAGCAAGGATGACCAGCCTCTCCTTATCGTTATGGCCAAGTCGAGTCATTGGAATACCCGTACACCGGCTCACCACCTGCACGATTACGTTACCAACATACGATTTGGTATTGCTTTGAAAAATTTTGTGGTGGTGAACAAGAGTATACCTCTGTAATCAGTTTTAATACGCATCTTGTTTGAATCGCAATAAAGATAATAAAAAATAGATAGATATGTCATAATTTTGAGTGCTCGAGATAGAACTTGCATGGAACTTCACTAAACCATGAGGGGATGGGTGTTGCAACATGCATAATCAAGACAAAAATATAGTATGTAATACAAAAAAACTCCATACAAACTAATGCCCTAACAAACTCTTACCTGGATGAATGTTGCAATATCCTCCTCAGCCATACCTCCAATTTCACCAATGAGAACAATGCCTGAAAGACATAGAATAGTATTGAACACTGGGGACAATACAAAATGGGATGGAGCTGTGTTGAATGAAAAAACCGTATGAATGTAGCATTTGAAATAAAGAAAAAAAATACAGTTTAAGTATTCAACACTGTTCTTAAGGTGTCGTCTAGGCGTCCAGGCGGAGGTCCAACGCCTAGGCGCCTTGCCCGCCTACCTCGCCTAGGCGTCCAGGCGGTGGTCCGACGCCTTGTCTCGCCTTGCCACTTTAAAAACCATGGTATTCAAACACCAAAAATTCCTTTATTTTTTATTCTGCAATAACAAACCACAGGTAAAGATAGAACATATGCATCCTATTAGAACGTACTTTACAAAAATCCAAATAGAGTGAACCAAATTTGTTGATGTGTTTTAGCAAAAACGAAGGCTGCTACATTTAGGAATTTTGCATGGAGTACAGAGGAAAATCAAGAGAGAAAATGAATATTTCTGTTTACTTCTTTTAAGTGTAACAAAATGTGTGGGGGCAAGTTTCAATATCATGTAAAGTAAAACTCTTTTAGTGAATATTACTATAATTCTGAGAGGTAATGCCACTAAGTAAATATACCACATAACATGATCATAGAAAACAAGTCAGGATCGCCATAATCATCTCCTGTAGCATCAATCTTCCTTCCTATGGCATTGTGTGCTTTATCCTCAAATAAACATCATATTGCAAGAAGTGTATAAGTATTTTACATAGATCTGACTATTCTAGATGCATGCATATAACATCTATTCTAGCAGCCATGACACGACAAGGAATATATTTAGATTCAACAAGCAGGTAATATCATTTGAAATAAGAACACAGAAAAAACTAACAATATGCCACCAGTGCTCGCTAGTAGGAGAGTTCATCTTTCATCATGAACCAACGACATGCCAAACCCATGTAATCTGCTAACCCACCATGTGCCTCAAATTTAGGGGTTGCATCTGCAATGAATATTACTGAACATAACAATAGAGAGAATGGCTTAATCGAAGAACTTATGTAAAAGAGAATTAACAAGTATATCTGTAACCATACTTCCAAAGCTGATGTATGCTAAACATACTTCCAAATCTGATTTACGCTTGACAAGTTACAAAGCTATAGATGTGTTAGGGCATGAGCCTTGAGCTAATTCCCACAATCTAAATTTTATTTCCAATTTCCATGTATTGTTACCCATTGAGAATAATAATTACCTATATTAATTTAGTGCTTGATGATCAGTAAAGGTGGTCTAGGGCTATATGGAGGACCCGCTAGCAAACTGCAATTTATGCCTTAACATATGAAACAGTGAAGGGGGCTCTTTTGCCTATTTTTCCAAAGGTAATTTAGTTAGTTTTATGCTGAACTTTTTATCGCCGACAGGGAGTTGGTTTGGCTGCTCATTTCCCTTGTCCGTGAATGTGATCTTAGTCCCCTTCTTGTAGCCGGGCTTTATATCGATTGTTAAGATTTCTGATTCGGTCCCTAGTCTCTACAACCTATTAAGAGAGCGGAGATAAGACTCTGTTAATCTATTCAAATTAGCAGTTTTTACTTTATTTGTGACCTAAAAACTGAAATACATTCCTAGTAACTATAAACAAGGGTATGCTTTCATAGGTGAAACAAATCTAGCTTCTAATTGTAAATAAAGTTGAGTAGTCTCTAATGTGAAAGATGGTGCAATGCAAGAACCCAACTACAAAAATGCTTACCCATTCAGCCTAACAACGCTCCTAGATATCTGCAAAGGCCTTCAGCCCTTCCTTGCCATACTGATCATATGCCGCCCTCTTCTGGGGATCACCCAAAACCTGAAAGAAGTGAGCAGCCGAGCATTATCGTATCTGAAGGAACAAAAATTTGCAGCCATACAAACGACACACAAGGTTATGATTCCAGGCAGAATCAATTGGGATACAAGACCTACATATTGAAAACCGACATGACGCACAGTTGAAATAATGCTGTAAAAGCAAATCTAAGCTAGAATAGAAGGTGTTGCAGCTGCATCCAATGTTACTGCATTTTTTTAAAAAAAATGTTGTGCTGCAATTTCCATACCCCTTAGGCCTTAGAGATCTTGAATTTGGCCTCAACTTCATTCTTGACGTTGCCAGGGTTCTTGTTGGGGTGCCACTTCATGTCCAGCCGGTGGTACGACTTCTTGAGGTCCTCCTATGTCACGTCGTGGCGTTTCGGCTCACCTTGAGCACATTGTAGTAGTATGTCCCCATCTCCAACGCTCATGCCAAGAACAGCAGGAGCAACACCACCACCTTCCAAACCCCAACACAAATAAAATCCCTTCCTCGATCCACACGAATTCCCCAAGAACTACGCTAGAGGAACAATGCGTTTGGGACAAGAGGAAAAACCATTTCTTTCGCAAACAAGTTAGACAAACAAATTTGTAAATAATTACACAACTGACCATTTCTAATTAATAGGCATGAAGATCACGAAAAGCAAATCTGAAACATTCAAGACTAAAGTTGCTAACTGCGTAGAGCATGTCGGTTGAACAAACAGAATGGTCCTTGCGGTTTGGGATGGAGATCCAAATTAATGGCATGTTAAGTAGATATTCTTTAGCAGTACCAAAACTGTAGTATAAAGTGACAAAAAGGCTTTTATAGACCAAAACAACATTACCAAACTATGGAGCTAACTGGTTGTACGGACCAAAGCAGCAGTAACCAAAGAATGAGACAGAGACATTTTTTGCGTTTCATCATGAGAAGCTAACCAGTTTGATATAGTTGTGAAAATCGCAGTCAGTAACCAGAGAAATGTATTCATCCAACATATATGGTGATCTGTGCTATGTGGGTGCAGGGTGATGCGATCTTATGAGTATGCGTGGTTAGTGACCCGGATTTTCACATCTATATCAATTGCTTGCCCCACTAATGATCAGCCAGGGTCAGGTAAACCAGATTATGTAACCATTACTGTAACACTGCAATCATTTTCTAAATAATACTTCTATAAATCCCAAACCGAAGGTATACATACAAAACAATTAAACATTGGCTTCATCGCAGTACCAAAACAGCAGTACCAAGTGAACAAAATAGCAGTAATTTGCTAACTGGTGGTAACTATGAGATTGTGATTGCAACACAAATAAACACTGCTATATTTTTGCATGTGTCCCAAGATTGCAACCAGATTTGTACAAATAAACAGTATGCCCCAAATGAACCAGACAGATGTACATTTGTCTGAAACATACTACAAGAAACAACTGAAACAAGCACATCTGGTGACTCCCTGGACGCACCATTTCACATCAATAGAAGCATCATTATCAGTCAAACCACAAACTTTGACTGATGATTACGTGATGTCGAGCAAGTCACCGGAAAGGATAGGAAACAAAGCTGAGAGGAACATATAAAATAAAATGAAGACAAGTTTCAAAAAAGCTTGACACCAATATATATTTCTAAAAAACCTTCACATGCTCGACATCACGTCCTCTAGATGCCACCTCTCTCAGCGCTTTCCTAAAACCAGCAGAGATTCATAAGGAATGAATCAAAATTTCAATTACACCTTGCTTATTAACAATAGAAATCTCAGTGCATGGCAGCAATATCTTCAAAAAGAAGAATATAAGCTCAAATAAGGAGAAGATAAAATGGAGTCAAGTAAACACATTCATATTTATCAATTGTTCACAGACGATGGAATTGAAAGTTTGAACAGAAGTTAAATCACTAACATTTTAGTGATCTCCACAATATGGGATATAAAGATCAATAGAGAACACCATAATGCATGATGCAGACCTAATGTTATAGGAACAGCTGCATACAAAATTACAGTATGATACTTATAGGAACAGCTGCATTCAAAATTGTGTGTTTTTGAAATATGGTCTTAGAATAGTAGCGTACCTCAGGAATAGTAGTATTGGACAGCACCAGAACTGTCTGAAATCAACATGGCTGTCCGTTCACAAGTTACTACCTGAGCAAGTAGTGGAGTTATATTTTCTTTGTCCAGATGAAGGTTGATTACCTACGAACCTAGCATGAAAGTGGCAGTGCAGCTAGAGACGATGTAATCATCAGAACCGATTCACTTAAAAAAAAGAGTCAAGTTCGAAGGGCAGTTCAACATGCCAGAATATTATCGATACCAGCACAGAATTAATTTTGCAGAGAAATATTTGCGCTTGCGCTATAAAACTGATAAACTGCACCAAGGTTCAGTCTTGAAAACCACTGGAAACTTGTCAAGACTGAACCACGGTTCCTTTGAGATCAGGGGAGTATCTCAGAATACACTGCATGAGAACCATGTAGTGCCTGTAGCTCATTCCACTTTAAGTCTTGAGAAACAGTATGGACAAACCACTGGAAAAATATGGTACGACTTTCATATGTTTTGCTTCTCTAAAAGGATTAATAAATATTGGGTGGTTCTGATCTGTGCAATATTTGGTGATATATTGTGCAGAAGTCACTACAAAATGAGTACAGTGCAACCGTGCAATAAGTAATAATGGCTTCAGAATTCGAGATGCTACATGCCTGAATATGATCAATACCAGTGCAGAATTAATTTTGCAGAGAAATATTCGCGCTTGCTATAAAACTGGTAAAAAAGAGTGAACTTTGAAGGGCAGTTCAACATGCCTGAATATGATGGATACCAGGACAGAATTTATTTTGCAGAGAAATATTTGCGCTTGCGCTATAAAACTATACAATGATCAGGTTAACATGTTCAAATAACTTTTCAAATGCAGTGAAATACATAATGAACACATCAGCCAATCGAAAATGGGATAGTCTCGTGACAGAGAGAAGCATTAAAACCGGTACACTGGGCAAATATTAGATACCTTTGTAGGCAGTTACAGTCAGGGAACAATTTGCTAAGTAGCATCATCTCCTGCCAATCGACTTCAATCCTGTTGTAATCCAGCCACACCCATCCTTGTCACGATCCACCTGATAAATCGCCATGACACAAATGCTTAACTGTTGGCCATAACCTGTTGTACCGACAATTTCATGGGAAAGGAAAAGATAATGACCAAAATAGGGTACTTAAGGAACCCAACGAATTCATGCTCACTTGTTCAGACCTTCATGTAAACAGACCAGACCTCAGATGCAGTAATAGAGGCTAAATATATATTAATGTTTTCCAGTTTATTTATAATTGTCGAAAGAGGTTCCTTAGCATTTCCCATTTGACCAAGGACAAAGACCTGCTCCCTTACAAGTTCCTTTTCTGAAGTACTTCTGGTACTACATGCATAACATAAAGATAAAAATTAAATTCAGAATTGTGAAAACTAAAAAACAGTAACCATTAATGGTAACCAAAACAAAACATCAAGGAGAAGTGCCATAAAATCAAACCAAAACTGTATATTTGAAATCAAATTGTTCCTGGTTCACTTTACCACCGGTCCACCACAGGTAGCAAAGTATGAAAACAAGATAAACAAAAAATACAGTAGTTAGTGAAAATATGGTAACAGAAATGGTTTGGGACAAATACCAGAAAAATGGATCCTGAGGGTGAAAAGGAAAGAAACATACTAAGAGCTAAATCGATAATGTGCACAAGTCTCTTGATGGGCAGGTAGTGTGCGCTTGTTGTGGTATGCAGTCACAGCCTTATCAGCCTCCTCCCTTGATGGGCAGATCACGAAGCAGCAGCCTGCAAAGGTCCAATACAATTGAATCAAACCTTAACTAAGGAACAAAATGGGTAGGACCTACACATCTGTAAATACATATTTACACTACAGTCCAACAAGAAATAAACAAATGGAAAAGGCAACAAAAACCTAAAGTTAAAAATATTCTCTAAGGGAAATTGAAAAAAGATACAATGAGTATTCCAGTTGAATTTGCACATTTAGAACAACACCATATCACTTTTACATAAATCCTTGAGGCCTTCAAGCTTCAGGAGGAGAATGCTAAAACTATTAGAAACCAGAAGCACACTGAAGCAAGTCCCTCCACACAAATTCGAACCAGTCGCAATGTAGAAGCTCCACTCCCCAGGAGTGTTGAAAAAAAACCAAACTCGTACTACAACACAATCAATGGAGTTTTGAATGGCCGTATACCAATAAAATTCTTGAAGCAATGAAGTTCTTGACTAATAAAAACTGTGAATATGTGTGATGTCCCAAAATTTTAGCCAAAATCATACATAAAGCAGAGTATTTTCAGTTATCAGTTGGTATGTACTAAACTACTAACACAGGTGCCTATATTGGGGGGGCACCTTCAACATAGTACCTCGAATCAAAGCCCAGGTCCAACTAAATCTCATGGATTCAACACAATTTTTTGCATAACGGGATCAAAAATAAATAAGAAGCAAAATCCAAAGTATTGGCAGAAGCTAAAACTTCTCACAACAGCAAACTCTGGATCTAACCCTGCAGATACATCAAAAGAGAAGGATGGAAACTGAAGGCAAGCGGCACAGAACATTGCAAGTCTACAACATGGCACGATAGCTTTGGGTACCAAAAGGAGCCAAAGAGTTCAAGTCCCAGCAGTCTTCCAAGCAAACAAAGCAACTTCAAATATACCAACGACTGTAAGATGTTCAAAGCTTTCGTCCACCATAAAGGAAGTCGCATCACAGCACGCATCTGTGCAACACACACAAAGAAGAGGTACCACCAAGTGAACGCATCATATCACCCATTGCACAGGAAGTGCTGGTAAATCAGCGAAATTCCCAGCGAATGGCGAGATCCTCTAGCTTTTCGGCCCCGCAGGAGCACTCACGAACAAGAAAACAACAGCCCTAGCTCCGCGTCAGCGGCATTGCCCCCAAGGCTAGTACTATGTTGAAAAGCTAGTACTAACCTGATTCACTACTGAATCCAAGTGAGTTGACGCACCTTAGTGATTTCTGCACATCCGAGGAGATTGGGGGTGGGGTGGCATCCTTGCTTTGGATTTTTTAAATAGCAGTACAGGTCGGCGTCGATGGAAGGGCCGCACCATCGAAGGGAGTCCGATGGAAGGGCGCAGACTATGGTCGTGGACGGCGGCGAGATGGATGGGGTCGCTGAGGGGAGAGCGGGGAGGGGATCACGGGCGGGGGCGGGATGAACGGGGGAGAATCTGGGAGGCCCTGCTGGCGTGGCCGGGGACTGAGGGAGGTCGCGGATGGGGCTCCCCATCGTGGATCGAGCTTCCACCAGCCCCGGCCACCAGCGCAGAAGCCACGGCCACGCGCCTTCACCTCGGATGGAGCTCTCCCCTGCCTCGGCCAGCAGCGCAGAAGGTACGACCATGTGTCTCCTCCACGGATCGATGTCCCCACGGCCAGCAGTGCAGAAGGGTGGGGGGGAGTGGATCGCGCGCGGGTGTTGATGCGCCGTTGATGGAAGGTCGCGGGATGCGGGGCGGGGTGCGGCCGCCGGCGGGATGCGGCCGGGATGCAGGGCGAGGTGCGGCGGCGGGCGGGATGCGGGCGCGATGCGGGGCAGGGTGCAGCCGCGGGAGGGTGGAGGGAGCGCGGAGGGAGATGCACGCGCGCAGTGCGACGGCAGAACCGTGCGCCACTGGGAACTGTGGACGCCTACGGTAGACACATAATAGTAGTAGAGATTAAACCATCAGAGGTTATCCGTGTAGTATCAGATTTCCCAGATGTGTTTCCCGAGGAGTTACCAGGTATGCCACCTGAAAGGAAGGTTGAATTTGCCATAGAGCTTATTCCAGGCACCGCCCCTATTTCTAAGAGAGCTTATCGAGTGTCCGAACCAGAGTTGGTGGAACTCAAGAAGCAAATTGATGAGTTGTTAGAGAAAGGTTATATCAGACCGAGTACCTCACCTTGGGCAGCCCTAGTGTTGTTTGTGGAGAAGAAGGATGGCACGAAGAGGATGTGCATCGATTATCGAGCTTTGAATGAAGTTACTATCAAGAACAAGTACCCCTTTCCTAGAATTGAAGATTTATTCGATCAGTTGAGAGGAGCCAGTGTGTTCTCAAAGATAGATCTGAGGTTAGGCTACCATCAGCTTAGAATCCGACCCTCAGACATACCGAAGACAACATTCATCACCAAGCATAGATTATATGAGTTCACGGTCATGTCATTCGGTTTGACGAATGCGCCAGCTTACTTCATGTACTTGATGAACACTGTGTTCATGGACTACCTCGACAAGTTTGTGGTGGTATTCATTAATGATATTCTTATATATTCCCAGAATGAGTAAGAGCATGAGGAGCATTTGAGGAAAGTACTTCAGAGGCTACGAGATTGTCAGCTGTATGCCAAGCTTAGCAAGTGCTAGTTCTGGATCAGTGAATTCCTGTTCTTGGGTTACATTATAAACCGAGAGGGATTGGCTGTAGATCCGAAGAAGGTAACAACTATCTTGGACTGGAAAGCACCAAAAGATGTCCGAGGAATCAAGTGTTTCATCAGAATGGTCGGTTATTATCGATGTTTCATTGAAGGTTTCTCCAAGATTGCCAGGCCAATGACAGCCTTGTTGGCAAAAAAAGGTTGAGTTCAAGTGGACCCCAGCATGCCAGAAGTCCTTTGAGACATTGAAAGAGAAGTTGACAACAGCACCAGTGCTGATTCTGCTAGAGGTTGACAAGTTGTTCTCAGTGTATTGTGATGCTTCGTATACCGGACTGGGATGTGTGTTGATGCAGGAAGGGAGAGTAGTGGCATACTTGTCCCGACAGTTGAAGATTCATGAGAAAAATTATCCTACTCATGATCTAGAATTAGCAGCTGTGGTTCATGCATTGAAGACCTAGAGGCATTATCTTTATGGGTAGAAATGTGATATCTAAACGGACCACAAGAGTCTCAAATACATATTCACTCAGTCAGAGTTAAACATGAGACAGCGAAGATGGCTGGAATTGATCAAAGATTATGAGCTGGAGATTCATTATCACCCAGGCAAAGCAAACGTGGTTGTAGATGCTTTGAGTAGAAAGAGTCAAGTTAATATGTTGGCCGCTCACCCAATGTCGTATGAGCTAGCAAAGGAGTTCAAAAGATTGAGCCTCGGATTTCTGAACAACACTCAAGGAGTGACAATCGAGTTGGAACCCACTCTAGAGCAAGACATCAGGAAAGGTTAGAAGGATGATGAGAAAATCAATGAGATCCAGCAGCTGATCAAAGATGGAAAAGGCAAGGAATTCCGTGAGGATGCAGAAGGAGTGGTATGGTTCAAGGATAGACTGTGTTCCCGACATCAAATCGATCCGAGAACTGATTCTCAAATAAGCACATGAGACAGCATACTCTATACACCCCGGTAGTGAGAAGATGTACCAAGACCTGAAGAAAAGATTCTGGTGGTACAGTATGAAAAGGGAGATAGCAGAGTATGTGTCTGTGTGTGATAGTTGTCAGAGGATTAAAGCAGAACATCAGAGACCTACAGGTTTGTTGCAACCGTTGCAGATTCCTCAGTGGAAATGGGATGAGATTAGAATGGATTTCATAGTCAGTTTGCCCCGCACTCGTACTAGTTATGACTCCATCTGGGTAGTAGTGGACCATTTGACAAAGGCGGCCCATTTCATACCATTCAAGACCCCCTACAACAGTGCGGTGTTGGCCGAACTATATATGGCTCGGATTGTGTGCTTGCATGGCGTTCCGAAGAAGATAGTATCAGATAGAGGCACCCAGTTCACCTCTCATTTTTGGTAGCAGTTGCATGAAGATTTGGGCACACACTTGAAGTTTAGCTCAGCTTACCACCCACAGACAGATGGTCAAACAGAGAGAACCAATCAGATTCTAGAGGATATGTTGAGGGCTTGTGCTTTGCAAGATAAGATAGGTTGGGACAAGAGATTACCATATGCAGAATTCTCTTACAACAACAGCTACCAAGCCAGTCTGAAGATGTCACCATTTGAAGCACTCTATGGTAGGAATTGCTGAACTCCATTGCATTGGGACCAACCTAGTGAAAGACAGGTGTTCGGTCTAGATATTTTGCTCGAAGCTGAAGAGAACATCAGAATGGTCCGAGAGAATTTAAAGGCAGCACAGTCCAGACAGCGAAGCTATGCTGACACCTGGAGAAGAAAACTCTGTTTTGAAGTGGGAGACTATGTCTACTTAACGGTGTCACCCATCAGAGGAACCAAAAGGTTTGGAGTCAAAGGCAAGCTAGCACTTCGATATATCGAACTGTTGGGGACTTGTTCTCAAATGCTAAGAGTTAAGAACAAGGCAACATAAAGAGTGTTAAATGTTAAAGTCCTTCGTCCTTCGAAGCATTATGCCCCTTTGGGAAACAATGAGTTTCGGACGAAGGTCATAAGGGACATACCTTCGTAAATATAACAAGTAATGACGAAGGATTCATATAAAGCACGAAATATAATATAAACAACATAAAATCATTTCTATTTTATTAACATGGAAAAATAGAAATGATTTCAAATTACAAGTGTACCTTCGGTCCTGAAAGAAGGTAAAAAGTACAAGCGTGACGCAAAAGCCAATGCCAAGTCAGCGTGAACAGTACGGGAGTACTGTTCATCTATTTATAGACGCGGGACGCAGCCCACGTAAAATTACATCCATGTCCATTACATTCGTTAATGACTTATGGAAATCTGTCAAGGCCCACGTAGTCTTTTCATCTTTAAGTCGGTTCCCCTTTCTGCTATCGCGACGAAGCTTCCCTGCGCACAGCTTCGGCTGTGCATCATCCTTCGTGGAGCTTGGTAATCAGCTCGTCCTTCGTCTGGTACAGGCTTCGTCCTGACCGTACTTCATGTTCATAATTCTGAGTCCGAAGGTACCTGTTCACATAATCCACTTGGAAAACATTGTCAAATCATGTTTTTGAGGACCTTCGGAGGACGAAGGCCCCCAACAGTAGCCCCTCGCAATATTAATTTGTTAATAATAAATTCAGATTGCGATATGGACGAAGGCCTTGAGCCGAAGGTCCGAAAAAACACCTTCCCTTTGCTAGAATAGCAACATTCACTGACAAGTGGGGTCTTTCAGTTTTCAACGCCCTGGGCGTATAAATAAGATCATACCGCAAACTTATTTGGCACACGCTCTTGCCATCTGCTTCGGCCCACTACATTTTTAGCTCTTGTGCACTAAGGTTTGCTGATCTTTTTGTTTTTAAAGCTTCGGCCTTGAAAACAGTTTTTTAGCGCTTCCGAAGATGTCTGAAGGTAAGAAGATCGCTGCCGAGACGAAGCTGAGCCTTGACGAAGAGAAGAACTTGGGGTTCCTTATAGCGATGGCGGAAACCAACACAGAGAAAATCACCAAGGAAATTCTTGAAGGTTTGTCCGAAGATACTGATGACAGCGACAGTTTTGATGTAGAAAGTGGTGGGGAAGAATCCGAAGATCGACCATGGCGACCAAGTCACACGGTTTTCGGGCAGAGCCATATTGATAATATGAGGGGGCGGTATTTTCGAGATATATCTATTGTGAGGGCTGACGCTGGAGAAAAGACTTCTCCCACCCCCGAAGAAGATGAAGTTGTAATTTTCCGAAGCTTTCTCAAGGCTGGGCTCCGATTCCCGCTAAGCAACTTTGTTGTTGAGGTACTAAAAACATTTCAAGTCTACCTTCATCAACTTACTCCCGAAGCTATCATAAGAATGGGAATGTTTGTCTGGGCTGCAAGAAGCCAAGGTTTAGAACCAAATGCTAAAAGTTTTTGCAACATTCATGAGTTGTTGTATGAGACGAAGCCCTAGGGAAAAGAACAATATCACAACAATTTTGGGTGTTACAGCTTCGGTGCCCGCTCCGGGTCAAGCCGCCCTGTGCCAACTTTTCGGAAGAGGTGGCCCGGAGCCTGGATGACTGAATGGTTCTATGTAAAGAATGACTTAACAGCGCAAGAAAATATCAAGAGTATCATTATGCGCCCCATCTGGCAACGCTTCGGACTTCGAAGGCCGAAGGTTGAAATGGATGAAGCGGCCGAGGAATGCCAAAGGGCCTTCGGCGTAATCTGCTCTTTCATTGGGACAAGGGACTTGGTCCAAGAGCACATTGCTTTCAGGGTGTGGCCACTTGCAGAAAAGTGGGAAATGCCGAAGGAGACCATTAAAGATTCCGACGAAGGAGGACTGGTCAGACTGAAATACACATTCAAATATGCAGATAAATTTGTTGAACCTGATGATGACTGGTTGAAAAGCATTGAAACATTAAGTGACGAACTGCTTGGGGCATATTCGAAGGCCGAAAATACTGCGTTATCAGCAGCCTTCGGAGGCCGAAAGAAGAAAAGGCTCAACCGAGTATTCGACGCAGTCGGGTTTGTCTACCCTGACTATCATTATCCGGTACTGGGTCGCAAAAGAAAAATTCCTTCTCCTGCGACAGAAGCTACCACAAGTGCCACTAGTGAGCCAGCGCCGCAAAGGAAAAAGATGAAGGTGCTCACCCACCGAGCGCGCTTTATTGAGCCGGCCATAGTGCCAAAATTTATTGGTGAAGTCTCTTTGGCCTCTGAAGCTACAGAACCAGCTCCAGTGCCGAAGATAGAAGAGAAAACTGAAGCGCTTCTGGTAGAAAAAGCAGAAAAACCGAAGATTGAAGAGCGAAAAATATCGGAAATCTTAAGTCCTTCAGCAACTGTTGAAACAACAAAAAATCAAAAGGGGCCGTCGGTGACCCCAAGAAGAAGAAGAATGGTGAACGTGTTAGACGTTTTGGAGACAATTAAGTCTTCAAGCACAACTCCAAAAGGGACTATTGAAGTTGCTGAAGTGTCTACCGAAGCTGAAGTTGCTGAAGCTTCGAAACAACAACCTGAAGCTGAAGCTGGGCCTTCAGAGCCCACCAAGGAACAATCTTTGGAGACCGAGAAAATATCAGAACCAGCTTTGGTTAAAGAAATTGACACTGCCACCCCCGAAGCTCCTTCCAGCGCACGCGATTACATCGTGCGACATGCTTCGGGGAAGAAATTATCCGAAGAGGAAACATACGAAGCTAACTACTATGCTAGAGAGCTAAAGTATCCGAAGGGGGCGATAGTATTCAATGGGACAAATGAAGATGACTTCCTATACTGCCTCCCTGATAACAAAGAGTTATCCGTCTGCCGGGAGATGGCTAGAAGTATGGGTTTCCCGAAGCTCGAAGCTGGATTGTGTGCTATGACGAAGGAAGATCTCGCACACAGTCTTGCATACAATAGCTTAAAGGTATGGGAATTAGACGCTTGAAAAAAAAAATTTTATTACGTAATTCTTTCTTTTATTCTTATATAGTTTCTTTTTTGTATAGGGTTTAATTCTAAGCAATGCATTAAGAGCACAAAAGAGCGCCGAAGATGAAAGCTACGAAATTGCGTTCAACAATTTACGTTCAGAAGTTATTAAACTGAGAAACGAAGCTCTAGAAAAAGACAAAATTTTGCTTACATTAGTGGACAAAGTAAAAAAGGACGAAGCTGCTGCGCAGATACAGACCGAAGCTCACAAACGCGAGATTAAAGATCTTCAGAAACAACTGGCCCGGGCGAAAGAAGAGCGCATACTTGAAGAGACAAGACGGGAATGCAGCGACCAATGGGCTGATCATTTGGAGGCAACCGTGGAAGAGCTTCGGTCTTCTAAGAAAAAATGCTACGAAAAATCCATGGAATGCGTGAATAAAATTAAAACCAGCTTCGCCAGCGTGGGCGCCTTTTCCAGCGAAGAGAATTTCTCAAGAGGCAATCCCGAAGGTCCACTGGAATGGATTAGTCACGAAGCAGAGGCCTTCGAGGAGATTCTGAGTAGTCGTGGCGACATCTGCGCTTTTTCGGGCGCCAGGGGAATTGCTTCTGTCTTAGAGAAGAAGGGTTGCGGGCATGTAAAATCTTTAGCTCAGTCCGAAGCTGCCTTATCCTTCGAAGACATCAAAGACCCCTCGGTCGAAGCGAGCGTGGTTGGTGGCAAATTCTTTACTGATATCTGGAACGACGGCGGCCGAGGAATGGCGCAAGAAATCATTCAAAGGAGTGAAAAAGGCATCCATGATGCTAGAAAAGTGACAGAAGCTGCTGAAGGGCAAATAGGTATTAATTAGTCGTTCTTATTGTGTTGTAATTTTTATTTCAAACTTTATTCGCGATTTGTAATAGTAATGAAGAAATGTACTCTTCCCTCAGAACCTGCTGGATCGACTGCCGACCCTCACACAAAAGGAGATGACGAGATTAAACGAATGGCCGAAGCTATTATGGATAAAGTTGTTGATCAACTTCTAAATGAGGCCGCCGAAGCAGTATTAAGAGAAGACTAAATGTTATTAGAAAAAACATTGGAAGTGTGATCTTTGTAATATTTTGTACATCTGAATGTAATATACAAGTCTCTTTTCATTATTCAATTCTTTACGATGCATGAAATTCTACATACATACCATTTTTGAGCCTTCGGCGAAAAAACACCTTCCCTTCTTTTCATGCTTCGTGAAGAAAACATTCTCCGTTAAAACTGTTCTGATAAATCATATCCATGCTTCGTGTAAACATTCTCCGAAGCTATTTTCCAAAGATTATCATTGTATTCCCTCGTGACTTTACACAATTTGCTCTTTCTCAAAGCATCCTTTCGAAGGTCGATACTGTGTCCCCTTCTTTTGCCATGTGCAACATGATGTATGATGCTTATGCTATGCAAAATGATGTGATGATGTTATGTCATGCAAATGACATTTGTTCCGAAGATATACACAAAATATATTTGTAAGCTCTCCATTCCCTTAGGAACGTCTTTGGAGCTTCTTCGCCTTTTACTTAGGCGGTATAAGCTCTGCATTCCCTTAGGAACGTCTTTGGAGCTTCTTCGCCTTTTACTTAGGCGGTATCAGCGTTGACTTTTCGCTGTATGCTCTGCATTCCCTTAGGAACGTCTTTGGAGCAAAAAACTTACACTGCGCTCCCTTTGGAACGGCTTTTTGTAACTTCGGCAACTTACTCTGCGTTCCTTAGAACGACTTTTTGTTGCTTCAAAGGATTTTTAATAATTCGAAGGTCCTCCTTGTTACCACAAATATTTAAGCTTCAGCAACTTAAGCCTGTGGAGAAGATAGATTTTCCTCATAACCAACCTTGAAACTATTATATGAAAACTGAAATGTTCTTTATTACACAGAAAATAGAACTTAAACGGAAAAGACTGTTATCAAAGTAGGATATCTGTCAATAAATGTGCTTCGACTCTGGCACAGTACTATTGACTGTGCGAGCTTCAGATTGCTCTCTGAGATCCCTTTGGTGCGGAACATATTGGCTCCCTTCTGGCTGTTGGCCTTGTTGCAGCGGAGGTGGGGGCGGGGGCTGTTGCCATGAAGCTTGAGGTTGACTCGCCGAAGCTACGGAAACTGCAGGGTGGTTGCCCACATATTCCGGGATGTAAGGCTGATGGTACGAAGCAGTATGCATGACCTGCTTCGGCTGTCCCTGTTGCGCTGCAGCTTCTGCTAGCTCCTTTTGTTTCTGGATGGTGACATGGCACATCCTGGTGGTATGGCCCTTGTTCTCACCGCAGAATAAGCAAAATGTCCTCCTTGGTTGATCTCCAAATCTCCCGCCGAAGCCCCTGGGGCCTCTGCCTCTTGGAGCTGGTGGCCGAAAGAAAGTTTGCTGTTGCCCCGAAGCCTGTGAGGAGCACTGCGGCCTGTTCTGCTGACTCCCCTTGTCATCATTTTGAGGCCCTGTTTGGCACAGCTGCTGCTTGTTGAAAAAGCAGCTTATCTGATAAGTTGGTGAAAAGCAGCTTCTGCTTGTTGGCTGCTTTTAGTGTATTCTGAGAAGCAGCTGAACTGATAAGCTGCTGCAGAATCTAGCTGTTTGGCAGAACTTCTGCTTAAATTTGTGAAGAAGCTGAAAATAAGCTGTGCCAAACAGGGCCTGAGTGGAGTTGTGGATGGACCTGACATGCCTCGGATAGAATCTTCCCCCGAAGCCCCTGGTCATCTCAGAAAATCTGAAGGCCTCCTCCCTTCTTTGGCGAAAGTCATTATCAGCACGAATGTACTCGTCCATCTTTTGGAGCAGCTTCTCCAGAGTCTGAGGAGGCTTTCTAGCAAAGTATTGGGCTGCAGGTCCAGGACGAAGCCCCTTGATCATGGCTTCGATGACAATTTCATTGGGCACCGTTGGTGCCTGCGCCCTCAAACGCAAGAACCTTCTGACATACGCCTGAAGGTATTCTTCATGGTCCTGAGTGCACTGGAACAAGGCTTGAGCAGTGACCGACTTCGTCTGAAATCCTTGAAAGCTGGTTAACAACATATCCTTCAGCTTCTGCCATGAGGTGATCGTTCCTGGTCGAAGGGAGGAATACCAGGTCTGAGCAACATTCCTGACGGCCATAACGAAAGACTTCGCCATGACTGCAGCATTGCCCCCATACGAAGACACTGTTGCTTCGTAGCTCATCAGGAACTGCTTCAGGTCTGAGTGGCCGTCGAACATGGGAAGCTGGGGTGGCTTATAGGATGGAGGCCAAGGTGTAGCCTGCAGCTCAGCGGACAAAGGAGAAGCATCATCGAAAACAAAATTTCCCTGATGGAAATTGTCATACCAGTCATCTTCGTTGACGAAGCCCTCCTGATGAAGGTCTTTCTGCTGAGGCCTTCTGTTTTGCTCATCGTGAGTAAGATGGCGAACTTCCTCAGAGGCTTCGTCTATCTGCCGTTGCAACTCAGCTAGCCGGGCCATCTTCTCCTTCTTCCTCTGCACCTGTTGATGTAGCATCTCCATATCCCTGATTTCTTGGTCTAGCTCTTCCTCCTGAAGCGTCGGGCTGACAGCCTTTCTCTTCTGGCTTCGGGCCTCCCGAAGAGAGACGGTCTCCTGGTTGTGGTCCAGCGGTTGCAATGCTGCAGCCCCAGCCGCTGAAGCTTTCTTTGGTGCCATAGCGAAGGTCTACAGCTTCCGAAGGTGTTCAAAAAACTCGAAGTGGAAGTGAGTTCACCGGAGGTGGGCGCCAATGTTGGGGACTTGTTCTCAAATGCTAAGAGTTAAGAACAAGGCAACATAAAGAGTGTTAAATGTTAAAGTCCTTCGTCCTTCGAAGCATTATGCCCCTTTGGGAAACAATGAGTTTCGGACGAAGGTCATAAGGGACATACCTTCGTAAATATAACAAGTAATGACGAAGGATTCATATAAAGCACGAAATATAATATAAACAACATAAAATCATTTCTATTTTATTAACATGGAAAAATAGAAATGATTTCAAATTACAAGTGTACCTTCGGTCCTGAAAGAAGGTAAAAAGTACAAGCGTGACGCAAAAGCCAATGCCAAGTCAGCGTGAACAGTACGGGAGTACTGTTCATCTATTTATAGACGCGGGACGCAACCCACGTAAAATTACATCCATGTCCATTACATTCGTTAATGACTTATGGAAATCTGTCAAGGCCCACGTAGTCTTTTCATCTTTAAGTCGGTTCCCCTTTCTGCTATCACGACGAAGCTTCCCTGCGCACAGCTTCGGCTGTGCATCATCCTTCGTGGAGCTTGGTAATCAGCTCGTCCTTCGTCTGGTACAGGCTTCGTCCTAACCGTACTTCATGTTCATAATTCTGAGTCCGAAGGTACCTGTTCACATAATCCACTTGGAAAACATTGTCAAATCATGTTTTTGAGGACCTTCGGAGGACGAAGGCCCCCAACACGAACCATATCAGATTCAAGCAAGACGTGGAGAAGTGGCTTATCAACTCAGTTTACCAGAGAATCTATCAGCTGTGCACGATGTGTTCCATGTGTCTCAGTTGAAGAAATGCTTGAGAGTGCCAGAAGAGTAGTTGCCAGCAGAGGATCTTGAAGTTCAAGAAGATATGACTTATATTGAAAGCCAACCCAAATTCTGGAGACAGGAGATCGGGTTACCCGGAGGAACACCATCAGGATGTGCAAAGTCAAATGGGGTCACCACTCAGAAGAAGAAGCAATCTGGGAAAGAGAAGATGATTTGAAAGCCATGTACCCTGAGCTCTTTTCTAGCCAGCCCTGAATCTCGAGGGCGAGATTCTTTTAAGGGGCATAGGTCTGTAACACCCTGATTTTGGGGGTATAAAGTTTCTTTCTAATTATCACCCAAAATCATGTGTTACTCTTCTTTTTCTCACTCTAGGCTTTCTCTCTCTAGATTCTTTCTCCCTTTTTCCTTTTTGATTAGAAATAGCTTAAACTAGTGGAGGTTAATTATTTATTTTTGCCAAAACCTTATGAGTCATGACATGTTGCATCATGCTGAGCTTAAAATATTCTTTGAAGTGTTGCACAAGTTTGAATTTATTTGAATTTGAAACCTAGTTTGAATTTAGATTTGAAAACCCTATAGAAAAAGAAATGGAAAAGGAATTAGAAAACTCAGAGAAAAAGAAAAGGGTAAAGCAGCTCAGCCGGCCCAGCCAGGCCGCGCGCCCGCACCGTGTGACTGGCGGACCCCGCCTGTCAGCGGCAGTTCTCCCTCGCGCGCGCCCTCCCTCTCTCGCTCGCTGCCCAGTGGGGTCGATCTGTCGGCGCCCGTTTTTCTCCCCCGCGCTCTCTCTCTCTCTGTCTCGCGGGCCCAGATTGCCAGTTGCCGAGCCGTTGCCCCGCGCACCCCTTTTCTTCTCTCTGCGCCGTGGGCCTGCCCTGTCAGTTTGTAATACCCAAATTATAAAGCTTATAAAAGAGTTGATCTCCTTAGGTGATTTGTCATATACTTTTTGAGACATGTGACTAAACAAAATTAAAAGAGAGTAAATCTTTACTAAAGCACAAAAAGAAAAAAAAACAACCATGCATCATATTGGAGTTTTGTTTGTGCATTTGATAAAATAATAACATGGATAAAAAAAATATTATAATGAGTGGAAGATTTAGATTAAAACATAAATCTGAATTTGGGGATTAAGAACCTATTTTGAATATTTAAGAATGAGAAATGACAAGGGAAGGAGGAGAAAGAAAATATTATACAAATAAAAAATAAATAGATAAATATATTATTCTTAAACTAGGATTTGAATTTGGATACATAGCTCAAATGTGAGGAGCATGACAGAATTCAAACTTAAATAAGAAATCAAGAAAGGTAGAAAAGAAAAGGAAAATAAATAACCAAAATAAAATAAAAGAGAAACTGTTCCTGGGCCGTTTCTTCTCTACTCGGCCCACAAAACACCCCACGCGCGCGCCATCTAGGATGGCCCATTCCGCGTGCAAGCCATCTCTAAGGGACCTCCTCGCGCGTCGGCTGCCAACACGGGCCCATCTGTCAGCCATTGAAAACGGGTTGGGGGCGCGTTGGTGATCGTTCTGTCTCACTGTCGCGTGGGCTAGCGATGTCAATACTTCCCCTTCCCTTACGCGCGCGGCCAGGGCGGTCGCTGGGTCCTCCGATTCTCGTGTGGACGCGCGGGGAGTCCGGGATGCCGCCGTGAATCTCGCCGGTAGCCTCGCCAAATCATTGCTCGCGGTAGGATAAAGCTACCCAGCGCTTTCCCCTCTTTCTCTCCACGCACCGGGGGGGGATCGAGCCTGTCAGCCGCGGTTGACCCCGCCCGGGTGGCCGTTCGTGCGGGCCGTGATGGAGAGAGGGAGGTGCTCGCGAGGCCGCCATTGAATCGAGCTTAGAAGCCCGTCGCGTCCTGAGGATAGTATCTGGGTGCTCGCTGTGGAGGTTGGCGACCGGGGGTCAAGTGTGTGCTCGCCGGAGTCTAGGAACCATGGCGGAGAGGCGCCATCACATGGAACGGGAATTGCTCATTGGAGCGATTGAATCCTGCCCGCGATCCACCTCATGTTGCGGGCTGGGCACCGTCCGACTCGACGAATCAATCCACCAGAGCATCGCGAATCGCTCATCAGTGTCGAACCTCCGCCACGGTGCCGCATCTTGTCGCGGGGCGAGTCCGCTGCCACTCCACCGACGGTGAGTTACCCTTGTACATATTTAACATCACGTCCGCTTCGCGTAGGAGTAGTCTGATTGGATTTTTAGGCCATGAGGCTGTAGACTGCATGCGCCGGCAAGCATCATCGCCGCGGGGCGCTAAGCACCGCCGCTGCCTGGAAGTCAGGTGGGGAAGAAGCACATGCGCCGTGGGATCTGGTTGTGCGGCCTAGATCTTTGGTTGCGTACCGATTCGCTCCCTACACACCTCGGCCGTCGAATTTCCGATGGACGATCAAGATTAGAACAACGAATACCCCTTCGCGAGAGTCGATCCAAACCATGGATGTTAGATCTAGCGGTCGCTGTGTATTTTAAGGAGAGATCTGATCTGCGCCCTCCACCTGTGATCGGGCGGCCAGGGATAGCGGATACCCCTTCGTGGTGTATCATTTGCATAAGAGCCCTCGGGATTCTTCCTAATCAACCCGCAGTCCTCATAGGGTATATCCTGAGTGTTAGGAAATATATGATTTAGGCCCCTGTGTTCCTCTGATTTTAGCGCGCCGTCCAGGGAGCTAAAGAAACAGATAATTAAATATGGGAAATGATTTTTAATACAAAAACAATACTAGAAACTTGTATAATTGATATTAAATTCATTTTAACTCCAAATTAATTAATTCCAGTGGCATTAATTCTGTTTTAATATTGTTTATCACTTAGTAAATTTGTCTAGTCATGAAACTTGAACTAAAATTATTCACATGAGTTATGCTATTCCAAGTACTTGATAACTTCAGAAATTCATAACTTAAAACCTATAACTCCAAAATTAATAATTCCTGTTCCTGTGATCTTATTTCAATATGTAGATTATTAATATGTACTTTGAATATATGTTTGGTGTAATGTTAATTTTGCCTATACACTGTTTGTTTGCATTGCTACGACTAGTGCGAGGTCACGAGTCACCTGAAGATCATCCTGGTACCTGGATTCTCAAGGCCCAGGCAAGTTGTGCCCTTGATCACTTCTTTTTACCCAGCCATGTTCTGATTAATCATAATGATCTGCATAGGTTAATTTTGATGGGACCTAATAGGTTACCCTAGTTTGATTATCTTTATACCTTGTTTACCCCTGAACCTTTTTGGGTAGTACTTGCTAGTGCTTTATGTGGTTTTGGGTATGAAGATACAATATTCATGATCATACTTTTATTATCAGTTGTTATTTACTGTTCATGTTAAGATCATTATGTTAATTGGAACATGGAGCGACCACCCGGGAAAACAGTGCTACCACAAGGGAGGAATGGGACCCCTTGGCTGATTAATTAGGAAAGCTAGTGGAAGACTACCTTACCCGAAAGGGGCAAGGGCAGTAGGGGAGTGGTCAGTGTAGGGAGGCCCTCGGGAGGATTTTGCTGCGATGGCGGTCCTGCAAGGGATTCCTGCATTGGAACTTCCTATAAACTGTAGCGGGTTTTCGGAAGCTAGTGGAACTTTGTAAAGGCCTCGTAGTGGATCCCTAGCCATTCACCTCGGAAGTGTCTAAGGGCCTTGCAAACCCTGGCGACATGGGATACACGACTTGTGGGTAAAGATGCGCAACCTCTGCAGAGTGTAAAACTGGTATACTAGCCGTGCTCACGGTCAAGAGCAGCTCGGACCCTCACATGATTAAATTATGGAACTAAATTCAATTTGTCATATGCATTGCATTGCAGGTGGTGTTGTTACTTTTGATCTATTACTTAATTGGGTTTGGTATTTACTTATACTTAGTAACTGCTAATAAAATTTTGACCAACTTTAAAAGCAATGCTCAGCTCTAACCATCTTCTTTGGTAAGCCTTACACTTCACGTGAGCTCCCCCCCTTTGGCGAGTTCATGCACATTATTCCCCACAACTTGTTGAGCGATGAACGTATGTGAGCTCACTCTTGCTGTCTCACATACACCACAGGTCAAGACCAGGTACTGCAGGATGATGCTCATGGAGGATGCTGTGATGAGTTCGTGAGAGGTCTAGGTCGTCGTCTCCCAGTCAACTTTGGGTTGCTGGACCGTTGTCTCCTTATAATGTAATTATTTATTTTGTATAGAACTCCTGTTATATATAAAGTTGTGACATTCGATCCTGTGCCACTATACATCATATGTATGAGACTTGGTCCCAGCATACCTGGTGTTTATGTTAACCCCGGGTTTTGGACCCCTAAAATCCGGGTGTTACAGAAGTGGTATCAGAGGAATGTTGACTGTAGGACGAAACCTAGATAGAACTGGACAACCCTTGTCTACTTACCTCTGCTACTCTGATTCTTTCTAAACTTATCTTAATCTTTTCTCATCTAATTCCGCTTCACTCTGATTATTCTTACCTTTCATTTCTAAAGACAAATGTGGATTTCACACTTTGAAATCCTGTGCCCAAATTGACTTTAGAAATAGGAGACCTACTCCCAGGAACAAAAACAAAACTATTTTTATGGTTATCTGTGCACTTGAATGTCTGTTCTTATGATACTTGTCTGATTTGGATCTTTGATTGAGTGTGATGGGTTGTGGAGTAATGTCCACAATTACATCTGCATATGTATATATGAAAGAAAAAAAAATGCTTATAAAAATGATAACTAGAAAAACTAGATTATCTCTCATTAAAATATCTAGCCTAACAATATCCATCTTATCTCAAAAGATCCTAACTTATCCTAATCAAAATATATTTAGCTTCACAGATCCATTCTTATCTTCAAAGAATCTATATTATCTTATCTTTGCTTATCTCACCTCGGAGTAACAATCATGATCCAATCCAAATTAATTAGATCTTATCTAGTTCAAGCTAGTCACACCAATCTAACCTAAATCTGATCTAATCTAAAGTGACTTATCAAACATGTTAGATAATACTGATGAAATAGATTAGACTCTACTCCTATAAGAACATGTCTTAACTTAGTTCACCCTGCACTAAATTAAGAACGACAGACCAACTTGGCCATATGCAACTACCTTAAACCATCCGATAGTTGCATAACCCCTCGATTTTAACCTAGCAAGAGATTCTAACCTACCTACATCATATAATCCATCCTATCCCAAAAGATTCTAACATGTATCCTACCCTAGTAGATCGACCTAACCTAAACTAGACTAACCTGGTCATATCCAACCTAATCTAGATTTTTATCTAATCTATTATGATCTAATCTAGAGTAAGTTACTTAATGCTGGTAGAAAGGATAAGGCCATACTCCTAAACCACTTAAGCCTAATTTGGAGACTTATATCAACTTGGCCATACACAACAACTCGATCTATATAACAAGTTACATAACTTACCCAATCAATAGAGTCTTAAAGGATTGCATAATCTATCAACCACCACCTGACATCAAATCAGATTTTGACCTATATCATGTAGTCTATCTTACCACATATATCTTAACCATATGTCCTTAACTCGGATGGCAACTCCAAGAAGAAAGGCCAAAGGAGATCAACCACGTCAAAGAAGGATAAGCATCAACTCAAGACTTCAAAGATCAAGTTGAATCGCCAACGGAGTCAAGATCCACAATCTTGGATGGAGTCTTTCCTCACCCTACCCTTTCTTAACCAAACTTCTCTATGCTTTAAAGACATCTTTTACCATACACAATAGAGTGGATATACATACCCAAGCTTTTATAACCACTATCTAAATAATATGAAACTTCTCAATTCCTAAACTAACTAAAAGTTAAAGGCTAAACTATAAATAAAGCTTTTTACATCCCTGTCCTTACAAATCTCGGGGACGAGATTCTTTTTAAGGGGGGTAGGATTTGTAATACCCAAATTATAAAGCTTATAAAAGAGTTGATCTCCTTAGGTGATTTGTCATATACTTTTTGAGACATGTGACTAAACAAAATTAAAAGAGAGTAAATCTTTACTAAAGCACAAAAAGAAAAAAAACAACCATGCATCATATTGGAGTTTTGTTTGTGCATTTGATAAAATAATAACATGGATAAAAAAAATATTATAATGAGTGGAAGATTTAGATTAAAACATAAATCTGAATTTGGGGATTAAGAACCTATTTTGAATATTTAAGAATGAGAAATGACAAGGGAAGGAGGAGAAAGAAAATATTATACAAATAAAAAATAAATAGATAAATATATTATTCTTAAACTAGGATTTGAATTTGGATACATAGCTCAAATGTGAGGAGCATGACAGAATTCAAACTTAAATAAGAAATCAAGAAAGGTAGAAAAGAAAAGGAAAATAAATAACCAAAATAAAATAAAAGAGAAACTGTTCCTGGGCCGTTTCTTCTCTGCTCGGCCCACAAAACACCCCACGCGCGCGCCATCTAGGATGGCCCATTCCGCGTGCAAGCCATCTCTAAGGGACCTCCTCGCGCGTCGGCTGCCAACACGGGCCCATCTGTCAGCCATTGAAAACGGGTTGGGGGCGCGTTGGTGATCGTTCTGTCTCACTGTCGCGTGGGCTAGCGATGTCAGTACTTCCCCTTCCCTTACGCGCGCGGCCAGGGCGGTCGTTGGGTCCTCCGATTCTCGTGTGGACGCGCGGGGAGTCCGGGATGCCGCCGTGAATCTCGCCGGTAGCCTCGCCAAATCATTGCTCGCGGTAGGATAAAGCTACCCAGCGCTTTCCCCTCTTTCTCTCCACGCACCGGGGGGGGATCGAGCCTGTCAGCCGCGGTTGACCCCGCCCGGGTGGCCGTTCGTGCGGGCTGTGAGGGAGAGAGGGAGGTGCTCGCGAGGCCGCCATTGAATCGAGCTTAGAAGCCCGTCGCGTCCTGAGGATAGTATCTGGGTGCTCGCTGTGGAGGTTGGCGACCGGGGGTCAAGTGTGTGCTCGCCGGAGTCTAGGAACCATGGCGGAGAGGCGCCATCACATGGAACGGGAATTGCTCATTGGAGCGATTGAATCCTGCCCGCGATCCACCTCATGTTGCGGGCTGGGCACCGTCCGACTCGACGAATCAATCCACCAGAGCATCGCGAATCGCTCATCAGTGTCGAACCTCCGCCACGGTGCCGCATCTTGTCGCGGGGCGAGTCCGCTGCCACTCCACCGACGGTGAGTTACCCTTGTACATATTTAACATCACGTCCGCTTCGCGTAGGAGTAGTCTGATTGGATTTTTAGGCCATGAGGCTGTAGACTGCGTGCGCCGGCAAGCATCATCGCCGCGGGGCGCTAAGCACCGCCGCTGCCTGGAAGTCAGGTGGGGAAGAAGCACATGCGCTGTGGGATCTGGTTGTGCGGCCCAGATCTTTGGCTGCGTACCGATTCGCTCCCTACACACCTCGGCCGTCGAATTTCCGATGGACGATCAAGATTAGAACAACGAATACCCCTTCGCGAGAGTCGATCCAAACCGTGGATGTTAGATCTAGCGGTCGCTGTGTATTTTAAGGAGAGATCTGATCTGCGCCCTCCACCTGTGATCGGGCGGCCAGGGATAGCGGATACCCCTTCGTGGTGTATCATTTGCATAAGAGCCCTCGGGATTCTTCCTAATCAACCCGCAGTCCTCATAGGGTATATCCTGAGTGTTAGGAAATATATGATTTAGGCCCCTGTGTTCCTCTGATTTTAGCGCGCCGTCCAGGGAGCTAAAGAAACAGATAATTAAATATGGGAAATGATTTTTAATACAAAAACAATACTAGAAACTTGTATAATTGATATTAAATTCATTTTAACTCCAAATTAATTAATTCCATTGGCATTAATTCTGTTTTAATATTGTTTATCACTTAGTAAATTTGTCTAGTCATGAAACTTGAACTAAAATTATTCACATGAGTTATGCTATTCCAAGTACTTGATAACTTCAGAAATTCATAACTTAAAACCTATAACTCCAAAATTAATAATTCCTGTTCCTGTGATCTTATTTCAATATGTAGATTATTAATATGTACTTTGAATATATGTTTGGTGTAATGTTAATTTTGCCTATACACTGTTTGTTTGCATTGCTACGACTAGTGCGAGGTCACGAGTCACCTGAAGATCATCCTGGTACCTGGATTCTCAAGGCCCAGGCAAGTTGTGCCCTTGATCACTTCTTTTTACCCAGCCATGTTCTGATTAATCATAATGATATGCATAGGTTAATTTTGATGGGACCTAATAGGTTACCCTAGTTTGATTATCTTTATACCTTGTTTACCCCTGAACCTTTTTGGGTAGTACTTGCTAGTGCTTTATGTGGTTTTGGGTATGAAGATACAATATTCATGATCATACTTTTATTATCAGTTGTTATTTACTGTTCATGTTAAGATCATTATGTTAATTGGAACATGGAGCGACCACCCGGGAAAACAGTGCTACCACAAGGGAGGAATGGGACCCCTTGGCTGATTAATTAGGAAAGCTAGTGGAAGACTACCTTACCCGAAAGGGGCAAGGGCAGTAGGGGAGTGGTCAGTGTAGGGAGGCCCTCGGGAGGATTTTGCTGCGATGGCGGTCCTGCAAGGGATTCCTGCATTGGAACTTCCTATAAACTGTAGCGGGTTTTCGGAAGCTAGTGGAACTTTGTAAAGGCCTCGTAGTGGATCCCTAGCCATTCACCTCGGAAGTGTCTAAGGGCCTTGCAAACCCTGGCGACATGGGATACACGACTTATGGGTAAAGATGCGCAACCTCTGCAGAGTGTAAAACTGGTATACTAGCCGTGCTCACGGTCAAGAGCAGCTCGGACCCTCACATGATTAAATTATGGAACTAAATTCAATTTGTCATATGCATTGCATTGCAGGTGGTGTTGTTACTTTTGATCTATTACTTAATTGGGTTTGGTATTTACTTATACTTAGTAACTGCTAATAAAATTTTGACCAACTTTAAAAGCAATGCTCAGCTCTAACCATCTTCTTTGGTAAGCCTTACACTTCACGTGAGCTCCCCCCCTTTGGCGAGTTCATGCACATTATTCCCCACAACTTGTTGAGCGATGAACGTATGTGAGCTCACTCTTGCTGTCTCACATACACCACAGGTCAAGACCAGGTACTGCAGGATGATGCTCATGGAGGATGCTGTGATGAGTTCGTGAGAGGTCTAGGTCGTCGTCTCCCAGTCAACTTTGGGTTGCTGGACCGTTGTCTCCTTATAATGTAATTATTTATTTTGTATAGAACTCCTGTTATATATAAAGTTGTGACATTCGATCCTGTGCCACTATACATCATATGTATGAGACTTGGTCCCAGCATACCTGGTGTTTATGTTAACCCCGGGTTTTGGACCCCTAAAATCCGGGTGTTACACAGTTCCGCCCCCTCCGCGCTCGCCGTGGACCGACGCGTACGCACTCGCGCATGTCGCCGGATTTCTCGGCCACGACGCTCGCCCACGCGCCCAGCTCCCTTCTTAGAGCCCCGCGCACACCCCTCACCTCATTTCGCTCAGCTTCACCCTCTCTCGCGCTCTGCCCACTCCGCCAGCCGCAGCCGGAGACCCGCGCCCGCGTTCCCGGCCATCCAGCTCGTCGGAGACCGCTCCAAGCCTCCCCGAGCTTCACCCTGAGGTGAGACACCGGTCCCCTTGCCCAATTTCCCCTATTGCACCCTGTGCTAGGCCAATTTCGCCTTCGCCGGTGCTCGGCCGCGGTAGCCCGCCGTGCTCGCTCAGTGGCTGGCCGATTTAGCCCGGTCTAGTTCCCTGGCGTTAGTCCCTAAGGTGCCTCTGCCTCTGCTGAAGTTAGCCCAGGCCTTAGCGCGCCTTAAGTCCCCTCCTCGTGGCCGGAATGGCTCAGCAGAGTTACTTCGGCCCGCCCGAGGCTTCCTCACCGCTGTTCTCCCCTATCTGACCTGTGGATTCATGGCCTCGTCGCCGCCATTGAGTTTGCCGTGGTGTTCTCTCCCTCTCTGCCTAACTCCGGCGACCCCGGAGCCACCCTAGCTCGCGCCAGCCTCAACTCCGGTGACCTCACCACCGCGGAGAGGAGCGGCGCTGCCTGCAGCCGTCTGTTTCCCTCTGGTCTGATCCCCTCCATTCGATTCAGATCGAACGGCTCAGATCACGGATAAAGCTTCGCGCACGCGCGCCCTGCCGCCCTGGCCCGCCTGTCAGCACCCAAACCCTCTGGCGCTGGGCCTGCTCGGTCAGCGCGCTCTCACCCTTTGTCGCTGACACTCCTTGGCCCGCCTGTCAGCGCTCGTCCGCTCGCGCGCGTGCACCCTCGGCCGCAGATCTAATCTTAGCCGTTGGTTTTAGATCTGACGGTTAGATTCACCCGATACCCTTTCGCACGGTAGTTTTCTTAAAGAGACCCTTGGTTTAATGGAAATCAAACTGCCGTCCCTGGTTTTCGCGCGCAGGCCCCTGTAATCTTGCAGATTTAGCCCTGGACTTTTAAATATTCACAGAATTAGCCCTAATTTCATATTTTGAATTCCCAAACTTTTTTATTTCATAACTTTTGCATATGAACTCCAAATTTAGTGATTCAAATTGCAAAATGTTCATAGAATTATGCTCTGTTTAAATAAAATGGTTTCACTTACTGTCTGCACATTCTAATTTTTATGATTGAATATGAACTAATATAGATGTAGTTTTATTTATTTAATAAAAGGAGAACCTTAGAGATTTAATCATGTTTAAACTTGTGAGATTAATGATAGGTATTGCATGAGTTCATCTCTGTTCTAAATTATAGGTCACAATAAAAATAAATTGATCTATGACTATGTACTTGTAAATAACACTTAGGGAAATAATAATCTATTTTCAAATAAAGTTAATGTATGCCATAGTTTATGTTATACTTTGAATTCATTATCCCTTATGTAGTATTATGTCTTTTTAAGATGTGTTCCAATGTTTGTACATGTTTGGTGTGATGTTCATTTGTACTTTCCAAATGTATTGAATGCATGCTCGCTTTATTTAGACAACGAGCAGTCCAAGGTTCCTGAGTGTGCTGTTGGAGACCTCCCTAAGCAACCACCTGCACTACAAGAAACTGATAAATATTTGTGGGTAAAATTAAGAATGTGGGTACCCACATTCTTACTTGAGTTAAGTTCATGAGTTATGTTAAGAACGTGGGTACCCACGTTCTTAAGTTAAGTTCGTGGGTCCTGGATAAAACCGTCGAACTTAACGAGTTAGGAACGTGGGTACCCACATTCTTAAGTTAAGTTCGTCGGGCTTGTGGACACCGTCGAACTTAATCCTGAAAACCTAGATCCAAAAATCCCACGCGCGCGCGGCTCTAAATCTCACCCTGTCTCATCCCGCGCACACGTGCTCCTCTCTCACCAGCGCCAGGCCTCGCCTCCGCCGCGCCACCGCCGCCAGCCCGCGCCGCTGCTGCGCCACCTCGAGATTTAAGCAGGCGCGGGCCTCGTCCGTCGCGCGCTCGTCCGTCGTGCCCTCGTCCGCTGCGCGTGGCTCACCTTCGAGGCGCTCCGCAGCACGTACCAGCGCCAGGAGACCTCCGCCGGCGTCCGCAACCGCCATGACCTCCTCGCCTCTAGCCAGATGCTCTCTGTCGGCCACTGGCTCCACCGTGAGGTCCGCCTCGTCGGCGACATCCCCGGCGTCCTCGTCAGCGACGCCTTCTACTACCACGTCGAGATCTGCGTCGTCGGCCTCCACACCGCGCCTCAGGCCGGCATCGGCTACATCCCCGGTAGACTCCTCGACGTGGGCCAGTCCATCGCCACGAGCATCGTCTCCTCCGGAGGGTACCTCGACGACGAGGACACCGGCGACGTCCTCGTCTATACAGGCAGCGGCGGCCGCCAGCGCAACCGCGTGAACCACTCCGCCGACCAAACGCTCGAGCGTGGCAACCGGTGCCACGACGTCGACCAAGGTCCCACCGCAAGGTCTAGTCTACGACGGCCTCTACAGGGTCGTTAGCTCCACTTTCGACCCCTAATGTGTTCCTTCAGTTTGTGTTGTGCGTCAATGAGGACGAATCGTTCCCTCACCTGATGGCTGCCATGGAGACCATCCCAGCCATGCGTGAGCTGAGCATCGATTATGGAATTGATGAGGAGTTGAGTGCAAGCTGATGTTGGTTCTGAGGCAACAGTGTGGCGAAGGCTTACTGGACTTTTTAGATGGCAGTGTCAGCGAGGAAGTTTTTGGGGATAACCATACATGATACCTTGGTTTAGTTTTGTGCTAGTTTGCACCCTCAAAATAGTTAGTTCTAGCTCTGAGAGTATCAAAAGGTGCTCACATTTCTGTTGTTGCCACTAATCCTTACTTTAGTTATAGAGCTTACCTGCAAAAGGCATGTTGTTCTTTTACTAGTGTTGTGCTAGTATGATTAATGGCTATCACAAAAAGACTATTTAGCAACTGTGTATTGTGGATGTTTATGAACTAATCTTTTGTGGTAGTTACATGAATGAACGACTACTTTATATAGGGGTTTGTTTGGCTTGTGCAAAACCCTCAATCTGGACAATTCACATGCATATTGAGTCATTTGTGAGCAAGAGTCACTTGATTGGTAGCCTTGAGATGGTTTATGAACTGTCATGTTTACTTAGATACAATGTTGTTTGAATCATGTTGATGAAGAGACTATAGATAGATTCCAGGTGTAGTCCTGACCCAGTGACTCTTGATGATAGGACGTACTCTCTCTATTATAAATTATATCTGTTATAAATTGTAAGATGTTTTGGTGTTTTTGTAGATACATAACTTTTAGTACACACTCATATATACCCTATATCTAGTATATCTAGGTAGATAGGAAAACCAATGTATTTAGAAAAGGCAAACTGTTCTATAATTTTAAACGGATGGAGTACATCCATTTAACTAGTATAGTCTGTTTTTTAGGAGGATGGAGTTGCTGTTTAACTGAGGCATCCAGAAATTTTATGTGACGACAGCGCAACAGAAAAGCTGGTAGGTGTAAATAATAACTATCTATTCTTAATTAACTTGTGACTCATTTATAATTAACATAAATTGTTTTGTAGACTCGTTATGCCGAGGAGGTTAGGAGGAAAGCAGGAGACGATGATCTGCAATTCACTCCCCTGCGCCATATGAGTTTGAAGACCATATGAGGTATTTGTAGCTATGAAGTGAATCAATATGTTCTTGTGCTTTTGAATTGAATGTCACCCTACCAAATATATTCTTGAATCGCAGTTGTTCAGAGGGAATAAGGGTTATCCTTCCATCTAAACTGCATATGAAAGCAGAGGTTGATATTGCTAAATTGTGGATAGACAAATGTCAGGCCTATTTGAGACCAAGCTGCAATAAACATGCATTTGGAGACTTTCTTAAAGTTGATGATATCAAGGTTCACAAAATCTGGCTTAGTAATATGAAGAATTGTTTGTAGTGAGATACTTACCCTTTGTTCTTCATTATATCACAGGATTTAATCAATCAGCCTGCAAATTTGAAAGTCATTCTTGACACTTCAGAACTTAATTCTGTTCTCAACAATATTGAAAAATGGGAACATAGTTCATTAAGTCTACTCAATAATTTTAGAACCTTACTTCATTTGAATAGTATTGGCTCTACAGTTGACACACTTCAAAGAAAATTGGAGGAGCTGCAAGGTAAAATGAACACAGAAATAGAAATTGGATTATCTCTTGGTTTTGAGTTAAAGGTTCTTTGGGAACTGAAGGATTCTTCGTTGATGCTAAGATGGATATTGAATGCACTGTCTCTATGTTGTATGATTCCTTTATTGTAGGTTAGGACTTTTTTTAATATATACATGAGTTTCTGGGAAAATTATTTTGGACTTCTTTTATCTCCATACTATTGATGCGCAGTTTTCCTGCGTATTCTAGAAAAAAGTTTCTGGGAAAATAGCTGTCACATTCTTGCTCACTGAGTTTAAAGTTTGATTTGCTGTCTTAAGCTGTTGTATCTTCACAAGGTTGTTTCTTGCTTTGAAACTTGCTTTTTCAATAGCCATAAATGTGTTGTGAACCCGCAAAGCAAAGCAACTATTGTCCATGTTTGCAAATAGCTAAATTTAATCTTTCAGGATGTTGATAGATTAATTGAAGAAGCAGTCCACCTTCCTTCTTCCTTAGCAGATTGTTCTTTGGTTACATTGTTGATGAGGGCATTGTGTTGTCTAAGAAAATCACTTACTTTGCTTCCTCGTTCTGGAACATATGCAAAATCCAAATTGGAAGATGTTGAAAATATTCTAGCAGAATTCAAGGTTAGTGTTTTGAAGTGATCTGCCTTTTCTGTTTGCCATGCACTTGGTTTTGCTATAATTCATTTTAAGTTATTATTTTTGCCCATCTCAGGAGGTTGATGTTCCTTGTCCTATCATGACTGCCAAGCTGGAGGATGCTGTAAACAATCATAAGTAAGATAATTTTATCCAAAATTTGTATGCTAGTCATCTCAGCAATGTTTTCAGATTGGCTGATCGATTCTGATCGTCAGAGGGGAGATCAGCCGACTAATCATGATTAACCGACGATCAGTTCGATTAATCGACTGGGCAGTTGGGCACTAGGGACTGGGGAGTTGTTTGAGAGCCTCAGGCATTTGCCACATTTCTCAGTAGGCAATAGGCATATTATAGAATACAGAGATAAATCAAGAGCCCTGCTATGTGCCTGACGCGTGGGCTGTGGACGATTTAGTGGGCTGCAGTGGAGTGGGCCAAAACGAACATAAAAAAACAAAATGGTCCAAAATTGATATTTTCCAAACGTAGACGAACTGATCGTCTGCGATCTGATCGGACAACTAATCACGATTAATCGACGACTAATCGGATGATCAGGTTTCTGGTCGCTCTAATCGCGTCGTTGCTGCTTATTGAATGTGTGCTACCGATCAGTCGATTAATCGCGACTAATCGGACGATCTGAAAACACTGCATCTCAGATTTTTTGGAGGAAACATGGAAGTTTGAACCTTTTGTATGTGTGAATTGTCAGTTCAGATATGTTTTAGGGTCATTACTTTCTTCCTAGATTATCTTACTTCAAACTTACCATTGTCATCTGTACTTTTCTCATGTAATAGTATATCCCCCCTTTCAGTTCATGGATAGAGCAATGCAACACCTTATTCATGCTGTCTGATGGCCAGTCGTGGGCTATGCTGCAAAGTCTCAGAATACATGCCATTACTTTAGATTTGCAATGTAGCAGATGACACAGTGAGCTTTGGCCTTTCGAAGATTACGTGCTAGTCCTTATTCTTTTGAAACTGTATCTTTTTAGGACAATGGGCAGTCTGTTGCATTTGATTGCCCTGAGATGGATAAAGTTGTTGATGAGGTTAAAAACGTTGAAGAGTGGCTCAATCAGTGCCACCATACTCTACTTCTAGATGGAAATAATAGTTCTTTGCTCTCCATACTTGTAAAGGTTTGTTTCTATTTCAAGGTTTCCTCTGTCAGTTCTTTTGCTTGAAAAATACTTTTGACCAATTTATTTCTACTTTCAGATAAGAGGATCATTGGATGATGTTTGCACGTTATATGCTGAGGATTGTGTGAACTTATGTATTTGGACTTGTGTGAATTTGTGATATGTACATATATCAATGTGTTTAAAATCTGTATTGTATGTGATATTCTGTGTTGCATGTGATATTATGTGTGTCTAATTTTTCATTTCTGTATTTTTAATTTTTTCTGGAAAAGGGTTAACGTTAAGAACGTGGGTACCGTCGAACTTAATGTGCAGCCCTCGTCTACCCACGCAGGACCCATATGTTCGACGGCCACGTGGCCCCGTCGAACTTAAATTTAAGAACGTGGGTGCCGTCGAACTTACGGGGAAAAAATCGACGGTCCCCATCAAACTTAAAAACCCACGTTCTTAATGTTAAGTTCGACGATACCCACACGTTCTTAATGTTAAGTTCGTCGGGGCCGTCGAACTTACTTCTCTAAGTTCGTCCAAAAATCGTCGTCGGCTATATTCGTCGGTAAACCCACATTCTTATGGTAAGTTCGACGGCCTATTACATTAAGTTCGACGGGTTTTCACCCACGTTCTTTAATCAGTTTCCTGTAGTGCTGGTGAAGGCAAGTGTCCTCTGACCCATTATGTCCTACATACTTTATGATTCACTGTCCCGCATTACTTTATGAAACCTAAGGATTGACTAGTCTGTATTCACTTATCCTTGTTTACCTTTTGGGTTACCATGGTTAGCATGTTTTTATTGCCTTAACTAAATCAATGAACATGATGTGAACATTTACGATACGATAATGTTATCCTAATTATGATGATTCTGTGATACCTTAGGGGGCTCAGGCCTTTTTCCTGAGTACCTCTCCGTAGGCACATGTTCGTGGAGTGACCACTCGGGATAATAGTACAACCATGAGGGTGGAATGGGACACCCTTAGCTGATTAATTAGATCAACCTGGGGGTGTAGTTGGCTTTGCCGGAGGGCCGTCAATGGGGGCCGGGGTGTAGTGCTCGCTCTGCTAAGGTTGGGGTGCAGAGGTTCTTTCGATTTGGTTTTGTTAGTCACCCACCTAGGGGAGGTGTACTGCGTTTGTACGACTGGCGAAACCTAACGAGCAACTATGCACTAGGGGAGTCTTTGTAAAGGCTACATATTGTATCCCTGGCCATTCACCTTGGTAGTGAAGATCGGGTCTGTACAACCCAGGCTGGAAAGGGATCACGACTTGTGGGTAAAGTGTACAACCTCTGCAGAGTGTTAAAAACTGGTATATCAGCCGAGCTCATGGTTAAGAGAAGCCTTGGGATTCTCTTTGATTAGAAGAACTTTGGATACTTTTATGATGATGATTAACAATGATGTTATAAAATCTGATCTCTGGTATTTCCTCTTTTGAGGAGGTACTTCCGGGTAATAACTGGGATATTTACTAAAACTTGGCTCTACTAATAATAATAAATACTTGACCAACTAAAAGCAACTGCTTAACCTCAACTCCATATACAGCTAGTCCACTTTAGCCAAACGGGACATTTGCTGAGTACTTTGATGTGTACTCACCCTTGCTTTACACACCACCCCCACCCCAGGTTATCCCCATTGTACTCAATGCTCAGGAGGTGATGCTGACAACATGGATGACTTCGAGGAGTTCCAGGAATACGACGAGTTCTAGTTCTCTCTTAGTGGCAAACCCCCAGTCAGCTGCCTGTGTAGGCTTAGCATCTACGTTTCGTATTTCCGCACTTTGATAATTATGTTGAACAATGGTTATGTATTAGACTCTGTGGATGTCTTGAACATCTTGATGTAATAAAGTACCTTTCTGCTATTTATTTCGAGCATTGTGTGATGATGTCCAATTATGTAATCGTTGTGTACGTGAGTTTCTGATCCTGGCACGTACATGGTTCGCATTCGGTTTGCCTTCCAAAACCGGGTGTGACACTGTGGAGTAGCTTAGTACCCAGAGATTTGTGGAGCTCTTTCCAAAATTTGGATACAAATTGTGGTCCGTGGTCCGACACTATTGTTTTTGGAACCCCATGTAAACTGAGAATGCGAGCAATGTATATCTGGGCATAGGTGATGACCGGGTAAGATGTCTTGACCGGTAGAAAATGGTCTATCTTCGTAAGCCGATCAATTATAACCCAGATAGAGTCAAAACCTTTGGCCGTCTTGGGCAATCCCACAATGAAGTCCATACTAATATCCTCCCATTTCCATGTTGGGTTGGGCAAAGATTACAGTGGTCCAGCGGTCTTCATATATATTGCTTTGACACATCTGCAGGTGTCACATCTTGCCACATAGCATGCAATCTCAATCTTCATTTTGTCCACCAATAGTGTTGCTTTAAGTCTTGATACATCTTAGTACTTCCAGGATGAATGTAATATCGACTAAGATGAGCTTCATCCAAAATTTGTTGGCGGACCTCAGCATCTTTAGGCACAACTATGCGATCATTGAACCATAGTATTCCTTGGTCATCTTTTCTGAAGCATTTAGCTTTGTCGGCTTCTATTTTCTCATGAATGTGCTTCATACCCTTGTCAGTTCTTTGGGCATCAATAATTCTCTGTAGAAGTACTGACTCAAGCTTTAATTGTGTCAAAGTTCCATGTTGTATCATACCCAGGTTTAAGTTTTCCATTTCTTGACATAGTGTGGTTTCAGGGATACTCATTGTAAGACAATGACTGGAAGCTTTGCGACTTAGTGCATCTGCCACCACATTGGCTTTTCCGGGGTGATAATGGATTTCTAAATCATAATCTTTAATCAGCTCAAGCCATCTTCTCTGCCTCATGTTCAGTTCTGACTGGGTAAAGATATATTTCAGACTTTTGTGATCCGTGTATACATGACATATATTTCCCAGTAGATAATGATGCCATATCTTAAGGGCATGAACAACTGCAGCTAGTTCCAAATCATGAGTTGGATAGTGCTCCTCATGCCGGCGTAGTTGTCTTGAGGCATAAGCTATGACTCCGCCCTCCTGCATTAGGACACATCCGAGACCACTGCCTGATGCGTTACAATACACATCAAAAGGCTTCTCTATACCTAGTTGAGCCAATACCGGAGCAGTGGTTAATAACACCTTCAGCTGCTCGAAGGCTTCACTGCATTTTGAGGACCAGTCAAACTTTGTATCATTCTTCAATAAACCTGTGATAGGTTTAACAATCTTGGAGAAATCCGGGATGAACCCACGGTAATATCTAGCTAGTCCAAGGAAGCTTCGAACTTGATGTACTGTTGTTGGCGATTTCCATTCTAGAATCTCCTGGACTTTGCTGGGATCGACCGCAATTCCTTTTGCAGATAATACATGTCCTAGAAACTGGATTTCTTCCAACCAAAACGTGCATTTGCTGAACTTAGCATATAAGTGGTGCTACCTTAAGCGCGTTAGCACGATCCGCAAGTGCTTAGCATGCTCCTCTTCATTTTTGAAATAGATCAGGATGTCATCAATGAAGACCACCACAAATTTATCCAACTTGGGCATAAACACCGAGTTCATTAAGTATGTGAAGTGGGCTGGAGCATTTGTCAATCCGAAAGACATGACCAAATATTCAAATAATCCATATCGCGTAGTGAATGCGGTCTTGGGTATATCTTCGGGTCAAATATGGATCTGATGAAAACCTGACCTGATGTTAATCTTAGAGAATACCCGAGCTCCAGTAAGTTGATTGAATAGGATATCGATCCGGGGAAGAGGGTATTTGTTCTTGATAGTGACCTCATTAAGGGGTCTACAGTCCACACACATTCGTAATGTCTGATCCTTCTTCTTGACAAAAATTGCGGGACATCCCCAAGGTGATGAACTAGGCCTAATGAACCCCTTCTCAAGATGGTCTTGGAGTTGAGTCTTGAGTTCTGCCAATTCATTAGGTAGCATTCGGTACGATCTTCTAGAAATAGGAGTCGTACCAGGCTTTAGTTCAATCACAAATTCCATGCCACACTCGGTTTTAAGGGACAAAGTTGGGTGCATCTCATACATGCGCCAAAGAAGACAACATATATAATAACAGAGTGTATAGAGATAAATGTCACAATATAATCAGAGTACTTATTACATAGCGGAAGTCTTACAAAATAAAAGGTAAATATAAAAGGATCTAAAATCAATCCTTGGCGCCAGAAAGTCAACTGGGAGACGCCACCTAGATCGAATCGAACTCCTCGTTGTGTGGCTCCTCTTGAACCACCAGTTCTTCTCCTGTGGGGTGTGAGACAGCAAGTTGTGGGGAATAATGTGCATGAACTCGCCAAAGGTGGGAGCTCATGAAATGTAAGGCTTACCAAAGAAAATGGTTAAAGCTGAGCATTGCTTTTAAAGTTGGTCAAAATTTTATTAGCAATTACTAGATGTATGTAAATACTAAACCATAATAATAATAGAACAAATTAATAAATAATCCCATGCAAATGCAAATGAGAAATTGAATTTAACTTACATAAATTAATCATGCGAGAGTCCTGAGCTGCTCATGACCGTGAGCTCGGCTAGTATACCAGTTTTACACTCTACAGAGGTTGTACCCTGTACCCAGAAGTCGTGTATCCCATGTCGCCAGGGTTTGCAAGGCCCTTACACACTACCGAGGTGAATGGCTAGGGATCCACTACGAGGCCTTTACAAAGTTCCACTAGCTTCCGAAAACCCGCTACAGTTTATGGGAAGAGCACTTCCAAGAATCCACCGTCTGACCGCCATCGCAGCAAAATCAACTCGAGAACCTCCTTGAATGCAACTTCCCTACTGCCCTTGCCCCTTTCGGGTAAGGTAGTCTTCCACTAGCTTTCCTAATTAGTTAGCCAAGGGGTCCCATTCCTAACTTATGGTGGCACATGTTTCTCAAGTTAAGCTCCATGTTCCAATTAAAAAAATATAATGATCTTGACATGAACATAAATAATATAACAAAATAATTGGAACATGGATATAATGAAATCTTAACCCAAAACCATATAAAGCAATAGCATAGCTACCCAAATGATTCAAGGGTAAACAAGGGAAAATGATAAACAAACTAGGGTGACCTATTGGGTCCCATCAATATTAAACCTATGCATTGAATAGTGATAATAAAGAACATTATTGGGTAACAAGAGTGGATCAAGGGCACAACTTGCTTGGCACTTGAGATTCCAGTTACCAGGGTGATCTTCAGGTCCTCGTGACCTCATTGCTAGTCGTAGCAATACAAACAAACATGGTATTGACAAAATTAACATCACACCACAAATAAGAACAAAATGTATAACAATGATCTACGCGTTGCTACGAGATCGTGGGATCGAGAACTACTAAGATCGAAGTCATGATTTAGGAGTTATGATTTTATAGAAGATCTGTGTGATTAAAATATTAAACTATATTATGAATTGGTTAGGATAGATCATATGAGAGGTTATTCTCTAAATAATTATCTCAACTTTAATCTAAGTTATAAATTGACCATAAATTATATTTTGGTAGATTATAATGCTAAGTAGATTAACAGGACTAACCAACATAAGTTAAATAAAAGTCTAATTATAAAAGAACAAGCCATGGTATAACAAATGTTGTTATTGCATAGTACATATTTATATAGAGCTAACACAACTTGAACGAACCAAATCAGAATTAGAACTAAGAAGTTATAAATTTCCGGAGTTTTTGAGTGTTGGATTAAAAGAAACTAAGTGTATAATTTCTAATCTATGTTTCATGACAAAACGAGGTTACTAGGTGATAAACAATATTATTATGAATTATTGCAACTGGAAGGGATCAATTCGGAGTTAAAATGAATTTTCCACGAATTAAACAAGTTTCTAGATTTATTTTAATACTAAAAATCAATTTCTAGGATTTATTCATGAATTTTAATAGAATTTGGACCGAGGGAACAATATTCCGAGAGCTCAGGGTTCAAAATATAAATACCAGGACCAAACCGTGAGGTTTCTTCCCTAGACGCGAACTGCGGGTTAAATTTAGAAAATTGTAGGGGCTCTTTAAGAAATTTCCACAACCGAAGGCCCGAAGTACATCGTGAAGCGGTACGCGATGCAGACAGTAGGATCCAACCCTACGGTTAGGATTTTATACTAGCCGATCCAATCTCATACGCCCAGCCACGACCGGGCGAACCAGATCTGTTTGGCCGAAACGGTATGTGAGCCGATCCCAGCCACACATCCACGGATCTACGGTGCACGCGTGTCTTCCCAATCCCGCGCCCAGACACCAACCACGCGGCGGCGTGCCAACGTCAGCGCGGTGGCGCCCATGGCCGGCGAACCCGCCACTGCGCCTAAATGCACTACGCGTCAACTTGAAAGGTGCTATATGACGCTAAGACCAACACGAACAAGATGGGAGGAGATTCACCGGAATTAGCACGACGAAGTCCACTGGTCACGGCGTAGAGCGGCACAGCCGCGCCCTCCAACCACCAGCGAGAGAAATTGGCATCACCCTGCCCCCCAATCGCGCCAGCCGAGGGAACCACACGCACCATAGTGCCTCAACGAAGGCTCCCGACCCCTAGCCGACGCCGAGGCGACGGTCAGAGCACTAATCCATGGCGACGACATCTTCCAGCTCTCCCACGCGGCTGCAAACAGTGGAACGCCAAACTCTAGCCCGAGCTCCCAAGAGTTGGCGTGGAGCGGATAGGAGGGACGAGGGGAGGTCCGGCGCCCGGGATTTATACACAAGCCGCACCAAGTCCGCGCCCCAGGGTGCCATTATCAGGCGACCAGCTTGGCCACGGTGGTTGAGATTGGGCTGATAGTAATGCTTATCTAGCCCCACCCGTAGATGGCTAAGAGAGGAATCGTGGTAGCTAAGACTCGGGTAGTGGAGATTTCGGCCAGGGTCGTTGGGACACGGAAGAATCGGTCGTAGGCGTTGAATCCCGGATCGATACGTGCTCGGCTGAGTTTGTTGGAGGGAAGCAGATGATTCCGACACTCTGGACCCACGTGGAAGCGAGGGAAGTCAACCAGAGCGCGCCACCAGAGACTGCCCATAGGGGCCCAGTCGTCAGCGCCGTGGGGAAGGTTGGGTAGCGGGCCGCGCAATAGAGAAGGGAAATGGGCCGCCAGCATGGATGAGGCTTTTCTTTTAATTTTATTTTCTATTTTTCTTTACTCATAATTCATTTGAATTTAAGTCTTGAATTCAACTTAAGTGTAAATTCAAGTTCATGTTAACTATGCAATCTGATCACACTATCATGTGGTGAAGTTATTTAATTATGATATTGTTTTATATTGAATAATATTTCTCTCCTTCCTTCTCTATTTTCAATTCCTTTCATATTTTGTATTTATATTTTGAATTCAAATTCACATTTTGAATTAAATGTAAAGAGAGTTCAAACTTAGAGTACATTTAAGTGCTCAAACAAAATCTCCAACTTGTTATACATAGTTTACTTTGTTTTATATCCATAATTTACTTTGTCAAAATGAGATATTCCCATATTATTCCTTTTTGACATTACAAAATTTCTAATTTACAAACTAGATCTTAAATCCAAATGTGAATATTAATGTATTTCTACTAACATTATTATTATTACTGTTAAATGCACACATAAATAAACTCCCACATGATGCAATAGATTTATGTTTATTTAAATTATTTTATTTATTTGATAGATGTTAGAAATATAAAACATACTCCTATTGTTTTCTTTCTTTTTAGAAAAGAAATAGTATTTTGAATGTGGGACAAGGAGTAAAAGTTACTTCAAAATTAAACATCCTTGTAGATAAATGTTTATGGTGCATCATTTAATGATATGCATAATTATTTAGTTGAATAGAAAAACTTTTATATTCCTTCTTTTCTAAAATAATTCTTGGTTTTCAAAATTCAGTTCTCAATTTTCAATACTCAAGTATATTTTGAGATATCTGAATTTACTATTTCATTTCTTCATGTGTTTATTTTATTATTATTATAATTTTGTTTATACAGATTTTGGGCCTTACTAATCCTACCCCCTTAATAGAAATCTCGTCCTCGAGATTTGTAAGGAAAGGGTGTATACTCATATTGTCTCAACACATATGCACAAACAAAAACCTCAGCATGATGCATAATTTATTAGCAACACATGGGATCAATTAGACCTTATTATTCCTCCTAAAACAATATCATACCAACCACTAATTAAAGTAACACTTAGATCTTTACAAATAGTAGTATATATATATATATATATATTTATGTTTATTGGTGGAGCTGGTGGTGGTGGAGGTAGTGGACGTTGTTGTTGTTGTCTTTCCAACTGTGCTTGCCTTATTTCTCAACGTATCTCCAGTCGGTCCTGGCGTATTTCCTCGCGTTCTTGCCTTATCTGATTTTGCAATTCGGTAACCATATTTACCATTTGTTGTATTACCATTGTTGGGGACTTGTTCTCAAATGCTATGAATTAAGAACAAGGCAACACAAAGAATAGGTTAAAGGTTAACGTTCTTCGTCCTTTGAAGCATTATTTCCCTTAGGATATAACGATCTTCGGACGAAGGTTATGAAGGACATACCTGAGAGCACCTAGAGGGGGGGTGAATAGGTGATCCTGTAAAAACTTAAAACTTCACGCCACAAACTTGTTTAAGTGTTAGAACAATAAAGCCAAGTGGCTAGAGAGGAGTTCTAGTGAAACACAACAACCACAAAGATATCAACACAGAGAGGCACAGTGGTTTATCCTGTGGTTCGGCCAAGTTCAACACTTGCCTACTCCACGTTGTGGCGTCCCAACGGATGAGGGTTGCAATCAACACCTCTCAAGTGATCCAAAGATCTACTTGAATACCACGGTGTTTCTTTTCCTTTCACTATATCCCGTTTGCGAGGAATCTCCACAACTTGGAGTCTCTCACCCTTACAAAAGATGATCACAAAAGAACACGGAAGTAAGGATGGGATGAGCAACACACACAAGTCCACAGCAAATACGCCCACACACGGCCAAGACTTGAGCTCAAATGACTATCTCAAAGTTCTCACTAGAACGGAGCTCAAATCACTAAGAATGTCAAACGAGTGCGTAAAGACGAAGTGTGAATGATCAAGAATGCTCAAAGTGTGCTTGGTGTCTTCCTCCATGCGCCTAGGGGTCTCTTTTATAGCCCCAAGGCAGCTAGGAGCCGTTGGGAGCATTCCAGGAAGGCAATTCTTGCCTTCTGTCGACTGGCGCACCGGACAGTCTGGTGCACCATCGGACAGTCCGGTGTGCGGATTTCTTTCCTGTTCTGGCGCAGCCGACCGTTGAAGGTTTGGAGCCGTTGGCGCACCGGACACTGTCCGGTGCACACCGGACAGTCCGGTGCCCCCTTCATACCATTGGCCTGGCCACGCGTCACGCGCGGATTGCACGGCCGACCGTTGGCTCGGCCGACCGTTGGCTCACCGGACAGTCCGGTGAATTTTAGCCGTACGCCGCCGACGAATTCCTGAGAGCGGCCTTTTCACCAGAGCCAGCCGGGCGCACCGGACACTGTCCGGTGCACCACCGGACAGTCCGGTGCACCTAGACTGAGCAGGGTCTTGGCTGCTCGAGCCAAGTCTTTTCCAATTGTCTTTTCTCTGATTCTAGCACTTAGACAAATATGTTAGTACACAAAAACCAATGTACTAAGTCTAGAATCATACCTTTGTATTGATTTGCACTTTGTCCATCCTTTGGCATATACTCATTCCCTTAATGTGTGTTGGGCACTTAATCACCAAAATCTTATAGAAATGGCCCAAGGGCACATTTCCCTTTCAATCTCCCCCTTTTTGGTGATTTATGCCAACACAACAAAAAGCAACTAAAAGAAGTGCAACATCAATGCAAATGAGAACACAAATTTGTTTTGATTCAAATTTGGCATATTTGGATCATTCTTTGCCACCAATTGGTTTGTTTTTGCAAATCAAACTCAATTTCCTATCTCTAAGTCAAATTCACTTGTTGAGGCATAGAGAAAGGTATTCCAAGAGAAATTTATCACCTATTCAAAAACTCCCCCTATTTCCAATAAAATATTCTCCCCACAAGAGACCAACTTTTGACAAAAGAGACATTTAGAATTTTGACAAATCAAAAGTCCTAACTCTACTATTTTCAAAATTTCTCAAGTGGTAGCTGATCCATTTGTTGCTTTGGCCCTTAATTTCTCCCCCTTTGGCATCAAGCACCAGAACGGGATCATTTTTGGCCCTTAAACCCCATTGCCTCACCAAAATTGTCAATTAAGAGCAAAAGGCAATAAGAGACATAGAGATGAACTTGGATTAAGTTACCCTCTTATCGGAGTGCAATGGAAGTCTTTCATGGTCCAAGTCCACCTTTCCCTTTCAATCCACCTGTGAGACTAATTTAAGAACACTCAAGCACATGGTTAGTCCCAAAGAGTCAAGTTGTAGCACATCTCCCCCTAAATATGTGCATCACTTGCAAATGGACTTGTGAGGTCCGGGGAGTGCTTGTACAACTTGAGCACCATAAATAAACAACAAAATGCATAAGGAACATGATTAAGGCATAGAACACATGTATGCTATAAATCAATCCAAGTTCCGCGAATCTAAGACATTTAGTTCACTACGCAGCCTGCAAAAGGTCTTCTCATCTAGAGGCTTGGTAAAGATATCGGCTAGCTGGTTCTCGGTGCTAACATAAAACACTTCGATATCTCCCTTTTGCTGGTGGTCTCTCAAAAAGTGATGCCGGATGTCTATGTGCTTTGTGCGGCTGTGTTCAACAGGATTATCCGCCATGCGGATAGCACTCTCATTATCACATAGGAGTGGGACTTTGCTCAGATTGTAGCCAAAGTCCCGGAGGGTTTGCCTCATCCAAAGTAGTTGCGCGCAACACTGTCCTGCGGCAACATACTCGGCCTCAGCGGTGGATAGGGCAACAGAAGTTTGTTTCTTAGAACTCCAGGACACCAGGGACCTTCCTAAGAATTGGCACGTCCCTGATGTACTCTTCCTATCAATCTTACATCCAGCATAATCGGAGTCTGAATATCCAATTAAGTCAAAGGTAGACCCCTTTGGATACCAGATCCCGAAGCAAGGCGTAGCAACTAAATATCTAAGAATTCGCTTCACGGCCACTAGGTGACAATCCCTTGGATCGGATTGAAATCTAGCACACATGCATACACTAAGCATAATATCCGGTCTACTAGCACATAAGTAAAGTAAGGAACCTATCATAGACCGGTATGCTTTTTGATCAACGGACTTACCTCCTTTGTTGAGGTCAACGTGTCTGTCAGTTCCCATTGGAGTCTTTGCGGGCTTGGTGTCCTTCATCCCAAACCTCTTGATCAAGTCTTGCGTGTACTTCGTTTGGGAGATGAAAGTGTCGTCCTTGAGTTGCTTCACTTGGAACCCAAGGAAGTAGTTCAACTCGCCCATCATCGACATTTCAAACTTTTGATTCATCACCCTGCTAAACTCTTCACAAGACTTTTGGTTAGTAGAACCAAATATTATGTCATCGACATAAATTTGGCACACAAATAAGTCACCATCACAAGTCTTAGTGAATAAAGTCGGATCGGCTTTCCCAACCTTGAAAGCATTAGCAATTAAAAGTCTCTAAGGCATTCATACCATGCTCTTGGGGCTTGCTTAAGTCCATAGAGCGCCTTAGAGAGCTTACACACGTGGTCGGGGTACCGTTCATCCTCAAAGCCAGGTGGTTGCTCCACGTACACCTCCTCCTTGATTGGCCCGTTGAGGAAAGCACTCTTCACGTCCATTTGGAACAACCTGAAAGAATGGTGAGCGGCATAGGCTAACAATATGCGAATTGACTCTAGCCTAGCCACAGGAGAAAAAGTCTCCTCAAAGTCCAAACCTGCGACTTGGGCATAACCTTTTGCCACAAGTCGTGCCTTGTTTCTTGTCACCACCCCGTGCTCGTCCTGTTTGTTGCGGAACACCCACTTGGTTCCCACAACGTTTTGCTTGGGACGTGGCACCAGTGTCCAAACTTCATTTCTCTTGAAATTGTTGAGCTCCTCCTGCATGGCCAACACCCAGTCCGGATCTAGCAAGGCCTCCTCTACCCTGAAAGGCTCAATAGAAGAGACAAAAGAGTAATGCTCACAAAAATTAACTAATCTAGAGCGAGTAGTTACTCCCTTGCTAATATCACCCAATATTTGGTCGACGGGATGATTCCTTTGAATCGTCGCTCGAACTTGAGTTGGAGGGACTTGAGGTGCTTCTTCCTCCATAACATGATCATCTTGTGCTCCCCCTTGATCACACGCCTCTTCTTGATGAACCTGTTCATCATCTTGAGTTGGGGGTTGCATCATTGTTGAGGAAGAAGGTTGATCTTGCTCCGTTTGTTCCTGTGGTCGCATATCTCCAATTGTCATGGTGCGTATGGCGGCCGTTGGAACATCTTCTTCATCTATATCATCAAGATCAACAACTTGCTCTCTTGGAGAGCCATTAGTCTTATCAAATACAACGTCGCTAGTGACTTCAACCAAACCCGATGATTTGTTGAAGACCCTATACGCCTTTGTATTTGAGTCATAACCTAACAAAAACCCTTCTACAGCTTTGGGAGCAAACTTAGAATTTCTACCTTTCTTCACTAGAATATAACATTTGCTCCCAAATACACGAAAGTATGAAACGTTGGGTTTGTTACCGGTTAGAAGCTCATACGAAGTCTTCTTGAGGAGGCGATGAAGATAGACCCGGTTTATGGCGTGGCAAGCCGTGTTCACGGCTTCCGACCAAAACCGTTCGGGCGTCTTGAACTCTCCAAGCATCGTCCTCGCCATGTCGATGAGCGTCCTGTTCTTCCTCTCTACCACACCGTTTTGCTGTGGTGTGTAGAGAGCGGAGAACTCATGCTTGATTCCTTCCTCCTCAAGATACTCCTCCACTTGAAGGTTCTTGAACTCGGACCCATTATCGCTCCTTATCTTCTTTACCTTGAGCTCAAACTCATTTTGAGCTCTCCTTACGAAGCGCTTGAGGGTCCCTTGGGTTTCAGATTTATCCTGCAAAAAGAATACCCAAGTGAAGCAGGAAAAATCATAAACAATTACTAAACCATACTTACTTCCCCTGATGCTAAGATAGGTGACGGGTCCGAAGAGGTCCATATGTAGCAGCTCCAGGGGTCTTGATGTGGTCATCACGTTCTTGCTGTGATGAGCATTTCCCACTTGTATACAAGCTTGACAAGCTGCACAAGGTCTATCTTTTTCGAAAGTCACATTTGTTAGACCTAACACATGTTCTCCCTTTAGAAGTTTGTGAAGGTTCTTCATCCCCACATGTGCTAAACGGCGATGCCACAGCCAGCCCATGCTAGTCTTAGCTATTAAGCATGCATCTAGACCGGCCTCCTCCTTTGCAAAATCAACTAAATAAAGTTTGTCGTCTAGTACACCCTTAAAAGCTAATGAACCATCACTTCTTCTAAAGACAAACACATCTACATTTGTGAATAGGCAATTATAACCCATATTACAAAGTTGACTAACGGACAATAAGTTATAACCGAGCGACTCAACTAAAAACACATTAGAAATGGAGTGCTCGGAAGAAATAGCAATCTTTCCTAACCCTTTAACCTTGCCTTGATTCCCGTCACCGAATATGATTGAATCTTGGGAATCTGTGTTCTTGACGTAGGAGGTGAACATCTTCTTCTCCCCCGTCATGTGGTTTGTGCATCCGCTGTCGATAATCCGGCTTGAGCCCACGGATGCATAAACTTGCAAGGCAATTTAGGCTTGGGTCTTAGGTACCCAACTCTTGTTGGGTCCTACAAGGTTAGTAACAATGGTCTTAGGGACCTGTTGGGGCCATGCTTCGTTGCGCCGAAGGTCTTACGCGAAGAAGCAGCTTCGGCTGAAGTTGTCCCCAGGAGATGGCTGAAGGTTCCTCTTCATGAAGCTTCGGCATTACAAACCGACATAGAGATGGAATGACCTTTTAATCCATAAAGGTCTGAGTCAATGTTGTAAACTTTTATGAGGGGCATAATTGTAATTCGTCACAGGCTGTGTCCTGTGTCTATAAATAGATGAACAGTACCCCCGTACTGTTCACGCTGACTTGTACTCGCTCGTGCATTACGCTTGTACCTTTGTCCTCTGTCAAGCCGAAGGTACAAATGTAATTCAACATTGTTTTTATTCTTCCATGATTATATAATAAGAACACGTAATAATGTTATGTGATTATTCATTCTCTCATGTTTCATATGCTTCTCCTTATTGTCAATATAAACTGCAATGATGAAGGTATGTCCTTCATGACCTTCGTCTGAAGATCGTTATATCCTAAGGGAAATAACGCTTCGAAGGACGAAGGGTATTTATCATTAACTTCTTTCTGTGTTGCCTTGTTCTTAATTCATAGCATTTGAGAACAAGTCCCCAACATTGGCGCCCACCTCCGGTGAACTCACTTCCACTTTCCTGAGCTGATGGCTTCGTTCAACAATCAAGCTGAACCTGCTTTGATTTCGAAGCTGGTGCTCCCGATAACAGGCGGTTCTTGCTCAGAGCCGGCTAACAAGAAGCAGAAGAAGGGGGCTCAGAGAAGGGTGCAGCACGTTGGAGTACAGGGACCCTTCATTAAGTCAAAATGGTCCCACATTCCAATCACTTTCTCTCAGGAAGACCTTCAGCTTAAGGATTATCCTCACAATGATGCCATGGTTATCTCTTGTGTGATCAAAGGATTTCTGGTCCACAATGTCTTAGTTGATACAGGCAGTGCAGCTGATATCATATTTGCTAAGGCCTTCAGGCAAATGCAAGAGCCCGAAGACAAGGTCCATGATGCTACGCACCCTCTTTGTGGCTTCGGAGGACGGCAGATTGCAGCACTTGGGAAGATTACCATGCCAGTAACCTTCGGATTTGTTAACAACACAAGGACTGAGCAAATTGTGTTTGATATTGTTGACATGGAGTATCCTTACAATGCTATCATTGGTCGCGGTACTCTCAATGCCTTCGAAGCAATTCTTCACCCAGCTTACCTCTGCATGAAGATACCTTCGGACCAAGGGCCTATTGCTATTCATGGAAGCCAGGAAGCTGCTAGAAGGGCCAAAGGAAGCTGGACTGACTCCAAAGCAATCCATAACATAGATGGAGCTGAAGCTTGTGAACAGTACAAATTCAGAAGGGAGAAGGCAGCCTCAGCAGACCAGCCGAAGCCCATGCTCTTATGTGAAGACATAGCAGAGCAGAAGGTGCTGTTGGGCTCCCAATTATCCGAAGAGCAGGAAAAAACCTTGATAAGGTTTTTGTTCAACAACAAAGATGTTTTTGCATGGTCAGCTAATGACCTTTGCGGAGTCAATCGGGATGTTATTGAACACTCGCTCAATGTTGACCCATCTTTCAGACCCCGAAAGCAGAGGCTTCGGAAAATGTCTGATGATAAAGCCGAAGGGGCTCGCAATGAAGTAAAAAGACTCCTCAGTGCAGGAGTTATCAGAGAAGTAAAGTACCCAGAGTGGCTAGCTAACACTATTATGGTGAAGAAGGCCAATGGCAAGTGGAGAATGTGTATCGATTTCACAGATCTCAACAAGGCTTGTCCGAAGGACGAATTCCCATTGCCAAGGATAGACTCTTTAGTTGATGCAGCAGCTTCTTCAGAGCTCATGAGTCTGCTAGATTGTTACTCAGGCTATCATCAAATCTGGATGAAGAAGGAAGATGAGCCGAAGACTAGCTTCATAACCCCAAGTGGCACATATTGCTATCTTCGGATGCCTGAGGGGCTCAAAAACGCTGGAGGAAGTTTCAGCAGAATGACTGCGAAGGTCCTCCAGTCTCAGATAGGCAGAAATGTGCTAACTTATGTTGATGACATTATTGTAAAAAGCACGAAGCAGGAAAATCATATTGCTGATTTGCAGGAGACCTTCGCCAGTTTTAGGCAAGCTGGTTTGAAGCTGAATCCAGAAAAATGTGTCTTCGGAGTAAAAAAGGGGAAATTTCTTGGATGCTTGGTTTCAACAAAGGGAATTGAAGCTAATCCAAATAAAATTGAAGCTATACTTTGAATGGAGCCACCAACTACAAGAAAGGGGGCCCAAAGATTGACAGGGAGGCTGGCATCTCTCAATAGATTCATATCCAGATCAGCAGAAAGAAATTTACCATTCTTTGAGGTGCTGAAGTCAGCTGAAGTCTTTCAATGGGGACCAAGCCAACAAAAAGCCTTCGAAGAGCTGAAACAATATTTGATAGATCTAACAACATTAACTCCACCAACGCCAGGGGCTCCTCTGTTGTTATATGTGGCAGCTTCGCACTCAGCAGTAAGTGCGGCACTTGTCCAGGAGAAGCTTGATGGCCAAGTCAAGAAGCAGGTTCCAGTGTATTTTGTATCTGAAGTCCTTAGTGTATCAAAGAAAAATTATACAGAGCTGGAGAAGGTATTATATGCCGTTTTAATGGCATCCAGGAAGCTTCGGCATTATTTTCAGGCATACAATATTATTGTTCCTTCTTCGCAGCCGTTGAAGGATATTATGAGAAATAGAGAAGCTACTGGACGGATTGGAAAATGGGCTGCAGAGCTCAATGAATTTTGCATTGATTATGTGCATAGATCCTCGATCCAGTCTCAAGCGTTGGCAGATTTCATTGCCGACTGGACGCCAGGGGCTCAGGATGAAGAAGCAAATAAAGATGCCAAAGTGTGGACAGTGTTTTGTGATGGCTCTTGGGGAACCTTCGGAGCAGGTGCAGCCGCTGTGTTGGTCTCACCATCCAAGGTTAAAACTTGTTATGCGGCAAGACTTGATTTCAGCTGTACAAACAATATTACTGAGTACGAAGCTCTGCTCTTGGGCCTTCGGAAATTAAAGGCAATGGGAATCAGAAGGGCGATTCTTAAAACTGATTCCCAAGTTGTTTCGGGTCACATCGACAAAAGTTGCAAGGCTAAAGATCCGAAGCTTGAAAAATATCTAGACACGGTCCGAAGAATCGAAGCTTCCTTCGAAGGATTTTCTGTCAAAAATATCCCTCGAGGACAAAATGAGCATGCTGATTTGCTAGCCAAGTCAGCAGCACAGGGGCTGCCGTTACCTTCGGATGTGTTCTTTGAAACAATAAAGGCACCTTCAGTGGAGCTCCTTGAAAGAGCAGTTCTCAACATATCTCCTGTTTACAGCGAAGATTGGAGAACTGAGATCATCTCTTACCTTCAGGGTAAGTTCCTTTCAGATGACGAAGCTTATAATAAAAGGATAGAGGCAAGAGCTCGTCCATATGTCATGATAGAAGGGGAGTTATACAAACATGGAGTTTGCGCTCCGCTGCTCAAGTGTCTATCTAGAACCGAAGGTATAGAGTTGATGAAAGAAATACATGCAGGCCTGTGTGGATCCCACATTGGCTCTAGGCCATTACTTGGAAAAGTCTTCCGCCAAGGGTTTTATTGGCCGAAGGCAGCTTCGGATGCAGCGGAGTTAGTTCAAAAGTGCGAAGGCTGTCAGAAGTGTGCAAGAGATCAAAAACAGCCTTCGTCTTTAACACAGCTCATTCAACCTATCTGGCCATTGCAAAGGTGGGGCCTTGACTTGTTAGGTCCATTACCACCGGCTCAAGGGAATTTAAGATATGTTATAGTAGCTGTGGAGTATTTTTCTAAATGGATTGAGGCAAAGCCATTAGCCACAATAACTTCGGCCACTGTCCAAAAGTTTTTCTGGCAGAATATTGTCTGTCGCTTCGGGGTACCGAAGGCCATCACTGTAGATAATGGAACGCAGTTTGACTCCGAAGCTTTCAGAAATTTCTGTGATCAAATTGGTACGAAGACCCATTTTGCATCAGTCAGGCATCCGGAGTCAAATGGGCTCGTTGAAAGAGCCAACGGCATTATAATGACAGGAATAATGAAGTTAATCTTCAATCAACCCAGGGGAAAGTGGCCAGATCTGTTAACCAAAGTGGTGTGGAGCCACAATACAACAACATCAAGGTCTACAGGCTTTACTCCATTCAAGTTATTATTCGGTGACGAAGCAATAACTCCGGAAGAAGCTAAAGCTGGATCAATAAGAGTAGTAGCTTCGGCAGAATCAGGTCCTGAAGATGCTTGTCTTGTGGAAAAAGATGCTTTAGAAGGGGTCAGGCTTCAAGCTGTGGAGAATATCAATAAATACCAAGCTGAAACAGTCAAATGGCGAGATAGAAAGGTCCGGCTAAAAAATATTGAACCGGGACATTTGGTGCTTCGGAGAGTGGCCAACCCAGACACAGTGGGCAAGTTGCAGTTGAAATGGGAAGGACCTTTCTTAGTATCATCTTCGTCAAGACCTGGTTCATAAAGATTGAAGGACATGGACGGCAACGAAATTCCAAGATCTTGGAATGCGGATGAGCTTCGGCGATATTATGTATAACTTGATGTAACTTTTTATGTTTTTTCTTTTCTTTTTCATGGCACCCTTTTCCTTTCTAAAGGGGGAGAAAGGTTTTTAATGGGGCCATCATATGTAATTTCCTTTTTAGTTTTATAAGAGCAAAACCCCCCAAAGAATGTAAATGTAAAAGCTGAGAACGCACCATCGAGTGCCGAAACTGAAAAAGCGAAGAAGCTCAAAAGACGTTCCTAAGGGAATGCAGAGCTTACAGCGAAAAGTCAACGCTGATCCCGCCGAAAGTAAAAGGCGAAGAAGCTCAAAAGACGTTCCTAAGGGAATGTAGAGCTTACAACGAAAAGTCAACGCTGATTCCGCCGAAAGTAAAAGGCGAAGAAGCTCAAAAGTCGTTCCTAAGGGAATGCAGAGCTAATGTGTGATTGTTTCTAAGGAAATAATGGCTGAGGGTATGGCTTCGGATATGTGTTTGGACATTCATTCGCACATCACATTGCATCATAGCATTTGCATTCATAAACATTCATTCATAGCATAAGTGGTTGTTTCGGCAAAAAAGAAGAAGCGGTCTTTTATGCTTCGTTGTGTACGAAAAGAAGGGAAGGTGTTTTTTCGCCTTCAGCTCAAAATACTAATTTCGTCCACATCAAAGCACCTCAATGGAAGGGTAAGGATATATTACAAGGTATGGACAAAGTTCATTAAGAACAGTTCAGCTGTATTTACAAAAGTTGTTACAAAAGTCTCTTGAGTTTTTTCTACAAGTGTACTCCTACTGATCTTCAACGAGCTTCAGCTTCGGCGGCATTTTTTTTAAGCATCACCTTCAGCTTCGTCATCCTACATGAATCAAGGTATTGCGAGTAAAAATCAAGTGTGAAGGAGAAGGTAAGCACAAGGTATCATTTCTTACTGGTTCAAGATGACTTCGAGCTTCGTCTCCAGCCTTCTCTCGCCCGCCTTTTGTCCATATCATTTTTATAAATCTGTTTGAAATGCTTCGGGCGAGGTCAGGAATATCGTCTAGAATTGATGGAGACAGAGTGAAATTCGGCCTGTTGACGATTTTTCCATGATCACAGCCGGCCTTCAGGAACGCTGCGGCAGTGCCCCGAGAAGCTACCCAGGCACAGAAGTCACCGTGCCCGGCTATAACTTCGTCAAGCTCATCAATTTCAGCTTCAATATGTTCGAAGGCTCCTGGCAAATTTTCAGCTGCAGGGGTGAACTTTCCACTGCTGGCTCCAACTGAGTAAAAGATCTTCTTTAATTGTTGAATACAGTTGTTACTAAATTTCAAACATTTGTCTTGAAGGCTTGTTAATGATTTCTTCAAATCTGAGTTGGTTTGAGCTTCGGCCTCAAGTTTTGCATTAAGCTCTAGCTTCTCTTGATCAAATTGTTTTGATTGGCAGATAAGCTTCGAATTCAATTCTGCTACTTTAGCTTCAGTTTCTGCCAACAAGCCTTCAGTTGTTTGGAGTTCGAAGTCTTTCTTTTCAATAATAGCTGATTGCTCTTTTATTTTGCTCTCCAAATTTTCAATTATAGCTTCGTGTTTTTTATCCTCTAGATCTTGCTGCATTTTCAAAGCTTTGCTTAGTAGCATGCTCTGCACATAAACAACCTTCGTTAGGAATATTTCCATTATTAAAAACAATAGAAGTCAGAGAAAAGTTGTTTACCTTGAAATTGGAATAAAATAAGCTACCGACGATATGTTGTCGTCGGTAGCGGCTGATATCTGTTTCTAGCTTCGGAAAACCGATACTCTTTGATAGAGTACTGATGACCTTAGCCCCAGTTTGATCCCGGATGCAGCTCAATTTCTCATCATCAATGCCTCCAAATAGAAGAGCTCCTGGCTTGTATCCGCAAGATTTGGCATATTCCTTAAGCTCTTCCATTTCGGCCTTCGACAGTTCTTGCCCAATTAAATTTTGAAATATGTAGGCTTCGTCTTCCGAAGTATCTTCGGCTATTTCCTTTCCCTTTCCTGGCATTGTAGCCATGGTTTCTTCAGCAGCAGTGGCAGCTTCTTCTGTGGCCATGTCTAGCAAAATTTTGTCGATGTCTTCAATTGTAGTTTCCAAGTTCACATCTTCGGCTGAAGCGGCTTCGGTAGCCGCGACCTCCGAAGGTGCGACTTCGACATTTGTTGTGCCCTCAACCGCTGGCGTTTCCTGAGTTGAAGCCCTCGGTGGCGTCTTGTCGATAACTTCGGTCACTGCAATAATTCTTTGCCTCTTTGTTTTGGTTATCTTCGTTTTTTCCGGCTTCTCCACCTTTCGAAAAAGCTTCGTCAGTTGAGGCCCTAATGGACTTAGCTTCGCGGGCAGGGGTTCAGTCATTACCTTTAAGATTTCCTCCACGTCGCTGGTAGAGGGTGGTGCAGGAGTCCCCTCTTCATCGGATAGTTTTCGCTTTGGAGATGATATTTTTCTCTTCTTTGGAATTTTCTTCTCTCTTGGTGATTTTTCTTCATCTTTGTTCAAAGTTTCGGCCACTCTTTTCCTTTTTTGGCCCTCAGCACTCTTATTCAACCGTTCATAGTCAGGGTACTCGAAACCCAGGGCATCAAACACTCGGTTTAGTCTTCGCTTCGGACGGGTGCCGAAGGCCGCAGTCATTAGCTGATCTTCTTTTTTGGAATAATTCCCAAGAATTTCATTGCACATTACTTCAACTGTGTCCAGCCATTCTTGGCAAGGTTTTTTAAAGTATTTCTTGAATTTGAAATGGTAAGGAAGCCGGACAAGTTCTCCCTCTTTCTTCTCCCTCTCCAGCTTCGGCATTTCCCATTCTTTTAAAGTAGGGAAAACCCTGAAGGCCAAGAACTCTTGAACCAGATCCCTGGTACTGATATGCTCTGAAATAATTTTAAACTCACCCAGTGCAGCCCAGGTGGGACCTTCTAATGTCATGTGGCATCGCGGCCTTGTTTCTCCGAAGATTAATTCAAGTGGGCTTTGTACCAACTTCTCTTCGTCTTCGTCAACCTTCACATAAAACCACTCTGACTTCCAGCCTGCCGGCCATTTGCTTCGGTAGCTGATAACAGGAAACTTTGTTGTTTTCCAGTAGGCAAAATTGTAGCAACCAAAGTTATCATGTAATCCATCTTTTCTGGCCTTCGTTTGGTAATGTAACTCATGAACTCGACAAAAACTGTCGGCAAACGGTTCCACAGCCTGGCTTCGGAGGGCCCAGATGTAAACACTAAGCCTAACGATAGCGTTAGGAGTCAATTGATGAAAGTAAATTCCAAACTTCTTCAATACATCTACAATAATACCATGAAGGGGGAATCTCAGCCCAGCCTTTAAAAAGCTCTTGAAAATGACTATCTCGTTTTTCTCTGGCTTCGGCGTAGTCTCTTCTCCCCCGAAGCGAAGTAGCTTCTTCTGATTTTCACTGAAATAACCTGATTTTACCATCTTGGAGAGATCAGCCTTCGAAACGGTCGACTTTCCGAAGTCTAAGTGGCTGGGCTTGCTTGGCATGGCAATGTGATAATCATCTTCGGGATCAGTTTCTTCAATGTTCTCCTCTTCTGCTTCGGCAGTTGCTTGTTCTGCTTCAACAGCGGGGATTTCTTCCGCAGTTACCAGTCCGGAGCGTTGCATTGCTTCGGAGATGGGAACAGTCTCCGAACCTTCAGCTTCGTCTCCTTCACGCTCAACCCTGGCAGTAGATCGCACTCTGACCATTTGATTCTGAGTTTGGGGAAATTGAATACTTTTTTCTTTTTCTCCCGAAGCCTTTCTTTCTGACGAAGCAGCCTTCGAGATGAACCTTCGTTCGATTCTGAGAATCAAGCTTCGGCTATAGTTAAAAATTTTGGCAGCAAAACAGTGCAAATAGCAATGAATGCTGTGGTAACTTCACACCTACTCGTCTGTTTATATAGTGCTGCAGGTAAGAAGGCGAAGCGCCAGGATTTTTACACCAGGCGGGCAGTCACTTGCACTCGCTGCGCGGTGGACCACAAAGATCAAACAGTAACTCTGCAAGGTGGGCCCGACACGCGCTCGGAAATTGAATCGTTTCTCGGCAACGAGCTCAGGGAAGGTGTTTTTTGGACCTTCGGCTTCCCGAAGCTTAAGAGGCTTTTTTCACGGATCAAGCTCGTTACGAAAAACGATCTAGCGCCGCGAAAGGGGCTACTGTTGGGGCCATCCTTCGTTGCGCCGAAGGTCTTACGCGAAGAAGCAGCTTCGGCTGAAGTTGTCCCCAGGAGATGGCCGAAGGTTCCTCTTCATGAAGCTTCGGCATTACAAACCGACATAGAGATGGAATGACCTTTTAATCCATAAAGGTCTGAGTCAATGTTGTAAACTTTTATGAGGGGCATAATTGTAATTCGTCACAGGCTGTGTCCTGTGTCTATAAATAGATGAACAGTACCCCCGTACTGTTCACGCTGACTTGTACTCGCTCGTGCATTACGCTTGTACCTTTGTCCTCTGTCAAGCCGAAGGTACAAATGTAATTCAACATTGTTTTTATTCTTCCATGATTATATAATAAGAACACGTAATAATGTTATGTGATTATTCATTCTCTCATGTTTCATATGCTTCTCCTTATTGTCAATATAAACTGCAATGATGAAGGTATGTCCTTCATGACCTTCGTCTGAAGATCGTTATATCCTAAGGGAAATAACGCTTCGAAGGACGAACGGTATTTATCATTAACTTCTTTCTGTGTTGCCTTGTTCTTAATTCATAGCATTTGAGAACAAGTCCCCAACAGGACCCAAATGCAAGTTTTATCTCCCTTGCATTTTGCCCCTAGTTTCCTAGCAATCACCTTCTTATCCTTTCTACAAATTGCAAATGAAGCATTGCAAGCATGATAAATTGTAGAAGGTTCATTAATTATTTTCCTAGGAACATGAGCAACATTTCCCTTAGGCATATGATGAATGACATTTTTCTTATGCATATCTCTACCATGCATATAGGAAGAACTTGAAGCAAACATGGCATTTGAATCATAAGCATTGTAACTCCTATCACGATGAACATCATAAGCATTACAACTTCTATCATTTCTAGAATATCTCCTATCATGGTACATGAAAGCATGGTTCTTTTGAGCACTATTTGTCATAGGAGCCTTCCCTTTCTCCTTGGTGGGAATGGGAGCCTTATGACTTGTTAAGTTCTTGGCTTCTCTCTTAAAGCAAAGTCCATCCTTAATTGAGGGGTGTCTACCAATAGTGTAGGCATCCCTTGCAAATTTTAGTTTATCAAATTCATTCTTGCTAGTCTTAAGTTGAGCATTAAGACTAGTCACTTCATCATTTAATTTAGAAATGGAGACTTGGTGTTCACTACAGGCATCAACATTAAAATCTTTACACCTATTGCAAATCATAACATGTTCTACACAAGAGGTTGATTTATTAGCTATTTCTAACATAGCATTCAAGTCATCATTGATACTTTTTAAGCTAGAAATGGATTCATGGCATGTAGACAATTCACATGAAAGCATTTCATTTCTTTTAATTTCTAAAGCAAGAGAATTTTGCGCACTTACAAATTTATCATGCTCTTCATATAAAAGATCTTCTTGCTTTTCTAAAAGTCTATTCTTCTCATTCAAAGCATCAATCAATTCATTGATCTTATCAATTTTAGTTCTATCTAATCCTTTGAATAGACATGCATAGTCTATTTCATCATCACTAGATTCATCATCACTTGAAGAAGCATACGTAGTATTATTTTGAGTACTTACCTTTTTCTCCTTTGCCATTAGGCATGTGTGATGCTCATTGGGGAAGAGGGACGATTTGTTGAAGGCCGAGGCGGTGAGTCCTTCGTCGTCGGAGTCGGATGATGAACAATCCGAGTTCCACTCCTAGCCAAGGTGTGCCTCGCCCTTAGCCTTCTTGTAGGTCTTCTTCTTTTCCCTCTTCTTTTCTTAATCCTGGTCACTATCATTATCGTGACAATTAGCAATAAAGTGACCAACCTTACCACACTTGAAGCAGGAGCACTTTCCCTTCGTCTTGCTCTTGTTGGGATGCTCCTTGCGACCTTTGAGCGCCGTCTTGAAACGCTTGATGATGAGGGCCATTTCTTCCTCGTTAAGCCTGGCCGCCTCAACTTGCACCACCTTGCTAGGTAGCGCCTCCCTGCTCCTCGTTGCTTTGAGAGCAACGGTTTGAGGCTCGTGGATTGGGCCATTCAACGCATCATCAATGTATCTTGCCTCCTTGATCATCATCCGCCTGCTTACAAACTTTCCTAGTATTTCCTCGGGCGTCATCTTGGTGTACCTAGGATTCTCACGAATAGAGTTAACAAGATGAGGATCAAGGACGGTGAAAGACCTTAGCATAAGTCGGACGACGTCGTGGTCCGTCCATCGCGTGCTTCCTTAGCTCCTTATTTTGTTGACGAGGGTCTTTAGCCTGTTGTACGTTTGGGTTGGCTCCTCCCCCTTGATCATTGTGAACCTTCCTAGTTCGCCTTCCACCAACTCCATCTTGGTGAGCATGGTGACGTCGTTCCCCTCATGTGAGATCTTGAGAGTGTCCCAGATCTGCTTGGCATTGTCCAAGCCGCTCACCTTATTGTATTCTTCCCTGCACAAAGATGCTAAAAGAATAGTAGTAGCTTGTGCATTCTTATGGATTTGTTCATTGATAAACATAGAATTATCCGAACTATCAAATTGCATTCCGTTTTCTACTATCTCCCATATACTTGGATGAAGAGAGAACAAATGACTATGCATTTTGTGACTCCAAAATCCGTAGTCCTCTCCATCAAAGTGAGGAGGTTTACCAAGTGGAATAGAAAGCAAATGAGCATTGGAATTATGCAGAATACGAGAGTAATCAAAAGAAAAGTTCGAATTAACCGTTTTTTTCTCCTCGTATTCGTCGTCCTTTTGAGAAGAGGAAGATTCGTCACTGTCGTAGTAGACAACCTTCCTGATGCGCCTCTTCTTCTTTCCATCTTTCTTCTTTTCACTCGAGCCGGAGTCATTGACTTTGTCGTCCCTTGGCTCGTTGAAGATGGACTCCTTCTCATTGTCGTTGACCACCATCCCCTTTCCCTTAGGATCCATCTCTTCGGGCGATTAGTCCCTTTCTTGAAGAGAACGGCTCTGATACCAATTGAGAGCACCTAGAGGGGGTGAATAGGTGATCCTGTAAAAACTTAAAACTTCACGCCACAAACTTGTTTAAGTGTTAGAACAATAAAGCCAAGTGGCTAGAGAGGAGTTCTAGTGAAACACAACAACCACAAAGATATCAACACAGAGAGGCACAGTGGTTTATCCCGTGGTTCGGCCAAGTTCAACACTTGCCTACTCCACGTTGTGGCGTCCCAACGGACGAGGGTTGCAATTAACCCCTCTCAAGTGATCCAAAGATCCACTTGAATACCACGGTGTTTCTTTTCCTTTCACTATATCCCGTTTGCGAGGAATCTCCACAACTTGGAGTCTCTCGCCCTTACAAAAGATGATCACAAAAGAACACGGAAGTAAGGATGGGATGAGCAACACACACAAGTCCACAGCAAATACGCCCACACATGGCCAAGACTTGAGCTCAAATGACTATCTCAAAGTTCTCACTAGAACGGAGCTCAAATCACTAAGGATGTCAAACAAGTGCGTAAAGACGAAGTGTGAATGATCAAGAATGCTCAAAGTGTGCTTGGTGTCTTCCTCCATGCGCCTAGGGGTCCCTTTTATAGCCCCAAGGCAGCTAGGAGCCGTTGAGAGCATTCCAGGAAGGCAATTCTTGCCTTCTGTCGACTGGCGCACCGGACACTCCGGTGCACCATCGGACACTGTCCGGTGCGGATTTCTTTCCTGTTCTGGCGCAGCCGACCGTTGAAGGTTTGGAGCCGTTGGCGCACCGGACACTTGTAGGAAACGGGTGACGCCTAAGAGGGGGGGTGAATTAGGACTTCTAAAACTTTCGCTAAACTAGGCCACAATTAAATCCCTAGAGCAAAACCTATGCAAATAGACAAACTAGAATGTGCAAACTAGGTTTTGTCTAAGTGTTGCTATCTCTACCGCAATGGCTAAGTTTCAATCTACACTAAATAAGTATGACTATAAGATTGATACTTAAATGCTTAATATAAATGCGGAAACTTAAAGAGCAAAGTAGAGAAGCAAACTCTCATGGATGACGCCGGTATTTTTACCGAGGTATCCGGAACCGCGCAAGGTCCCGACTAATCCTTGTTGGTGCCTCTACGCAAAGGGAAGCCCACGCGAGGGCCAAGCACCTCGGTCGAGTAATTCCGTAGAGAGCCGCGGGCCTTCTCCACGCGCAAGTGGTGCTCCGCTTCCTGCTCCTCTCGGACGCTCCCCGCCGTCTCCACTATCGAGCTTCCGGCCAAACCGCCGTGGGCCTCGTTCCCTCTGGTACACGGTATCGGCCGTGACACAAACGTGGTTGTCACGGTCTCGCAAGACTCTCGCCCCACTCGGTACAATTACAACGGCTCACGCAAGAGCCGAGGGGTTGTGTGGTTTGTCTAAACTCACTCAACTAACTAGGATTCACCTAGAGCAAGCGCTAATGCGGTCTAACTAACCTAAGCACTTCGCAAAGCACCTACGCTAATCATCGAGTGATTCTATTAAGCACTTGGGTGTTTGAGCACTTGGAAATGTCTACAATATGCCTTGGTATGTTGCTTGGGCTCCCACACCTTCAAATGGCCGGTTGGGTGAAGTATATATAGGCCCCAACTCAAATATAGCCGTTGGAAAGCAGTTCTGCAGCTTTCTTTGGCGCATCGGACAGGTGCACCGGACATGCCACGTGTACTATCCGTTAAAAGTAGCCATTGGAGCTTCCGAAGATGGCGCACCGGACATGGCGCACCGGACGGTCTGGTGTGCACCGGACAGCCCATGTCTGCTTGTCGTATTTTGGCCATAACTTTTAGCTCCGAACTCTGATTTCGATGAACTTGTACTTTTTGGAAAGCTTATGAAATTCTCTACATCCCAGAGTTGAAGCCATATCAGTTTGAGTAAATTTGGCACACCGGACAGGCCAGTGTGCACCGGACATCCCATATGGTACTGCAGTTTTTCAGCAATTCCGACTTCGTATTGTGGGCATAACTTTTAGGTCCGAACTCCGATTTTGATGATCTTGGACTTTTTGGAAAGCTTATAAAATTGTCTACATCTCAGAGTTGAAGCCATGTCAGTTTGAATAGATTTGATGTTGTGAAACACTTCCAATTCAGTCAGCCCTTCCTCTCAACTTTATCAACTTCACTTTTGTTTTGTAGCTTTGTATCTCACTTCTACTTCTTGATGTGTTGGACTCTTAGCATGTATAAAGTGTCTTCAATATTACTTTGTAATATCTTCTATGAGTCTTATAATGTCTTCTTTGAGGTGTTGCATCCTCAGAGCCTCAGTCCAATCCACTTCGCATCCTATGAACTACAACACACAAATACTTGGGAAATACATTAGTCCACAGGTTATGTTGATCATCAAACACCAAAACCTATTGACCTAAATGGCCCAGGGTCATTTTCCTTACAATCTCCCCCTTTTTGGTGATTGATGACAACACAACCAAAGCAAGCAAATATAACAAACATTTGAATGAAAATATGCAATCTACTTGCTAGGATGCATGATTGTCCCCATAGAGTGAGATTATGGACTTAAGCCTCCCCCTAACTCCATAATTCACCTACTTCCTAATTTAGACCAAAATGCAAAAACCACTTGAAAGATCAAAATTTTAATTTGGTGGTGTTTGGTGTTTGATAACATTTTCATTGCTTTGGTCCCTACAACTTCTCCCCCTTTGGCATCAACCACCGAAAAGGAAGACATTAAAAGCATATAGGAAGCAAATAAGACTTGCCCTCTCTAAAGAATTATCAATTAATATCAATAGAAGCACTAAAAGATTACTCCCCCTAAATGAGTGTTCTCCTTTAGAAAGAATTTTCTCCCCCTTTATAGATGAAGAAAAAACTCTCCCTGACAGAGATCTTCTACTTAGGAAAAAGCATGTGAGAAATAGAGGTGCAAGACATAATTTGAATAGACTAACTTCCCTTATGCATAGATAACAAAATATGAGTTAATAGTATATGCATTTATAGCAACATGGGAAGTATAAGATATGAAATATAGTCTAATCAAATATTGGAGAATACATGTAAATGATACTTAATGTAGTCTCAAAGATACCAATTGAAAGTCAATGGCGGACCAATTGAAAACAAATGGCAGGCTTGTGAGACATGAAAGTTCTTGGAGATTTTGCAGTGGAAGTTTGTTGTCATTCTCCGGGGACCTCATTTTTCTTACAATGAGACTATCACATGAAATAGACTTGAAAAGGTTTTAGTCTCAAATTATTAGATTATAGAGTAACCTCCCCCTAAAGGTGTGCATACAAGTTTTGAATACTTGTAGGAGACATGCACTTTGATTTTGATATCAAGAGGGGTAGATTATCTGTAATCCGAACTTTGGCACATATAAGTTAAATGTTACAACTTGTAGAATTCAAAGTTATCAATTGATGTATCATTTACTATGGAGTGATAGAGAAGCTATGTGTCGTGCTTAAATAAACATTTTAAGTCATGTAGGTTTGCTCATGTATATATGAATTGAAAACAAGCAATCCTACCATGTGATTTACCTAGTATGTATGCATCTAAATATGTAAATATTAATTGTAATACTTAGGCAGGAAAGGTAAACTAGATACAAGGTAAATAGATACGCATATCTAAAGATAAGAAATACAATAAATCTAGTTACCTTAGTCATGGGTGGGAAATTTGGGTCCAAAATTTTCACTAACCCACTTGTCAATTAAACTTGATCCAATATGATGTATCCCATGATATACATCCCAACTTTGCCAAGTCTCCAAATTTCCCGATGACCTTCGGTCCACTCACTTCCCTTTCGGGATCTAAACCTTCTTGGTGCTTCTCATGGTTGAAATTATTTCCTTTGGCACCCAGATGCGTTTGGCCCCCTTTCCTTTGTTGGCTTGCTTGTTGGCCTTGATTGCTATCACCTTTCCATTCTTTTTCTTCTTGATCAAATATGGTGTAGCAGCCTTTTTGTCAACCTTTTTGATGTAGGTGTTGGAGATTTTGCTTGATGGCTTTTGCTTGAGCTTTTGCCTTTCTTTATCCCCGGTCATCGCCTTGCATTGGAAGGATTTATGGCCTCCTATGTGGCATAGCCTACAAATCACAGTTTCTCCCTCCATAGGCTTGTTCACTCCCGCAGTGGTGTTATCCTATGGAGGTCGGATTTGTTTGGCTTTGCCTTTCTTGTCATACAAAGCCTTGCCAAGGCGAGCCACTTCTTGCCTTAATTGTTCATTTTCCTTTGCAACCTCATCCGAACATGTTTCTACAACAATATTCTCAACAAGAACTTGGTTGCATGGGTTAGAATCATCAATTAAGTCAAAGCAAAAAGTAGAAGCATCATTTTTAATAATTTCGGGAATTTCAACTAAAGATGCTTCTGGGGTGCTACCAATGTTTTCTAGCTTAGTAGTTAGCTCATTGTTGTGTATGCTAAGAATTTCCATTTTCTCTAGCAAATTTTCAATAGTATTTTGGGAGCTAGCTAACTTAGCCTTAAGTTTTTCATTCTTTTTAATAAGGCCATCATCGGTAGCAGTGGATGGAGCACTAGACTCTAATAGCTCAATTTTAGTTGACAGCTCACTATTTAAGTTTGCAAAAGTTTCAAATTTTTCTAGCAAACCTTTGTAATCATTTTGGGAGCTAATCAACTTATTTTTCAAGGTTTTAAGTTGAGCTTTTTGCTTAGTGCAAACATCCTGGAAAAATTCAACGGCTTCCGTAAGCTCATCTACGGAGGGCTTTCCCTCACCTTCATCATCACTACTACTTTCATCACTAGAGGATGGAATGCTTTTGTTACCTCTTACCATAAGGCATTTGTGTGATGACCGTGATGAGCGTGATGAGGACCGGTGGCTGCGCGTCCTTGGAGGTTCATCTTCACTTGAAGAGTCATCCCAAGTTCTAACACTTGTTAGTGCCTTGCCTTTGCTCCTCTCCTTTTTGGGTTTGGCCATAGTTGGACAGCTGTCCCTGAAGTGGCCCTTCTCCCCACATGTGAAGCATCCTCTCTTTCTTTGCTTTTTCCTGTCAATGTTAAAGAGAATATCTTCGACCTGCAGAGGCACACCCATTAGATTAATCTTGCGGATCATCCCCATTACCTTTCTGACGCGTCGGATTGTTTCTTCGTCCTCGGAGGATGATGTGCATGGTTGATTATCTTCATCATCATCACTTTATTCTTCTTCCTCTTCTTCACTTGAGGAACTTGGAGTGGGAGCCTTCTTTTTGCCCTTCCTTTCATCACATGCAAAAGCATATGGCCTTGAGGAAGTTGGCTCCTCTCCCCGACACATTTTTCGCGACATCTCAAAAGCCGTGATTTTCCCAATCACAATGGTCGGGGTCATGTTACTCAAGTTCTCCATGTTGTGAAGGATGGTGATGATGCTCCCATATCTTCGTTGTGGTAGCAGGGAGATAATCTTCCTCACAATGTCCGCATCACCTAGCTTATTAATGCCAATAGAGTTGAGCTCATTGATAATTAGATTCAAACGAGAATACATATCTCTAACAAGCTCATCATCTTTCATAGCAAAAGAATTATACTCATTTAAGACTAGGCAATGTTTTTGCTCACGGACATTGGATGTGCCGTCATGGAGCTCATGCAATTTTAGCCAAATCTCATTAGCAGTTTTCAAGGTAAATACTTGATTAAAAATATCCATGCTAAGAGATTCATACAAGCAATTTTTGGCTCTAGCATTTAAATGAATTTCTTTTTCCTCACTCGTGGTGGGTTTCTCGGGATTCTTGGGGGGTTTCATCCCGTCACGAGTGACTCGCCAAACACCTAGATCAACGGCCTCTAGATAACAAGCCATTCTAGCACTATAATATGGAAAGTTAGTGCCGTCGAAGTGTGGTGGCCTATGGGTATCCATCCCTTCCTCTAAAAAGCGTCGGCTCTTTTAGCGGTGAAGCTAAAGCGTTTCAAATGAGCCAAACCAGCCTCTGATACCACTTGTAGGAAACGGGTGACGCCTAAGAGGGGGGGGGTGAATTAGGACTTCTAAAACTTTCGCTAAACTAGGCCACAATTAAATCCCTAGAGCAAAACCTATGCAAATAGACAAACTAGAATGTGCAAACTAGGTTTTGTCTAAGTGTTGCTATCTCTACCTCAATGGCTAAGTTTCAATCTACACTAAATAAGTATGACTCTAAGATTGAAACTTAAATGCTTAATATAAATGCAGAAACTTAAAGAGCAAAGTAGAGAAGCAAACTCTCATGGATGACGCCAGTATTTTTACCGAGGTATCCGGAACCGCGCAAGGTCCCGACTAATCCTCGTTGGTGCCCCTACGCAAAGGGAAGCCCACGCGAGGGCCAAGCACCTCGGTCGAGTAACTCCGTAGAGAGCCGCGGGCCTTCTCCACGCGCAAGTGGTGCTCCGCTTCCGGCTCCTCTCGGACGCTCCTCGCCGTCTCCACTATCGAGCTTCCGGCCAAACCGCCGTGGGCCTCGTTCCCTCCGGTACACGGTGGCGGCCGTGACACAAACGTGGTTGTCACGGTCTCGCAAGACTCTCGCCCCACTCGGTACAATTACAACAGCTTACGCAAGAGCCGAGGGGTTGTGTGGTTTGTCTAAACTCACTCAACTAACTAGGATTCACCTAGAGCAAGCGCTAATGCGGTCTAACTAACCTAAGCACTTCGCAAAGCACCTACGCTAATCATCGAGTGATTCTATTAAGCACTTGGGTGTTTGAGCACTTGGAAATGTCTACAATATGCCTTGGTATGTTGCTTGGGCTCCCACACCTTCAAATGGCCGGTTGGGTGAAGTATATATAGGCCCCAACTCAAATATAGCCGTTGGAAAGCAGTTCTGCAGCTTTCTGTGGCGCACCGGACAGGTGCACCGGACTGTCCGGTGGTGCACCGGACATGCCACGTGTACTAGCCGTTAAAAGTAGCCGTTGGAGCTTCCGAAGATGGCGCACCGGATGGTCCGGTATGCACCGGACAGCCCATGTATTCTTGTCGTATTTTGGCCATAACTTTTAGCTCCGAACTCCGATTTCGATGATCTTGTACTTTTTGGAAAGCTTATGAAATTCTCTACATCCCAGAGTTGAAGCCATATCAGTTTGAGTAAATTTGGCACACCGGACAGGCCAGTGTGCACCGGACATCCCATATGGTACTGCAGTTTTTCAGCAATTCTGACTTCGTATTGTGGGCATAACTTTTAGCTCCGAACTCCGATTTTGATGATCTTGGACTTTTTGGAAAGCTTATAAAATTGTCTACATCTCAGAGTTGAAGCCATGTCAGTTTGAATAGATTTGATGTTGTGAAACACTTCCAATTCAGTCAGCCCTTCCTCTCAACTTTATCAACTTCACTTTTGTTTTGTAGCTTTGTATCTCACTTCTACTTCTTGATGTGTTGGACTCTTAGCATGTATAAAGTGTCTTCAATATTACTTTGTAATATCTTCTATGAGTCTTATAATGTCTTCTTTGAGGTGTTGCATCCTCAGAGCCTCAGTCCAATCCACTTCGCATCCTATGAACTACAACACACAAATACTTGGGAAATACATTAGTCCACAGGTTATGTTGATCATCAAACACCAAAACCTATTGACCTAAATGGCCCGGGGTCATTTTCCTTACAACACTGTCCGGTGCACACCGGACAGTCCGGTGCCCCCTTCATACCGTTGGCCTGGCCACGCGTCACGTGCAGATTGTGCGACCGACTGTTGGCTCACCGGACAGTCCGATGCACACCGGACAGTCCAGTGAATTTTAGTCGTACGCCGCCGATGAATTCCTGAGAGCGGCCTTTTCACCAGAGCCAGCCGGGCGCACCGGACACTGTCCGGTGCACCACCGGACAGTCCGGTGCACCCAGACTGAGCAGAGTCTTGGCTGCTCGAGCCAAGTCTTTTCCAATTGTCTTTTCTCTGATTCTAGCACTTAACAAATATGTTAGTACACAAAAACCAATGTACTAAGTCTAGAATCATACCTTTGTATTGATTTGCACTTTGTCCATCCTTTGGCATATACTCATTCCCTTAATGTGTGTTGGGCACTTAATCACCAAAATCTTATAGAAATGGCCCAAGGGCACATTTCCCTTTCAATACCTTCATAAGTCTAACATGTACAAACAGAGGATGAAGCTTATGAAACATAGGAAAACAACACAAACAATTATATGACATCATAATATAAATATCTATTGTTAAATAATCATGAGTACATGAGAGCAATATCAAATTACATTTGTACCTTGAGCTTGACAGAAGGCAAAGGTAAAAGTAAGATGCGAAAGCGTGAATAGTGTGGGGGTACTGTTCACCTATTTATAGGCACAGGACGCAGCTTGTGTGAATTTACATTCATGCCCTCTACAAATGATTACAATCATAACACAGGTTATCATGGGCCGATTGGTCATTTCATCTTTAAGTCGGTGCATCTGGAAGTACGCTACGAAGCTCCCTGATTGGTAGCTTCGGCATTGTTCCTGTTCTGGCCTTCCGAAGGTATTTCTTCTCACAGGACCTTCGGCGATGAAGCAGACCCCCAACAACCATCATTTGGGTGGCAACCACTTGATCGATTCCAACCGGTGGAGGATCTGGAGGATTCATTTCTGTTTGTTGTTGCTTGATAATCTTCCCTTCCTGGTATTGACCATCGAAGTTAGAAGCATATGGTAATATAATTTTGCAAGGAAAATTTATTGGTAGGCAGACGAATAGGCTAATGAATGGTTATGATCTGAAGATTCTTTAGCAGGGCTTAATCTTTGTTTTATGTCCAGATTTGGGCTACTAGTCGTATAAGGTGAATTTCCAAAGGTAGGATAGAATCTGTCAAAATGAGATAGATATGGGTGACATAGACTGCATGATGTAGATTAAAATCTCATTTAATGTTAGGTGGGGATATAAGAATTATGCAATTCATCATGACTCTATTGGTTGGGTTAGCTCTTATGCCCATGGTTGAGTTGATCTATTGTGCTAAGTTAACACCTGGCTAGTAGGGTTCAAGTACCATTAATCTATCTGAGTAGACCACATTAGTTCGGATCACATTAGATTCTACAATCCTATTAAGAATATCATTTAGTTAAGCATATCAAGCTGACCTTATCTTTATGAAATTCTAGTATATAGATATATATATTTCTAAGTATAACTTCCAATTAGTATATATATTTTTATACACCTAAAATTTTCATGCCATTAATAGGTGTGGCATAGAAACAAGGGTACATCATGTTTTAGCTATTTGGTGAGTGTAGAGAAGATTTGGGGTAAAAGAAAGTTTGGTAGGAGAGATTTTTTTCCGAGTGGTGGATCTTGATTCATTTGAAGATCTGTTTCTACTAATATCCTTCCTTGTCGAAGTTAACCTTCTTCTTGAGTTTGATTTAGGGACCATCGGTTGTGGTGTTAGATGCCATTAACCAAGTTGGGATAATAATTGCGGGTACATGGGGTAGGTAGGTTAAATAGAGTTTTACTTTGCTTTTGGGATAAATGGGTTGGGCAACCTATAACATAGACTAGGTCGTGATTTCATGGACAAGTTGGTCTTAAGACACCAATTTATATTTTAAAACCCATTTATAGGAATATGGTTTAGTTAATACTTGTAACATAGATTAGACCATATTAGACTAGGCAGGGTTTAGGTTAGATTGGATATAATTGGATTAAACTTAATTTAAGTTAGATAAATCTACCAGGGTAGAATATGTATTATTAATATATGTTAGAATCCTTTGAGATAGGATGAATTATATAGTGTAGGTAGGTCAGAATCTCTATCAGGTTAACACAGAGGGGTTATGCAACTATCTGATGGTTAAGGTAGTCGCATATGGTTAGGTAGTTGTATGTGGTCCAGTTAATCTAGGGCACTAGTTTAGGTTAAAGCATGCTTACAGAAGTAGGGTACAATCTATTTTCCCAGTATTATTATCATGTTTGTCCATTAGATTAGATCTGATCAGGACTAAATTGGTATAACCAGATTAGACTAGATAAGATCTACTAATTTTGTTTTGGGATAGATCATGTTTGTGACACTGTTATGAGATAAGCAAAGGATAATTATGCTTATTAAGACAGGACGAGCCTCTAAGAATAAGATAGAATCTTTTGAGTTTAGTTAGATCTATTAGGGTAAGATAGAATCTTTTCGAGATAAGATGGATCTTGTTAAGATAAGAAAGAATATTTTAAGATATGGGAGAATTTGTTAAGATAAGAGAGAGTCTTTTAAGATAAGATGGATCTATTAAGATAAGAGAGAATCTTGTAGGATAAGATGGATATATATGAAATTGGTACAATTTAATGGAGGGTAATCTAAGTTGTTTAGTTATCTTATGAATTCTATTTATGTCTATATGTATATGTAGATGAAATTGTGGACATTACTCCATGACTCATCACACTCAATCAAAGATGCAAATCAGACAAGTATCATAAGAGCAAACACTCAAGCGTATAGATACCTATAAAAATAGTTTTGTTTTTGTTCCTAAGAGTAGGTCTCCTATTCCTAAATGTCACTTTAGGCACAGGATTTCAAAGTGTGAAATCCACATTTGTCTTTTAGAAAGAAAAGGTAAGAATAATCAGAGTATAGCGGAAATAGACGAGAAAAGATTAAGAAAAGTTTAGAAAGAATCAGAGTAGCAGAGGTAAGTAGGTAAGGGTTGTCCAGTTCTATCTAGGTTTCGTCCTACAGTCAACATTTCTGTGATACCACTTCTGTCACACCTGGTTTTAAGGGACAAAACCGGGTGCATCTCATACATGCGCCAAAGAAGACAACATATATAATAACAGAGTGTATAGAGATAAATGTCACAATATAATCAGAGTACTTATTACATAGCGAAAGTATTACAAAATTAAAGGTAAATATAAAAGGATCTAAAATCCATCCTTGGCATCAGAAAGTCAACTGGGAGACGCCACCTAGATCGAATCGAACTCCTCATTGTGTGGCTCCTCTTGAACCCCCTGTTCTTCTCCTGTGGGGGGGTGTGAGACAACAAGGGTGAGCTCACACATGTTCATCGCTCAACAAGTTGTGGGGAATAATGTGCATGAACTCGCCAAAGGTGGGAGCTCATGAAATGTAAGGCTTACCAAAGAAAATGGTTAAAGTTGAGCATTGCTTTTAAAGTTGGTCAAAATTTTATTAGAAATTACTAGATGTAAGTAAATACCAAACCATAATAATAGAACAAAATTAATAAATAATCCCATGCAAATGCAAATGACAAATTGAATTTAAGTTACATAAATTAATCATGCGAGAGTCCTGAGCTACTCATGACCGTGAGCTCGGCTAGTATACCAGTTTTACACTCTGCAGAGGTTCCATGTCGCCAGGGTTTGCAAGGCCCTTAGACACTACCGAGGTGAATGGCTAAGGATCCACTATGAGGCCTTTACAAAGTTCCACTATCTTCCGAAAATCCGCTACAGTTTATGTCAAGATCATTAGCAAGAATCCCTCGTCTGACCGCCATCGCAGCAAAATCAACCTGAGAACCTCCTTGCATGCAACTCCCCTACTGCCCTTGCCCCTTTCGGGTAAGGTAGTCTTCCACTAGCTTTCCTAATTAGTTAGCCAAGGGGTCCCATTCCTTCCTTGTAGGTGGCACGTGTTTCTCAAGTTAAGCTCCATGTTCCAATTAAAAAAATATAATAATCTTCACATGAACATAAATAACATAACAGAATAATTGGAACATGGATATAATGAAATCTTAACCCAAAACCATATAAAGAAATAGCATAGCTACCCAAATGATTTAGGGGTAAATAAGGGAAAAATGATAAACAAACTAGGGTGACCTATTGGGGTCCCATCAAAATTAAACCTATGCATTGAATAGTGATAATAAAGAACATTATTGGGTAACAAGAGTGGATCAAGGGCACAACTTGCCTGGCACTTGATATTCCAGTTACCAGGGTGATCTTCAGGTCCTCGTGACCTCACTGCTAGTCGTAGCAATACGAACAAACATGGTATGAACAAAATTAACATCACACCACAGATAAGAACAAAATGTATAACAATGATCTACGCGTTGCTACGAGATCACGGGATCGAGAACTACTAAGATCGGAGTCACGATTAAGGAGTTATGATTTTATAGAAGATCTGTGTGATTAAAATATTAAACTATATTATGAATTGGTTAGGATAGATCATATGAGAGGTTATTCTCTAAATAATTATCTCAACTTTAATCTAAGTTATAAATTGACCATAAATTATATTTTGGTAGATTATAATGATAAGCACATTAACAAGACTAACCAACATAAGTTAAATAAAAGTCTAATTATAAAAGAACAAGCCATGGTATAATAAATGTCGTTATTGCATAGTACATATTTATATGGAGCTAACGCAACTTGAACGGACCAAATCGGAATTAGAACTAAGAAGTTATAGATTTCTGGAGTTTTTGAGTGTTGGATTAAAAGAAACTAAGTGTATAATTTCTAATCTATGTTTCATGACAAAACGAGGTTACTAGGTGATAAGCAATATTATTATGAATTTATTGCAACTGGAAGGTATCAATTCAGAGTTAAAATGAATTTTCCATGAATTAAACAAGTTTCTAGATTTATTTTAATACTAAAAATCAATTTCTAGGATTTATTCATGAATTTTAATAGAATTTGGACCGAGGGAACAATATTCCAAGAGCTCAGGGTTCAAAATATAAATACCAGGACCAAACCGTGAGGTTTCTTCCCTAGACGCGAACTGCGGATTAAATTAAGAACATTGCAGGGGCTCTTTAAGAAATTTCCACAACCGAAGGGGTACGGTGCACTATGAGCCGCCAGATCTAAGTTCAACGGCTAAGATTAGATTCAGTTTTATAATCGAACCGGTATACCGTGGCCACCCGATTACCATCCAACGGCCCAAAGTAGATCGTGAAGCGGTACGCGATGCAGACCGTAGGATCCAACCCTACGGTTAGGATTTTATACTAGCCGATCCAATCTCATACGCCCATCCACGATCGGACGAACCAGATCTGTTTGGCCGAAACGGTACGCGCGAGCCGATCTCAGCCACACATCCACAGATCTACGGTGCACGTGTGTCTTCCCAATCACGCGCCCAGACACCAACCAAGCGGCGGCGCGCCAACGTTAGCGCGATGGCGCCCATGGCCGCCGAACCCACCACTACGCCTGGATGCACTATGCGGCAAATTGAAAGGTGCTATATGACGCTAAGACCAACACGAACAAGATGGGACGAGATTCACCGGAATTAGAACGACGAAGACCACTGGTCACAGCGTAGAGCGGCTCAGCCGCGCCCTCCAACCACTGGCGAGAAATTTGATTCACCCTGCTCCCCAATCGCGCCAGCCGAGGGAACCACACGCACCAGAGTGCCTCAACGAAGGCTCCCAACCCCTAGACGAGGCCGAGGCGACGGTCAGAGCACTAGTTCACGGCGACGACGTCTTCCAGCTCTCCCACGTGGCTGCAAACAGCGCAACGCCAAACTCCAGCCCGAGCTCCCAAGAGTTGGCATGGAGCGGATACGAGAGGCGAGGGGAGGTCCGGCGCTCAAGATTTATACACAAGCCGCACCAAGTCTGCGCCCCAGGGTGCCATTATCGGGCGACCAGCTCGACCACGGGGGTTGAGATTGGGCTGACAGTACTGCTTATCTAGCCCCACCCATAGACGGCTAAGAGAGGAATCGTGGTAGCTAAAACACGGGTAGAAGAGATTTAGGCCAGGGTCATTGGGACACGGAAGAATCGGTCGTAGGCATTGAATCTCGGATCGATACATGCTCAGCTGAGTTTGTTGGAGGGAAGCAGATGATTCCGACACTCTAGACCCACGTGGAAGCGAGGGAAGTCAACCAGAGCGTGCCACCTGAGACTGCCCACAGGGGCCCAGTCGTCAGCGCTGTGGGGAAGGTTGGGTAGCGGGCCGCGCAATAGAGAAGGGAAATGGGCCGCCAGCGTGGATGAGGCCCAACGCGAGTTTCCCCCTTTTCCTTTTTCTTTTAATTTTATTTCTGTTTTTCTTTACTCATAATTCATTTGAATTTAAGTTTTGAATTCAACTTAAGTGTAAATTCAAGTTCATGTTAACTATGCAATCTGGTCACACTATCATGTGGTGAAGTTTATTTAATTATGATATTGTTTTATATTGAATAATATTTCTCTCCTTCCTTCTCTATTTTCAATTCCTTTCATATTTTGTATTTCTATTTTGAATTCAAATTCACATTTTGAATTAAATGTAAACAGAGTTCAAACTTAGAGTAAATTTAAGTGCTCAAACAAAAGCTCCAACTTGTTATACATAATTTACTTTGTCTTATATCCATTATTTACTTATTCAAAATGAGATATTCCCATATTATTCCTTTTTGACATTACAAAATTTCTAATTTGCAAACTAGGCCTTAAATCCAAATGTGAATATTAATGTATTTCTACCAACATTATTATTATTACTGTTAGATGCACACATAAATAAACTCCCACATGATGCAATAGATTTATGTTTATTTTAATTATTTTATTTATTTGATAGATGTTAGAAATATGAAACATCCTCCTATTGTTTTCTTTCTTTTTAGAAAAGAAATAGTATTTTGAATGTGGGACAATGAGTAAAAGTTACTTCAAAATTTAATATCCTTGTAGATAAATGTTTATGGTGCATCATTTAATGATATGCATAATTATTTAGTTGAATAGAAAAACTTTTCTATTACTTCTTTTCTAAAATAATTCTTGGTTTTCAAAATTTAGTTCTCAATTTTCAATACTCAAGTATATTTTGAGATATCCAAATTTACTATTTCATTTCTTCATGTGTTTATTTTATTATTATTATAATTTTTATACAGATTTTGGGCCTTATATTCCACATCCCTTTCCGGAGGCAACCCAGGTAAGTCTTTAGGAAAGACATCCTGGAATTCACATACCACCGGAATATCCTGGATTTCTTGCACGATAGCTTCATAAACTTGCCCAGATGGTTTGACGGGGACAGCTACAGGGATAGACAATTGAATCTCTTCATGGCCATGGCTCAATTTGATGGTCCTTAAGTCTGTATTGATGATGGCCTTATGCTGGGCCAACCAATTCATGCCCAAGATTACATCTATGTCTTAACCTTTTAAAACAATCATGTTGGTAGGAAATTCCCGTCCGGCTAACGTTACTGGTATGTGGAAGGCTACTTTCTTAGTAAATATCCGTCCCCCAGGTGAGTGGATAATAAACCCTTCTCTTGATTCAATGCAAGGAATGCAATGCTTTTCCACAAAATTCTTGCTTATGAAGGTATGTGATGCACCAGAATCGAAGAGAATAACTGCTGGGTAATTGGCAACAAGGAACATACCCATCATTACCGGCTCGCCCTCCGGTGTTGTAGCCACTTGGGTATAATAAATTCGTCCAGTTTTCTTGAAGTTCTTGCCCGTTGAAGTATTAGCCGTGTTCCCCTTTTCTTGGTTGGAGTTCCCAGAGTTTTGTTGGAAATTGGTTTTATTTTGCTTCGGGTATGGGCAGTCCTTGATAAAGTGTCCGGACTTACCACAGTTGAAGCAACCAGTGGAAGAACTAGGGAGAGCATGGAAACGAGTACCAAGGGCACTCGGCTGATTGGTAGGAGCAGGGGCAGTAGTGGGACGAATAAAGACAGGCTGCTAGAATGGATATGAAGGTGGGCGAGACGAAGAACGATTTTGATTAAAAGGTTGGATCACCAACCTGGTTCTCTTCTCAGACCCTTGATTTGACCTTTCACCTCCAAACCCCTTTGATTTTCCAGGTCCTGCATTTTTGGCTTCTACTGCCAGTGTTGTACTGACAGCCCTACTGTAGGTAAGGTCCAAGCACGTTGCCATTTTTTGCTGAAGCCTGTCATTAAGTCCCCTCATAAAACAATTCTTTTTCTTCAGATCTGTATTCACTTGGTCAATGGCATACTAGGACAGATGGTTGAACTTATTGAGATATCGCATTACAGTATCTCCCCCTTACTTTAACCGGATGAACTCTTCTTGTTTCATATGGACACTCCCTCTGGAACATAATGCTCCCGGAACGCTAGCTTGAATTCCTCCCAGGTGATCTGATGTCCAGTCGGTTGAATTGCTACAAAATTTGCCCACCAAGTACTGGCAGGCCCTCTCAGCTATTGTGCAACAAACAGTGGCTTCTGCGTCTCTGTGCAGCGAATTAATCCAAACTTCTGTTCCATAACTCTTACCCACTCACCAGCTTCTAGAGGTTCTTCTGCTTTAATAAAGAGCAGGGGTCGAGTCTCAGAAAATTCAAAGTATGTAGTTTCACGCGGTCCTTGAGGAGGAGATCTCCCACCATGCTGTTGGAACTGATTGCCCGCCATTTCGCGCAAGAAGCGCGTATTATCCGCAGTGGCACTGACTAGGGCAGCGATAGCCTCGGCCAAGGTCGGTGGTACTGGTGGCGGGTTAGGAGTATCTTCCCGACCACGGAAAGTCCCTGCACCGTCATGTGCGTGAGTCTATGATGGCATCTGAGGCAAAGAAACATTTGGAAAAAATATGACATGCTAGCACACACCATCATATTACATTACCAAAATTTAATAATTATAAAGACTCCAGCGTACAACTTGACTGCATTACTTATTTTAGTCCAAACTATACTATTCTAGTCTTCGTCATCCTTGGTTGCTTCATTTCCTGCTGCAGGAGACCGTTCGTCAGCAAGGTTCATGGAAGGAGGGGGCATAAAAAGGTCCAACTCCCCATCAGGTCCTTCATTTGCTGTTTCCGATGGTCCGGCTCCCATTGCAGCAACGTCGGAAGGCATGTCCGGGTGCAGTCGATCATACAGTACATGTACTTCTTCATGTAAAGTATTACAATACACTTGCAGGCTGTTGAGGGCCGCACTAAGCTCTGCCACACGAGCTCGAGCTTTTGCTTCGCGGTCCCAAGCGATCGAACGCGAGTTGACGGCCCAATCAATGGCCGAATCCCGTTCTGAAATCTCATATTGCAAGCGGCTCACGTCAGCTGACAATTTAGCTATATGTTGGTTGTCCTGCGCCCAAGCCCTATTCCGGTGACGTAGCTCTGACCGAAGTTGTTCCACCTTGGCTTCCAGGTCTCCAATTGGGTCATTGCTGCCACTACTACTCCCTTCATGTCTGAGGGCTAGCTGATGGCGAGGCACGCCAAAAGGTCCAGTAGATTTGCGTGCTGTTTTCCTTGTACGTGCCATATCTCCATAAGAGGGGAAGATTTATTAGTATATTCTTAACATGATATGCATGCATATTCTAATAATTATGGAATCAACCTTCGTTGATCCCAACGTCCTATATATTGCACTCTGTTACCCAATTCTACAAGATAAGGGGCTTACCGGAAAGTGGTAAGGTAAGAATGAAAGAATATTTCTAGGTGAGTATTTAAAAATTCTTTTGAAGTACTACGTAATATCTGGAGAGATGGGCACTGCTCCGATACCAGCTGTGACAGAACCTCCCAAGGTATTAGGCCCACCTACAGTTGTCCTTGTCCCGAGGACCTTGGACAACCTTGTAGGTGCACATAATCACTCGACAAGTTCGGTACTGTATCTTTATTATTCTGCACAAGAGCGCTTCACCCGTCACGCAGATATTACATCACATCGGAGGAAAGAATCAGCGGAAGCAAATTACAATAACTTAATTTACATTCATAAAATATATAGAGAGAGTATTATTATTACAATACTAGGGTACTATGAGTGCATTAATTATTATTATTATAGATCCGGGAGGCAAAACACCCTCCCGCACAAAAGATTATTCTTTTTAAAGTGGGAGGCCAACATCCTCCCACGACTTCACTGCTGGAGCTCTTCCTTGGGTACCACCTTTGAACAGAAACAGCAAAAGTCTGCTGTTTCCTCACCTACAACAACATGGGTTCGAAAACCCTGAGTACGGAGTGTACTTTTGCAAGTCTTACCCGACAAAAAAAAGACTCAAGGATATGCTGGCTTGAGGGAGTCAAGGTAAGGTTATTCAAGAATCAAGGACTCTGTTTGCAGAAATGCTTACTAACAGTGGATCCTTAAAAATCCAGATTATTGCCAAATTAAGTCATTACCTGTAGCTAGAGTTCTCGCTACCCTAGTCCAAGCCACTTGGCCTACACTAGCTGTTATTTATCAACCCTTTAGTTCACTGGAATGCTACGTGTAAGTTAGTGACCAAGTCTTCATGTCCGAGAAGTAACGGTGATCCGAATCGATTAATACCCAGTTAGGGATCTTGAATCACACGACATATGTAGCACTTAAACCTTGCATATGTCAACTCACCACCGGGTTTCTCAAGACCAAACCGGGTTCATGCCAACCGAGAGCACAGATACACCACCGTCCAGCGTCTTTCCACGAAGGGTACACGCTACTCTCGCCATCTCTCCACTCCCATTGCGTGTTGGCCTTTCTGGTATTGGTCTGCCCGAGGCAAAGCTTACCCATGATGAGGCATGTGACCAGTTAAAAGGTCCTCGCTCATCAGGCCTACATCGACACGGTCCTTAATTGACTCAGACGGGGACACTACAACGAGACTCTCTTCTCGTGCAAGTCACCCGCCTGGTCTCAGCTTTATCATTTAAATTCCCAAAGTTTGGTACCTGGCAGAGGTACATCTTGTCCGATGTTGAACCCATCACAGCCATGGTGGATCCACCATCATTTTTTTTGAAACATCCCATTCCATCTGAAGCATCATCTTTTGTTTAAAACCAAATCATTTTTGTTTTATAAAGCAAGACTAAGCATCAGAAAACCTTTTAATAAAACAGGTAATCAAGGAAGGGTAAATAATTCCAAGGAAGGAAATGCAACAATTGGCTGAACACCCAACTCCTATCACCTAATGCATCATTCAAGTGATAAAGAGTTTAAAATCACAAGGAAAAGGTAAATGCACCGGGGCTTGCCTTGTGTTGTAGGGGAGTCGAGATCTGCTCCACAGATATCAAAATAAAAACAATTCCCGACAGGTGGAGTCTCAGTTGGTGGTGCAGTCTCTTCTCCTTCAACACTTACTTCTTCTTCGTTTTCTATATATAACCATACATATACATGAATGCTCATGTGATGCTATGAATATGCAACTATAATAGTGTCGACGTTTCGACCCCGGGGGTCCCTGGACCGACGAGTAAATTGTCGCTATGTGTCCCAGCCCAGATGGGTCGACGTGAGATGGAACACAAGGGGGAAAACGGGAACCGCGGCTCGTGTTATCCTGCGCCCAGGGCGGATGCGCTTGCAGTAGGGGGTTACAAGCGTTTGCGAGAGAGGGAGAGAGCCTGTCCGTCAGCCCGTCCTCCCGCGTGGCCACCTTCTCATACGAGGGCCCTGGACCTTCCTTTTATAGATGTAAGGAGAGGGTCCAGGTGTACAATGGGGGTTGTAGCAATATGCTAATGTGTCCGGCAGAGAGGAGCCAGAGCCCTATGTACATGCTGACGTGGCTGTCGGAGAGGTGCTAGTGCCCTGTGCATGTGATGTCGTGGCCGTCGGAGGAGCACTTGAGCCCTGTAGAAGCACACCTGTCGGGGCTGTCGGGACCTTGCTGACGTCTCCTTGCTTCCGTAGGGGGCTGAGAACCGCCGTCGTCAAGGGAGCACGTGGGGTGCCATCATTACTTGTTTACCGGGGCGAGCCAGATGGGACGCCGGTCCTGTTCCCCGTAGCCTGAGCTAGCTAGGGGTAGGGTAATGATGTACCCCCCTGTAACATGGTCGGTCCGAGCCCAAGGTCGGGTGAGGCGGTGACTCCTCTGAGGTCGAGGTTGAGGCCGAGCCCTGGGGTCGGGTGAGGCGGAGACCGTCTTCCAAGGTCGAGGTTGAGGCCGAGCCTTGGGGTCGGGTGAGGCGGAGATTGTCTTCCGAGGTCGATGTTGAGTCCGAGCCCTGGGGTCGGGCGAGGTGGAGACCGTCTTTCGAGGTCGAGGCGGGGACCGAGCCCTGGGGTCGGGCGAGACGGAGACCGTCTTCCGTGGTCGAGGCGGGGGCCGAGCCCCGGGGTCGGGCGAGGCGGAGCTTCCTATGGCGCCTGAGGCTGGACTCGGCTGCTGTCAGCCTCACCCTGGCAGGTGGCACAGCAGTCGGAGTAGGGAAGGCGGCGCTGTTTTCCTGTCAGGTCAGTCAGTGGAGGGGCAAAGTGACTGCGGTCACCTCGGCCCTGCCGACTGAGGAACGCGCGTCAGGATAAGGTGTCAGGCGATCCTTGCATTGAATGCTCCTGCGATACGGTCGGTTGGCGAGGCGATCTGGCCAAGGTTGCTTCACTGCGAAGCCTGCCCGAGCTGGGCCTCGGGCGAGTCGAAGGTGCGCCCGTTGCTTGAGGAGGCCCTCGGGCGAGGCGTGAATCCACCTAGGGATGGCAATCGGGCGGGTAGTACACGGATATATAGTTCGCGAATCCATACCCGCTAGACAAAACTCAACACATACCCATACCCTTAAACGTTCGTGGGTATGGATTTGTATCCATACCCGTACCCGCCCACTACAATTTTAGCATTAAACACCAAACGATAATTTTATTACATTTCAAAATAATAATTATCATTCCAATAGCATTAAATGATAATTTCAGCACCAAACAACATGTTATGGATAAAAATTGAAAAATAAGAATTTATGATAATATATAAATCCGGATGGCCCACATGTTAGATATCCATTGGGTAACGGGTATGGATACAAGATATCCATACCCGCGAAAAAAATATCCGCGGATACCTTATTATATCCATAGTCGTACCCGCGGATATCAAATTCCACCATACCCATATCCAATGGATAATTATCCGCGGTTATTTACCCATACCCGTACCCATTGCCATCCCTAAATCCACCTGGGTCTACTGTTCCTGCCCGAGGCTGGGCTCGGGCGAGGCGAGATCGTGTCCCTTGAGTGGATGGAGCCTTGACCTGAATTGCGCCCATCAGGCTTTTGCAGCTTGTGCTGATGGTGATTACCAGTCGAGTTTAGGAGTCTTGGGGGTACCCCTAATTATGGTTCCCGAAAGTAGCCCCCGAGCCTCAAAGGGGGTGTTAGTACTCGCTTGGAGGCTTTGTCGCACTTTTTTGCAAGGGGACCGGCCTTTCTCGGTTACATTTTGTTCCGGTGGGTGCGCGCGAGCGCACCCGCCGGGTGTAGCCCCCGAGGCCTCGGAGGAGTGGTTTGACTCCTCCGAGGTCTTAGTGCCTTTCGTGACGCCTCGGCCGGTCTGGTTGTTCCCTCATGCGATCTGATCGTAGCCCGGGTGCATGGTCAGGTTCCGAGTTCTCGGGCTGGTATGTTGACGCTGTCAACGGTTTGGCCGGAGCCGGGTTTGCGAGAGCAGCCCTCGAGCCTCTGCACAGAGCGAGAGGACGGTCAAGGACTGACTCGGCTTTTATCATACGCCCCTTCGTCGCCTTTCCGCAAGGAGGAGGGGGGAAAGCGCCATGTTGCCCTTGGAGGGCGCCGAACATGGTGTCTCCAGTGAGTTGCTAACGGGTGTTCCGAGTGGACGCCCGTGCCCCGTTCGATAAGGGTCGGCTGGTGGCCTAGAGGCGCGCTCCAAAAGTACCTGCAGGTGATTTGCTAGACCCGGTCCCGTTTGATAGGGTCTGAGGGCTCGATGCCTCCCTCTGATAGGATTCTGTTACAGAATCGCTCCTACTGGTCTCGGAAATGTCCTAGGGTACCTCGGGAGCGTAGCCCGAGCTTCGGCCATGTATCAGACGTACCCAGAGTCATCCCTCGCTCTGCGTGTTCTGGGGCGGATGTCGAACCCTTCGGGGGGCCAGCCTTCGAACCCCTGATCAGTAGTGGGCGCGGAGCCCGAGTGCTCTGAGGCGGCTGTCGAACCCTTCCAAGGGACCAGCCTTTGAACCTCTGATCAGTAGTGGGCGCGGAGCCCGAGTGCTCTGGGGCGTCTGTCGAACCCTTCCGAGGGGCCAGCCTTTGAACCCCTGATCAGTAGGAGGGCTCGGGGCCTGCTTCCATCGCGGAGAAGGATCCCTTTCGGAGTATCCCCTTTCCTGGTCCCTGTAGCAAGAGAGAAAAAGGGGAAGGAGAAAAGGATACGAAATTAAACGATGTGGCGCACCTTTTTTGACGCGGTCATCATGGCGGAGGTGAAGCGTCGCCCGCTTCGCCTGCCAAAGGTGTCGCCTGCCCTGCCGCGGAGTTAATGCGACGGGACGGGTGGTTCGCGGGGCAGCCGTTGTGCGTGCGCGAGTCGTTCGAGGGATGGAGCACGGGCGCGTCACCTTCATGCCGTGGGAGAGGGCTCCCACGCTGCTCCAGGAGGGGACGTGAGCATGTGGATGATTTGACTGCTGCTTCCGCCCGCCTGCTGCCGCCATTACTGTCGGCCCACTTTTGGCCATATCGACCGTCGCGCCTTCTCCCGTGGTTGACTGACCCGTGACCGATGCGCTTGGTTGGCACTGTTGGGCCATGCGCAGGGTTGCCTCGAGTCGCGGCACCGGTTCCGCAGCCGAGAAGGCGCGGCATTGGCGTAAGTGGCGGTGTAGTTTTTCGCACGTAGTAACCGGCGCGCCGGTTACATGACGTGTGGGCCTGGGCCTCCATGCTGGATGCGTCAAAGTCGAAAGGGTGCATCCCCGTGGTGCAGTTGCATGCCGCCTGCATGGCGGTCCGCCCTTTCACCCGCTGGTTTTAGGCGAAGATGGAGGAGTGCTTGTAACCACTGGGTGGTTACACGCTCCGCGCACGGCGGTTTGGCTTCTTCTGTCCCGGGCCAGCTTGCATGACGTGTGGGACCCAGCCCCTGGAGCGCGTTGGTGAAGACTTAGTCCGCGACGCCTGAGGATGTGAGTGGGGGGAGTCGCCTTTAAAAAGGGATCGACCCCCTGAGTGGTAGCCACGCCTTCGCACTCTCCTCATGCATTGCATCCTTCCGCCTTCCGAGCCCCCGGATGGGGAGTGCCCACGTTGCCTTCATCTTGTTGTGGGAGGAGCGCAACCTCGTGGAGGTTGGCACCTTTCAGCCATCGCTCGGCTTCAAGGATTTTCATCAGGTAGCCCGGCTGCATCCCCTTACCAATGGTCACGCAGGAGGGTGACCACCGGTTCGATGGTGGGGAGAAGCGAGCCGGGCTGCGGCCTCTGCCCCGCCCTCAGCTTCAAGGATCTTCATCATCCTTGCTGGGGAGGAGGGCGAGGCGAGCCGGGGCCTGCCTTCATGTGGGCTGGCGTCCCGCCTCTTCCTCCAGCATCTGGGGGTGGAAACCATCCTCCAGCTCTGCGGAGGAGGCGTCCTCCAGCCATGCCGGGGAAGGCGAACTGCTGCTGCCCAGCCAGGGTGCAGCATTCCGTCCTCTGTCCGGGCGACGGTGGCCAGCCGCACCGAGGGGTCTCACAACACGTCGTACGCCGCGAGGGCGGTACTCGTGTTCTAGGACGGTCCCATTCTCGTTTTCGTGGCGAGGACGGGAGTGAGGACCTGCCGGTGCGCTTTGGGGCGGCCGGCGCTCACTGATGCGGTAGTGGTGGGCAGGTGGACGCCGCCGTCGGTGCTGAGGTGGTGGCAGCCGGAGAAGGTTTCTCCACCGACAAGATCATCGGCGCCATCTGCGCTCCGGGCCTCCGGCTCTTTGGCTTTAATATCTGGTTCTCGTCCTCCGCGAGGGGACGCGAACGAGAGCCTTGCAGCAGTAGTGTTCGCCCCGGGACCATCGCTGCTGCTGCAGAGGTCGCCGGTGAGTCACCCAAAGTTTGTCGTCCCGCAGGCCCTCCGATGTGGGGGTTGTTCGTACCCGCGGGAGTGGAACCGGAGTTCCATTTGTAATGGCACCTTGAGTGCTGGTGTCTGTTCATTGTGGCTGTCGGGGCATGAACATCTAGGTATTTGAGTGCAATTCCGTGTTTCTTCCTTGTTTCGAGCACCAGGACTCGCCTGTCGGCTAGCTGAACCGCTTAACCAAGTGTGAGTTGCCCTGTGCGGAAGGTGACGAGTGAGGTATCCGTATCCCGGAGGCGTAGGAGTCCCTCGGCTCAGTCGGCCTTGCCACCCGAGGCTTCTCTTGCTCAGTTAAAGAAAACCTTGGCCGCTCTGCGATGAGCCGGAGCCGGAGGCAGCGGTGTCAGCGTGGATAGAGGCAGAGTTGGCTCGAGAAGAAGCTTCGTCGGCCTAGGAGCAGGTGACTTCCCAGGCCGAGGAGGCGTAGCAGCGGCGGCTGGAACCTGGCCAGGTCGTCCACTGGCGGGACCAACCCCAGAGTCGGGCTGCCGAGGCCATGAGTCGGGCTGATGTCCTCGGGGGACAGCTGGCTGCGGCTACGGAGCGGCCAGCCGAGCCGTCTGCTTGGGCCGGGTTCCTGGAGGAGACCCTGGCGGCGATGGCCCAGGCGCGGTGCTGACATCTTCCTTTGAGGTGGAGATCCTCCGCCCGTGTCGCCGTCCGAGGCCGGGCCAGATTCCGCCGAAGGTGGAGACGACGCCGAGGGTGCTGCTGCTCCCCCTGTTGATGTCTGAACCTGCAGGAACAGTTTGTCTGTAGTACGCGTATGCCGCCGAGGCCCAAACATATCATTGTCATGTTATAAAGCTGCGTTTCTTTTCCTCTTGTTTCGAGTATCAGGACTTGTTTGTCGGTAGCAGAATCGCTTATCCGAGCGAGAGTTACTTATCGCGGAAGGTGATGAGTGAGGTATCCATATCCCGGAGGCATAGGAGTCCCTCGGCTCGGTCGGCCTCGCCGCTTACGTGTACTCTTACTCATCCGCAGGATTCTATTATCGATATAGTCGAGAAGGCACGAAAAATCGTTTCGGCAGAAAAGTTTTCAAGCATTAAGACTTGTTCGGTCAGCGGAATCGCTTATCCGAGCGTGAGTTACTTATCGCAGAAGGTGATGAGTGAGGTATCCGTATCCCGGAGGCGTAGGAGTCCCTCGGCTCGGTCGGCCTTGCCGCTTACGTGTACTCCGTCGTTTTCAGGATCCCGCTATCGAAGTAGTCGAAAAGCGCGAAAGATGTTCTGGCAGAAAGACTTTTTCCGAGGAAAATTCTGACGTAGAGGGGGTTCCCCCCTTCTAGCCCCCGAGGGAGGGTCGGGCTTTACCGAGGCAAGGCTGACCCTTCCTTGACGGTTAGACTCTATTTGTGTATGTAAAGAGAACGAGGTATATGAACGACTTGAAAACATCTTAAGGGTAAAAGCGACGTAGCTGTCGGATGTTCCAAGCGTTGCTGTAGACCTCGCCTTGACTGTTGGCCAGCTTGTATGTTCCGGGCTTCAAAATCTTGGCGATGATGAACGGCCCTTCCCAGGGAGGTGTGAGCTTGTGGCGCCCTCGGGCGTCTTGTCGTAGCCAAAGTACCAAGTCCCCCACCTGGAGGTCTCGGGACCGAACCCCTCGGGCGTGGTAGCGTCGCAGAGACTGCTGATACCGCGCCGAGTGTAGTAAGGCCATGTCCCGAGCCTCTTCCAGTTGGTCTAGTGAGTCTTCTTGGATGGTCTGGTTGCTTCGGTCGTCGTACGCCCTTGTCCTCGGGGAACCGTATTCTAAGTCTATTGGCAAGATAGCCTCGGCCCCATAGACTAGAAAAAACGGCGTGAAGCCCGTGGCTCGGCTTGGCGTCGTCCTCAAACTCCAGACCACCGAGGGGAGTTCCTTCATCCATCGCTTGCCGAACTTGTTGAGGTCGTTGTAGATCCTCGGCTTAAGTCCCTGCAAAATCATGTCGTTGGCACGCTCTACCTACCCATTCGTCATGGGGTGACCTACGGCGGCCCAGTCCACCCGGATGTGATGGTCCTCGCAGAAGTCCAGGAACTTCCTGCCTGTGAACTGGGTGCCGTTGTCGGTGATGATGGAGTTCGGGACCCCAAAGCGATGGATGATGTTGGTGAAGAACGCCACCGCCTGTTCGGACCTGATGCTGTTTAGGGGTCGGACCTCAATCCACTTGGAGAATATGTCGATAGTGACCAGCAGGTGCGTGAAGCCCCCGGGTGCCTTCTGCAAGGGACCGACGAGGTCCAGACCCCACACAGCAAACGGCCAGGTGATGGGTATTGTTTGCAGGGCCTGAGCGGGCAGGTGTGTCTGCCTTGCGTAGAATTGACACCCTTGGCAGGTGCGTACAATCCTAGTGGCGTCGGCCACCGCGGTTGGCCAGTAGAAACCTTGTCGGAAGGCATTTCCAACGAGGGCTCGAGGTGCTGCGTGATGACCACAAGCCCCCGAGTGTATTTCTTGCAATAGCTCCTGACCGTCGGCGACGGATAGGCATCGTTGCAGGATGCCTGAGGGGCTGCGGTGGTAGAGCTCCTTCTCGTCACCCAGCAAGATGAACGACTTGGCGCGTCGCGCCAGTCACCGAGCTTCGGCTCTGTCGAGGGGTAGCTTTCCTCGGTGGAGATATTGCAGGTATGGGGTCTGCCAGTTTCGATTAGGCGTGACCCCATTCCGCTCTTCCTCGACGCGCAGTGCCTCACCCTCGGCGACCGAGGGTGCCTCGGGCTGGGCCGAGGCCTCCCCGGGCTGGGCCGAAGCCTCCTTAGGCTCGGGCGTGTCGTCGGCCTTGACGGAGGGTTGATGTAGGTCTTGGGAGAAGACGTCTGGGGGAACCATTGTCCGTCCCAAGGCTATCTTAGCCAGCTCGTACGCAGTCTCGTTGTAGCGTCGGGCGACGTGGTTGAGCTCGAGGCCGTAGAACTTATCTTCCAGGCGTCGAACCTCGTCGCAGTAGGCCTCCATCTTCGGGTCGCCGCAGTGGGAGTTCTTCATGACTTGGTCGATGACAAGCTGCGAGTCGCCATGAGCGTCGAGGCGCCGAACCCCTAGCTCTATGGCGATGCGCAACCCGTTAACCAGAGCCTCGTACTCGGCCACGTTGTTTGACACCAGGAAATGGAGGCGCAGCACGTAGCGGAGGTGCTTCCCGAGGGGTGAGATGAAGAGCAGGCCTGCACCCGCTCCTGTTTTCATCAGCGACCCGTCGAAATACATAGTCCAGAGTTCCGGTTGGATCGGAGCTGCTGGAAGCTGGGTGTCGACCCATTCAGCCACAAAGTCCGCTAAGACTTGGGACTTGATGGCCTTCCGAGGAGCGAACGAGATTGTCTCGCCCATGATCTCCACCGCCCACTTTGCAATCCTACCCGAGGCCTCTCGGCACTGGATGATCTCCCCCAGGGGGAAGGATGACACCACAGTCATCGGATGAGACTCGAAGTAGTGTCGCAACTTTCGCCGCGTCAGATTTACCGCGTATAGTAGCTTCTGAATTTACGGGTAGCGGATTTTGGTCTCGAACAGTACTTCACTGATGAAGTAGACCGGCCTCTGGACGAGCAATGCATGCCCTTCTTCTCGTCTCTCGACCACGATCGCGGCGCTGACCACCTGAGTGGTTGCGGCTACGTAGATCAAGAGGGCTTCTCCCGCAGCGGGGGGCACCAGGATGGGCACGCTTGTCAGGAGCGCCTTTAAGTTCCCGAGGGCTTTCTCGGCCTCGGGGGTCCAAGTGAAGTGCTCGGTCTTCCTTAAGAGACGGTACAGGGGTAGGCCTCTTTCGCCGAGGCACGAGATGAAGCGGCTCAGAGCCGCAAGGCATCCCATGACCCTCTGTACTCCTTTCAAGTCCTTGATAAGCCCCATGTTGGTGATGGCCACGATTTTCTCTAGGTTGGCCTCGATGCCCTGCTCGGAGACGATGAACCCCAAGAGCATTCCTCGGGGGACTCCGAAGACACACTTCTCGGGATCGAGTTTTACGCCTTTCGCCTTGAGACACTTGAATGTTGTTTCAAGGTCAGAGAGGAGGTCGGAGGCTTTCCTTGTCTTGACTATGATGTCATCGACGTAAGCCTCGACCGTTCAGCCAATGTGCTCTCTGAACATGTGGTTCATGCACCTTTGGTAGGTCGCGCCTGCATTCCTTAAACCGAATGGCATAGTAATATAGCAGTACATGACAAAAGGTGTGATGAAAGAAGTCGCGAGTTGATCGGACTCTTTCATCCTCATTTGGTGATACCCTGAATAGGCATCGAGGAATGACAGGGTTTCGCACCCAGCAGTGGAATCCACGATTTGATCGATGCGAGGCAGAGGGTAGGGAACCTTCAGACATGCTTTGTTTAGACCAGTGTAGTCTACACACATCCTCCATTTCCCACCTTTCTTTTTCACAACCACAAGGTTGGCTAGCCATTCGAGATGGAATACCTCTTTGATGAACCCTGCAGCCATCAGCTTGTGGATCTCCTCGCCTATGGCTCTGCGCTTTTCTTCGTCGAATCGGTGCAGAGGATGCTTCACGGGTCAGGCTCCAGCTTGGATGTCCAGCGAGTGCTTGGCGACATCCCTCGGTATGCCAGGCATGTCCGAGGGACTCCACGCAAAAACCTCGGCATTCGCGCATAGAAAGTCGACGAGCACTGCTTCCTATTTGGGGTCGAGCTCGGAGCCGATCCGGACTTGCTTGGAGGCGTCGTTGCTGGGGTCGAGAGGGATGGACTTAACCGCCTCTACTGGCTCGAAGTTGCCAGCGTGGCGCTTCGCATCTGGCACCTCCTTGGAGAGGCTCTCCAGGTCGGCGATGAGGGCCTCGGATTCGGCGAGGGCCTCAGCGTACTCCATGCACTCCACGTCGCATTCGTACGCGTGTCAGTACGTGGATCCGATGGTGATGACCCCGTTGGGGCCCGACATCTTGAGCTTGAGGTAGGTGTAGTTGGGGACAGCCATGAACTTGTCGTAGCATGGTCTCCCCAGCACTGCATGGTAGGTTCCTCGGAACCCGACCACCTCGAACGTGAGGGTTTCCTTTCGGAAGTTGGAGGGAGTCTCGAAGCAGATGGGCAGATCGAGTTGCCCAAGAGGTTGGACGCGCTTCCCGGGGATGATCCCGTGAAAGGGCGCCGCATCGGCCCAGATCATGGACAGATCGATCTGCAAAAGCCCGAGGGTCTCGGCGTAGATGATGTTGAGGCTGCTGCCTCCGTCCATGAGGACCTTGGTAAGCCTGACGTTGCCGATGACGGGATCAACAACGAGCGGGTACTTCCCTGGGCTCGGCAAGCGGTCGGGGTGGTCGCCTTGGTCGAAGGTGATGGGCTTGTCGGAGCAGTCTAGGTAGACTGGCGCCGCCACCTTCACCGAGCAGACTTCCCGGCGCTCCTGCTTGCGGTGCCGAGCTGAGGCATTCGCCACTTGCCCACCGTAGATCATGAAGCAGTCGTGGACCTCGGGGAACTCCTCTACTTTGTTGCCCTCCTTCTTGTCGTTGTCATGGCCTCTGCCACCTTCCGCCGGGGGCCCGGCCTTATGGAAGTAGCGTCGAAGCATGACGCACTCCTCAAGGGTGTGCTTGATAGAACCCTGATGATAGGGGCACGACTCCTTGAGCATCTTGTCGAACAGGTTGGCCCCTCCGGGAGGCTTCCGAGGGTTCCTGTGCTCAGCGGCGGCGACAAGATCTGCATTGGCGGCGTCACGTTTCGCTTGCGACTTCTTCTTGCCCTTCTTCTTCGTGCCGCGCTGAGCGGACACCTCGGGGACGTCTTCCTGCTGGCGTCCCTGAGGCTGCTTGTCCTTTCGGAAGATGGCCTTGATCGCCTCCTGACCAGAGGCGAACTTAGTGGCGATGTCCATCAGCTCGCTCGCCCTGGTGGGAGTCTTGCGACCCAGCTTGCTCACCAGGTCGCGGCAAGTGGTGCCGGCGAGGAACGCGCCGATGACATCTGAGTCAGTGATGTTGGGCAGCTCGGTGCGCTGCTTCGAAAATCGCTGGATGTAGTCCCGCAGAGATTCTCCTGGCTGCTGGCGGCAGCTTCGAAGATCCCAGGAGTTCCCAGGGTGCACGTATGTGCCCTGGAAGTTCCCGGCGAAGGCTTTGACTAGGTCGTCCCAGTTGGAGATTTGCGTAGGAGGCAGATGCTCCAGCCAGGCTCGGGCGGCGTCGGAAAGGAACAGGGGGAGGTTGCGGATGATGAGGTTGTCATCGTCCGTTCCACCCAGCTGGCAGGCCAGCCGGTAGTCCGTGAGCCACAGTTCCGACCTTTTTTCCCCCGAGTACTTAGTGATGGTAGTCGGGGCTCGGAACCGGGTCGGGAACGACGCCCGTCGTATGGCCCGGCTGAAAGCTTGCGGAACGAGTGGTTCGGGCGAGGGACTCCGATCCTCCCCGCTGTCGTAGCGTCCCCCACGCCTGGGGTGGTAGCCTCGGCGCACCTTCTCGTCGAGGTGGGCTCGACGGTCGCGGCGGGGGTGCTCATTGCCGAGGCGACCCGGGGCTGCAGGCGTTGCGTCCCGCGTGCGCTCGGTGTGAACCGAGGCTTCCCGCATGAATCGGGAAGTCGCGGCGCGATGCTCCGAGGGGTACCCTTGCCTTCGGGAGGCAGAGCTTTCGGTCCGTCGGACCGCAGCATCCTCCAGGAGATTCTTGAGTTCTCCCTAGATACGCCGCCCGTCGGTGGTGGATGGCTCCGGCATCGCTCGGAGTAGTATTGCTGCTGCAGCCAGGTTCTGGCCGACCCCATTGGAAGCCGGGGGTAGCCTTGCCTTGGCATCGTCAGTGACGCGGTGCTGGACGTCCTGGGCCAGATGACGTGCTTCTTCGGCTAGTGCTCGGCCTGCCCACTCCTGCCCGATGTTCTGCCGGAGCTACACAAGTTGTCCTGCTTCCTCGTCGAGCTTGGCCTACATCTCGCGGATTTGCTCGAGCTGTGTGTCCTGACCCCCCGTAGGGACTGGGACCACAGCTAGCTCCCGAAGGATGTCAACGCGAGGCGCAGGCCTAGGGGGATCGCCGTCCTCCGGCATACCAAGGTGGTTGCCTTCGTCGAGACCCCCTAGATCGATGTGGAAACATTCGTGACTTGGGCCACAGTCCTCGTCGTCAAGGCTGTGGCCACCATCGGAGTAATCGGAGAGGCAGTAGTCACATGCGGTCATGAAGTCTCGCATGGCACTGGGGTTACCGAGCCCGAAGAAATCCCAACCAGAGTCGGGCTCGTCATCTTCCTCGGAACCCGGGGGCCCGTAGGTCGAGACGGCCGTCAGTTGGTCCTAGGTTGACCACATATGGTACCCCAGAAGGTTAGGGTATGCCTTTATGAAAGCGTCCACCGAAGCGGGGTCGCTCGGTAGGTCAAAGCTGAATCTAAAAGGCACAGGGTGGAAAACGGACGGTACCTCTTGATCGACGGATGGTGACGAAGTCGCGTCGGGGACGGACAACACCGTTATCTCAGGTACGAGGCTAACGCCCAGCAAGTCCTTCGCGAGCGTGCTGGCATCATCCATCCGCTTGGGGTTGGCGTGTTGCGGGGAAACGAGGCTCGTCTTCGTCTCAGACGCGAAGTTAACGCCCGACATGTCCCCCGCTGGGGCGCCGGCATCGTCGACTCGCTCGACAGCCAATGAGGTGCCGCCTCCTGCTTGGCCATGGTTGCCCCGCCTCCTCCTCCTGCGGCGGGGAAGGTGACGGGACAGACCCGGATGCTGCTCTTCCGCCATGGGGAGAAGACGTCGTCGATTCTGCCGTCATCGGGCGGGCTGACTGCCGTCGTTGTCGTTGTCGCTGAGAGCACCTAGAGGGGGGGTGAATAGGTGATCCTGTAAAACTTAAACTTAATGCCACAAAAACTTGGTTAAGCGTTAGCACAATAATGCCAAGTGACTAGAGAGGAGTCTTAACAAAACACAATAACCACAAGAGATCAATCACAGAGATGGCACAGTGGTTTATCCCGTGGTTCGGCCAAGACCAACGCTTGCCTACTCCACGTTGTGGCGTCCCAACGGATGAGGGTTGCAATCAACCCCTCTCAAGTGGTCCATAGACCCACTTGAATACCATGGTGTTTTGCTTGCTTTACTATATCCCATTTGCGAGGAATCTCCACAACTTGGAGCCTCTCGCCCTTACACTTGAAGTTCACAAAGAAGCACGGAGTAAGGGAGGGATGAGCAACTCACACAAGACACAGAGATCACAGCAAATACGCACACACAAAAGACCCAGACTTGAGCTCAAGAGACTATCACGAGTTTCACACTAGAACGGAGCTCAAATCACTAGGAGTGTCGAACAAGTGCGCAAGAATGATGTGTGAGTGATCAACAATGCTCAAAGGATGCTTGGTGTCCTCCTCCATGCGCCTAGGGGTCCCTTTTATAGCCCCAAGGCAGCTAGGAGCCGTTGAGAGCATTCTAGGAAGGCTGATCTTGCCTTCTGTTGACTGGCGCACCGGACAATCCGGTGCACACCGGACACTGTCCGGTGCCCGATTTCCTTCCAAAAATGGAGCAGTCGACCGTTGGCAGCCTGAGAGCCGTTGGCGCACCGGACAGTCCGGTGCCCCCTTCTAGCCGTTGGCTCGGCCACGTGTCCCGCGCAGATCGCGCGGCCGACCGTTGGCCCGGCCGACCGTTGGCTCACCGGACAGTCCGGTGCACACCGGACAGTCCGGTGAATTATAGCCGTACGTCGCCGATGAATTCCCGAGAGCGGCCAGTTCGCTCGAGCCAGCCTGGCGCACCGGACACTGTCCGGTGCACCACCGGACAGTCCGGTGCTCCCAGATTGAGCAGAGTCTTGGCTGCTCGAGCCAAGACATTTCCAATTGGATTTTTCCTGTTTCCAGCACTTAGACATAATACATTAGTCCATAAAACAATGTACTAAGTCTGAGAAACATACCTTTATCCTTGATTTGTACTTTGTCCACCATTTTACACTTAGGCACTTGTGTTGGACACTAAATCACCAAAATACTTAGAAATGGCCCAAGGGCACATTTCCCTTTCAATCTCCCCCTTTTTGGTGATTTATGCCAACACAACATAAAGCAAGTAGAACAAGTACAAAATCAATTCAAATAAGAACTCAAAATTGTTTTGATTCAATTTTGACATTTATGGATCATCCTTTGCCACCACTTGGTTTGTTTTTGCAAATCAAACTCAAATTTCTATCTCTAAGTCAAACATACTTGTTAAAACATAAAGAGAGTCATTACAAGAGAAATTGATTCAAGATTTCAAAAACTCCCCCTTTTTCCCATAATCAACATTTCTCCCCACAAGAAGCCAACTTTTGACAAGAGAGACAATAAAAGAGTTTTGACAAACCAAAAGCTCTATTCTACTATTTTCAAAATCTCTCAAGTGGTAGCTGATCCATTTATCGCTTTGGCCTTTATTTTCTCCCCCTTTGGCATCAAGCACCAAAACAGGATCAATCTTGGCCCTTTAACCCCATTGCCTCACCAAAATCTTTAACTAAGAGCAAATAGGCAATAAGAGTATAAAGATGAACTTGGAAAAGTTACTCTTTTCATCGGAGTGCAGTGGAAGTCTTGCATGGTCCAAGTCCACCTTTTCCCTTTCAATCCTCCTTTGAGACTAAAACAAACTCAAGCACATGGTTAGTTTCAAAGGGTCAAGTTGTAACACACCTCCCCCTAAATATGTGCATCACTTGCACAAGGACTTGTGAGATCCGAGGAGTGCTTGTACAACTTAAGCACCACAATAAGCAACAAAATGCAGCATGAACATGATCAAAGGCATAAACACATGTATGCTACAATTCAATCCAAGTTCCGCGAATCTAAGACATTTAGCTCACTACGCAGCCTGCAAAAGGTCTTCTCATCTAGAGGCTTGGTAAAGATATCGGCTAGCTGGTTCTCGGTGCTAACATGAAACACTTCGATATCTCCCTTTTGCTGGTAGTCTCTTAAAAAGTGATGTCGGATGTCTATGTGCTTTGTGCGGCTGTGCTCAACAGGATTTTCCGCCATGCGGATAGCACTCTCATTATCACATAGGAGTGGGACTTTGCTCAGATTGTAGCCAAAGTCCCTGAGGGTTTGCCTCATCCAAAGTAGTTGCGCGCAACACTGTCCTGCGGCAACATACTCGGCCTCAGCGGTGGATAGGGCAACGGAAGTTTGTTTCTTAGAATTCCATGACACCAGGGACCTTCCTAAGAATTGGCACGTCCCCGATGTACTCTTCCTATCGACCTTACATCCAGCATAGTCGGAATCTGAATATCCAATCAAGTCAAAGGTAGACCCCTTTGGATACCAGATCCCGAAGCAAGGCGTAGCCACTAAATATCTAAGAATTCGCTTCACCGCCACTAAGTGACACTCCTTAGGATTGGATTGAAATCTAGCACACATGCATACGCTAAGCATAATATCCGGTCTACTAGCACATAAATAAAGTAAAGACCCTATCATGGACCGGTATGCCTTTTGATCAACGGACTTACCTCCTTTGTTGAGGTCGGTGTGTCCGTCGGTCCCCATCGGAGTCTTTGCGGGCTTGGCGTCCTTCATTCCAAACCGCTTTAGCAAGTCTTGCGTGTACTTCGTTTGGGAGATGAAGATGCCGTCCTTGAGTTGCTTCACTTGGAACCCAAGGAAGTAGTTCAACTCGCCCATCATCGACATCTCGAATTTCTGCATCATCACCCTGCTAAACTCTTCACAAGACTTTTGGTTAGTAGAACCAAATATTATGTCATCGGCATAAATTTGACACACAAACAAATCACCATCGCAAGTCTTAGTGAAAAGAGTTGGATCGGCTTTCCCAACCTTGAAAGCATTAGCAATTAAAAAATCTCTAAGGCATTCATACCATGCTCTTGGGGCTTGCTTAAGTCCATAGAGCGCCTTAGAGAGCTTACACACGTGGTCGGGGTACCGTTCATCCTCGAAGCCAGGGGGTTGCTCCACATACACCTCCTCCTTGATTGGCCCGTTGAGGAAAGCGCTCTTCACATCCATTTGGAATAACCTGAAAGAATGGTGAGCAGCATATGCTAGCAAGATACGAATAGACTCTAGCCTAGCCACAGGAGCAAAAGTCTCCTCAAAGTCCAAACCTACGACTTGGGCATAACCTTTTGCCACAAGTCGAACCTTGTTTCTTGTCACCACCCCGTGCTCGTCTTGTTTGTTGCGGAACACCCACTTGGTTCCCACAACATTTTGCTTAGGACGAGGCACCAGCGTCCAAACTTCATTCCTCTTGAAGTTGTTGAGCTCCTCTTGCATGGCCAACACCCAGTCCGGATCTAGCAAGGCCTCTTCTACCCTGAAAGGCTCAATAGAAGAGACAAAAGAGTAATGCTCACAAAAATTAACTAATCGAGATCGAGTAGTTACTCCCTTGCTAATATCACCTAAAATTTGGTCGACGGGATGATCCCTTTGAATCGTCGCTCGAACTTGGGTTGGAGGTCCCGGTTGCGCTTCTTCCTCCATCACATGATCATCTTGTGCTCCCCCTTGATCACACGCCTCCTGTTGATGAACCTGTTTGTCGGCGTTTCGAGACCGGGGGGTCCCCGAGCCGACGAGTGAGTGTGCCGCGTGCCCCAGCCCAGATGGGTCGAGCGCGTGGACGAGCGCGAAGGGGGGAAGAGCGAGGCGGCCGGAGCCGGGTCGTGAGGGAGGCGGAGATCCCGCGGCCTTCGTGTTCGTCCCGCGCCCAGGTCGGGTGCGCTTGCAGTAGGGGGTTACAAGCGTCTGCGCGGGTGAGGGGAGCGAGCGGCCCCAAGAGAGCGCCTGCCCCTGCCCTCGTTCCCGCGAGGCCAACCTTCTCTAAGAAGGCCCTGGTCCTTCCTTTTATAGGCGTAAGGAGAGGATCCAGGTGTACAGATGGGGGTGTAGCAAGGTGCTACGTGTCTAGCGGGGGAGAGCTAGTGCCCTAAGTACATGCCAAGGTGGCAGCCGGAGAGATCTTGGCACCCAGCTGGTGTGGCGTCGTGGCCGTCGGAGAAGCAATGGAGCCTGGCGGGGGGACAGCTGTCAGAGTGGTTGGGCCCTTGCTGACGTCCCCCTGCTTCCGTAAGGGAGCTGAGAACCGTCGTCGTCATGGGTCCAGCGGGGCGCCATCATTGCCTATCTGGCGGAGCTAGCCGGATGGGACGTCGGTCCTGTTTCCTGCGGCCCGAGTCGGCTCGGGGTAGGGTGATGATGGCGCTTCCTGTCGACGTGGCGGACTTGTGCCCTAGGTCGGGCGACGTGGAGGCTCCTCCGGAGCCGAGGTCGAGTCTGTCCTGCATGGCCGAGGCCGAGCCCGAGCTCCTGGGTCGGGCGAGGCGGAGGTCGTTCGGCAGAGGCCAGGGCGGAGTCCGAGCCCTGGGTCGGGCGAAGCGGAGTTCGTCGTCTTCCGGGGCCTTAGCCCGAGTCCGAGCCCTGGGTCGGGCGGAGCGGAGTTCGCCGTCTTCTGGGGCCTTAGCCCGAGTCCGAGCCCTGGGTAGGGCGGAGCGGAGTTCGCCGTCTTCCGGGGCCTTAGCCCGAGTCTGAGCCCTAGGTCGGGCGGAGCGGAGTTCGCCGTCTTCCGGGGCCTTAGCCCGAGTCCGAGCCCTGGGTCGGGCGGAGCGGAGTTCGCCGTCTTCCGGGGCCTTAGCCCGAGTCCGAGCCCTGGGTCGGGCGGAGCTTCCTATGGCGCTTTTGGCCAAGCCTGGCCGCCCGTCAGTCTCACTCTTTGCGTCAAATGCCCCAGTGACTTGGTCGATCGGCGCGGTGATTTAGTCAGGGTTGCTTCTTAACGAAGGCAAGGCCTCGGGCGAGCCGGAGATGCGTCTGCCGTAAAAAAGGGGGCCTCGGGCGAGACGGAAACACCTCAGGGTCGGCTGCCCTTGCCCGAGGCTAGGCTCGGGCGTGGCGTGATCGAGTCGCTCGTATGGACTGATCCCTGACTTAATCAAACCCATCAGGCCTTTGCAGCTTTATGCTGATGGGGGTTACCAGCTGAGAATTAGGCGTCTTGAGGGTACCCCTAATTATGGTCCCCGACAGTAGCCCCCGAGCCTCGAAGGGAGTGTTAGCACTCGCTTGGAGGCTTTCGTCGCACTTTTTTGCAAGGGGACCAGCCTTTCTCGGTTGCACTTTGTTCCGGTGGGTGCGCGCGAGCGCACCCGCCGGGTGTAGCCCCCGAGGCCTCGGAGGAGTGGTTTCACTCCTTCGAGGTCTTAATGCCTTGCGTAATGCTTTGGCTGGTCTGGCGGTTCCCTCATGCGAACAGGCCGTAGCCCGGGTGCACTGTCGGGGCCCAAGTTCTCGGGCTGGTATGTTGACGCTGTCAACGGTTCAGCCGGAGCCGGGTTTGCGAGAGCAGCCCCCGAGCCTCCGCACAGGGCGAGAGGACGATCAGGGACAGACTCGGCTTTTTTACATACGCCCCTACGTCGCCTTTCCGCAAGGAGGAGGGGGGGAGAGCGCCATGTTACCCTCGATGGGCACCGAACATGGTGTCTCCGGTGAGTTGCAATCGGGTAATCCGAGTGGACGTCCGTGCCCCGTTCGTTGGGGGTCGGCTAGGGGCCCGGAGGCACGCCCAAAAGTACCTGCGGGTGATCTGCCGGACCCGGTCCCCTGGCGACGGGGTCCGAGGGCTCGATGCCTCCCTCCGATGGGATTCCGTTACAGGATCATTCCCGCTAGTCTCGGAAATGTCCTAGGGTACCTCGGGAGCGCAGCCCGAGCCTTGGTTATGTATCGAACGTACCCCTGGTCATCCCTCGCTCGGTGTCTGAGGCGACTGTGAACCCTTCGAGGGGCCAGCCTTCGAACCCCTGATCAGTAATGGGCGCGGAGCCCGAGTAGCCTGAGGCGGTCGTGGAACCTTTCGGGGGGCCGACCTTCGAACCTCTGACCAGTAGTGGGTGTCGGGCCCACGCGATCTGAGGTGGCTGTTGAACCCTTCGGGGGGCCAGCCTTCGAACCTCTGATCAGTAAGGAGGCTCGGAGCCTAGTTCCTTCACGGGGAAGGATCCCTTCGGGGGTATCCCCTTTCCCGGTCCCTGTTCCAAGAGATAGAGAAAGAAGGAAAAGGGAAAAAGGATACGAAATTGAACGACGTGGCGTACCTTTTTTGGTGTGGTCGTTTTGGCGAAGGCGAAACGTCGCCAGCTACTTCCGCCAGAAGCGCTGCCCGTCGAGCCGCGGAGTTAATGCGCCGGGGCGAGTAGTTGGCGAGGCTGCCATTGCGCGTGCGCGAGCCGTTCGAGGAACGGGTCACGGGCGTATCGTCTTCACACCGTGAGAGGGGGTTCTCTCGCTGCCTCCGGATGGGACGTGAGCTTGGCTGATGGCGTGACCGCTGCTCTTGCGCGCCTGCCACCGTCATTACTGCCGGCCCACTTTTGACCGCGTTTGACCGCTGCGTCCGGCTGGTGCTGCTGGGTCGCGCGCTAGGTCGCCTCGGGTCGCGGTATCGGTTCCGCAATCGAGGAGGTGCGGCGGTGGCGCAAGTGGTACAGTGGCTTGCATGCAGCATCCAGCGCGCTGGTTGTGCGACGCGTGGGCTTGAGCCTCCGTGCTGGCCTGTCAGGAGTCGGAGAGGCGCGTCCACTTGGTGCGGTTGCATGCCGCCCGCATGGCTGCCCGCCCCTTTCGCCCGTTGGTCTGGGCAAAAGTGGAGGGTCACTTGTAACCGCTGGGTGGTTGCGCGCGCCGTGTGCGGCGGTTCGGCTTCTTCTGCTCGGAGCCGGTCTGCATGACATGTGGGTCCCAGCCCCCGCGCCGCAGGGGAGGGCTTTGGAGGCGTGTTGGAGAAGACTCAGCCCGTGACGGTTGGGGGCGCAAGCAGGGAGAGTTGCCTTTAAAAGGAGGGCGACCCCATTCGTAAGGCGACCATGTCTTCTTCCTCCCTTATGCATCGTGTCTTTCCACCTTTCAAGCCCCCGGATGGGGGAAACCGCCGTCACCGTGCCTCATCGTCGGAGGATACTACTCCGTGGGAGTGGGTACCTTTCAGCCATCGGTCGGCTTCAAGGATTTTCATCACACAGCCCGGCGGCTCCCCTCCGCTGGTGATCACCCAAGACGGTGGCCTCCAGCTCCCGGATGGGGAGAGGCAAACCAGGCTGTGGTCCCGGCCCCGCCCTCAGTGTTGAGGGTGTTCGTCATCCTCGCCGGGGCGGGGAGCGAGGCGAGCCGGGGCTCCACCTCCTACGCGGGTCGGCGGACCACCTCATCTTCCAGCTTCTGGTGGTGGCAATCGCCCTTTAGCCCCACGGCGGAGACATCCTCCAGCCATGCCGGGGAAGGCGAACTGCTGCTGCCCAGCTAGGATGCAACATTCCGTCTTCCTCCTCGCATTCGCGGCGAGGACGGCTGCGAGGGTCTGCCGGGGTGCTTAGGGGCGTCCCGCGTTTTGCTGGTGATTCGCCCAGAGCTTGTCGCTCCACGGGCTTCCCGGGCGGGGAGGTCGTCCATACCCGTGGAGACGGAACCGGAGTTCCGTTTGTGATGGCACTTCGAATGCCGGGTTTTTTGTTCATTTCGGCTTTCGGGGCCCGAACATGTATGTAACGTCAGCACAGAGCCGCATTTTTTTCCTCATTTCCGAGCACTAAGACTCGTCTGCTGATTATCTGAACCGCTTTTCCAAGCATGAGTCGCCCCGTGTCAAGGTGACGAGTGAGGTATCCGTATCCCGGAGGCGTAGGAGTCCCTCGGCTCGGTCGGCCCTGTTGTCCGAGGCTCCTCTAGCTTAGTTAAAGAGACCCCTCGGCCGCTCTTCGACGAGCCGAGGCCGGGGGTAGCGATATCAGCATGAGCAGAGGCGGAGTTGGCTCGAAAATGAAACCTGGTTGGCCGGAGCCTAGCCGAGTTGTCCGTTGGCAGGATCGACGCCGGAGTTGGTCAGCCGAGGCTTCGGACCGGGCTGGTGCCCTCGGAAGGTGGTTGGCCGAGGCCCCGGAGGTGGCCGGCCGAGCCGCCCGCTCGGGCCGGATTCCCGGAGAAGTCCCTGACAGCGATTGCCCGGGCGTGGTGATGACGTCGTCCTTCGGAGCGGAGGCCCTCAGACCGCGTCGCCGTCCGCGGCTAGGTCGGGCCTCGCCGAAGGTGCCGTCGATGCCGAGGGTGTCGCTGCCCCCTTCCAGCGTCAAGACCCGAGCCTGCAGGATCAGCTTGTCTTGGAGTGTGTGCTTTGTGCGACCGTCGAGGCCAGAACACACACCCTTGTCGCGTGTTAAGTTGCGTCTCTCTTCCTCTTGTTTCGAGTGTCTGGACTTTTTGTCGGTAACAAGGATGTTTGTGCGAGCGAAAGTTGCTTCTCGCGGAAGGTGATGAGTGAGGTATCCGTATCCCGGAGGCGTGGGAGTCCCTCGGCTCGGTCGGCCTTGCCGCTTACGCGCACTTTTACTCGTCCATGAGGCCCTATCACCGACTTGGTCGAGAAAACTCGAAGAATCGCTTCGACAGAAGGGCTTCCGAACGTAGAGACTTGTTCGATCCGCGGAGTCACCTTATCCGAACGCGAGTTACTTATCGCAGAAGGTGATGAGTGAGGTATCCGTATCCCGGAGGCGTAGGAGTCCCTCGGCTCGGTCAGCCTTGACTGCTTACGTGTACCCCGTCGTTTCCAGGACCCACTTTTCGAAGTAGTCAAAAAGCACGAAAGATATTCTGGTAAAAGAGATTTTCTGTTCGAGGAAAATTTTGACGCAGAGGGGGTTTCCCCCCTTTTAGCCCCCGAGGGAGGGTCGGGCTTTGCCGAGGCGAGGCCGACCCTTCCTTGTTGACTAAACTTTGCGTGGGTGCGAGGTATATGAACAACTTGGAAACATCTTAAGGGTAGAAACGACGTAGCTGTTGGATGTTCCAAGCGTTGCCGTAGACCTCGCCTTGACTGTTCGCCAGCTTGTATGTTCCGGGCTTCAGAACTTTGGTGATGACGAATGGCCCCTCCCAGGGGGGCGTGAGCTTGTGCCTCCCTCGGGCGTCTTGCCGCAGCCGAAGCACCAGGTCGCCCACCTGGAGGTCTCGGGGTCGGATCCCTCGGGCGTGGTAGCGTCGCAGGGACTGCTGATACCGCGCCGAGTGTAGTAAGGCCCTGTCCCGAGCCTCGTCCAGCTGGTCCAGCGAGTCTTCTCGGCTAGCTTGGATGCTTTCATCGTCATAGGCCCTCGTCCTCGGGGAGCCGTATTCCAGGTCAGTGGGCAAGACGGCCTCGGCCCCGTAGACCAGGAAGAACGGCGTGAAACCTGTGGCTCGGCTCGGCGTCGTCCTCAGGCTCCAGACCACCGAGGGGAGTTCCTTCATCCATCGCTTGCCGAACTTGTTGACATTATTGTAAATCCGAGGCTTGAGCCCTTGTAGAATCATGCCATTGGCACGTTCTACTTGCCCATTCGACATGGGATGAGCTACGGCGGCCCAGTCTACCCGGATGTTGTGATCCTCGCAAAAATCCAAGAATTTTTTGCCGGTGAACTGGGTGCCGTTGTCGGTGATGATGGAGTTCGGGACCCCGAAGCGATGGATGATGTTGGTGAAAAACGCCACCGCCTGCTCGGATCTGATGGTGTTCAGGGGTCGGACCTCGATCCACTTGGAGAATTTATCGACGGCGACCAGCAGGTGCGTGTAGCCCCCGGGCGCCTTCTGCAGAGGGCCGACGAGGTCCAGACCCCACACAGCGAAGGGCCAGGTGATGGGTATCGTCTGCAGAGCCTGAGCGGGCAGGTGGGTCTGCTTCGCATAGAATTGGCACCCTTCGCAGGCGCGGACAATTCTAGTGGCGTCAGCCACTGCCGTCAGCCAGTAGAAGCCTTGCCGGAAAGCGTTCCCGACGAGGGTTCGAGGTGCTGCATGATGGCCGCAAGCCCCCGAGTGTATTTCCTGCAGGAGTTCCTGACCTTCGGCGATGGAGATGCATCGCTGGAGGATGCCCGAGGGGCTACGGTGGTAGAGCTCCTTCTCATCGCCCAGCAAGACGAACGACTTGGCGCGTCGCGCTACCCGTCGAGCCTCGACTCGGTCGAGGGGCAGTTCTCCTTGGCGGAGATATTGCAGGTACGGGGTCTGCCAATCTTGATTTGGCGTGACCCCGCTCCGCTCCTCCTCGATGCGCAGTGCTTCGCCCTCAGGGGTCGAGGGTTCCTCGGGCTGAACCGAGGATGGCTCGGGCTGGGCCGAGGTCACCTCGGACGGGGCCGAGGGCGTCTCGGGCTCGGGCGTGTCGCCGATCTTGACGGAGGGTTGGTGCAGGTCCCGGGAGAAGACGTCCGGGGGAACCGTTGTTCGCCCCGAGGCTATCTTTGCCAGCTCGTCCGCAGTCTTGTTGCAGCGCCGGGCGATGTGGTTAAGCTCGAGCCCGTAGAACTTGTCTTCTAGGCGTCGAACCTCATCACAATAGGCTTCCATCTTCGGGTCGCGGCAGTGGGAGTTCTTCATGACTTGGTCGATGACGAGCTGCGAGTCGCCGCGTGCATCGAGGCGTCGGACCCCTAGCTCGATGGCGATTCGCAATCCGTTGATCAGAGCCTCGTACTCAGCCACATTGTTGGACGCCGGGAAATGGAGGCGGAGCACGTAGCGCAGGTGTTTCCCGAGGGGCGAGACGAAGAGCAGGCCCGCGCCGGCTCCCGTCTTCATCAGCGACTCGTCGAAAAACATGGTCCAGAGCTCCGGTTGGATCGGAGCCGTCGGCAACTGGGTGTCGACCCATTCGGCTACGAAGTCCGCCAGTACCTGGGACTTGATGGCCTTCCGAGGGGCGAACGAGATTGTCTCGCCCATGATTTCCACCGCCCACTTTGCGATTCGTCCCGAGGCTTCTCGGCACTGGATGATCTCCCCCAGGGGGAATGATGACACCACAGTCACCGGATGAGACTCGAAGTAATGCCGCAGCTTTCGCCTCGTCAGGATCACTGCATACAGCAGCTTCTGGACTTGTGGGTAGCGGATCTTGGTCTCGGACAGCACCTCGCTGACGAAGTAAACTGGCCTCTGAATGGGCAAAGCATGCCCCTCTTCCTGCCTTTCGACCACGATCGCGGCGCTGACCACCTGAGTGGTAGCGGCTACGTAGACCAAGAGGGCTTCTCCATCAGCTGGGGGTACCAAGACGGGCGCCTGGGTGAGGAGCGCCTTCAGGTTTCCGAGAGCTTCCTCGGCCTCGGGAGTCCAAGTGAAGCACTCGGCCTTCCTTAAGAGACGGTACAGGGTCAGGCCTCTTTCGCCGAGGCACGAGATGAAACGGCTCAAGGCCGCAAGACATCCCATGACCCTCTGTACGCCTTTTAAGTCCTTGATGGGCCCCATGCTTGTGATGGCTGCGATCTTCTCCGGGTTGGCTTCGATGCCTCGCTCGGAGACGATGAATCCCAAGAGCATGCCTCGGGGCACCCCGAAGACGCACTTCTCGGGATTGAGCTTGACGCCCTTCGCCTTGAGACACCGGAATGTCACTTCAAGGTCGGAGAGAAGGTCGGAGGCTTTCCTCGTCTTGACTATGATGTCATCGACGTAGGCCTCGACCGTGCGACCGATGTGTTCGCCGAACACATGGTTCATGCACCGCTGGTACGTTGCACCCGCGTTCCTCAAACCGAACGGCATGGTGACATAACAGTACATGCCGAAGGGCGTGATGAAAGAAGTCGCGAGCTGGTCGGACTCTTTCATCTTGATTTGATGATACCCTGAGTAGGCATCGAGGAAAGACAGGGTTTCGCACCCTGCAGTGGAGTCCACGATTTGATCGATGCGAGGTAGAGGGTAGGGGACCTTCGGACATGCTTTGTTGAGACCAGTGTAGTCTACACACATCTGCCATTTCCCCCCTTTCTTCCTCACAAGTACAGGGTTGGCAAGCCATTCGGGATGGAATACCTCTTTGATGAACCCTGCTGCCATCAGCTTGTGGATCTCCTCGCCTATCACCCTGCGCCTTTCCTCGTCGAATCGGCGCAGAGGCTGTCTGACCGGTCGGGCTCCGGCCCGAATATCCAGCGAGTGCTCGGCGACATCCCTCGGTATGCCGGGCATGTCCGAGGGACTCCACGCAAAGACGTCGGCGTTTGCGCAGAGAAAGTCGACGAGCACTGCTTCCTATTTGGGGTCGAGCCCGGAACCGATGCGGATCTGCTTGGAGGTGTCGCCACTGGGGTCGAGAGGGACGGCCTTAACCGTCTCCGCTGGCTCGAAGTTGCCGGCATGTCGCTTCACGTCCGGCACCTCTCGAGAGAGGTTTCTCAGGTCGGCGATGAGGGCCTCGGACTCGGCGAGGGCCTCAGCGTACTCCACGCACTCTACATCGCATTCGAACGCGTGTTTGTACGTGGGACCGACGGTGATGACCCCATTGGGGCCCGGCATCTTGAGCTTCAGGTAGGTGTAGTTGGGGATGGCCATGAACTTCGCGTAGCATGGCCTTCCCAACCCTGCGTGGTAGGTTCCTCGGAACCCGACCACCTCGAACGTCAAAGTCTCCCTTCGGAAGTTGGAGGGTGTTCCGAAGCAGACAGGAAGGTCGAGCTGTCCGAGGGGCTGGACGCGCTTCCCAGGAACGATCCCGTGGAAGGGCGCAGCGCCTGCTCGGACGGATGACAGATCGACGCGCAGGAGCCTGAGGGTCTCGGCGTAGATGATATTGAGGCAGATGCCTCCATCCATCAGGACCTTGGTGAGCCTGACGTCGCCGATGACGGGATCAACGACGAGCGGGTACTTCCCCGGGCTCGGCACGTGGTCGGGGTGGTCATCCTGGTCGAAGGTGATGGGCTTGTCGGACCAGTCTAGGTAGACTGGCGCCGCCACCTTCACCGAGCAGACCTCCCGACGCTCTTGCTTACGATGCCGAGCCGAGGCATTCGCCGCATGCCCTCCGTAGATCATGAAGCAGTCGCGGACCTCGGGGAACTCTCCTGCTTGGTGATCTTCCTTTTTTGTCGTCGTCGCGGGCCCTGCCACCCTCTGCGGGTGGCCCGGCCCGGTGGAAGTGGCGCCGAAGCATGACGCACTCCTCGAGGGTGTGCTTGACGGGCCCCTGATGGTAGGGGCACGTCTCCTTGAGTGCCTTGTCGAAGAGGTTAGCACCTCCGGGGGGCTTCCGAGGGTTCTTGTATTCGGCGGCGGCGACAAGGTCCGTGCTGGCGGCGTCGCGTTTCGCTTGCGACTTCCTCCTGCCTTTCTTCTTGGCGCCGAGCGGAGTAGACGCCTCGGGAGCATCTTCCGACGGGCGGCCCTGGGGCTGCTTGTCCTTTCGGAAGATGGCCTCGACCGCCTCCTGACCAGAGGCGAACTTGGTGGCGATGTCCATCAGCTCGTTCGTCCTGGTGGGGGTCTTGCGACCCAACTTGCTCACCAGGTCACGGCAGGTGGTGCCGGCAAGGAACGCACCGATGACATCGGAGTCGGTGATGTTGGGCAGCTCGGTGCGCTGCTTCGAGAATCGCCGGATGTAGTCCCGAAGAGACTCTCCCGGCTGTTGCCGGCAGCTTCGGAGGTCCCAGGAATTCCCGGGGCGCACGTACGTGCCCTGGAAGTTGCCGGCGAAAGCTTGGACCAGATCCTCCCAGTTGGAAATCTGCCCCGGAGGCAGGTGCTCCAACCAAGCGCGAGCAGTGTCGGAGAGGAACAAGGGGAGGTTGCGGATGATGAGGTTGTCGTCGTCCGTTCCACCCAGTTGACAGGCCAGGCGGTAGTCCGCGAGCCACAATTCCGGTCTCGTTTCCCCCGAGTACTTTGTGATAGTAGTCGGGGGTCGGAATCGGGTCGGAAACGGCGCCCGCCGAATGGCCCGGCTGAAGACCTGCGGACCGGGTGGTTCGGGCGAGGGACTCCGATCTTCCCCGCTGTCGTAGCGTCCCCCACGCCTGGGGTGATAACCTCGGCGCACCCTTTCGTCGAGGCGGGCCCGACGGTCGCGATGAGGGTGCTCGTCGCCGAGGTGGCCCGGGGCCGCAGGCGCGGTGTTGCGCGTGCGCCCGGTGTAGACCGAGGCTTCCCGCATGAGTCGGGAAGTCGCGGCACGAGGTTCCGAGGGGTACCCCTGCCTTCGGGAGGCAGAGCTCTCGGCCCGCCGGGCCGCAGCGCCTTCCAGGAGATGCTTGAGCTCTCCCTAGATTCGCCGACCCTCGGTGGTTGATGACTCCGGCATCGCGCGGAGGAGCATCGCTGCGGCGGCCAGGTCCTGACCGGTTCCGCCGGATGCGGGTGGCGGTCTGTCCCTGGCATCGTTGGCGATGCGGTGCTGGAGACCTTGGGGCAGGTGACGTATTCCTCCGGCCGGGGGCTGGCCCGACCATACCTGCCCGACGTCCCGGCGGATTGCCTCGAGCGCTCCTGCTCCCTCATCGAGCCCGGCCTGCGCCCCGCGGACTTGCTCGAGCTGTGGGTCGTGACCCCCCGCCGGAACGGGGACCACATCTAGCTCCCGCGGGATGTCGGCGCGAGGCGCTGGCCTAGGGGGATCACCATCCTCCGGCATGCCGAGACAGCTGCCTCCGGAGGGATCCCCAAGCTCGACGTGGAAACATTCGCGGCTCGGGCCGCAGTCCTTGTCGTCAAGGCTGCGGCTGCCGTCGGAACAGTCGGAGAGGCAGTAGTTGCATGCGGTCATGAAGTCCCGCATGGCACTGGGGTTGCCAGATCCAGAGAAATCCCAGCAGACGCTGGGGTCGTCATCTTCCTCGGACCCAGAGGGTCCATAGGTCGAGACGCCCGTCAATCGGTCCCAAGGCGACCGCACACGAAACCCGAAAGGGGTTGCACTCGCCTCAACGTGAGCGCCCGCCAGAGCGAGGTCACTAGGCGGGTTGAGGTCGAGTTGAAATGATAAAGGATGGGAATCAGCTGGTACCTTTTGGTCGACGAGGAGCGACGAAGTCACATCGGGGGCTGATCGCGCCGTCGTCCTGGGTACGAGTGCGACGTCCTGCAGGCCCTCCGTGAGCGCGCTGGCGTCGTCCACTTGCTCGGGGTCGGCGTGTCGCGGGGGGACGGCGCTCGCCTTTGCCTCAAACGCGAGGGTGACGCCCGACGCGTCCTCCGTTGGGGCGCTGGGGATGTCGATTTGCTCGACAGCCGACTGAGCGCAGCCTCCCGCTCGGCCCTGGTTGCCCTGCCTCCTCCTCCGACGGCGAGGGAGAGGATGGGGCGAGCTCGAAAGTTGTCCTTCCCCCATGCGGGAAAGACGTCGTCGATTCCGCCGCCGGCGGGCGGGCTATCCGCCACCATTGTCGCTGTCGCGCGGCGGTGGAAGGAGTATCATGTCGTAGCTGCCGTCGAAAGACATGAACTCGAGGCTCCCGAAACGGAGCACCGTCCCGGGTTGAAGAGGTCGTTGGAGACTGCCCATCTGGAGCTTGACGGGAAACTGCTCGTCAACACGCAGCGTGCCCCTACCTGGCGCGCCAACTGTCGGCGTTTCGAGACCGGGGGGTCCCCGAGCCGATGAGTGAGTGTGCCGCGTGCCCCAGCCCAGATGGGTCGAGCGCGTGGACGAGCGCGAAGGGGGGAAGAGCGAGGCGGCCGGAGCCGGGTCGTGAGGGAGGCGGAGATCCCGCGGCCTTCGTGTTCGTCCCGCGCCCAGGTCGGGTGCGCTTGCAGTAGGGGGTTACAAGCGTCCGCGCGGGTGAGGGGAGCGAGCGGCCCCAAGAGAGCGCCTGCCCCTGCCCTCGTTCCCGCGAGGCCAACCTTCTCTAAGAAGGCCCTGGTCCTTCCTTTTATAGGCGTAAGGAGAGGATCAAGGTGTACAGATGGGGGTGTAGCAAGGTGCTACGTGTCTAGCGGGGGAGAGCTAGTGCCCTAAGTACATGCCAAGGTGGCAGCCGGAGAGATCTTGGCACCCAGCTGGTGTGGCGTCGTGGCCGTCGGAGAAGCAATGGAGCCTGGCGGGGGGACAGCTGTCGGAGTGGTTGGGCCCTTGCTAACGTCCCCCTGCTTCCGTAAGGGAGCTGAGAACCGTCGTCGTCATGGGTCCAGCGGGGCGCCATCATTGCCTATCTGGCGGAGCTAGCCGGATGGGACGTCGGTCCTGTTTCCTGCGGCCCGAGTCGGCTCGGGGTAGGGTGATGATGGCGCTTCCTGTCGACGTGGCGGACTTGTGCCCTAGGTCGGGCGACGTGGAGGCTCCTCCGGAGCCGAGGTCGAGTCTGTCCTGCATGGCCGAGGCTGAGCCCGAGCTCCTGGGTCGGGCGAGGCGGAGGTCGCTCGGCAGGGGCCAGGGCGAAGTCCGAGCCCTGGGTCGGGCGAAGCGGAGTTCGTCGTCTTCCGGGGCCTTAGCCCGAGTCCGAGCCCTGGGTCGGGCGGAGCGGAGTTCGCCGTCTTCCGGGGCCTTAGCCCGAGTCCGAGCCCTGGGTAGGGCGGAGCGGAGTTCGCCGTCTTCCGGGGCCTTAGCCCGAGTCCGAGCCCTGGGTCGGGCGGAGCGGAGTTCGCCGTCTTCCGGGGCCTTAGCCCGAGTCCGAGCCCTGGGTCGGGCGGAGCGGAGTTCGCCGTCTTCCGGGGCCTTAGCCCGAGTCCGAGCCCTGGGTCGGGCGGAGCTTCCTATGGCGCTTTTGGCCAAGCCTGGCCGCCCGTCAGTCTCACTCTTTGCGTCAAATGCCCCAGTGACTTGGTCGGTCGGCGCGGTGATTTAGTCAGGGTTGCTTCTTAACGAAGGCAAGGCCTCGGGCGAGCCGGAGATGCGTATGCCGTAAAAAAGGGGGCCTCGGGCGAGACAGAAACACCTCAGGGTCGGCTACCCTTGCCCGAGGCTAGGCTCGGGCGTGGCGTGATCGAGTCGCTCGTATGGACTGATCCCTGACTTAATCAAACCCATCAGGCCTCTGCAGCTTTATGCTGATGGGGGTTACCAGCTGAGAATTAGGCGTCTTGAGGGTACCCCTAATTATGGTCCCCGACACTGTTCATCGTCTTGAGTTGGGGGATGCACCAAAGTTGAAGAAGAAGGTTGATCTTGCTCATTTTGTTCCTGTGGCCGCACCTCTCCAATCGCCATGGTGCGTATTGCGGCCGTTGGAATGTCTTCTTCATCTACATCATCAAGATCAACAACTTGCTCTCTTGGAGAGCCATTAGTCTCATCACATACCACGTCGCTAGAGACTTCAACCAAACCCGATGATTTGTTGAAGACTCTATACGCCTTTGTATTTGAGTCATGACCTAACAAAAACCCTTCTACAGCTTTGGGAGCAAATTTGGAATTCCTACCCTTCTTCACTAGAATGTAGCATTTACTCCCAAATACACGAAAGTACGATACATTGGGTTTGTTACCGGTTAGCAGCTCATACGACGTCTTCTTGAGGAGACGATGAAGGTAGACCCAGTTGATGGCGTGGCAAGCCGTGTTCACGGCTTCCGACCAAAAGCACTCGGGGTTCTTGAACTCTCCAAGCATCGTCCTCGCCATATCGATGAGCGTCCTGTTCTTCCTCTCTACCACACCATTTTGCTGTGGTGTGTAGGGAGCGGAGAACTCGTGCTTGATCCCTTCCTCCTCAAGGAACTCCTCCACTTGAAGGTTCTTGAACTCGGACCCATTGTCGCTTCTTATCTTCTTCATCTTGAGCTCAAACTCATTTTGAGCTCTCATTAGGAAGCGCTTGAGGGTCCCTTGGGTTTCAGACTTATCCTGCAAAAAGAACACCCAAGTGAAGCGGGAAAAGTCATCAACAATAACTAGACCATACTTACTTCCTCCTATGCTTAGATAGGCGACGGGTCCGAAGAGGTCCATATGCAGCAGCTTCAGAGGTCTTGAAGTGGTCATCACATTCTTGCTGTGATGCGCTCCTCCCACTTGTTTACCTGCTTGACAAGCTACACAAGGTCTATCTTTTTCGAATTGCACGTTAGTCAAACCTATCACGTGTTCTCCCTTTAGAAGCTTGTGAAGGTTCTTCATCCCCACATGTGCTAAGCGGCGATGCCACAGCCAGCCCATGCTAGTCTTAGCAATTAAGCATGCATCTAGACCGGCCTCCTCTTTTGCAAAATCAACTAAATAAAGTTTGTCGTCTAATACACCCTTAAAAGCTAATGAACCATCACTTCTTCTAAAGACAGACACATCTATATTTGTAAATAGACAATTATATCCCATATTACATAATTGACTAACAGATAGTAAATTATATCCAAGAGACTCAACTAAAAACACATTAGAGATAGAGTGCTCATTTGATATTGCAATCTTGCCTAAGCCTTTCACCTTGCCTTGGTTCCCATCACCGAATATGATTGAATCTTGGGAATCCTTATTCTTGACGTAGGAGATGAACATCTTCTTCTCCCCCGTCATATGGTTTGTGCATCCGCTGTCGATAATCCAGCTTGAACCCCCGGATGCATAAACCTGCAAGGCAAATTTAGGCTTGGGTCTTAGGTACCCAACTGTTGTTGGGTCCTACAAGGTTAGTCACAATTGTCTTAGGGACCCAAATGCAAGTTTTATCACCCTTGCATTTTGCCCCTAATTTCCTAGCAACTATCTTCCTATCCTTTCTACAAATAGCAAAGGAAGCATTTAAAGCATGATAAATTGTAGAGGGTCCATTCATAATTTTCCTAGGAACATGAACAATATTCTTTCTAGGCACATGATGAATATTTTTCCTAGGCATATCTCTACCATGCATATAGGAAGAACTAGAAGCAAACATAGCATAAGAATCATAGGCATGTGAATCAAAAGCATTACAACTCCTATGAGACTGTCTTCTATCATTGTACATAAAAGCATGGTTCTTTTTAGTACTACTTGCCATAGGGGCCTTCCCTTTCTCCTTGGCGGAGATGGGAGCCTTACGGCTTGTCAAGTTCTTGGCTTCCCTCTTGAAACCAAGCCCATCCTTAATTGAGGGGTGTCTACCAAGTACCAACCGTGTAGGCATCCCTAGCAAATTTTAGTTTGTCAAAATCACTCTTGCTAGTCTTAAGTTGGGCATTAAGACTAGCCACTTCGTCACTTAATTTAACAATAGAAACTATGTGTTCACTACAAGCATCAATATCAAAATCTTTACATTTATTGCAAATAACAACATTTTCTACACAAGTTGTTGATTTACTAGCTATTTCTAACTTAGCATTCAAATCATCATTAATGCTCCTTAAGCTAGAAATTGTCTCATGGCAAGAAGATAATTCACAAGAAAGCATTTCATTTCTTTTAACTTCTAAAGCATGAGATTTTTGTGCTGCTACAAATTTGTCATGTTCTTCATACAACAAATCCTCTTGCTTTTCTAAAAGCCTATTCTTATCATTCAAGGCATCAATCAATTCATTAATTTTATCTACCTTGGTTCTATCTAGACCCTTAAATAAACATGAATAATCTATTTCATCCTCATCACTAGATTCGTCCTCACTTGAAGAAGCATAAGTAGAGTTTCGAGTACATACCTTCTTCTCCCTTGCCATAAGGCATGTGTGACGCTCGTTGGGGAAGAGGGATGACTTGTTGAAGGCGGTGGCAGCGAGTCCTTCATTGTCGGAGTCGGACGAGGAGCAATCCGAATCCCACTCCTTTCCAAGGTGTGCCTCGCCCTTCGCCTTCTTGTAGTTTTTCTTCTTTTCCCACTTTCCATTCTTCTTTTCCTGGTCACTATCATTGTCGGGACAATTAGCTATAAAATGACCAATCTTACCACATTTGAAGCAGGAGCGCTTCCCCTTCATCTTGTTCTTGTTGGGGTGCTCCTTGCGACCTTTTAGCGCCGTCTTGAATCTCTTGATGATGAGGGCCATCTCTTCATCATTAAGTCCGGCCGCCTCAATTTGTGCCACCTTGCTAGGTAGCGTCTCCTTGCTTCTTGTTGCCTTGAGAGCAAGAGGTTGAGGCTCATTGATTGGACCATTCAATGCGTCGTCCACGTATCTTGCTTCCTTGATCATCATTCGCCCGCTTACGAACTTTCCAAGTATCTCCTCGGGCGTCATCTTGGTGTACCTAGGATTCTCACGAATATTGTTCACAAGATGAGGATCAAGGACAGTAAAAGACCTTAGCATTAGGCGGACGACGTCGTGGTCCGTCCATCGCGTGCTTCCATAGCTTCTTATCTTGTTGACAAGGGTCTTGAGCCGGTTGTACGTTTGGGTTGGCTCTTCTCCCCTTATCATTGCGAATCTCCCGAGTTCGCCCTCCACCAACTCCATCTTGGTGAGCATTGTGACGTCGTTCCCCTCATGAGAGATCTTGAGGGTGTCCCAAATTTGCTTGGCGTTATCCAAGCCACTCACTTTGTGGTATTCATCCCTGCACAATGAAGCTAGAAGAACAGTAGTAGCTTGTGCATTTTTATGAATTTGTTCATTAATGAACATGGGACTATCCGTACTATCAAAGTGCATTCCACTCTCTACAATCTCCCATATACTAGGATGGAGAGAGAACAGGTGACTACGCATTTTGTGACTCCAAAATCCGTAGTCCTCTCCATCAAAATGAGGAGGTTTACCAAGTGGAATAGATAATAAATGAGCATTTGTACTTTGAGGAATACGAGAGTAATCAAAAGAAAAGTTCGAATTGACCGTTTTCTTTTTCTCGTAGTCGTCGTCCTTTTGGGAAGAAGAGGACTCATCGCTGTCGTCGTAGTAGACGATCTCCTTGATGCGTCTTGTCTTCTTCTTCTTCCCATCTTTGCGCTTGTGGCCCGAGCCCGAGTCGGTAGGCTTGTCATCCTTCGGCTCATTGAAGATAGACTCCTTCTCGTTGTTGTTGACCACCATCCCCTTTCCCTTAGGATCCATCTCTTCGGGCGATTAGTCCCTTCTCGAAGAGAATGGCTCCGATACCAATTGAGAGCACCTAGAGGGGGGTGAATAGGTGATCCTGTAAAACTTAAACTTAATGCCACAAAAACTTGGTTAAGCGTTAGCACAATAATGCCAAGTGACTAGAGAGGAGTCTTAACAAAACACAATAACCACAAGAGATCAATCACAGAGATGGCACAGTGGTTTATCCCGTGGTTCGGCCAAGACCAACGCTTGCCTACTCCACGTTGTGGCGTCCCAACGGACGAGGGTTGCAATCAACCCCTCTCAAGTGGTCCAAAGACCCACTTGAATACCACGGTGTTTTGCTTGCTTTACTATATCCTGTTTGTGAGGAATCTCCACAACTTGGAGCCTCTCGCCCTTACACTTGAAGTTCACAAAGAAGCACGGAGTAAGGGAGGGATGAGCAACTCACACAAGACACAGAGATCACAGCAAATACGCACACACAAAAGACCCAGACTTGAGCTCAAGAGACTATCACGAGTTTCACACTAGAACGGAGCTCAAATCACTAGGAGTGTCGAACAAGTGCGCAAGAATGATGTGTGAGTGATCAACAATGCTCAAAGGATGCTTGGTGTCCTCCTCCATGCGCCTAGGGGTCCCTTTTATAGCCCCAAGGCAGCTAGGAGCCGTTGAGAGCATTCTAGGAAGGCTGATCTTGCCTTCTGTTGACTGGCGCACCGGACAGTCCGGTGCCCGATTTCCTTCCAAAAATGGCGCAGTCGACCGTTGGCAGCCTGAGAGCCGTTGGCGCACCGGACATGTCCGGTGCACACCGGACAGTCCGGTGCCCCCTTCTAGCCGTTGGCTCGGCCACGTGTCCCGCGCAGATCGCGCGGCCGACCGTTGGCCCGGCCGACCGTTGGCTCACCGGACAGTCCGGTGCACACCGGACAGTCCGGTGAATTATAGCCGTACGTCGCCGATGAATTCCCGAGAGCGGCCAGTTCGCTCGAGCCAGCCTGGCGCACCGGACACTGTCCGGTGCACCACCGAACAGTCCGGTGCTCCCAGACTGAGCAGAGTCTTGGCTGCTCGAGCCAAGACATTTCCAATTGGATTTTTCCTGTTTCCAGCACTTAGACACAATACATTAGTCCATAAAACAATGTACTAAGTCTGAGAAACATACCTTTATCCTTGATTTGTACTTTGTCCACCATTTTACACTTAGGCACTTGTGTTGGACACTAAATCACCAAAATACTTAGAAATGGCCCAAGGGCACATTTCCCTTTCAGTCGCGCGGCGAAGGAAGGAGTACCATGTCGTAGCTGCCGTCGAGGAACATGAACTCGAGACTCCTGAAATGGAGCAGCGTCCCGGGCTGGAGAAGTTGCTGGAGACTACCCATCTAGAGCTTGACGGGAAGCTGTTCGTCAACACGCAGCAGGCCCCTACCTGGCGTGCCAACTGTCGGCGTTTCGACCCCAGGGGGTCCCTGGACCGACGAGTAAATTGTCGCTGCGTGTCCCAGCTCAGATGGGTCGGCGCGAGATGTAACACAAGGGGGAAAAAGGGAACTGCGGCTCATGTTATCCTGCGCCCAGGGCGGATGCGCTTGCAGTAGGGGGTTACAAGCATTCGCGAGAGAGGGAGAGAGCCTGTCCGTCAGCCCGTCCTTCCGTGGGCCACCTTCTCGTATGAGGGCCCTGGACCTTCCTTTTATAGATGTAAGGAGAGGGTCCAGGTGTACAATGGGGGGTGTAGCAATATGCTAACGTGTCCGGCAGAGAGGAGCCAGAGCCCTATGTACATGCCGACGTGGTTGTCGGAGAGGTGCTAGTGCCATGTGCATGTGATGTCGTGGCCGTCGGAGGAGCACTTGAGCCCTATAGAAGCACAGCTGTCGAGGCTGTCGGGACCTTGCTGACGTCTCCTTGCTTCCGTAGGGGGCTGAGAACCACCGTCGTCATGGGAGCACGCGGGGTGCCATCATTACTTGTTTACCGAGGCGAGCCAGATGGGACGCCGGTCTTGTTACCCGTAGCCTGAGCTAGCTAGGGGTAGGGTAATGATGTACCCCCCTGTAACGTGGTCGGTCCGAGCCCAAGGTCGGGCGAGGTGGTGACTCCTCTGAGGTCGAGGTTGAGGCCGAGCCCTGGGGTCGGGCGAGGCGGAGACCGTCTTCCAAGGTCGAGGTTGAGACCGAGCCCTGGGGTCGGGTGAGGCGGAGACCGTCTTCCGAGGTCGAGGTTGAGTCCGAGCCCTAGGGTCGGGTGAGGCGGAGACCGTCTTCCGAGGTCGAGGCGGGTGCCGAGCCCTGGGGTTGGGCGAGACGGAGACCGTCTTCCGAGGTCGAGGCGGGGGCCGAGCCTCGGGGTCGGGCGAGGCGGAGCTTCCTATGGCGCCTGAGGCTAGACTCGGCTGCTGTCAGCCTCACCCTGGCGGGTGGCACAGCAGTCGGAGCAGGGCAGGTGGCGCTGTTTTCCTGTCAGGTCAGTCAGTGGAGGGGCGAAGTGACTGCAGTCAACTCGGCCCTGCCGACTGAGGAACGCGCGTCAGGATAAGGTGTCAGTCAATCCTTGCATTGAATGCTCCTGCGATACGGTCGGTTGGCGAGGCGATCTGGCCAAGGTTGCTTCACTGCGAAGCCTGCCCGAGCTGGGCCTCGGGCGAGTCAAAGGTGCGCCCGTTGCTTGAGGAGGCCCTCGGGCGAGGCGAGATCATGTCCCTTGAGTGGACAGAGCCTTGATCTGAATTGCACCCATCAGGCTTTTGCAGCTTGTGCTGATGGTGATTACCAGCCGAGTTTAGGAGTCTTGGGGGTACCCCTAATTATGGTCCCCGACAAATAGAGATACATCAAGTTGTATCTTGAATACAACTTTCCTTCACGGTACACCTAAGTTACTAGGGTCTTCTAGGTTAACACCCTAGTAGGGTTAGGTAGTTTTATTTAAGAAACTAGGGTTTTGGGGTTTTGGGATCAAACAATGTCCAAAATATGTCAAACTTCACCAAGGGTTCTAATTATCATATTAGGCTTACCTAAAAAGTTTTGTGATTTTTGGAGTTATCAAATAATTTCTAAAATTCCAATCGTCTAGGTTTCGGCTTTTTGAACAAACAGTAAAGAACCCTGGGCACTATTTCCTTGTCTCACTAACGTTTGCACTTAGACCCTTCCTCTTTCTTATCTTCGCAAACTCCAGTACCGATGGTGATTGCCGGTGAGCATGCCTTCCGGCGAACCTGTACCGGCCAAGACACTCAATGACCAGGGCTCTAGCTTGGCAGACACTTAATTCCACCCTCAGCGACACTAATCCCCCATCTAATTGCACTAATCCGGACCAGAACATGCCTGCTCACAACGACGGCGAAAACCGAGAAGAAACTATAGTGTTCAGGGCAATCCAGTGCGGTCTAGTTCAATCAATCAAGCCTACAAGCAACATGAGACCCTAGAGATGCTAGAACATCCAACAGAGAGGCATGAACCAACCTGAGGAGGGCTGGCCACGGTGAGAGACGCTCGGCGGCGCGGAAAACAGATTTGGGGGAAAAGAGAAATTGAGAGGCTATGGTGAACGATCGGAGGCGAGAGCTGGTGCTTTGTAGGCGTAATTACCTAGCGGAACTCACTGGGGCATCAATTTATAGGGCCCATCGGCGGTGGCATCCAATTTGAAGGAAGTGTGCTGGCGACTAGAGAGAGGGGAAGTCATTGGCACAAGCGTTATCGTGGCTTTCACCGTGGCAAGGCCTCCGGCGATGGACAGACTTACTGCTATGGTTCACTGCGACATGTTAAAGCTACTAGGCACGTGGCGCAAGGTTGGTAAGCGGCCAACGCCGGCGAGGGCCATCTCAGTCAGCCGCAAGCCAAGTGGGTATGGTGAACCCACCAGTGACCGGGTCCGAGCCTATCGGGTGCCAAGATCTTTATTCCGCCACGATTATTTCCTCACTAGAGAGCACGAATCGTAGCACTGACGCGGATCACGGCGCTAGGGTCATCGGCGGCGAGGTGCACTGCATCTTGTGATCTTTTTCTGTACTGTACCATGGTGATCATCATCATCAAAGCATCTGACAGAGCAAGTTAGAGGCCTTGGTTCTCCAATTTTGGTGTGGCAACTAGATCATCTATCTGCAGCAAAAATGTTGTCCCATAATCCATCTTTGTTTTTGTTATAGCAACCATACCCAATCGATCACTGGATCCCACTCAAAATTGATCTCCAAATTCTTCCAAGTTCACTGGTGGCCATAATTCAGTCTGCAGTAGCAACTGACAATCCAACTTTGAATCCATTTTACTCCAAATTTTGTATGTGATCAAGGCTTAGTCACTTAAGTAAAGTTATACTCCTATCATAGCTCTACAAATTTGATGTGTTGACCTAGGGCAAAATCCTTGTAGATTTAGAGATATAGAGCTCCAAAATTGACCCAAAACACTGAATTTCAGACTTAGCTATCTAGTGCTCATGTGACCCTTTTGCAAATAAGTCCAAATTTTCCCATAATACTAGAAAATCCTCCAATGTAAAAGTTACTTGGTTTGTGATGTTCTATCACATTGCTATTTGCACTTTGGTCCAAAAGTGCCTAGAATTTACATTTACCCCCCTAGGGTTCTAATTAGGGTTTTCTAGGGTTTCTTTTAGGGTTTTGAGTACTTTTGGGTTATTGTGCCACTGAAGTCCATCAACTTTGATATCTTGTGAACATTTCTAATGACTTTTGAGATTTTTACTCATTTTGGCTTCACTTTCATCCATAAGCCCTAATTCAGGGTTAAGTACCCTACCCTAGGCTTAATCACACATCAAGTCACCTCATCACAACTTCCTTTGAAATTTTTACCTAGTGAATGCATTTTAGGTGTTACAAGCAACATGAAATGTCAATGCACATGATGTTATGCTCATGTTTTAGTGCCAGTAACACCAGGGGTGTTACAGTGGGGGTCGGGGGGCACTCGAACGCCGGGCGCGGTCTCGGGTGAGCGCGCCGCCGTGGGGGATGACTGCCCGCCGCCATGGCGAGTTCCCAGGTTAGGAATAAGTGTGTGCGCCATCAGATCTTGATGGACGGTGTGGATTAGAAGTAGTGTGCCGGTTCAGCGTGGGCTTGTCCTGGCCATTGGATCGTCGATGTGGGGGCGAGATCGGATCGCGCGCATAATAAATCGTAGCCCTTGATCATAGATTCGATGAACCAGATCACGTACCGATTCATTAAAGACCAGATCTAATCCTGAGCGCTGAACCTAGATCCAATGGTCAGAATAGATCCATACCCCTTCGTTGCGTGCACTTTCTAAAAGAAACCCTCGTCTTTCCCATAATCAACCCGCCGTCTAGTGCAAAGTTCTCTCAGTCTAGGGTTTAATTGTGTCATAGCCCCTGCACATTCCAGAAAAATGGTGCGCAGTCCAGAGAGTTAATATAATGGGGAAATTGAATTAGAAATGGAATTTTTGTGTAAAAATAAATGCTAGAATTGTTTAATTCATAGAAAATTCATATGAACTCCAAATTGATCTATTCCAGTTTCTAAAATTTTGTAATATTATTGTTTATCACCTAGTGTCTCTGTTTTGACATGAAAACAGTAATAAGATTTATTTCTTAGTTAATCTTGTATCAAATACATAAAACCTTTGGAAATTCATAACTTAAAATCTATAACTCCAAAATTAATGATTCCTGTTCCTAGAATCTTATTTTAATGTGTAGATTATTATTATGTATTTTGTTTACATGTTTGGTGTGATGTTAATTTTCTCTATATACTATGTATGTTTGTATTGATACGAGTAGACGAGCAAGCCACATCGGATCCAGGGCTTCAGCTGGTAGAGACTGCTGAGCGGGAGCTCGTTGAAGGCAAGTTGTGCCCTTGATCACTTCCTTTTTACCTACTCATGTTTTTATTAATCATAATGATCTGCATAGGTTAATTTTGATGGGATCCAATAGGTGTGATATTCTGGCCCCTGGGATGGGATATCCTGGCCCAAGGCTTAATAGAATCAATAGAGTATTCATACCAATAAGGTGCATCTTCTTTTTCAGAAGCATGTCTCGAAAGAACCTCCAAGTTAAGCGTGCTTGGCTTGGAGCAATTTGGGATGGGTGACCGACCGGGAAGTTTTCTCGGGTGCGCATGAGTGAGGACAAAGTGTGCACAAAAGACCTGTGTTGGTCTGTGGAGACAATATATGATCCTAGAGAGCTACCAGGAGTAAGTATCACCGGTCCAGGGATTGGACGGGGAGTTACAAGTGGTATCAGAGCCGACCCTCACGGTTTCACGGGCGTATGTGGGCTAGGGGGTTCGAGTATATGGCGCATGGCGCATGTGGGCTTGGAGTGGTCACATGGCATGGCATATGACGACACTAGACATACAGACGTGGCCAAGAGGGGAGGTTCCTGGATTGGGGTTGATCGACAAGGACGTCGGTCTTCTAAGGGGGGTGGATTGTGATATCCTGGCCCCTGGGATGGGATATTCTGCCCCAAGGCTTAATAGAATCAATAGTGTATTCATACCAATAAGATGCATCTTCTTTTTCGGAAGTCTGTCTTGAAAGAACCTCCAAGTTAAGCGTGCTTGGCTTGGAGCATGTTGGGGCGAAGGCGAAGACGCTACCCTTCGCTCCAGCCTTCGTCTATCCCGCTGCACCGACGGAAGCAAAACGACCGGCGAGGTCCACCCTTCGTCTTCTACACTACAAGACGAAGGCCCATGACGACGTCGCCCCGTCCCACGTCCTCACCCGACCTGGAGGCCCACGTGGGATTCGGCCCATTGTAACAGGCCCCGCACAGAGAAGTGTGTTACGGGCCCAATTTGTAATGGCTTTTCTGCAATGACAGTCTGTAACCCTCCTTTATAGGAATATTCTGGGGATAGTCTAGGTGCCTGAGGGTACATGCGTCCTTATATCGAGACGTTGGGCACTCAGGCACCTATAAATACCCCCGTACAGTGCCCTTGAGAGGCTGGATCAACATAGCAATTGCCATCTCAAGTCAAAACCTTATTTACGTTACTTTCACTCCCCCGTTGGATCAACTTGCCCAGGAGAGCAAGTTCCAACAGAGCAATTTGGGATGGGTGACCGACCGGGAAGTTTTCTCGGATGCACATGAGTGAGGACAAAGTGTGCACAAAACACCCGTGTTGGTCTGTGGGGACAATATATGATCCTAGAGAGCTACCAGGAGTAAGTATCGCCGGTCCAGGGATTGGACGGGGTGTTACAATAGGTTACCCTAGTTTTGGCTATCTTTATACCTTGTTTTACCACTGAATACTTTTGGATAGTATATGCTATTGCTTTATGTGGTTTTGGGTATAGAGTTATACATCAGTCATGATTACACTTTTTATTGTCAGTTTATTATTTATTGTTCATGATAAGATCATTATGTTAATGGGAACATGGAGAACCAACCGGGAAAACAGTGCTACCACAAGGGTGGTATGGGACGGCCTTGACTGATTAACTAGGAAAGCTAGTAGATGACTACCTTACCCGATAAGGGCAAGGGAAGTAGGGGAGTGGTCAGCATAGGGAGATCCTTGGGTTGATCTTGCTGCGATGGCAGTCAGGCGAGGGATCACTGCATTGGAGCTTCTTGTAGCGGGTTTTCTGAAGCCAGTGGAACTTTGTAAAGGCCTCGTAGTGGTACCTTGCCTCGCTTCCTTGGTAGAGGTGTATGAGGTTCGATCAACCCCATGGCAAATGGGTAACACGACTTGTGGGTAAAGATGTGCAACCTCTGCAGAGTGTAAAACTGGTATACTAGCTGTGCTCACGGTCATGAGCAGCTCGGACACTCACGTGATTAATTTATGGAATTAAATTCAATTTGTCATTTGCATCGCATTGAGATTATTTTATTATTACTTTTATTTATTATTACTATGGTTTGGTATTTACTTACACTTAGTAACTGGTAATAAAATTTTGACTAACTTATAAAAGCAATGCTCAGTTTCAACCTTTATTTTATTGTTCAGCCTTACACTTTACATGAACTCCCACCTTTGGTGAGTTCATGCACATTATTCCCCACAACTTGTTGAGCGATGAACATATGTGAGCTCACCCTTGTTGTCTCACACCCCCACAGAAGAAGAATAGGTGGTCGAAGAGGAGCCGCCTAACACTGAGGCTTTCGACTTGATCTAGGTGGCGTCTTCCAGTCAGCTTTGTGGCGCCATAGAATAATATTTAGTTTGTTTTATTTTACCATTTATTTTGTAAGACTTCTGCTATGTAATAAGTACATCTATGATATTTGTGACATTTATCTCTATGCACTCTGTTATTATATGTGTTGTTCTTACTTGGCGCATATATGAGACGTACCCGACTTTATCCCTTAAATCCGGGTGTGACAAGTACCATATAAAAAATTGCCGAAACATATAAAGACCCATGGTGTAGAGAGGTATACTTGACAAATAAGAGCTAGTCAAATAGGCCTGAAGTTTACAGAAATAGTGAGTACTTTTGTGATTATTTTGTAGATCACATTCAGTAAACAAATATGCCTGAATTGCTCAACAGTACTTGTAGATTTGACCGTAGGCAGGACCACAGGAGTAGGGCCCGATATGCTTCGGCGGGGAAGGTTTGCTGCTAGAATAAAAGATCTTTGGTCGAATGGTTCCCGCCTATTTGGAGAGCCATTTTTTTTTTGGAGTCTCTGAAACTATGATTAATATTTAAGACTCAAATTTTACAGAAACTCATAGGAGTTTCTCTAACATGATCAAGTTTTGCATCCATGTCACCTTCAGTCAACATTCAGTTCTTCGTGAAGATAGAAGGAATGAAGAGGAAAAAAGGAAACAGAATCAAGAAAGAAGGTACTGCAACGTTAGAACCGGAACGATTGCACTAACTACATCTTCTTCCTGGATATACAATTACAAGTGTGTTGCATGAGTGAAGCTTCTCTGATGCGTGGAGAGTTAATTATAGGGGCAGTATATGTTGTTGCTGCTGCCTAGGAGCTAGCACATGCACAGCTATGGATGACCGAACGATACATGGGGGGTCTAGCGCAAGCCGGCAGCGGTGGCAATGGCGAGGCAGTTGCTGGAGAGCTTGGCGAGCTCCGCGTCCTGCTTAGCCATGAGCGGCGTGAGCTCCTCGCGCTCCTCGAAGCCCTGGTCGCAGGTGTCAACGTCGGTGCGCACGGTGTCGAGCATGGTGCTCGTGGTGTCGCGGTCGCCGCCGGCGAGGGCCTTGTCGGCCTGGTCGAGGCTATAGGCGATGTCGTCGAACGACTCCACGCAGTCATGCAGCGGGCCGCGCGCCAGCTGCTGCGTCTTGGGGTCGTTGGCGAGCGCGCCCGCCGCGGCCTTGGCCTCGGCGGCCTTGGTGCGCACGGCGCCCATCGCCAGCCGCAGCACGCCGGCGCCGTCCAGCCGCTTCCCGCCGGGCAGCTGCGGCTGCTTCGCGATGGCCGACATGCACAGGTCCGGGTAGTCCGTCTTCAGGCACAGGCTCCTCACGATGTCGGCGCCCGGAGCGATCGGCGTCGGTTTCGGCGGCGCCGGCGCCTGCGTGGGCTTCGGCTTCGGCTTCGATGGCGCAGACTTGGCCGGTGCTCCTGGCTTGCTATGGCCTCCGGGCTTGCGCGGAACGCAGACGGCGCCCGCCGGTGGCGCCACCGCAGCGGCAAGGAGGAGGGTGAGGAGGCAGGCGAGGAGCGGCGGCGGCGGCGTCATGGCGAAATGGAGGCAACAATATTAATTTTGTTTACTTAACGATGATTTAATTGAATGTGAGGGAAACGAGGGGATTGACTGGCCGCATTTTCCCAGGAAATGTGGCAGCGATAGTAGCCAGTGAGGCTTCCGGTGAGAAAATAGCATGGGCAAAAAATAGCAAATGATGAGTGGCGATGATTAGCTGTTATACCCCGTTTAGATGTAATTATTGGAGCATGGAATTAGAAATTGAAATTTGCTTTCCAAAATTATATTGTTTGGTTGCACATGAAATTATCTGTTACTCACTTTGAATTTCTGGAATACAAAATAACTAAAATGGAGAGTGGAAATATGGTGAAACTAATTGCGAGAATTATGAGTGGTGATGATTAGCTGTTATCTGTTTCTCAGTTTGAATTGAATTTCTGAAAAATGGAGGGAGGAAATATAGTGAAACCAATTGTTGGTCCTTGTTCTTGGATGTTATCTCTACTACATCTTAAGGCTGGAGCAAGGGCGTCCACCATCCTCACCGTGCCCCCGCTCCAGCCCCCGTCTGCGCCGTCTTCCTCCGCAATCCCGCCCCCGCCCGCGCCATCCCTTCCCTGCACCCCCGTCTGCCCCCGCACCCCCGTCCCAGAGTCCTCCGCTATCCCCGCGCTCCCCTTGTGTTGCCCACCCCGCGACACAATCCCCGCCGCCGCCCTCGCCCCCGCCTCTGTGGAGGCCAAGGGAGGCGTCGGCGTCCCCCTCACTCGCGCCCTCGTCATCAGCGCCGGGCGTCCTTCGCCTCGGCTCCTCATCGATTTCTCTCACCCCACCCGCCACCATCATCGGCCCCCGCCTGCGAGATCAGCCGTCGCCTCCACCCCGCCGCGCAACAGATCTGCATCCCCAACCCCCTCCCCAGCGCGATGCCCGTGTGCACCCCCAACCTCAGTCATCGCCGCCTCCCCCGTGGGCCACCTCTCACTTCTCTCTACGATCATCGCTCTCTTGCCCTCCCCCTCCTCTGCCTCCGACGCATTCGCCGACATCCTCTATGCGCCCAGCAGGCCCTCCTTCACGCTCCTTATCGTTGCCACACTACTTCGCGACCTCCCGTCGACCTACCGCACCCACATCCTCGCCTTCCTCGGGAAGATCATCTCTCTCTTCCCAAGTGCGGATGCCCAGGACCTCCCTGCCCTCAGCTCCTCCTGCTCACATCCATGCCGCTCTACCTGGGCGTCATCCACACAGGTCTCTTGCGCTTCTTTGGTGGCCGCCGCGGCGGCTGCTTTCGTGCTCCGCGGTACATCACGTGGCAAGTCGAGAGCACCGCACGGATGAACGTCTCGTTCGCGGTCAAGCAGGACCCCACGCTCGTGCCGAGGTTCAACGAGGGTGCCGTGAGTCTGCTCTGGACGCTAGCTCTCTGTGCTGCACGGATCTAGCGCGGGAGCTCAGCCACGGCTCCGCGCACACACCCCGGCGACGTGATAGCACCCCCACCTCCAGATGCCTGCACTCTGCACCGTGCAGATCTCACGCGGGAGCTCAGCCATGACACCTCAGGTAAATCTCCAGTCTGTCTCTTTGTTCCACTCCATGCTCCATCCGAGGAGATCCTGCTTTCGTAGGTTCTTAACAACCCGTGCAAGATTTGACAGAACGCAACCTCGGGCTTGAAACCCTAGCTGCACATAGCTGTGCCTCACGTCCTCACCTCACCCACTGCACGGCAGGAATAGACGTGATGGCCGCCAAGAATTATTGGAGGTACATCGACGCCCGACAGCTGCAGTAGGGATGGTGGTCGCCGTGCCGACAGTGGTGGGGATGGCCCTTGCGGCGACCATTTCTATTGCTGCGTTGTGAGAAGAAGATAACTTGTTTTTTAAGATTCAGTGTTTTATTCTGTTTTGTGTAACTGTATATCGTATTCATGTCCAATAATAAAAAATACTATAACTAAATGTTCAATTGCAGAGACAATGCTTATATGACCATGTCTGTTACTTCATCCTGTGCTACTGGTACATAGTTGGTAAGTGTTTCATGTTCTACTAGAAAATGAACATAACATGAAGCAGACATTTCAGTTTTATTTTCTTGGAGTTAATTACCGGTTCACCTTGAAGTTATTGTTATTTATATATCCAATTTTATTTTCTTCTTGGAGCGAATTACCAGTTCGTCTGGAAGTTACTATTATCTATAACTTTATATGGTATGTGATGCTATCATCCGTGTTTTCACTTTCTATATACCCTCTATCCCAATGTGCTCCATATTCTATCAAACCGAAACAACAGTATGATATTATATCCCTTGCAACGATCCAAGAACTCTATGATATATGACCATGCTCTCATTTTTATTTGCATTTTGTAATTGTCTATTCCAGCTTTATGGACAACCAGCGCTGGCATCCTCGTGCTCGGATCCGCCTCCGAGCGGGGCCAATCTCGAGGACACCGTCGCAACTGAGGTGGCGCGGGCCAAGGGCCTCTGGATGGTGGGGAGGCGGCGGTGGCGACGGTGGGGTGCAGCTCACTAACAAGCTCGAGATCTTCAAGATCAACAACTTCGATCCCAATGCCTATGTGTAGTCCAAGTGCCAGACCGTGAACGAGAAGGTGAGCCTGGCTGCCTGCCATCTCTCATCTGCCTCCGTTGCGAGGTCCTGCATAATATGTGTGACTTCCATGTTTGGACAGTGGAGCTGGTTCATGAAAATAAGGGGGTGTTTGCCAGGTTCCAGCTCCAGTGGGAGCTATAGTTTATAATATCAATTTAATTAGTTTTAAAAATATTTTAATCTAAATAATAAACAAAATGAGTTATCTAAATGTCTTCTAAAGTCTTACAACTTCAGCTTCATGATTTTCTGGAGCACCTAATGATCTGCTCCACCAACTCCACCAAATTTCATAGAACTAAAACTGTCCCAAACTGGTTCTAATATGGAATGAGTTTATTGTTCACTTCTCATAACTTTTAAATATACCATTTTTCAATATCATGGATACAGGCATATAGTCATGCATTTCCATGGAATTTTTATGAATTCTTTGTGGTGCATTGGCTAATGCTATTTTCTGAGGCATGATTACATTGGCATTGGCCTTTTTACTTGGAATTTCATAATTATGTTTCTTAAGACATATGCTTATTGTTGTTTCTTATGACACTGAAATTATGCTGCATTCAAAACTGGCTAGCAAGTTAAGGCGATTAGATTAGTGTCGCTATGGGAGTGGAAGACTAGCTATTATTTTTGGCTTTAGTTGTTCATGCCATTATTGATTAGCAAATGTCACAGAATTGCATAGGCGTGATCTAAGAAGATATCGTTTACGTTTCTAATCAACATTTGACAATGTCATATCCAGAAAAGCGGCAAAATGAGTGTATTTTTTGTATTTCTCACATTTTGCAACCAACCTTCCTTAAAAATGGCATCCTTGTTGTACCTATGTATCAAAATTCGTATTTTCTTTGGGAGTTTACATAGTCATTTTACCTCCTAAGTTATACACCACTGATTTGTAAAAATCCTCCAAGTTTATCTAACCTCATTTCTTGCATTGTCCTTGCCACTGGCGTTTGGTAGGACTTTAGATAATCAGAATTTGAGAATTGTATTCAAACATGAGGTTTAACTGTGAGATTTTTGCGTTTTTCTACTGTAAAATTTTTAGTTTAGAATCTGGTATCCTGTGGAGTTGGAACTTCTCAGGCCATATAAGTGGTGATTGATGCCTTTAGGTTCTTTGTTCCTTCCTTGGTTATGATAATTGTTTGGACAGCCAAAGCATGATCACATTTTCCATTCAACAAATTGTTATTTCTTTCTTGTGTTTTAGGAAATGGGGCTACTTGAGATTAAACATGGACTGCTACAAGTTGCAGAGACGTTAGATTTTCTTCATACAAGCAGGCGGGTAGCGATGGTTATCCTAGGTGGAAACCTGACTCAAGGTGAGCTCTATTTCGATCAGGCACATCACACTAGCTGGTCCTGTAGATTTAATATGTGAATCAGGAGGAGATAGAATAATCGCATTTTAATGTTTCTTTAGAAGTCTTTCAGTGTAGCATGTTGCCAATGCTTTTCTGTAATTTCTCCAAGTATACTTTTTTATGAATTGCACGGTAAGGATTGACGAAGTAATCTGGAAATTGAAATTAGAATTACGGGTTGTCGCTGTTTCCAAAAAAAATTTATATTCTATTTGATGTTTGGTTCACTATTGGTTGCCACATTATTCAGAATATATAAGGAGATTCCAGTAAGAACTTTATTTTTACCTTTGCATCAGATGCCCAATTTTATAGATAATTTGGACATATTTCTTCAAAGAAACTTTTCTCCCTCTATGCATTTGTCTGTACACTGTAAAGTTCATTTCTGTTCTTCATTCATAAATAAAATCTGTATTCTTATTCTGTTCATGGACACCATTTATTTCAGGAAGAACTTATGAAAGTTGAGGAACAATCAGTGGAGCTGGAGATGGATTAGAAGGAGAGATGCTGTTGAAACAGCAGTCATTTCTTGATCTCAATGTGAGAAATACCTCTGTCCTATAAGTTTTGATTCCTTGATCTCAATGTGAGAAATACCTTCGATCCAACCACATGTAACTTCCATTTTCAACAAATATAGCATTCCATCCACCTTGCCATCCACCTGTTCGAAAGGGGATGGATTGTGGGTGTGCACATGTCTACACCGTGCCCCCGCCTCCGTGACTTACGCCCCCGTCCGTCTCCAGCGTGCATGCTTTTGTACTAAAGTCAATTTTAATGACTGTTGTACCTGCTATACTTGATCGTCTCCGTGATGGTGTACGGAAAAAAATGTAATGTTATTCGTTACAATTAGCTCATACTTTGCCTTCTGTGATCTTTCATGTTCTTGCAAACTGTTCTATTTCTTTCATGCTTAGATGAATTCAGGTTGATGCAAAAGGAGGTTAGTGAAGAGATTATTTGATATTTCCTATAGCCATCGTCTAGCCGTTGTTAATGGAAGCTGGTTGGGTGTGTGGAGACTAGAGAAGCTTTTGTGGTGCTTGTCTTCAGAAAGGTTCATGCAATCTTGGGAGGACGGTTCGCTTTATTCTTGCAGGTGGACCACCTATTCAAGCCGAGAGCCATCCTTGCCCCAAATCCTCACCGCAGTCGACGGCCACCTCCCATCTACACCAGGACCAGGAGGCTCATGCTGCAGAGGTACAATACCCTAGATCCCTCATCCTCTTCCTTTTATTTTTATTTTTATTTGTTCATGCTTTCTGGTGTGGTCCAATAATACTGGAGCAATCACCATGGTGCCTATATGTTAGGCAGGGTAGTCCAACTCAAACTGATTGAGAGTGGGCTCCCATGCAAAGAAATTTTCTCCCTTTTTCTCAATCTCACAACAGTCCTCTGCTGTGATTCCAGATGGAGCATACCTTCATCGCCATCAAGCTCGACGGTGTCCAAAGAGGCCTGGTCAGTATTAGTAACTGTCACAACACCATAGTTTCTTCAAATGCAATTCTGGATCCTAATAACCAGTTTCAGTTTACATGTACTCTGTTCTTTCATGTCCTGTTCTTGACCATGTAGCAATTATTATTTGTAATTTCTTTGGACATGGTGATATAGGAATTCATCACTTCTTCCATATAGCTAATAGATGAAAATGTTGTGGCTTGCGACACAGTTTCACAGCACCATAGTTTCTTACATATGTCTATTTGGTATATCAAATAACCATCTACTGCTTCTATGCAATTGCATGTTACAATTTTCTAATGCTTCTACTGCTTCTATTGCTGCCTTGTGAAAAATCAGACCGTATACGATTTTTGCTCAGACTCAAATTGATTGGACTTCTCTTTTCCCTTATTTTAGACAATTGTTACCATTTTCCACCTCACATAGACAATGGCGAGGGTTGAAACTTCCACTAATTTATGTTAAAAAAGAACTATATATTCCCTTGCAATACACACAGTTTTGAAATGGAAAATGAACTTATTTCAAGAATTTCATTTGATTCAGATTTACATCTTAGACACCAAAACTGTTATAAAGTAGACAATATTCATTTTTTGTATTATAAAACTAGACAAAATTAAACTCATATAGTTCTACTTACTCGTCCAGGGAGAAGTTCTCCAAATCTGTTGCCTAATGTTTGCTGAATGTTGTTGGTGAATAGCTGAAATAACATAGAAAAGAGGTTATGAATGCTGTTGGTGAATCTGCTACCTAGGTTTGAGTGGAACTCTTTAATTGTTTTCGTGCATTTTCCTTCTTCTGTTTTGATTATGCACCATCATAAAAGAACAGAACCTTGTGATCTAACTAGATAGAAGAAATCTTGTAATCTGTTAGTCACTTCAGGAATGTATGTTGTTGTTATTCTCCATTACTCCTCCCAGGGTCCAGCCTCTGGCCCTCTTCCAGATCCTCCGAACGATCAGTGTGACACGGCATTCTCTATATACCAAGCAAGATCGATCAAGTATTCCTATTGATTTTGCATCATTTCTATCCTATGCACTTTAGATGGCCTCGCTCACATATAGTGCATCCTTCAACCATTGTGCTATTTTAGATGGGATGTTACAGCTAGGGGCTCGATATTTTAGCCTCTTGTGAGTTTGATATTCGGCATGTATGGTCTTTACCGTCCCAATGACTAAGATCCAACCTAAGCCTCTTCTATTAAAACCTCAACTGAAAGGTTTGTGTTTCAAAGCAGTATATTGCATTGCACAGACAAGTGGAGGTTGAGACTTCACGATGGCAGTAACTCTGTCGCCCTTGCATCACCTGACCGCCCGATTCCTCCATTATCGTCTATTTTTTGGTGCTAGGTTTCAACACCGGTGTTTTTTTGCCAAAAACTGGTTAGGTGGCATTTTTTTATGCAGCCTCTGAAGATAGCAGTTTTTGATGCACCCTCTGAAGATAGCAGTTGTAATGAACCTAAAAGACTTGGAACAACTACTTCCAAGAATGCAAGTCTTGTTTTTCTGTATCAAAACTCTCCATTACTCAGTCTGGTTTATATGTTGACCGCGTCTGATTTATAAGCAATATCAAGATCTTCAGCAATTATGGGATGACACCGCCTCAGAGTCACAATCACTTTGTAACCCAAGGCCAAAGTGATTAGATGGGCTGCTGGAGACTGAATTTTTAGTTATTTTAGTATTTTGATGGTGAGACTTTTCGTTGGCCATGCTGCTATTTTGGCTTTCATCCAAAGATATCTGCCATTGATGAAACTTTTCGCCATGTAAATGAAACTTTTCGTCATGTACATCTCAAAGCTAGAAGGAAGAACTTTAAGCTGCTTACTTTTTGACAAGGTATGTTGTCACATTGTTCCACCAGGTTGTCGTCGTTGGAGGCCATTGGTGCAGGCGGTAGCAAATAGGATGGAAAACGATCGAACGGGTGTCTGGCGAGACTGCTGGTGGTGAGATCTATCGTGTAGGTACATGTGTACTGGGGTCAGTTCATACCATAGCATTGAACTTCTCGTGCTTAACTTGCTGTAGAACATGATGTATAGATGACGAGTCCTGAGTTTGAAGTTCTTCAACCTCGAGAACAAATCTAATTTTTTGGTTTTCAGAAGATGCAAGTGATCAAGTTGGAGTACTGTACTGATACGAATTATAATAAGCCATGGTCGTTGCCAACCAAAAGCTGATCAATTCACCTCAATCCATTTAATCAACCGAAAGATATGGAATCAAACTTTGAATGTGTTTGCAATTTACTTTTCTTTTTTCTTTGAAAATAATGATGCCCATGCTTCAGATGTATATCTATCTGTTTGCCTATTAATTCGAGATGGATTTGAGATTGTGAGTGTATATTCGTATGCTATTTTGTGAGGGATGCGCACTCTGAACACTTCAGCAGATTGATTTGTTAGTGCTAACATCTTGAAATTCGATATCACCACCATGCTTTTTTGTCATACTTGGTACCTAGCCATAGACTTTGTTTGCATTGGCCAAACGAAGAAGGTAGCAACAAATTACGCCCGAAAGCTTATTTTTGTGATTGTGTACCGTCGCAACGCACGGGCACCTAACTAGTACATCAATAACAAAGCAACACAATTGTTAATGATTAAAGACCTTCGTCTTTCGAAACATTATCTCCCTTGGGGTATAATGATTTTCAGACGAAGGTCATGAATGACATACCTTCATCATTTTAATGGGTGAAGATGTAAATAAATACATATAAAACATGAGAAGAATATAAACAATCATTTCAAATCATTAGATTATTTATACTCTTATTAAACATGAATAAACATCAATAATATTTATATTATATTTGTACTTTCGGCTTGATAAAAGATGAAAAGAAGCAAGAGTGACGCAAGAGTGATTACAATTCAGCGTGAACAATACGGAGGTACTGTTCATCTATTTATAGGCACGGAACGCAGCCCGGACAAAATTACATTCGTGTCACTGATAACTAATTATAATCATAATACAAATTATCAGGGAGTATGTAGTCTTCTCTTTAAGTCGGTGCCATCCTTCGTCTCTAGCATGCCACCATGCCGAAGCTCCTTCAATCGTACCTTCGGCTTTCATCTTCATGACGCGTCTGCTTGCATATCGTCCTACCGAAGGTGTTTTTGCTTAGAGGACCTTCGGCGGAGAAAAAGGCCCCCAACAGTAGCCCCTTCGCGGTGCTAGATCGTTTTTTTCGTAACGAGCTCGATCCACGAAAAACCTAAAAGCTTCAGAATGCCGAAGGTCCGAAAAACACCTTCCCTGAGCTCGTTGCCGAGAAACGATTATAATATTTCAGGCGTCAGGCGGTCCACCGTTCAGCTAGTGCGAGCGGCCTGGCGGTTCACCTTCCCCCCTGCAGCACTATATAAACAGACGGGTTGGTGAGGAGTTACCACATTATTCATTGCCATTGCACTGTTATGCTGTTAAAAAATTTGACCATAGCCGAAGCTTTCTACATTGCGCTCTCGAACAAACGCTTCATCGTTTAAGGTTAGCTTCGTCAAAAGATGAAATTGAAATGGCCAGAGTGTGATCAACTGCTACAGTGTCTCGCGAGGGAGACGAGGTCAACACAGTTGAGACAACACCAATTTCAGAGGTGATGAGGCAATCAGGTCTTGTTGTGCCAGAGGGGCCTGCTGCCGAAGTTACTCTGGCTGCCGAAGCTGAAGGAATCACATTTGAAGAGAGAAGTGGTGATGAAGACGAAGAAGATTACACCATCTTGATCCCGGAAAATCCTAGTCATCTTGACTTTGGCAGATCCACTGTGACGTCATATGATATGGTCATTATGAAGAAATTGGGTTACTTTGGTGAAGCTGAGAGCAGGCTTGTTCGCTTTGCTGGTGAAGAAGTGGTTCCAGAGCCAAAGGATGATGAGGTTGTTGTGTTTAAAAGCTTCTTCAGGGCCAGGCTTCAGTTTCCTCTATGATATGATAGGCGAAGTTTTTGAAGCATTTTGAAATATACCTTCATCAGTTGACACCCAACGCGATTGTTAGACTTAGTGTCTACATCTGGGCCCTCCGAAGCCAGGGGATGAGCCCTAATGCCGAAGCTTTCTGTCGGGTGCATGAGTTGCATTACTAGACGAAGGCAAGGGCGGATGGTCTTCACGAAAATTTTGGCTGTTATAATTTTGCGTATCGAAAGGATACAAAGGCACCAGTTCTTAGCTACCACACGAAGTGGCCAACTGGTTGGAAGAGTGAGTGGTAATATATGAAGGCTGACGAGAAAAAGAGGGAGAAGCTGATGACCATGGTTATGAGTCCACTGACTTTGAGCTTCAGAATGACAAGGCCTTTGTGCCATATGCAGCTTGGCTCTCCATGCCAGGTAGCTGAAGTTGAATTTAGAGTTGTGGCGGCGGAAATCAGCACTAGAAATCTAGTGCAAGGATTTTTGGCGAATAGAGTGTTCCCGACCTCTAGTGGTTGGGGATGCCCAAGAAGAAGGACGGAAGTAAGAAGCATGAACTTATTCGGCTCCCCTACCAGTTCAAATTTGAGAAAGAATTCAATAAGCCATGCCAAGAGTGGCTGGAAATGATTGAAACTATGTGCAACGAAATCCTTGGTAACTATACCAAAAAGGAGGACCAACTAATGACTGCTGCCTTCGGCACCCGGCCAAAACGAAGGTTGAATCGCATAATGGACGCGCTAGATTTTGAATATCCGGATTATGAGACATTTGATAAGGGTGCCGAAGGTTTGAAGAGGAAGATAATTGTTAGCATTTTAAACAGATAGGATGCCAGAATGGTTAAGGAGGATGAGAAGATTTCAAAGAAGGCAAAATCTGCTCCAGAGCCGAAGGCGACAGTCTCAAAAAAGAGGAAGCCTGAAGTAGCTGAGCCGAAGGTAACTGAGGCAAGAGAAGAAACTCTTTCAACGCCTCCTACTGCTGAAATAGCATAAATTCTAAAGGTAATGACTGAATCCTTACCCATCAAGCTGCTAAGTCCTCTGGGACCAGAACTGACGAAACTTTTACAGAAGAAGGATCAACCTTTAGCCATAAAGGAGAAGATTGAAGGTCAAAAACGAGGAATTGTTAATGTTATGCAAGCTATTGAGCGGACACCACCGCTGGCCTCGACGTCCAAAATAGTGCCTGTTGCAAGTGTCGAGGCTACTGCCGAAGCAGAAACCGCTGTCGAAGCTGCCAATCTTGCGACTGTCGGGAATTGACAAACTTGTTTCGGATATGGCTGCGGAAGAGACGGCTGCAACTGCAGAGAAGGTCATGGCCGCAGTGCCTAACAAAGGAAAAAAGGTTGCTGATGCTACTTCAGAAGAAAAAGATTTCGACCTTTGGAACCTGGTGGGTCAAGAATTGTCCGAGGCCGAGAAAAAGGAGCTAAAGGAATATGGAATATCCTATGGCTACCAGCCAGGATCAATGCTTTTTGGTGGAATTGACGAAGAAGCCTTGGGATGTATTCGCGATCGTGCTGGAGCAAAGATAATCAGCACTCTATCAAAGAGTGTCGGTTTCCCGAAGCTTGAGTCTGATATTAGCGGCTACCAGCGGCAACATATCGTCGGCAGTCTCTTTTACTCCAATTTCAAGGTAAAATTCTTTTGCCTAGATTTCTGTTATCTTTGTGATGAATTAAAATTTTCTGAAGTCAACTTATTTTCACAGAGTATGCTGTTAAGCAAAGCATTAAGAATGCAACAAGACCTTGAGGATAAGAAAAATGAAATCATAATTGAGGGCTTGGAAAGCAAGATTAAAGATTACGAAGCTTCTCTTGAAAAGAAGGGCTTCCTGCTTCAAGCAACAGAAGGTTCCCTTGCAGAGATTCAAGCTGAAAATGCTAAGTTAAACGAGGAGCTTCTCCAAGTTGAAACAACCTTAAAAGAAAAATTAGAGTGCTTCAAACAAGAGAAGAAGGAACTGCAAGCAAAATATAAAGCCGAAGCTGATAAGAACACAAAGCTGCAAGAATCTTTGAGGGACCTTCAGTTCGGTTGGGGCTAGTTCTGAAGAAGTTGTCCCTTCGGCTAAAGATATATCAGATACCTTCAAGCACATTGAAAATGAAGTTGATGCACTCGATGAAGTAATAATTGGGCATGGTGACTTCTGTGCTCTGTTAGCTTCTCGCGGCATAGCTGCTGCATTCTTGAAGGCCAGATGCACGCATGCGAAGACAGTAAACAAGCCAACCTTCAGCCTGTCGCCATCAGACCTGATTAATATTCCTGGTGAGGCTCGAAGTATCGGAAATAGATTCAGAGGCGGACGAGAGTTGGCTGGAGACGAAGCTCGGAATCTGCTTAAATCAGTACAAAACTTATACATGATGTTTGCCTTGATTTTTATCATCACTTTTACCTTATATCATCGTTTGTCTATAGGATGGCGGTGCCGAAGGTTAATAATCCAAAGCACATTCCGAAGGTTGCTGGCCTGAAGCTTCCCTTTATGCCTTCCTGTATAGAGCTTAGGAAATATTTGCATTATTTTTTTGCAAAAAATTGTAATCGAGATTTGAACTCAATATTGTATATATCTATCCATACCTTGTAATATAATTTTACCTTTCCATCCGTGTATGAATTGCTTTGCTGTGGACGAAATTCATGTCTTTTGAGCCGAAGGCAAAAAACACCTTCCCTTTCCGTACACATCGAAGCATTTCCTTACATAAAATGTCTGTATTTATATTTGAAACAAAGCTTCTTCGTGTTCAACGAAGCACTTTGTCGCCGAAGTCGGATTATCTCTGTCCAAACTATTGTCCGTGCTTCATGTCATGATGATGATAATCTTACGAATGTCTAATGAATGTCTGTATGAATGCAATGAATGATGTAATGTAATATGCAAATGTATGACCCAAACGTACCCGAAGCCACACCCAGACTCTGCATCCCCTTAGGAACGACTTTGGAGTCTTTAAGCTCTGCATTCCCTTAGGAACGACTTTGGAGCTTCTTCACCTTCTATTTCGGTGCCATTTAAGCTCTGCATCCCCTTAGTAACGACTTTGGAGCTTCTTCACCTTATATTTCAGTGGCATTTAAGCTCTGCATCCCCTTAGGAATGACTTTGGAGCTTCTTCACCTTCTATTTCGGTGGTATCTGGCTCTGCATTCTCTTAGGAATGACTTTTGAGCTTTGGAACTTACTCTGCGCTCCCTTAGGAATGACTTTTGCAGCTTCGGAACTTACTCTGTGCTGCCTTAGGAACGACTTTTACAGCTTCGTCATCCTTGGAGTGATTACAGCTCTACATCCCCTTAGGGACGTCTTTTGAGCTTTTCCCTATTCTCTTCTACACTCGATGGTGCAGGTTATGATATTTACATGTTACATTTTTGGGGGATTTTGACCCTTGTATTGCATAGGGCTAATTAAGAATGAAAATTACAAACTATGGCCCCATTAAAAACCTTTCTCCCCTCCTGAAAGGAAAAGGGTGCCATAGGAAAAAAATAAATAAAAATAAAATAAAAAAGATTACATCAATTACACATAATATCGCCGAAGCTCATTCGCATTCCAAGATCTGGGTATGTCGTTGCCGTCCATATCCTTCAATCTGTAAGAACCGGGTCTTGACGAAGACACTACTAGAAAAGGACCTTCCCATTTCAGTTGTAGCTTGCCCACTGTATCTGGGTTGGTGAAAGGGAATTAGGCTTACACCTAGTCCCTAAAATAATTTTGGTGGTTGAATTACCCAACACAAATATTGGACTAACTAGTTTGCTCTAGTGTATAAGTTATACAGGTGCAAAAGGTTCACACTCAGCCAATAAAAAGATCAAGTTTTGGATTCAACAAAGGAGCAAAGAGGCAACCGAAGGCACCTCTGGTCTGGAGGCACCGGACTGTCCGGTGTACACCGGACAGTGTCCGGTGCACCAGAGGACTCCAACTCGAACTCGCCACCTTCGGGAATTTCTCAGGCCGCTTCGCTATAATTCACCGGACTGTCCGGTGTACACCGGACAGTGTCCGGTGCTCCATGGAAGCACGACCTCCTCATCTCGCCAGCCTCGGGTTCGCGCAGCAGCCGCTCCACTATAATTCACCGGACATGTCCGGTGTGCACCGGACTGTCCGGTGCATCCACGGGGCAACGGCTACTTCGCGCCAACGGTCACCTGCAGGCGCATTTAATGCGCGCTCTGCGCGCGCAGAAGTCAGGCGTGCCCATACTGGCACCCGGACAATGAACAGTTGATGTCCGGTGTGCACCGGACATCCAGGCGGGCCCAGAAGTCAGAAGCTCCAACGGTCAGAATCCAACGACATTGATGACGTGGCGGAGGCACCGGACTGTCCGGTGCGCCATCGACAGACAGCCTCCACCAATGGTCAAGTTTGGTGGTTGGGGCTATAAATACCCCAACCACCCCACCATTCATTGCATCCAAGTTTTCCAACTTCCAACCACTATACAAGAGCTAGCATTCATTGTAAAGCACACCAAAAGAGATCAAATCCTCTCCCAACTCCACACAAAGCCCTAGTGACTAGAGAGAGTGATTTGTTGTGTTCATTTGAGCTCTTGCGCTTGGATCGCTTCTTTTTCTTTGGCATTCTTTCTTGTGATCAAACACTCACTTGTAATTGAGGCAAGAGACACCAATTGTGTGGTGATCCTTGTGGGAAGTTTGATTCCCAAGTGATTTGAGAAAGAGAAGCTCATTCGGTCCGAGGGACCGTTTGAGAGAGGGAAGGGTTGAAAGAGACCCGGCCTTTGTGGCCTCCTCAACGGGGAGTAGGTTTGAGAGAACCGAACCTCGGTAAAACAAATCCGCGTGTCTCACTTCATTATTCGCTTGCGATTTGTTTTGCGCCCTCTCTCGCGGACTCTATTATATTTCTAACGCTAACCCAGCTTGTAGTTGTGATTATTTTTTGTGATTTTCAGTTTCGCCCTATTCACCCCCCCTCTAGGCGACTTTCAATTGGTATCAGAGCCCGGTGCTTCATTAGAGCCTAACCGCTCGAAGTGATGTCGGGAGATCACACCAAGAGGGAGATGGAGACCGGCGACAAGCCCACTACAAGCCAAGGGAGCACTTCATCGGAAGAGTCCCGCACAAAGAGAAGGGAGAAGAAGAAGGACTCCTCCAAACGGAAGGAGAAAAGATCTTCCTCTTCTCACCACAAAGAGAACAAGGAAAAATCTTCGTCTCACAAGTCGCATCGGAAAGGCGACAAGAGGATGAGGAAGGTGGTCTACTACGAGACCGACACTTCATCAACGTCCACCTCCGACTCCGATGCACCGTCCGTAACTTCTAAGCGCCAAGAGCGCAAGAAGTTTAGTAAGATCCCCTTAAACTATCCCCGTACATCTAGACATACTCCATTACTTTCCGTTCCATTAGGCAAACCGCCAACTTTTGACGGCGAAGATTATGCTAGGTGGAGTGATTTAATGAAATTTCATCTAACCTCACTCCACAAAAATATATGGAATGTTGTTGAGTTTGGAGCACAGGTACCATCAATAGGGGATGAGGATTATGACACGGACGAAGTGGCCCAAATCGAGCACTTCAACTCCCAAGCCGCAACCATTCTCCTCGCCTCTCTAAGCAAGGAGGAATACAACAAAGTGCAAGGGTTGAAGAACGCAAAGGAGATTTGGGACCTACTCAAGACGGCGCACGAGGGTGATGAGCTCACCAAGATCACCAAGCGGGAAACGATCGAGGGGGAGCTCGGTCGCTTCCGTCTTCGCCAAGGGGAGGAGCCACAAGATATGTACAACCGGCTCAAGACCTTGGTGAACCAAGTGCGCAACCTCGGGAGCAAAAAATGGGATGACCACGAGGTGGTTAAGGTTATTTTAAGAGCACTTATTTTCCTTAACCCCACTCAAGTTCAATTAATTCGTGGTAATCCTAGATATCCACTAATGACCCCCGAGGAAGTTATCGGGAATTTTGTGAGCTTTGAATGCATGATTAAGGGCTCAAAGAAGATCAACGAGCTTGACGAACCTTCCACATCCGAGGCGCAACCGGTGGCCTTCAAGGCAACGGAGGAGAAGAAGGAAGAGTCGACACCAAGTAGACAACCAATTGACGCCTCCAAGCTCGACAATGAGGAGATGGCCCTAATCATCAAAAGCTTTCGGCAAATCCTCAAGCAACGGAAGGGGAAGGACTACAAAACCCGTTCCAAGAAGGTTTGCTACAAATGTGGTAAGCCCGGTCATTTTATTGCAAAATGTCCTATGTCTAGTGACAGTGACAGGGGCGACGACAAGAAGGGAAAGAGGAGAGAAAAGAAGAAGTATTACAAGAAGAAGGGCGGCGATGCCCATGTTTGCCGGGAATGGGACTCCGACGAGAGTTCCACCGAGTCCTCCTCCGACGAGGACGCCGCCAACATCGCCGTCACCAAGGGACTCCTCTTCCCCAACGTCGGCCACAAGTGCCTCATGGCAAAAGACGGCAAAAGGAAGAAGGTTAAATCTAACTCCTCCACCAAATATGAATCTTCTAGTGATGATAATGCTAGTGGTGAGGAAGATAATTTGCGCATCCTTTTTGCCAACCTTAACATGGAACAAAAGGAAAAATTGAATGAGCTAATTAGTGCCATCCATGAAAAGGATGATCTCTTGGACTCCCAAGAGGACTTCCTAATCAAGGAAAATAAGAAGCATGTTAAGGTTAAAAATGCTTATGCTCTAGAGGTAGAAAAATGTGACAAATTATCTAGTGAGCTAAGCACATGCCATGACACTATTGCCAACCTTAGAAATGAAAATGCTAAATTAATTGCTAAGGTTGATTCTCATGTTTGTATTGATTCAACTTCATATCCTAGAAATGATAATGTTGATTTGCTTGCTAGGATTGATGAGTTGAATGTTTCTATTGCTAGCCTTAGAAATGAGAATGAGAAATTAATTGCTAAGGCTAAAGAATTAGATGTTTGCAATGCCACTATTTCCGACCTTAGAACTAAAAATGATTTATTACATGCTAAGGTTATTGAATTAAAATCTTGCAAACCCTCTACATCTAATGTTGAGCATGTTTCTATTTGTACTAGATGTAGAGATGTTGATGTCAATGCTATTCATGATCACATGACTTTAATTAAACAACAAAATGATCATATAGCATTATTAGACGCTAAAATTGCCGAGCATAACTTAGAAAATGAAAAGTTTAAATTTGCTAGAAGTATGCTCTATAATGGGAGACGCCCTGGCATCAAGGATGGCATTGGCTTCCAAAGGGGAGACAATGTCAAACTTAATGCCCCTCCTAAGAACTTGTCTAACTTTGTTAAGGGCAAGGCTCCCATGCCTCAGGATAACGAGGGTTACATTTTGTACCCTGCCGGTTATCCCGAGAGAAAAATCAAGAAAATTCATTCTAGGAAGTCTCACTCTGGCCCTAACCATGCTTTTATGTATAAGGGTGAGACATCTAGTTCTAGGCAACCAACCCGTGCCAAGTTGCCTAGAAAGAAAACTCCTAATGCATCAAATGATCATGCTATTTCATTTAAAACTTTTGATGCTTCATATGTGCTTACTAGCAAATCAGGCAAGGTAGTTGCTAAGATTGTTGGGGGCAAACACAAGGGCTCCAAAACTTGTGTTTGGGTACCCAAAGTTCTTGTTTCTAATGCCAAAGGACCCAAAACCGTTTGGGTACCTAAAGTCAAGAACTAAAATTGTTTTGTAGGTTTATGCATCCGGGGGCTCAAGTTGGATACTCGACAGCGGGTGCACAAACCACATGACAGGGGAGAAAAAGATGTTCTCCTCCTATGAGAAAAACCAAGATCCCCAACGAGCTATCACATTCGGGGATGGAAATCAAGGTTTGGTCAAAGGATTGGGTAAAATTGCTATATCACCTGACCATACTATTTCCAATGTTTTTCTTGTAGATTCATTAGATTACAATTTGCTTTCCGTATCCCAATTGTGTCAAATGGGCTACAACTGTCTATTTACTGATATAGGTGTTACTGTCTTTAGAAGAAGTGATGATTCAATAGCATTTAAGGGAGTGTTAGAGGGTCAGCTATACTTGGTAGATTTTGATAGAGCTGAACTCGACACTTGCTTGGTTGCTAAGACTAACTTGGGTTGGCTCTGGCACCGCCGACTAGCTCATGTTGGAATGAAGAATCTTCACAAGCTTCTAAAGGGAGAACACATTTTAGGACTAACCAATGTTCATTTTGAGAAAGACAGGATTTGTAGCGCATGCCAAGCCGGGAAGCAAGTTGGCACTCATCATCCACACAAGAACATCATGACTAGTGACAGGCCACTGGAGCTCCTACACATGGACCTATTCGGCCCGATCGCTTACATAAGCATCGGCGGGAGTAAGTACTGTCTAGTTATTGTGGATGATTATTCTCGCTTCACTTGGGTGTTCTTTTTGCAGGACAAATCTCATACCCAAGAGACCTTAAAGGGATTCTTGAGACGGGCTCAAAATGAGTTCGGCTTAAGGATCAAGAAAATTAGAAGCGACAATGGGACGGAGTTCAAGAACTCTCAAATTGAAGGCTTCCTTGAGGAGGAGGGCATCAAGCATGAGTTCTCTTCTCCCTACACTCCACAACAAAATGGTGTAGTGGAGAGGAAGAATCGAACTCTATTGGACATGGCAAGAACCATGCTTGATGAGTACAAGACACCGGATCGGTTTTGGGCCGAAGCGGTCAACACCGCTTGCTACGCCATCAACCGGTTATATCTTCACCGAATCCTCAAGAAGACATCCTATGAACTCCTAACCGGTAAAAAGCCCAATATTTCATATTTTAGAGTTTTTGGTAGCAAATGTTTTATTCTTGTCAAAAGAGGTAGAAAATCTAAATTTGCTCCTAAAACTGTAGAAGGCTTTTTACTAGGATATGACTCAAACACAAGGGCATATAGAGTCTTTAACAAGTCCTCAGGACTTGTTGAAGTTTCTTGTGACGTTGTGTTTGATGAAACTAACGGCTCTCAAGTAGAGCAAGTTGATCTTGATGAGATAGGTGAAGAACAGGCTCCATGCATAGCGCTGAGGAACATGTCCATTGGGGATGTGTGTCCTAAGGAATCCAAAGAGCATCCACATACACAAGATCAACCATCCTCCTCCATGCAAGTGTCTCCACCAACTCAAATTGAAGATGAGACTCAAGATGTTGAACAAGAAGATCAAGAAGATGAGCCACCTCAAAATGACGGCAACAATCAAGGGGAGATGCAAATGATGAAGACAAGGAGGATGAACAACCAAGACCGTCACACCCAAGAGTCCACCAAGCAATACAACGAGATCACCCCGTCGACACCATCCTCGGCGACATTCATAAGGGGGTAACTACTCGATCTCGTGTTGCACATTTTTGTGAACATTACTCTTTTGTTTCCTCTATTGAGCCACACAGGGTAGAGGAAGCACTTCAAGATTCGGATTGGGTGATGGCGATGCAAGAGGAGCTCAACAATTTCACAAGGAATGAGGTATGGCAATTAGTTCCACGTCCTAATCAAAATGTTGTAGGAACCAAGTGGGTCTTCCGCAACAAGCAAGACGAGCATGGTGTGGTGACAAGGAACAAAGCTCGACTCGTGGCCAAGGGGTATTCACAAGTCGAAGGTTTGGATTTTGGTGAAACCTATGCACCCGTAGCTAGGCTTGAGTCAATTCGCATATTATTGGCCTATGCTACTTACCATGGCTTCAAGCTTTATCAAATGGACGTGAAGAGTGCCTTCCTCAATGGACCAATCAAGGAGGAGGTCTATGTTGAGCAGCCTCCCGGCTTTGAAGACAGTGAGTACCCTAACCATGTTTATAGGCTCTCTAAGGCGCTTTATGGGCTCAAGCAAGCCCCAAGAGCATGGTATGAATGCCTTAGAGATTTCCTCATTGCAAATGGCTTCAAAGTCGGCAAAGCCGATCCTACTTTATTCACTAAAACTCTTGACAATGATTTGTTCGTATGCCAAATTTATGTTGATGATATTATATTTGGGTCTACTAACAAATCTACATGTGAAGAATTTAGTAGGATTATGACACAGAAATTCGAGATGTCTATGATGGGGGAGTTGAAGTATTTTCTAGGATTTCAAGTCAAACAACTCCAAGAGGGCACATTCATTTGCCAAACAAAGTATACTCAAGACATTCTAAGCAAGTTTGGAATGAAGGATGCCAAGCCCATCAAGACTCCCATGGGAACAAATGGGCATCTCGACCTCGACACGGGAGGTAAGTCCGTGGATCAAAAGGTATACCGGTCGATGATTGGTTCATTGCTTTATTTATGTGCATCTCGACCGGACATTATGCTTTCCGTATGCATGTGTGCAAGATTTCAAGCCGACCCTAAGGATTCACACCTTACGGCCGTAAAACGAATCTTGAGATATTTGGCTTATACTCCTAAGTTTGGGCTTTGGTACCCTCGGGGATCCACTTTTGATTTGATTGGTTATTCGGATGCCGATTGGGCGGGGTGTAAGATTAATAGAAAGAGCACATCGGGGACTTGCCAGTTCTTAGGAAGATCCTTGGTGTCTTGGGCTTCAAAGAAGCAAAATTCGGTCGCTCTTTCTACCGCCGAAGCCGAGTATATTGCCGCAGGCCATTGTTGCGTGCAATTGCTTTGGATGAGGCAAACCCTGCGGGACTACGGTTACAAATTAACCAAAGTTCCTCTTCTATGTGATAATGAGAGTGCAATCCGCATGGCGGATAATCCCGTTGAGCATAGCCGCACTAAACACATAGCCATTCGGTATCATTTTCTTCGGGATCACCAACAAAAGGGGGATATCGAGATTTCATACATTAACACTAAAGATCAATTAGCCGATATCTTTACCAAGCCACTTGATGAACAATCTTTTACCAGACTTAGGCATGAGCTTAATATTCTTGATTCTAGGAATTTCTTTTGCTAAACTTGCACACATAGCTCATAAATATACCTTTGATCATGTCTCTTTTATATATGCTATGACTAATGTGTTTTCAAGTATATCTCAAACCAAGTCATAGGTATATTGAAAGGGAATTGGAGTCTTCGGCGAAGACAAAGGCTTCCACTCCACTCTACTACTCATCCTTCGCCGTCGCTCCGCATCACTCTCCATCTTTGGTATAATCTTCACTCATTTATTTTATGACCAAAGGAGGAGAAAATACTTCAAAGGGCCTATATATCATTCCAAGTATCCGTTTTTGGCGATTCATGCCAAAGGGGGAGAAAATATGAGCCCAAAGCAAAAGGACCGCACCACCACCCTAATTTTAAAATTGATGATTTGATTTTCAATTGATAAATTTCAAAATTGGTATCTCTTTGTGTTCTTAAGGGGGAGTAAGTGGTATTTTCAAATTTGATATCTTAAAACCCTCTTGAACACTAAGAGGAGACTTTATTTGAGGGGGAGTTTTGTTTAGTCAAAGGGAAGGCATTTTGAACAAAGGAAGAAAATTTCAAAACTTGAAAATGTCTTGCAAAATCTTATTCATTTACCTTTGACTATCTTGCAAAAGGACTTTGAAAAGAATTTACAAAAGAGTTTGCAAAAACAAAACTTTTGGTGCAAATGTGGTCCAAAATGTCAAAAATAAAGAAAACAATCCATGCGCATCATGTAAGTTTTTATATTGGCTCAATTCCAAGCAATCTTTGCACTTACATTATGCAAACTAGTTCAATTATGCACTTCTATATTTGCTTTGGTTTGTGTTGGCATCAATCACCAAAAAGGGGGAGATTGAAAGGGAATTAGGCTTACACCTAGTCCCTAAAATAATTTTGGTGGTTGAATTACCCAACACAAATATTGGACTAACTAGTTTGCTCTAGTGTATAAGTTATACAGGTGCAAAAGGTTCACACTCAGCCAATAAAAAGATCAAGTTTTGGATTCAACAAAGGAGCAAAGAGGCAACCGAAGGCACCTCTGGTCTGGAGGCACCGGACTGTCCGGTGTACACCGGACAGTGTCCGGTGCACCAGAGGACTCCAACTCGAACTCGCCACCTTCGGGAATTTCTCAGGCCGCTTCGCTATAATTCACCGGACTGTCCAGTGTACACCGGACAGTGTCCGGTGCTCCATGGAAGCACGGCCTCCTCATCTCGCCAGCCTCGGGTTCGCGCAGCAGCCGCTCCGCTATAATTCACCGGACATGTCCGGTGTGCACCGGACTGTCCGGTGCATCCACGGGGCAACGGCTACTTCGCGCCAACGGTCACCTGCAGGCGCATTTAATGCGCGCTCTGCGCGCGCAGAAGTCAGGCGTGCCCATACTGGCACACCGGACAATGAACAGTTGATGTCCGGTGTGCACCGGACATCCAGGCGGGCCCAGAAGTCAGAAGCTCCAACGGTCAGAATCCAACGGCATTGATGACGTGGCGGAGGCACCGGACATGTCCGGCGTGCACCGGACTGTCCGGTGCGCCATCGACAGACAGCCTCCACCAACGGTCAAGTTTGGTGGTTGGGGCTATAAATACCCCAACCACCCCACCATTCATTGCATCCAAGTTTTCCAACTTCCAACCACTATACAAGAGCTAGCATTCATTGTAAAGCACACCAAAAGAGATCAAATCCTCTCCCAACTCCACACAAAGCCCTAGTGACTAGAGAGAGTGATTTGTTGTGTTCATTTGAGCTCTTGCGCTTGGATCGCTTCTTTTTCTTTGGCATTCTTTCTTGTGATCAAACACTCACTTGTAATTGAGGCAAGAGACACCAATTGTGTGGTGATCCTTGTGGGAAGTTTGATTCCCAAGTGATTTGAGAAAGAGAAGCTCATTCGGTCCGAGGGACCGTTTGAGAGAGGGAAGGGTTGAAAGAGACCCGGCCTTTGTGGCCTCCTCAACGGGGAGTAGGTTTGAGAGAACCAAACCTCGGTAAAACAAATCCGCGTGTCTCACTTCATTATTCGCTTGTGATTTGTTTTGCGCCCTCTCTCGCGGACTCTATTATATTTCTAACGCTAACCCGGCTTGTAGTTGTGATTATTTTTTGTGATTTTCAGTTTCGCCCTATTCACCCCCCTCTAGGCGACTTTCAGTTGGCTACCCTCCGAAGCACCAAATGGCCTGTCTTGACATTTTTCAATCGAACTTTCCTATCACACCATTTTATTGTTTCGGTCTGATACTTATTGATGTGCTCTATGACCTGAAGTCTGGTCCCTTCTATAGAGTCTTTTGTTATTTGAGAATTAGCTTCGTCCTCCGCTGATGCTGTGGTTCTTATTGATCCTGTTCTTGCTTCTTCTGGTGTTATTGTTTCGTCACCGAATAGGAGCTTGAAAGGTGTAAAACTTGTTGACCTTGAAACAGTTGTGTTATGGCTCCACACCACTTTGATATACTCATCTGGCCACTTTCCTCTAGGCTGATTGAAGATTAACTTCATTATTCCTGTCATTATAATTTCATTTGCTCTCTCTACTGACCCATTTAATTTTGGATGCCATACTGATGCAAAATGTATTTTTGTTCCAATTCAGTCACAAAAATCTTTGAACGTTTCAACATCGAATTGAGTTCCATTGTCAACGGTTATTGCCTTCGGCATGCCGAAGCGACAAACAATATTTTGCCAAAAGAATTTTTGTACTGTGGCCGAAGTTATTGTGGCTAAGGGCTTTGCTTCGATCCACTTAGAGAAATATTCCACTACTACGACAACATATTTCAAATTTCCTTGTGCTGGTGGAAGTGGTCCTAACAAATCGAGACCCCATATTTCAAATTTCTAATTCTTCCTGTAGCTTCTCTGTTCCTCATTATGTCCTTCAGAGGTTGCGATGAAGGCACTATTATATGATATGCTTGAAAATAATGTCGAAGCTTCCTGGAGGCCATCAACACAGCATACAATACCTTCTCCAATTCTATGTAGTTTTTCTTTGATAAACTGAGTACTTCGGAGACGAAGTATACCAGTGCTTGTCTTTTTACTTGGCCATCTTGCTTCTCATGTACAAGTGCTGCACTGACCGCAGCATGGGAAGCAGCCACATACAGAAGTAGCGGAGTTCCTGATGAAGGTGGAGTTAGGGTTGTCAAATCTATCAAATATTGATTTAACTCTTCGAAAGCCTTCTGTTCAGCTGGACCCCACTGAAAGGCTTCAGCTGACTTCAGTATTTCAAAGAATGGTAAGTTTCCCTCTGCTGATCTTGATATAAATCTATTCAATGATGCCAGCCTTCCTGTCAATCGTTGAGCTCCCTTCTTTGAATTTGGTGGTTCCATCCGAAGGATAGCTTCGATCTTGCTTGGATTTGCTTTGATACCCTTTGTTGATACCAGACAGCCAAGAAACTTGCCCTTCTTCACTCCAAAAACACATTTTTCTGGGTTCAACTTGAGACTAGCTTGTCTGAAGTTGGCAAACGTCTCTTGCAAATCGGCAACATGATTTTCTTGTTTTGTGCTTTTCACTATGATGTCATCAACATAAGTCAGCACATTCCTACCAATTTGAGAGTGAAGGACCTTGGCAGTCATCCTGCTGAAGCTTCCTCCAGCATTCTTGAGCCCCTCGGGCATCCGAAGGTAGCAGTAAGTACCACTAGGAGTTATGAAGCTTGTCTTTGGCTCATCCTCTTTCTTCATCCAAATTTGGTGATAGCCCGAGTAGCAGTCCAATAAGCTCATGAGTTCCGAAGAAGTTGCTGCATCTACAAGGGAGTCTATTATTGGTAAAGGGAACTTATCCTTTGGACATGCCTTGTTGAGGTCTATGAAATCAATACACATTATCCATTTCCCATTAGCCTTCTTCACCATAACAGTGTTAGCCAGCCACTCTGGATATGTTACTTCTCTGACAACACCGGCACTGAGAAGCCTCTTTACTTCATTTCATGCACCTTCGGCTTTATCCTTAGACATTTTCTAAAGCCTCTGCTTTCTTGGTCTGAAAGATGGGTCCACATTGAGTGAATGCTCAATGACGTCTCTATTAACACCACATAGATCGTTAGCTGTCCAAGCGAAGACATCTTTGTTGTTAAACAAGATCCTTAGCAGAGTCTTTTCTTGTTCACCAGATAACTGAGATCCCAGCAATACCTTTTGGTCTGCTATGTCTTCACATAGGAGCATAGGCTTCGGCTGATCCGCTAAAGCAGCCTTCTCTCTTTTGTACTTATACTGCTAATAAGCTTCGACTTCATCTATGTTATGGATAGCCTTTGAATCCGTCCAACTCCCTTTAGCCCTCCTGGCAGCTTCTTGACTCCCGTGAACAGCAATAGGCCCTTGTTCCGAAGGTATCTTCATGCATAAATATGCTGGATGAAGTATTGCTTCGAAGGCATTAAGCGTCCCTCGACCAATGATTGCATTGTATGGATACTCCATATCAACAATGTCAAAGACAACCTATTCAGTTCTTGTGTTGTGGACGCAGTCGAAGGTCACTGGCATAGTTATCTTGCCAAGTGCCACAATCTGTCTTCCTCCAAAGCCACAAAGAGGGTGTGTTGCATCATGTATCTTGTTTTCTGGCTCTTGGATTTGCATGAAAGCCTTTGCAAAGATGATGTTCGCTGCGCTGCCTGTGTCAACCAGAACATTGTGGACCAGAAATCCCAGGATGACACAAGCTATAACCATGGCATCATTGTGAGGATAATCTTTGAGCTGAAGATCTTCCTGGAAGAAGGTAATTGGAATGTGAGACCACTTGGATTTGATGAAGGGTCCTTACACCCCAACATGCTGCACTCTTCTTTGTGCTTCCTTCTTCTGCTTCTTGTTGACTGGTTCTGAGCTTGAACCACCTGTGATTGGGAGCACCAGCTTCGTGGCTGAAGGTGCTACAGCTTGGTTGTTGTACGAAGCCATCATTACAACCGTGGAAGTGAGTTCACCAGAGGTGGGTGCCAATGTTGGTCCTTGTTCTTGGATGTTATACACCAAGAACAAAGCAACACAATTGTTAATGATAAAAGACCTTCGTCCTTCGAAGCATTATCTCCCTTGGAGTATAATGATCTCCAGACGAAGGTCATGAAGGGCATACCTTCATCATTTTAATGGGTGAAGATGTAAATAGATACATATAAAACATGAGAAGAATATAAACAATCATTTCAAATCATTAGATTATTTATACTCTTATTAAACATGAATAAACATCAATAACATTTATATTACATTTGTACCTTCGGCTTGACAGAAGATGAAAAGAAGCAGGGGTGACACAAGAGTGATTACAATTCAGCGTGAATAGTACGGGGGTACTGTTCATCTATTTATAGACACGGGACGCAGCCCGGACAAAATTACATTCGTGTCCCTGATAACTAATTATAATCATAATACAAATTATCAGGGACTATGTAGTATTTTCCTCTTTAAATCGGTGCCATCCTTCGTCTCTAGCATGCCACCATGCCGAAGATCCTTCAATCGTAGCTTCGGCTTTCATCTTCATGTCGCGCCTGCTTGCATATCGTCCTTTTAAAGGTGTTTTTGTTAGAGGACCTTCGACGGAGAAGAAGGCCCCCAACACCAATTGCGAGAAATTCTGGAATACAAAAAAAACGGTGAAACCCATTGAACTAGACTAAAATTATTATTAATGAGTAAAGGAAATCGGATACGAGTAATTTGGCACAGAGGGTCGATTTGGTGACTAAAGAAATAAAATGGATCCATGAAAAGAACCTCTTTGTTATTCAATTTTGAATAGAAAGGTGATTCCTTCTCTATTAATCCTTCCATTTTCCTAGTCATTAAATCGGCCCGGAGGATAGAGATAGATGTTTTGGTTCCCTTAATTAAAGTTTATTTCATGCCTAATCAAATGTTTGAGTATCAATTATAAATATTAAATATAGGATTAATTAAGTTTAATAAATTTATCTCGTCTTTTAGTCTTTATATATGTAATTAGTTTTATAATTAAATTATAATTAATATTGTAATTATTATTCAAGCATTTGATGTGGTAGGAACATACTTCAGTTGAGTGAAAACAAATAATCTTTTAGGGTTTATTCGGTTGCGTCTAGATTCGAGAAATTTGGAATGGTGTCATTATCAAAACTGGGTTTTGCCACTTTGCCATCAAACGGATGGGCTTCGTTTGATTGCAATTATGAAATCTAACATGAACGTTGTAATGACATTTAGCTGTTTAATAAAATCAAAAAAGACATAAGAGAGATAGACAGACAATTTTACCCTCGATCCGTGAACTCTGAGCGCGTTGGACCTTTGCAATCGCAGAAGCAAGACAAGGAGAGGGGCTCGCCGGAGGTCAGGTCCCACGTTGTCGCCACCGGCGCCAGCGCTCTCTTGCCGCTCAAGACTAGCGTGGGCTCCGGCGCACTGGCGTTCGTGCCGCTCTGCTTGAGAATGGACGACAAGGCCACCGGGCGCGTCGGGATGTGCGACCTATCCATGCTGTCGCTGCCGGCGACAAGGAGCGGCGCTGGCGCCGCCGAGGAGGGCCGGTGCCAGGTGGTGGGGTTTGCGCAGGCGGCGACGAGGGAGGCCGCCGCCACGGCGCCAGCTGCCCCTGCGCTTGGCGTTGGCCTCTGGTCCCAATCGCAACAGCAGCAGGCAAGGAAGGCCCGGCGCTGCTGGTCCACAGAGCTGCGTCGCCAGTTCGTAGCCGCCTTGAATCAGCTCGGCGGCCCCCAGGGTGAGCCTTGCTCTTCAGATGCAAATTTTCTCGCCGATTTTGGACCACCAGCATGTTCTTACCTAGTTTCTTGCCATATCAGTTGCCACGGCCAAGCAAATCAGGGAGCTGATGAAGGTGGACGGCCTGACAAACGACCAAGTGAAAAGCCATCTTCCGGTTAGCACAACCCCCCTTGACATTCATCCATCCCCTTGACATTTATCCATCCATCTCAGCTCCGGGAGATGAAGACTCACTGCCCTTGTTTGTTGTGACATGGATCTGTCATATGTCTGACGATGTTGTTGGTTCTTCAGAAATATCGGCTGCACAACCGGAGGAGGGCAAAACAGTCTGTTGATCTTCTATAGTTAAATTAAAGTTGTTTTATTTTTTTAAATAGCTAAATGGTATTTTAGCGTTTAGCGCATGGTTTATAATGGTTTATAGACGAAAGCCATTCATTTAATGGCAATTTAACTAAACCCGTGTTTGATAATGGCAAGATTCCAAATTTCTCTCTAGATTCAAAGGCAGGATTAAATTCCTTCTTAATCAAAATTAATTAGAAAGTGATTGTATCTCCCTCAATCCATTTCGATGTAGACGCAATTGTACAAGTCCTTAAGAGCATATATATATATCTAGAATAATATTACGTGTGTGGAAAATCATAGATAAAACAATATTGTTTATATTTACTTAAGTAAACAAATAGATATCATAATATATGCTAGTAGATGATTCTAGCGTGGTGATATAGAAAATTAAATTTATGTCCGTGAATGATGTGGTTTGTTGATTTAAATAGTTTGAATGAAGTTATTATTGTAATTGCTAGTGTACGTGCTACTGAATACTAATATAGACAATTTGCATTATAAGCTAAAATAGTAGTGAAATTTAAAAATATAAGATACATACATATAGACTAGCAAAGTGTCCGTATGTTGATACGATTTCTATTTATGTTTGACTATAGAGTATAAAATACAAAGAAGTGTGTTTTATTGTCTAGGTGGGTGTGAATGTGTGATTGGAGCCAACAACCATGGTTCAAATTCGCATTTGTGCATTGTTGGGGGTCTTCTCCTTCCAAAGGTCCTCAAAAACATAATTAACCATTTGTTTTTAGCATAAGCTATTACAGAAAACTTCGTTTCCAAGATACAAGCTTCTCCCTTATGATGAAGCCACACAAGATGAAGACAGATCCAAAGAGGATAAGAGTGAACGCCGAAGCTATCACCAGATGGGCAGCTTCGGCTCGCAATGAAGATGATGAATAATGATGATGGCTGAAAGAGGAAAAGACCACTTAGTCCTTAATAACTTGTATTACAATCATGTGTAATGTTGAGGACATAAATATACTTTTGCTCGGGCTACGCCCCGCGCCTATAAATAGATAAACAGTAACACCGTACTGTTCACGCTGGATTGTATTCACTTTCTCGCATCCTCACCTTCGAGCAAGCCGAAGGTATCAATGTAATATTAACATTGTTAGTATTTATTTCTGTTTTATGGAATATAAGCTTAAACCAATTAACGAGATGCAGTTATCATATTTGTCCTTTCGCATTCCTATTCGCATATTGAATGATGAAGGTATGTCCTTCTTAGCCTTCGTCTGACGAAGCTTTATGCCCATGAGGAGATAATTCTTCGGATAGACGAAGGTCTGTAATGACTAACGACTGTGTTGTCTTGTTCTTGATATATAGCATTTGAGAACAAGTGACCAACATTGGCGCTCACCTCCAGTGAACCTGAACGACCACCTTCGGTAAGCATACACCTTCGTCATGCCGCCGAAGAAGAAAACAGTGTCAGGGGATGCTTTGCAACCACTGGACACAAATCAGGATACACTCTCCCTGCGAGAAGCTAGGAGCTAGAAGAGAAAGGCTACTAGCCCAACACTTCATGAGGAGGAGCTTGACCAGGAGATCAGAGACTTAGAAGCAATTCACTAGCAAGTACACAGGAAGAAGGAAAAATGCTTTGGCTGGTTGACCTTCAGAAGAAGATTGACAAAGCAGCTGAGGAGATGCATCATCTCACTCAAGATGACCAAGACTGAAGGCTCCAACACACGGAGCTTTGTCAAGAAAGCCCAATCAACGAAGATGAATGGTACGATGATTTTCATCATGGTAACTTTGCTTTCGATGATGCTTCTCCTCTGGCTGCAGAATTGCAGGCTATCCCGTGGCCACCATCCTACAAGCCACCGCAGTTACCCATGTATGATGGGCATTCGGATCCAAAACAGTTTCTGATGAGCTACGAGGCAACAATATCCTCGTATGGGGGCAACACTGCCATCATGGTGAAGTCCTTCGTCATGGCAGTTAGAAGTGTAGCTTAGACATAGTATTCCTCTCTTCGGTCAGGGACAATTACATCGTGGCAGAAGCTAAAGGACATGCTAGTCACCAGCTTCCAGGGCTTTCAGACGAAGCCAGTCACTGCTCAAGCCCTGTTCCAACGCACGCAAGACCATGAGGAGTACCTGCAGGCGTACGTCCGAAGGTTCTTGATTTTGAGAGCTCAAGCGCCTACAGTGCCCAATGAGATTGTCATTGAGGCCATGATCACGAGGCTTCGACCAGGACCCACAACTCAATATTTTGCAAGGAAGCCACCACAGACCTTGGAGAAACTCCTTCAGAAGAGGGATGAGTACATCCAGGCTGATAATGATTTTCGCCAAAGAAGGGAGGAAGCATATAGGTATTCTGAAATGACTAGGGGCTTTAGAGGAAGACTTCATCCCAAGCATATCAGAACAATGAACAATCCCAATGCCAACGATGATAGGGCCAACAATGTTCATAGCAGTCACCACATCTCACAGTCTTCGGGCATGCAGCAAACTTCTTACAGACCACCAACTCCGAGAGGTAGAGGGGGAGAAGCTTTGGCGGAGGAAGGTACGATAATCAGCCTAGAAAATTGTTCTGCCTTTTCTGTGGCGAGGACAAGGGACACACAACGAGGACGTGCCAAGTCACGATCCAAAATCAAAAGGAAATTGCTGAAGCCGAGGCAAGGCTGAATTAACCGAAGCAGGTCCTGCATACTGCTTCGTGCTACTCTCCATATATCCCGGAATACATAGGCAACCAACAGCCTACGGCTTCTGCTGCTTCAGCAAGTCATTCTCAAGCTTCCTAGGCTTAGTTACAACCACCCGCACCACTAGCACCTCCCCCAAGTCATGATCAGCAGCCAGAAGGGCATCTTCGGCCTCATCAACAATGTGACCATCGGGAGCAGTCCGAAGAAGTTAACACTCTGAATTTGGGGATATAAAATTTCTTTCTAAGTATCTACCAAATTCATGTGTTACTCTTCCCTCTCTCTCTAGTTTCTCTCTCTCTTTTTATTTTGGTTAGATTTAGCTTAATTAGTGAGGGATTAATTATTTTATTTTATCAAAATAATATGAGTCATGGAATGTTGCATCATGCTGAGCTTAAATATTCTTTGAATTGTTGCACATGTTTGAATTAGTTTGAATTTGAAACTTGGTTTGAATTTGAATTGAAAACCCTAGAGAAAATAAAAATAAAACAATTAAAAATTCCCTGGAAAAAGTAAAGGCCATTTCAGCCAAGCCGACCCAGCTCGCCCTAAACAGGCCGCGCGCGCCCGGTTGCCTAATAGGTGGACCCCACCTGCCAGCGATCGCTCGCGTCCGCGCGCTCTCTCTCTCCCTCCCGCTGCACGGAGGGCTAGGCCTGTCGGCACCGATCCCCTCACGCTCGCGCCCATTCTCTCCCGCTGCCCGGTGGACCCTTTTCGTCAGTGTTGACCGCTTGTTAGCGAATCCCCTCTCGCTTCCTCGTGGACCCCACCCGTCAGTCCCCTCCGCTTCCCTAACCTCTCACCCACGCCCCCGCCGTGGACGTGCCCATGTCCGCGCGTTCCCCGGCCACCTCCGCACGCCCTCGTCCCCTTTAGAGCCCACACCCCGCTCGCCCATTTCCCCCTTCTCATTTGCGCCCTCAACCGAGCACCCTCGCCCTCTCTCTCGCCCTGCGCGTGTATCCAGGCAGCTCCGCCGTCGCTCACTGACGTCCGCCACCCATTCTACGGTCGCCGTAGAACCCCCCATCGTGTCCATTGCCCCGATAAGCTCCACCATATTACCCGCCACTTGGAACGCCCCTTGGTTCGCCCTCTCCCCCTCTGGTTTGTCGGGTCTGCGCTCACCGGAGCATTTCTTGCGCATCCGGAGAACCGCTGCCATCGACCCGCATCCTCGCCGCGCCCCAGCCTTCGTTCGTGAGCCCCTGAGTCTCTACTTGAGGTAACCATCATAACCCTGCCCTTATTTTCCTCTGTCGTGCACTTTCTTGCCCGCGATTGCTCGCCGGAGTGCCCTGGTCCGCCGAGGATCTCCCCTCTGTCGTCCAGTCGCCTCACCCCTGTTCCTGCTACTCCGATCCCGCCGTAGTGTTCGCCAGGTCTTCCCTAACCCCCTGGCCACCTAGACCACCCTTAGCGCCCCTAGGAGCCCTAGTCCACTTCGCCGGTGGCGGCTGCGCTGTCACGGGTGCGAATGGCACCGCCCCTGGCCGGCCAGAGAAGACAAAGTCCTTAGCGTCGATCCTAACCGTCCAGTCTTCATCGGATGGTCCGGATGCGCGGATAACGTTTCGCATGGACCGTGGAGCCAGAGCCGTTGATCCACGATCTAGCGGCTAGCGCGCCCCACGCTCTCAGCACCCCGCTGACCCGTGGGCCCCGTGCGCCAGTGCCTCAGCTTTCCCTGCCCCACCTGTCAGCCGCGCCCGCGCCCGTGGAATTTAATCTCAGCCGTCCGCGCGTGATCGTGCGGTCCAGATTACCCAATACCCCTTCGCGTGGCGGTTTTGCTTAAGAGACCCTCGGGTTTCTGAGAATCAACCCGCCATACCGCGATGTAGCGCTGAGGCCCGTGACTTCTTTTAAATAGACCCCTGACCTTTTAAATAATCACAGAATTGGGCTTAGTTTCATATTTTAAACTTCAAAACTTGTTTATTTCATATCTTTTTCATATGAACTCCAAATTTAGTGGTTCAAATTGCAAAATGTTCATAGAATTATTCTCTGTTCAAATAAATTATATTCATCCATAGTATGAGTACACTAATTTTTTGTCTAGGCTATAGGCTAGGTTATGAGTTGATTTATTTATTTAAGAAAATAAATAAAAAGGAGATGCTAATAGTACTTAGATGTCTAATTTTGTGAGATTAATAAAATGTTGTGTATGAATTGATCCCTCTCATAATTTTATGTCGCACTAAAATTAGTAGAACTAAACTAAATAGTCCATAATATCTAGGGAATCACTGATCTCTAATTATATTAATCCCTAGTATTTAAGTCTACTCTATATGTTCTTAGTGTTTTATCAAACTTGTGTTCACTTGATTATACATGTTTGGTGTGTTGTTCATCTATACTTTTCCAAATGTAATGAATGCATGATCACTTTATTTAGACAACGAGCAGCCCATGGTTCCTGAGTGTGCTGCCGAAGATCTCCCTAAGCAACAACCTGGTGAAGACAAGTGTCCTCTGACCTATTATGTCCTACATACTTTATAATTCACCGTCCCACATTACATTATTGAAACCTAAGGATTGACTAGTCTGTATTTACTTATCCTTGTTTACCTTTTGGGCTATCATGGTTAGCTTTATTCTATTGCTTTACTTTAATCAATGAACATGATGTGAATACTTATGATACGATGATGTTATCCCAATTATATTCTTGTGTTACTTTAGGGGACTCAGGCCATTTTCCTGAGTACCTCTCCATAAGGACCTGTTTGGGGAGCGACACCAGAGATAACAGTGCAACCATGAGGGTGGAATGAGATACCCTTAGCTGATTAATTAGAGGAACTAGAGGAGTACTTGGCTTCGCCGTAGGGCCATCAATGGGGCCCGGGCACAGTACTTGCTCTGCCGAGGCTGGTTGCAGAGGTTCTTTGATTTGGTTTTGTTAATCTCCCTTCCTTTGGGGAGAGGTACTGTGTTTATCAAACTGGAGAAACCTAACGGGCGGCTATGACCTCTGGGAAATCTTTGTAAAGGCTACGTAGTGATACCCTGCTGGGCCACCTAGGTAGTGGTCAATGGAGATTGGCTCTTTCCAGGCAGAATGGAAATCACGGCTTGTGGGTAAAGTGTGCGACCTCTGCAGAGTGTTAGAAACTGGTATATCAGTTGTGCTCACGGTTAAGAGCGGCCTTGGGATCCTCTTTGATTAGAAGAACTTTGGTTACTTTTACGATGATGATTAATGATGATGGTATAATTATGATCTCTGGTATTTCCTCTTGGAGGGAGTACATTTGGGTAATAACTGGGTTTATTACTAAAATTTGGCTCTACTAGTAGTAATAAATACTTGACCAACTAAAAGCAACCGCTTAACCTTAACTCCACATACAGCTAGTCCACTTTAGCCAAACAGGACATTTGTTGAGTACGTTGATGTGTACTCACCCTTGCTTTACAAACCACCCCACCCCAGGTTGTCCCCACTGTACTCAGTGCTTAGGAGGAGATGCTGGCAACATGGAGGATTTTGAAGAGTTTCAGGACTACGATGAGTTCTAGTTTATCTTAGTGGCAAACCCCGAGTCAGCTGCCTATGAAGGCCTTATCTTCTACGTTTCGTATTTCTGCACTTTGATGTTAATTACTATGTTATAGACTCAGTAGATGTCTTGGACCTCTTGTTGTAAAAAAGTACATTTCTGCTATTTACTTTGAGCATTGTGTGATGATGTCCAATTATGTAATCATTGTGTACGTGAGTTCTGATCCTGGCACGTACATGGTTCGCATTTGGTTTGCCTTCCAAAACCGGGTGTGACATAAGTGGTATCAAAGCATTGCTGACTGTAGGATCGCTAACCTAGACTAGAATGGTCGCCCTAAGGACTATAGACCTCTACCCTTACCTTGACATTTAGTGCCATTTCAAAAGTTGGTCACCTTGACCAATTCTATATTATTACTCATCTCACAAAATTTTGTCTCACATATCTTTCGGTTTACTTGCTGGTCTTATAGTTCTACTCTCATTCTTGTGGTTACGAAGTCTTTTGTAGATCGCTCGTATTAGAAGCACTGCACGTAAGTCAGTGATCCCCTTTTTGCCTTCTCGCCTGGTGGAGCGCCCATTGCATCGCACGGTGCCAGATCGGTCTAGTCACCTGGAGAGACTGCATAGTCGCCTGCACGAGAAGCAGGAGCGTCGACACCAGGAGCAGGAGTAATAGGACTCTTCCCCCTCGCCTCAACAGGAGGTGGAGTCTAGGAGGCAGCCTTCCCCTGCACCTCAGCCAAAGATGCCCCCTGCATCACCATATGGCATCCCAGCTGCTGGAGGAGACCCTGGCGGAGACGGAGACGACGACGACGCCAGTGGCAGTTTGAGCCACAACATGGAGCTCTCGGAGGAGCAGGAGCCGAAGGGATGGATCACTAGACCCATCACTTGCGATGCCGCTCGCGAGTGTCACTTCCATGACGCTCTCGACACCTTGCTGCGTTGGGCCTTCGACCTACACACTTGGCCCATCGAGTACCGTTGTGTAGTCTACCAGCATCGTCACGGGTTATACCCGGACCAGTGGGAGGCTACTTGCTTGGTGCACCATCCAGACAATGATCTCTGGGGTGCAAAGGCCTTCTCAGAGCACTATTCTATCACTGAGAGGGATACTGCTGAGGCAGCCATGCAAGATGCAGCACGACGTGCACTTTCATAGTATTTCTTGTTGTTCAGCGGGGTAGCTGATGGCCTTGACCTGAAGTACTACCCTCGCCGTTCGACGGGCAGTGCTGGAAGTGTGATTGTCTCTCCAGTTGGTGAAGGCAATCTTAGGCTGAACAACATGGTAAACTTGGTCATCAAGCTCAACACCGAAGTGGACCACGCCCTTGATGAGTTGGGCAAGGTTCGGGCGGAGGTTGCGGAATTGCGTGCTGAGTGCACAGCACGCCACTATTTGGATGGTGGTTCTCCCGCCCCTATCGGGATTCAGCACCCTTACCATTCACCACCCCGTGATTGCTTCGATTATGGTACCCCTAACTGCAGGACCCAGATAGATTTGGATCGCTAGATCGACAGAGTCAGAGTCTGTAATAATGCTTAATTCAGTACATTAGTCTTAGTCAGTCTTAGTTAGAGTTAGGTTGCTTATTTGTTTTGGATGCTTGTCATGATGAACCTGTAATGAAGTTGGATCTTTGTAATGATTGTCATCAAGGTGTGGGCATCCCCTGCAACTTGGTGTAGTTATTAATAAAGTCAGTTATTTAGTTGGGTAATCCCTTCATTTCCACTTCCTTCTTTATCTAAGAAGCTGTCAGTGAAGATGATCAATTGTTCAGTGCTATGAAGATTTCCATATATTTTTTCTTATGCTGAAAGACTGCAGTGTCAGATTTGATGTGTGTGTGCTTTCTACAGATGTCTGAGAACAGGCGTCGAGGTGCAAGGCATGCTCAACAGGAGCAGCAGGCTCCCCAGGAGCAACAGCAGTTGCCACCACAACCCCTAATGATCGTTGAGCAGATGTTCCTGATGCAGACTCAAGCAGTCCAAGCGATTGGTCAGACCTTAGCGGCAATGCAGCAGGTGCAGTAGCAGTCACCCCCACCTCAACCTCAAGTGCAAGTTCAGATGCCTCAAGTGCCTAAAGACAAGCGGGCAGAATTCATGAGGGGCCATCCCCCTGTCTTTGCCCATTCTACAGATCCCATGGACGCCGAAGAATGGCTGCGTACTGTGGAGTGTGCGTTGCACACTGCTCAGTGCAATGATCGCGAAAAGGTTCTGTATGGTCCCCCGTCTGCTAAGGGGAGTAGCACAGTCCTGGTGGGAGTCTTACCTCGCCACCCATGCCGAGCCTGAAGCCATCACCTGGGAGGAGTTCAGGGACAACTTCCATCGTTACAATGTGCCCGAAGGACTGATGATAGTAAGGAAGGAGGAGTTTCTGCCTTTGAAACAAGGTCCCCTATCTGTCAGCGAGTACAGGGACAAGTTTCTGCAGCTGTCATGCTATGCACCAGAAGATGTCAACATAGATGCTAAGAGGCAGTACCATTTTCTAAGAGGTTTGGTTGACCCCTTCATTACCAGCTCATGAACCACACTTTCCTTACCTTCCAGCTTTTGATTAACAAAGCAGTCATGAATGAAAGGAAGCGCTGGGAAATGGAGGACAGGAAACACAAAATTGGTGGATCTCAGGCTGGGAGTAGTAGTCGCCCCCGCTACTCGGGCAACCCACCTCAGCAATTCAAGCAAGGTCACCCTCAAGGTCACCAGCATTAGCATCAGCACCAGCAGCAGTACCAGAGGCAATTTCCTCAGCAGCAGTAGCAGTACCGACAGAACAACTAGCAGGGAGGAAATCAGTACTAGCGTCAGAACAACCAGGCAGCTCGCCTTCCTACCCCAGTAACCAACCAAAACAACCAGACAGCTCTAGCACAAGTAGGAGGCCACACATGCTTCTATTGTGGGGATCAAAACCATTGGGCGAAGCACTGTCCAAAGAAGGCAACTCAGCAGTCGCCAGCAGTCAATACCCCAACAAGACAAGGAGCACCACAGCAAGCACCTGGAGGTCGTGGTCAGGCCTACAACCGTGGAAAGGTGAACCACCTAGAGGCCGAAGCAATCCAAGATGCTCAGGACGTGGAAGTAGGGATGTTTCCAGTCGAATCCCATCCAGCAAAAGTATTATTTGACACTGGTGCCACACATTCTTTTGTTTCTACATCTTGGGTAGAAGCACATAACATCCCCATAGAACCAATGATTCCACCTTTAAGAGTTAACTCAGTTGGGGGAAAAGTTCAGTCCGATAGGATTTGTTCGAATCTAAGGATTGAAATAAGGGGGATAGACTTCCCCGCTAACCTAGTAGTAATGGGTACTCAAGGGTTAGATGTCATCCTAGGGATGAATTGGCTACATAGAAATCAAGCCACCGTCAGTTGTGACAAGAGAACAGTCAAGTTGGTGTCCCCACCCGGAAAGGAAGTAGTAGTTAAGCTATACTTTCCTAAACTAGAAGAAGGAGCCTATCACTATTTGTCAGTAGATGACAAGGAGGCCAACACAATTGACGATATTAGAATTATGTTGGAGTTCCCCGACGTGTTCCCTGAAGAGTTACCAGGCATGCCCCCTGAAAGGAAAGTTGAATTTGCCATAGATCTTATCCCAGGCACCACCCCTATTTCCAAGAGAGCCTATCGAGTGTCCGGACCAGAGTTAATGGAACTCAAGAAGCAGATTGATGAGTTGTTGGATAAAGGCTACATCAGACCAAGTAGCTCACCTTGGGCAGCCCCAGTGCTATTTGTGGAGAAGAAGGATGCTACAGAGAGGATGTGCATTGATTACAGATCTTTGAATGAAGTCACTAGCAAGAACAAGTACCCCTTGCCCTGAATTAAAGACCTATTTGATCAGTTGAGGGGAGCTAGTGTGTTCTCAAAGATAGATCTGAGGTCAGGTTATCATCAGCTCAGAATCTGACCTTCAGATGTACCGAAGACAACATTCATCACCAAGTATGGACTATATGTGTTCATGGTTATGTCTTTCGATTTGACGAATGCGCCAGCTTACTTCATGTATTTGATGAACAGTGTGTTCATGGACTACCACGACCAGTTCGTAGTGGTGTTCATTGATGATATTCTTGTATATTCCCAGAATGAGCAAGAGCATGAAGAACACTTGAGGAAAGTACTTCAGAGGCTACGATATTGTCAGCTGTACACCAAGCTTAGCAAGTGCGAGTTCTGGATCAGCGAAGTTCTGTTCTGGGGTCATATTATAAAACGAGATGGACTAGCTGTGGATCTAAAGAAGGTAGCAGCGATTTTGGACCGGAAAGCACCGAAAGATGTCCGAGGAATCAAGAGTTTCATCAGGATGGCCGGTTACTATCAGCGTTTCATCGAGGGTTTCTCCAAGATTGCCATGCCAATGATAGCCTTGCTGGCAAAGAAGGTTGAGTTCAAGTGGACCCCCGCATGCCAAGAATCATTTGAGATGTTGAAGCAGAAGTTGACAACAACACCGGTATTGTTTCTACCAGATGTTCACAAGCCATTCTCAGTATATTGTGATGCTTTGTACACCGAACTGGGATGTGTGTTAATGTAGGAAGGGAAAGTAGTGGCATACTCATCACGCTAGCTGAAGGTTCATGAGAAGAATTACCCCACTCATGATCTAGAGCTAGTAGTAGTGGTTCATGCACTGAAGACCTGGAGACACTATTTATATGGGCAGAAGTGTGATATCTACATGGATCACAAGAGCCTCAAGTACATATTTACTCAGTCAGAGCTAAACATGAGGCAATGAAGATGGCTAGAGTTGATCAAAGACTATGAGCTGGAGATACATTATCACCCAGGCAAAGAAAATGTGGTTGCAGATGCTTTGAGCAGAAAGAGTCAAGTTAATATGTTGGCCGCTCACCCGATGTCGTTCGAGCTAGCAAAGGAATTCGACAGACCGAGTCTCGGATTTCTGAACAACACTCAAGGAGTGACAGCCGAGAAGATCAACGAGATCCGACAACTAATCATAGACAGGAAAGACCTAGATTTCCGTGAAGATGCGGAAGGAGTGGTATGGTTCAAGGACAGGCTGTGTGTTCCCGATATCAAATCGATCCGGGAGCTGATTCTCAAGGAAGCTCATGAGACAGCCTATTCTATACACCCTCGCAACGAGAAGATGTACCAAGACCTAAAGAAAAGATTCTGGTGGTACGGTATGAAAAGGGAGATAGCAGAGTATGTTTCCAGGTGCGACAGTTGTCAAAGGATCAAGGCAGAACATCAAAGACCCGCAGGTCTGTTGCAGCCGTTTCAGATTCCTCAATGGAAATGGGATGAGATTGGGATGGACTTTATAGTCGGACTGCCTCGCACTAGAGCTAGTTATGACTTTATCTGGGTATTAGTGGATCGTTTAACAAAGGCGACTCATTTCATACAGGTCAGGACAACCTATAATAGTGCAGTGCTGGCAGAATTATACATGTCTCAAATTGTGTGCTTGTATGGTGTTCCAAAGAAGATAGTATCAGACAGAGGCACCCAGTTCACTTCTCATTTTTGGCAGCAGTTGCATGAAACTTTGGGTACACATTTGAGGTTTAGCTCAGCTTATCACCCGCAAACAGACGGTCAGACACAGAGAACCAACCAGATTCTTAAAGATATGTTGAGAGCTTGTGCTTTGCAAGGCAAGTTAGTTTGGGACAAGAGGCTACCATATGCAGAATTTTCCTACAACAACAGCTACCAAGCCAGTCTAAAGATGTCACCATTCCAAGCACTCTACAGGAGGAATTGCAGAACTCCGTTGCATTGGGACCAACCCAGCGAAAGGCAGGTGTTCGGTCCAGATATCCTGCTTGAGGCTGAAGAGAACATCAGAATGGTTCGAGAGAATCTAAAGACAACACAGTCTAGACAGCGAAGCTATGCTGACACCCGAAGAAGAGAACTGAGTTTTGAAGTGGGAGATTATGTCTACATGAAAGTGTCACCCATAAGAGGAATCAAAATGTTTGGATTCAAAGGCAAGCTAGCACCTCGATATATCGGACCGTACCAGATTCAAGCAAGACGTGGAGAAGTGGCATATCAACTCAGCTTACCAGAAAATCTACCCGCCGTGCACGATGTGTTCCATGTGTCTCAGCTAAAGAAATGCTTGCGAGTACCAGAAGAGCAGTTGCCAATAGATGACCTTGAAGTTCAAGAAGATCTAACTTACATTGAGAAGCCAACTCAAATTCTGGAGACAGCAGATTGGGTCACTCAGAGAAGCACCATCCGGATGTGCAAAGTCAAATGGGGCCATCACTAAGATGAAGAAGCAACTTGGGAAAGAGAAGATGATCTGAGAGCCAAGTACCCCGAACTCTTTGCTATCCAAACTTGAATCTTGAGGGCGAGATTCTTTTTAAGGGGGATAGGTCTGTAACACCCTGAATTTGGGGGTATAAAATTTCTTTCTAAGTATCTACCAAATTCAGGTGTTACTCTTCCCTCTCTCTAGTTTCTCTCTCTCTTTTTCTTTTGGTTAGATTTAGTTTAATTAGTGAGGGATTAATTATTTTATTTTGCCAAAACAATATGAGTCATGGAATGTTGCATCATGCTGAGCTTAAATATTATTTGAATTGTTGCACATGTTTGAATTAGTTTGAATTTGAAACTTGGTTTGAATTTGAATTGAAAACCCTAGAGAAAATAAAAAGAAAAGCAATTAGAAATTCCCTGGAAAAAGAAAAGGGCATTTTAGCACAGCCGGCCCAGCTCGGCCCAGCCAGGCCGCACGCGCGCCCGCGTCGCCTGACAGGTGAACCCCACCTGCCAGCGATCGCTCGCGTTCGCGCACGCGTTCTCTCTCCCTCTCCCTCCCGCTGCCCGGTGGGCCAGGCCTATCAGTGCCGATAACCTCATGCTCGTGCCCATTCTCTCCCGCTGCCTGGTGGACCCTTTCCATCAGTGTTGACCGTCTGTTGGCGGATCCCCTCTCGCTGCCTCGTCGACCCCACCCATCAGTCCCCTTCGCTTCCCTAACCTCTCGCCCATGCCCTAGCCGTGGACGTGCCCATGTCCTCACGTTCCCCAGCCACCTCCGCACGCCCTCGCCCCCTTTAGAGCCCGCACCCTGCTCGCCCACTTCCCCCTGCTCATTTGCACCCTCAACCGAGCACCCTCGCCCTCTATCTTGCCCTGTGCGCGCATCCAGGTAGCTCCGCCATCGCTCACCGACATCTGCCGCCCGTTCTACGGTCGCCATAGAACCCCCTACCATGTTCGTTGCCCTGGTATGCTCCGCCCTATCACCCACCACGTGGAACGCCCCTTGGTTTGCCCTCTCCCCCTCTGGTTTGTCGGGTCTACGCTCACCGGAGCATTGCTTGCGCAGTCGGAGAACCGCTGCCGTCGACCCGCATCCTTGCCGTGCCCTAGCCTTCGTTCGTGAGACCCTGAGTCTCTACTTGAGGTAACCATCCTAACCCTGCCCTTATTTTCCTCTGCTGTGCACTTTCTCGCCCGCGATTGCTCGCCGGAGTGCCCCGGTCCACCGAGGATCTCCCCTCCGCCGTCCAGTCGCCTCACCCCCCGTTTCTGCTACCCCGATCCCGCCATAGTGTTCTCCAGGTCTTCCCTACCCCCCTGGCCACCTATACCACCCTTAGCGCCCCTAGGAGCCCTAGTCCACTTCGCTGCCGGCGGCTGCGCCGTCGCGGGTGCGAATGGTGCCGCCCGTGGCCAGCCGGAGAAGACAAAGTCCTTAGCGCCGATCCTAACCGTCCAGTCTTCATTGGATGGTCCGAATGCGCGGATAACGCTACGCATGGATCGTGGAGCCGGAGCCGTTGATAACTGGGTTTATTACTAAAATTTAGCTCTACTAGTAATAATAAATACTTGACCAACTAAAAGCAACCGCTTAACATTAACCCCACATACAGCTAGTCCACTTTAGCCAAACAAGACATTTGCCGAGTACGTTGATATGTACTCACCCTTGCTTTACAAACCACCCCACCCTAGGTTGTCCCCACTATACTCAGTGCTCAGGAGGAGATGCTCGCAACATGGAGGATTTTGAAGAGTTTCAGGACTACGCTGAGTTCTAGTTTATCTTAGGTGCAAACCCCTAGTCAGCTGCCTGTGAAGGCCTTATCTTCTACCTTTCGTATTTCCGCACTTTGATGTTAATGACTATGTTATAAACTCAGTAGATGTCTTGGACCTCTTGTTGTAATAAAGTACTTTTCCACTATTTACTTTGAGCATTGTGTGATGATGTCTAAATATGTAATCACTGTGTACGTGAGTTCTGATCCTGGCACGTACATGGTTCGCATTTGGTTTGCCTTCCAAAACCGGGTGTAACGGTAGCATACTCATGACTGCTCGCTTCGTCTGCTCGACCAGCACTGATCAAGTTTCTTATCGCCGGTGTCGTTCGTGGGACTGCACTCCGTACATCTACCTGTGTCGACTGCGTACGACTACTTCGAACATACACATGAGATGTCTCATGTGAATGGAGCCACGTATGCCTTGAGCATCGGTCCCTCCGCAGGGTACATTATGTTCTTAGTAATTGTGCATGGTTTACTGTTGTTTACTGCTTATGTGAGTAGTGATACACACATGCACATACATGTTGTCACATACATCACTATGATTTTCTGGATTAAATTAAAACTGAAAATGCCTATGTTTCTAACAATCCAAAACCTGATTTTAGGCATTTTTCTGTTAGTGGTTTTGCTACCGCGTTAAAACCAAATGAACCTTTTGACGGGACATTTTATAAAAGGTGGCGTAGTAAGATGATACTGGGGTTGACTGCAATGAACTGCTATCACGCCGCACAAGGGAAACCCGAACAGTTCACTCCTGAGGAGGAGATAATGTTCGACGTTGGCGATAACCTGTTTCAAGGCGCCGTAATTGGCACTCTTGCCAACAAGTATGTTGATTCTTATCTAACATGCACATCTATAAAAGAGTTATTGGATGCATTAGATGAGAAGTTCGGTGTTTCTGATGCTGGTAGCGAGATGTAATCATGGAACAACTGTTTGACTACAAGATGGTTGAAAACCGTCCTGTAGTTGAACAGGCTCATGAAATACAGGCACTAGCTAGGGAACTCGAACAGTTCCCATGTGTCTTGCCTAACAAGTTCGTGGCTGGCGGTATTATCGCTAAGCTGCTACCTTCTTAGACGGATTTTGCTACCACTCTAAAAATATAAGAGACAAGAGTTTAGTGTGGCTGAGCTTATTGGGTCTCTTGATGTTGAGGAGAGGGCGAGAGCAAAAGGCACTCATGGAAAAGGAGTTGAGAGTTCTAGTGCTAAAATGGTACAAAAGAACTCTAATGCATCACATAATAATAAAAGGAAGAACAACCAACATAATGCCACAAAGCCCAAGCAGGCAGCCTCGTTTAAAAAGAAGAACAAAGGAGCTGGTTGCTTTGTTTGCGAGAGTACTGATCACTGGGCAAGCGCTTGTCCAGACCGCAAATTTAAGCAAGAGAAAAAATCAGCTCAAGAGAAGAAAACAGCAAACATGGTTGTTAGCGAGACCGCAGAAGCAACATCGGGATATGGTAATCTTTTACTTACTGTTCTTTCAGTGTGTCAATCCCCTGAGTGGTGGGCTGACACTGGTGCTAACATTCATGTGTGTGCTGATACTTCTTTGTTTTCTTCTTATCAGTGCAAAGGGGTTGGAGCCTTGCTGATGGGGAACAGATCACATGTGCGTGTTCTTGGTGTTGGTACGGTCATTCTAAAGTTTACTTCAGAAAAGATGGTGCTATTGAAGAACGTGCAGCATGTCCCCTCCATCAAAAGGAAACTTGTTAGTGGCTCGTTGCTATGTCGAGATGGCTATAAACTTGTGTTCGAGTCCAATAAATGTATACTGTCGAAGTATGGGACATTTGTTGGAAAAGGCTATGATAGTGGAGGCTTGTTCCGCTTATCTTTACATGATGTGTGTAATAATTTGTGAACAATGTGATTTCTAACGAGTCGTATATTTGGCATTCACGACTTAGTCACATCAATTTTAGTTGTGTGTCGCGTTTAGCAAATTTAAATTTAATATCAAAATTTGATTTAGTCAAAGGTTCTAAGTGCCAGGTGTGCGTGCAATCTAAGCAACCTCAGAAGCCTCATAAGGCTACGAAGGCGACGAACTTGGCACCACTAGACTTAATACATTCCGATTTATGTGAGATGAACGGAATATTGACTAAGGGAGGCAAACGATATTTTATTACTTTTATCTATGATTCTTCTAGATTTTGTTATGTGTATCTCTTAAAGTCAAAAGACGAAGCTTTGCATTATTTTAAGACCTACAAAGCTAAACTGGAAAATCAACTCGAGAGGAATATTAAACAGTTAAGGTCTGATCATGGTGGAGAATATTTTCAGGTGATTTTTCTGATTTTTGTGTGGAACATGGTATTATTCATGAGAGGACACCGCCATACTCACCACACAATCCAATGGGATTGCTGAGAGAAAGAACCGTACTATAACTGATTTGGTTAACGCCATGTTAAAGACTTCAGGACTATCTAAGGAATGGTAGGGTGAGGCAATCTTGACAGCGTGACATGTCCTAAATAAAGTTCCCACAAAGAACAAATAAATCACACCATTCGAGGAATGGGAAAAGAGGAAATTAAATATCTCCTATTTGCACACCTGGGGTTGTTTGGCTAAAGTGAATGTGCCAATTAACAAGAAGCGCAAATTAGGACCGAAAACTGTTGATTGTGTTTTTCTTGGGTATGCTTTTCACAGCATTGGATATAGGTTTTTAATTATAAACTCTAGAGTATCGGACATGTTGGTAGGTACTATTATGGAGTCCAGAGATGCTACGTTCTTTGAGGACGAATTTCCCATGAAAGCTACACATAATAAGTATAGTGATGAACCAACGATACCCCATGAGCATTTTATTCTGGTAGAACACACTGAGGAATCCCATATACATAATCATGTGGAAGATGACAATGTATCAACTCGAAAGATAAGAGACCAAGGATTGCAAAGTCCTTTGGTGATGATTACATTGTATATCTTGTGGATGACACCCTAAGTACCATTGGAGAGGCATATTCCTCTCCTGATGCTGACTTTTGGAAGGAAGCAATAAGGAGTGAGATGGATTCTATTATGTCTAATGCAACTTGGGAGGTCATTGAGCGTCCTTATGGGTGTAAGCCCATTGGGAGTAAATGGGTGTTCAAGAAAAAGCTTAGGCCTGATGGTACTATTGAAAGGTACAAGGCGAGGCTTGTAATTAAAGGCTATTCACAAAAGGAAGGTGAGGATTTCTTTGATACTTATTCACCTGTGGCTCGATTGACCACAATTCGAGTGCTACTTTCTCTGGCTACCTCTCATGTCTTCTCGTCCATCAAATGGATGTTAAGACAACATTCCTAAATGGAGAGGTATATGATGAAATCTACATGGAGCAGCCAGCTGGGTTTGTAGCAAATGATCAAGAAGGCATGGTGTGTAAGTTATTGAAACCTTTATATGGCCTAAAACAAGCACCTAAGCAATGGCATGAAAAGTTCAATATAACTTTGACATCTGGGCTTTGTTGTGAACGAAGCAGACAAATGTGTATACTATCGGTATGGTGGGGGTGAGGGAGTAATTTTATGCCTGTATGTTGATGACATTCTAATCTTGGGGATGAATCTTGATGTGATTAAAGAGATAAAAGACTTTCTGTCCAATAATTTTGAAATGAAAGATTTGGGAGAAGCTGATGTTATTCTTAACATTAAGCGACTGAGAGAAGGCAATGGTGGGGTCACACTTGTGCAATCCCACTATGTGGAAAAGGTTTTAAGTCGCTTTGGTTATAGAGAATGTGAACCTGCTCCAACACCTTATGATCCTAGTAAGTTATTGAAGAAAAATCGAAGGATAGCTAGGGATCAATTGAGATATTCCCAAATAATTGGTTCACTCATGTACTTAGCTAGCGCTACGAGGCCTGACATCTCGTTTGCTGTGAGCAAACTTAAGCCGGTTTGTTTCAAATCTGGGAGATGGTCACTTTTTCGTGCTCTTGAGAGAGTGATGCGCTATCTAAAAGGTACTATGAGTTTAGAGATCCATTATACCAAATACCCAACAATATTGGAGGGTTATTGTAATGCAAATTGGATATCTGATGTTGATGAGATATATGCCACAAGTGAATATGTGTTTTCACTTGGAGGTGGCACTGTTTCATGGAAGTTGTCACACCCGGCTTTAAGGAACAAAGCCAGGTGCATCTCATACATGCGCCAAGAAGACAACATATATAATAACAGAGTGTATAGAGATAAATGTCACAATAGTCAGAGTACTTATTACATAGCGGAAGACTTATTACAAAATAAAAGGTAAAAGTAAAACGAACGAAGGATCGTTGGCGCCAATGTCAACTGAGAAACGCCACCTAGATCAGATCAAACTCCTCGCCTCGTGGCTCCTCCTGAACCACCTGCTCTTCTTTGGGGGGTGTGAGACAGCAAGGGTGAGCTCACACATGATCATAGCTCAACAAGTTGTGGGGAACCAGTGGACATAAACTCACAAAGGTGTGAGTTCATGTGATGTGTAAGGCTAAATCAATGACAGGGGTTAAAGCTGAGCATTGCTTTTAAGTAGTTGGTCAAAATTTTATTAGCAGTTACTAAGTGTAAATAAATACCAAACCATAAGTAAAGTAATAGAACAAAATTAATAATAAACCCATGCAATGCAAATGACAAAATTGAATTTAAGTTCCATAATTTAAACATCAGAGAGTCCTGAGCCGCTCATGACCGTAAGCTCGGCTAGTATACCAGTTTTACACTCTACAGAGGTTGTACCCTTTACCCACAAGTCATGTTACCCATCTGCCAAGGGGTCGTGAATCCCATACACCTCTACCTAGGAAGCGCGGCAGGGCAACACTACGAGGCCTTTACAAAGTTCCACTAGCTTCCGAAAACCCGCTACATTTTATAGGAAGTTCCAATGCAGGGTTCTTGGCTGACCGCCATCGCAGCAAAATCAACCAAGGACCTCCCTACACTGACCACTCCCCTACTGCCGTTGCCCCTTTCGGGTAAGGTAGTCTTCCACTAGCTTTCCTAATTAGTCAGCCAAGGGCGTCCCATTAAACCCTTGTGGTGGCACGTGGTTCTCAAGTTAAGCTCTATGTTCCAATTAACATTAATGATCTCAACATGAACATAAATAGAATAACAAAAAGAATTGGAACATAGAGGTAATAAATGATTATCCCAAAACCATATAAAGCAATAGCAAACTACCTAGGTGATTCAGGGGTAAACAAGGTAATGAGATAAACAATCTAGGATGACCTATCGGGTCCCATCAAAATTAACCTATGCATGGATAAATGATATTAAAGAACATTATTGGGTAAAAAGTGGTCAAGGGCACAACTTGCCTTCAATGAGCTCCTGCTCAGCTACTCCAACCTGCTGCTCACCAGGATCCTCTGTCACGTGCTCTTCTACTCGCCACAATACAAACAAGCACAGGATATAGGGAAAATTAACATGACACCAAGCATGTAAACAAAATACACAGAAATATTCTACAAAATAAAATTCTAGGAACAGGAATCATAATTTTTGGAGTTATAGAATTTAAGTTATGCATTTTCAAAGGTTTTATGTGTTTTAAATAAGATTAAGTGTGAGATTAATTTTCTTACTATTGTCATGATAAAACAGAGATTCTAAGTGATAGAGAATAAAATTACAAAAATTTAGAAAGTGGAATGGATTATTTTGGAGCCCATATGAATATTCTATGAATTATACAAGTTCTAGGGTTTATTTTTATATTAAAAATCTAATTTCTAATTCATTTAATCACTTTAAAACAGCACTGGACTGGGCCTCAATTTCTGGAAATGCCAGGGGCCTCGGGGTAAATTGCCCAAGGCACAGTGAACAGCGTTCACTGGACGGCGGGTTGATTCCCTGGAAGCCCGAGGGCTCTTAAGTAAAATGTCCAGGCCGAAGGGGTATGGGTGATTCTGAGCCGCTGGATTAGACACCGAGCACCCAGATTAAATCGTTATTCCTGCGAACCGGTACGGCGCGTGAGCCCTCGGATCTGAATCCGACGGTCGTGGTTTTATGAGATGAGATCCCACAGGGTCCGTCCGTTAACAGATCAGCGGCTCAGATCGCAATTACGCAAACCGGTATGCCATGATCTAATCCTGACCGTCCATCAAGATCGGACGGCGCACCTGCTTCTTCCTAACCTGGGAACTCGCCACGGCGGTGGACAGTCATTCCCCCCACGGCGGCGCGCTCACCGGAGACCGTGCCCTAGCGTCCAAGTGCCCCCCGACCCCCACCTAATAGCTCTATGCAACGCACAGTAGAGCGCTAACTCCAACCTAGTTCCAGTGCCGGTGGTGAGGCAACCAGGAACCCGGCACACGGTGTTGTGTGGTTCATGGCGGCCGGAGCTTCTCCGGTGAGAAATTCCAGAGGCGCCCGCCAGGGTTTCTACGCGGCACGCCATCAAATACCTCCTATCGATCTTCAAGAAAAGCCCGGTGCATACCTCGATATCACGGTCGCAGGGGAAGCTCGATCCCACGGTGGCGCTCCGTTCGCAATCCGCCGCCGACGCCCTCCTTAACCCCGTGTGCAGTCCGTGCGCAGTAATGTGGTGGTCAACGGATTAGCATGAAGGTAGGTCGCAGGAGGCGGACGCGCCCGGGATCTTTATACCCAGAGCGCGGGGCAGATCCCAACCAATTCCTCCGGTCAAAGCGGTGGCTGCAACAACGACGGGCGCGATTCATCCGGGGAAGAAAGCGCTGACGAACCGGGCCCACGGTCAGTGACCAGAAGCAGGCACAGGCGCACGCGTGACTTACAGACATGGCCCACCTGTCGGCGCCATCCCCAGGAGCTGGGCCGGGCAGCATGGAGTAGAGATGGGCCGAATTCAGGTTCGTTGGCCCATCCAGGTATAGTATTCCTTTTCCTTTTTCTTTTATTTTCTTTTATTTTCTCCTTTCTCCATTCTTTCACAAATTCAAATTTAAATACTAATTTAAATTCAAACTTGTGACTAGTTCATTTTCAAACCATATTTGTGCAATTAAAAGTATTAGGTTTGAGAATATTTATTCAAATATATTATTCATGTTTTCATATTCCTTCTCTTTTCTAGATTCAAGAATTTCTTTTAGGATTTAATTTTCCCTTTTTGGTCTTTAATATTTTCTTGTTATAAAATGCACACAAAAATAAAATATTCAGCATGATGCAAGGATTTAGTAGCATATCTTTTTATTAATTGTTCTTGGACATGGTGTTCACATATGATGATGCATAAAGATCAAACTCACATAAAGAGAAATTGTTTCTCTATTGGTATTATTTCTAGCAATTACAAAGTGGGTGTTACAGAAGTCTTGCAAGCAGACCATCTTAACTAGGCCGACTATTAAAGCAGAACTCACAGCATTAGATACCGCTTCAGTTGAGGCTGAGTGGCTTCGTGAACTCCTTATGGATTTGCTGGTGGTTGAAAAATCTGTGCCGGCTATTTCTATGAACTGTGATAATCAAGATAAACAGTTCTAAGGATAATATGAAGTCGACAAGGCATATAAAGAGGCGTTTAAAATCTGTCAGGAAATTGAGAAACTCCGGAGTAACAGTGTTGGACTATGTCCATACGTCTAAAAATTTGGCAAGTCAATTTACTAAGGGGCTATCACGTAGTGTGATAGATAGTGCATCGAGTGAAATGGGCCTGAGACCCACCTAAAGTTTATCATAGTTGTAACCTGTTCTATGTGATCGGAAATCCCGTGAATTAGAATGATGAAACAAGCTAGTGGTAGACTGAGAGGAAAGACCCTTCATAAGGTTCATTTCAGATGCACATCTTTCCTTACTGTTAGGTAGGTTGGTGTTTACACCTTAATATGTTCCAAGTGGCTTTGTGAAGCAAAGATGTTGTCCTATAGAACATCTTTAGAGGAACATACCTATATGGGTTAACTGCTAGTCACAGTTTATGAGATCTGAGTTGTCTCTAGATACCCATGAAAGGCTATGGAGTTTGACTTATATGCTCCAACCAGAGGGGATGCACTCGGCAATCTAGTACTGGTAAAGAGTTTAGATGAAACTTATTCCACACAAAACTATCAATTCAAGGCCTAGTCCATTGTGCAATTGCGGTCAAGTGTAGTCTAGATTCTAGGTGAATGTTCAACTTAATGGTCTCCATCGAAACACCAGTATACCAACGTTTGAGATGATGAGAGCATTTTAGTGTGACTTATCATTTGGTGGGGACTGTTGAATTAATGTGGGCCTGACCCATATTAATATTCATTATTAGTCAATGCTAGAGGCCCACTTTAATGCTACGGTGTACTAGTACTTTAGTACCATACTGGAAGTTCAAGGGACAATTCACTCAACTTAAATAGGTGGACAGTTGGTGCATCTATTGAGAAGCTTAGAATTGGGTGAAGGACTAACACATGCGTGCGCTCGCCACTGGCCGGGCCGGGCCGTGGCTGTGGTAGATCGGACCTTGGTCCGAATATTCCTTCCTAATGATTGCACATTTTTCCTAGAGTGACGATCGTCTATTACTGTCATACGTTACTGGCCGTTTCCTGTGTTATGGCTAGTAACGGACGAGCTATAATGGCTGTCAGCTAGTAACGGACGTCACTGATGGCGTCAGTTTCTGGCTCGCTGTAACAGTAGCTTTGATGGCGACCGTTATTGTCCGTTGGCCTCCCTCTGCGCGTGTATATATATACGAGGAGGGGAAGATGCTTCTGGGTTGACAGCACAGTACGCTCGTACAGCCTCAGGCGCATTGCACACAACCCATCCCCGTCCCACCTTCTGTGAGCAAAGATAGTGTGGGAGAGCAGGCCTCCGAAATCGCCGTCCGCAAAGAGACACTTGCACGGGTGTGCGGGCGATCAGGTTTTTGGGGAGCGTACTCGCGACTGCTCACTTCGTCCGCTCAACCATCACTAATCAAGTTCCTCGTCGCCGGTGCCGTTCGAGTGACTGCACTACGTACATCTGCCTACATCGACTGCGTACGACTACATCGAACATACATGTCGTCACATACATCACTATTATTGTCTAGATTAAATTAAAACTGAAAATGCCTATTTTTCTAACAAATATAAGCCATGGTTGCGCATAAAATAGATAGGACATCTGGTTGTTAGGTGTAAAGTGGGGAGAAAAAACAGATCTAACCCATGATGCATGATGCACAAAGAAAGTCCACAATGCACAAAAGTCATGCTTGCTTTATATAGTAGAGATATAGATGTGGTTTATTAAGCTTTAAAGTTTTAACGGAGACTACAAAGAATTAAGGGCCTATTTGGGAGGGCTTCGTTCCAACAATTATAGCTGCAGTTTTTTAGTTTTACCATAAAACAACTCCAGCAAATTGTTGAGGTGGGTTTTTAAAGTGTTTGGCTTGCACATTGACTCTAATACAATTGATTTGTGTGTGTTTCTTTGATTACCCTTAATGTTTCATGTGAGAAACGAAGTGATATGTTATATAACCAATGGTATGGTGGGTAATTTTTGTTCAACTTCATGAGAATGCATGAAAACAACATTTTTGAAGCGCCATTGGAGAAACTTCGGGAATTTCATGAAACTGGCCTCTAGTTTCAATTTTTTAAAGTTAGAGCTCTTAGAGCTAGGCCTGTTTGGATGGAAGAAGTTAGAATGAACCCGAAATTGTTGAAGTGAAGCCCTTCCAAACAGGGCCTAAAGAAGGCAATTACATCTTTTACGTCGTAGTCCTAGCCACATAATAGCATACAGAACTAGGTAGATTTGCATGAGTACATTTTACATTTATATATTATTAGATTTTGTTGTTGGATTATTTTCATTCTGATTTCTTCCAAACCACGTGGATTGTCTATTCAAGTGTAGCCACATGTTTGATTCCAAGAATAAAGTGGTCCCATCATCTCACTCTCTGATATTTTATTAAGTTTATAGAATCTGATGAGTCGATCAATCATTGCCATTCATTAGACACTAAGGGCATATACTACAACATAGGTACTATGTTGCAGTTCTCCAGACACTAAATACATCTAAGAAATTCATTCATAGAACTTAACTAGTATAATGCCCGTACATTGTAACATCACAAAATCATATTTAATGTGGTACTACGAGTGAATATAGAAAACCAATAGATTAGATTTGGCCCTTTTTTTACAAATTTGCAAACAATGGTAGAATATTGGTACAAGGCATTATGACCCATGATGCACAAACTTGAATATATGAAAGTATGCACAAATCATAGATGATGTGTTTCGCTGTAACACCGCCAATCCTATTTTGGATAATTTAAGAAAACAATCATTCTATTATTTAAATAAATATGTTTTCAAATAAAAGATTATATAGAAGTTCTTTATATGAGCTAAGTTATTGAAAAATATATTTATAGATATACTGTAAAAGAATTAAGTTAAGGTAACTTTTAAAAAATATTATACATTAGAGATTACTTTCTTAAATATATTTTTGTATGTATAAGTTGTTTAGTTAAAAGCATTTGCATCAATTAGATAATAAATAAATTTTCATCATGCCAGTTTCTTTGTATTATGCATTTAAAATTAAGTTGGAAATTCAAAAATAAAACCGAAATCGAATTGAAGTTGAAACTTAGAAATAGAAATTAAGAAAAGAAAATAGAAAAAAAAGAATAAGCTATTCCTGGGTCGACTCCCTCCTTTTCCCGTAGCTCATCTAATTTTTTTATCTTCTGCGCCGGCCCAGTATGTATCGTGCCTCCTTCTCCCCGTTGTAAGAAACAGTGACACCTAAGAGAGGGTGAATTAGAACTTCTAAAAACTATCTTCTAAACTAGGCCACAAATAAATCCCTAGACCAAAACCTATACAAATAAACAATCTAGAATGTGTAAACTAGGTTTAGTCTATGTGTTGCTATCTCTACCGCAAAACCTAAATTTCAATCCTAAATAATCTAACTAGAAAGGCGAGATTGAAACTTAAATACTTAATATAAATGCGGAAGGTAAAGAGCAAGGTAGAGATGCAAACTCTCGTGGATGACGTCGGTTGTCACGGTCTCGCAAGACTCTCGCCCCACTTGGTACAATTACAATGGCTCGCACAAGAGCCGAGGGGTTGTGTGGTTTTTATAAACTCACTCAACTAACTAGGATTCACCTAGAGCAAGCGCATAAGCAGTCTAACTAACCTAAGCACTTCGCAAAGCACCTACGCTAATCACCGAGTGATTCTATTAAGCACTTGGGTGTATGAGCACATGGAAATGTCTACAACATGTATTGGTATTTTTCTTGGGCTCTCACACATCCAAATGGCCGGTTGGTGGGGTATTATAGCCTCCTCCATAATTCTAGCCATTGAACAGAAAAGTTGTTGCTTCTGTCGTCGGGCGCACCGGACAGTCCGGTGCACACCGCACATCCACTGTTCATTGTCCGGTGCCCTGGCCACGTTAGCTGACCGTTACCTAGAATGTCCGGTTCTGATGCTACAGCCCAAGACCACCTAGTTGTGGGCCTCTCTACCCAGACTACCCGGTGTCCCACCGGACAGGTACTGTTCACTATTCGGTGTGCCACTAGTGCGCTGGCTGACTACCCACTTCATGGATTTCTTTGATGTTTCCTTGGGCTTCTTTTGTTCTTGAGTCTTAGACTTCTACGCTTCTTTTATGTCTTCTTTTGAGGTGTTGCATCCTTAGTGCCTTAGTCCAATCCTCTTCGCATCCTGTGAACTATAAATACAAACACTAGCAAACACATTAGTCCACAAGATTATGTTGATCATCAAACACCAATATCACTTAGCCAAATGGCCTGGGGGCCATTTTCCTTACACCCGCGATCGTCGCCTGGCAAGCGGGCCCGCCTGACTGGACTGGTCTCCTGCGTCTTGGTTGCCATTGCCAACTGGGCGTCATCCACCAGAAGCTTCTCCTTTCTCACGCCGCAACAAACTCAAGCAAGATCCTAATAACTCGTTCGTAGAATCTTGCCTTTGGTTCTCGGGTCCGTGCGAGATTCGCCCCTGCACCTCGTGCATATATATATGTTGTAGCATACCTCTGCCCCCAAGCCAAGCCTATGTGTCGTGGTGAGCATCACAAATGTCTCGCTAGAGCTAGTAGAGAGAGAGAAAAAGCTATCATAGTCATCCCTCATTGTCGCCATCGCTCGGGTTCCATAGAGCATTTGAGGAGAATCATCGAAACTCATGGATAGCGGGGGAGAGGATTTCCATGGAAGAGAGGTCAAGGTTTGGCTATAGTTGCTCAGCGGAGTGTGGGTGCCACCATAGAGCCACGCGTCGCCATGGTCATACATCATCACGACTCCAATCACTGGTGAGATCTTTCTCAAACTCGGAGCTGGACCCTTTGGTGATCATGTGAATTACAACTCTGAAGGGTGGATCATCAAATTCTTATTTCTTGGGTGGTTGGGGAAGTGGTTGGTGGTGTTGGTTTGCTTGCTGTGGTGGAGGGGTGGCGGGGCTAATCTCTCCTAGTGTTGAAGGTGTGGTTACTGGGGGGGAAGCTGGATTGTGGTTATGTTCATGCTATATGAGTGTTCGTTTTGGTAGTGGTGGTGGTTGTACGGATGTGGTTGGTACGTATGAGCAATGGATCTTTGGTTGTCTGCTGGAGCGACTCAGGCCATTCGGTCCTTGGTTGCCTTAGTCTCCGGACAATCTCTAGTTGGATGTTCTGAGTCCTCGCCATGGAAGACCGAGTAAAATCTTCTTGGCTGCTGAGGGCCTCGGCCTCTACCCCTAGTCGTGTTGTCGTTGTGGCCTTGTTGCGGAGGGTAGTTTTGAGGTCGGGGTGGACCTCTCCTGGTTGTTGCTGGTTTGCAATGTTGTGGACTTGTAGTTGGCCACGCTTTTGATGGGCTAGGTCTTGCTGGAGAGGCCTGGTCCATGTCCTGCTGGTCTATGGAGTCTCTTTTGGCTTTCGCTGTGACTCGACTTTCCTTTGATGGAGCTCCTCTTAACGAGCATATTTTTTGGAAAGTCGATACAATTCCTGAAGGTTGGTCAGAGGGTCCCTTATGTAGTGACTGTATAGACACCTTCCTGAAGGCCACTGATTGCATAATGGATGGCTATCTAGTCATCGACCAAGGGCAGTTGTGATTTCTATAGGAGGAACTTTTGTAATAGTCGCAAAGACTCTCCTCTTGCTGCCAACAAAGTGAGAGTTCTGCCAGTGCGTCTGTTTTGGGTCTATAGTCTTGGAAATTAAGCAGGAATTTGTCGTGCAGTGTCTTCCAGGAATCAATTGATAATGTTGGTAATCTTGAATACCATGTTAGATATGGGCCCTTGAGGGCTATGATGAATGACTTGGCCGTGGTGGCGTCGTCCCCCTAATGATGCAACTGTGACTTGGTAGCTCATGATGTACTAGGTTGGATCTATTTTACCATTGTACTTTGGGTAAGTGTCTGCTCTGTAATTTTGTGGCCATGGGAATGCCTGAAGCTGCAGTGCAAGAGGGCTTCACTCATCAAGGTAGTTGAGCCCTTGGAAGGCAGCTGGTGAAAATGGTGTAAGTTTTGGTTAGTTGCGCCGGCCGTCTGGTGGTGACGAGGAACTTCACACTACATATCAACAATTTCTTGCTCCAACTCTCTGGCTTTTGCTCCTCATCTAGGATCATTTGTTTTACTTTGGCCTGCATGTTGGTTTGCTACCTCTTGGCTATGAGTATCTCCCTTTGTTTGGTAGTTGATTGTTTTTATGCGAAGTGCTCGTAATTTGAGTTGATCTTCCACTAAGATGCCCAGGACTTCACCATCTTCCACGATGTCTTCGGCCTCCGGGGGTGCGGGGTAAAATCTGATGGGACGTCTCGAGGGAGGTCTTCAGAACTGCACGTGCGATTGGTGCATTCAGAAGTGGTTGGGTCTTCAGTTCAGGGATGCTTGCTATTCATTGCTCATTTATTGTTCTCGGGTGTGGCCTGAGGGGTGTCATCAGTGAGGGCTGTTTTATCTTTATTTTCGGCGAGGGTCGCCTTCGCAGTGTCGTCGAGTGATGTGCTGGCCGTAGTTGTCACTTTCTTGGGGGCCATCGCGGGTTTGTTGTTTCATAGCACAAATGGTAGGCGCCAAATGTTGGGACCTTCTGACACGTGAACAGGTGGGCTCAATCACTCGGGAGACAAGAGAACTTAGGTGCACAGCGTGATGGCAGGTAGGGAACTGTAGCGTCTCGTTATGCGTGTCCCATCTGTGTACAGTGCAAGGGTATTTATAGGTAAATGAGAGGGGCATTGGGTTCCCAAGTGCTATTATAACCCTTATTATCTGCTACATTCCTGGAATATTCCCCTCCACAGGGTCATTACAGTAGGGCAAAGTACAATAATTTAGACACACTATGAAATATACCCCGCAAGGGGCTTACAAGTGGGCCTAGATTCGACTTCAAGCAAAATGTCTAGGCCAAACACTTGTCTTTCTCTTAGTTGATCCCAAAGCAGTGGGGTTCTACAACTCCTTCCATAAAGTGCTTGAAATTGTGACATCTTCAAGTTTGCCTGGTAACTGTTGTTATAGGAGAATTCTGCATACAACAACATTTTGTCCCATCCTGACTTGTCTTGTAGCACACATGCTCTCAACATATCTGCTAAGATCTGATTAGTTTTTTCAATCTGATCGTCTGTTTCTGGGTGATACACTGAACTGAAGTTCAAATGTGTGCCTAAAGCTTCTTGTAGTTGCTGCAAAAAATGAGAGATGAATTGCATCCCTCGATATGACACTATCTTCTTCGGCACACCATAAAAACAAACAATCTGGGACATGTATAACTCAACTAGTGTTTCTTCGGTGTATATTATCTTCACAGGTATGAAATGGACTACCTTTGTTAAGTGGTCCACAACCGCCCAGATGGAGTCGTAGGCGTCTTGGGTATAAGGTAGGCCAACTATAAAATCCATCTCGATCTCACCCATTTCCACTGAGGAATCTACAAAGGATTCAAAAGTCTGGGTAGCTTCTGATGATCTGCTTCGGTTCTCTGGCAGCTGTCACAGATGGAGACATATTTTGCGATCTCTCTTTTCATACCATACCACCAACACTTCCTTTTTAAATCCTGGTACATCTTCTCGCTTCCAAGATGTATGGAATAGGCTGTCTCATGAGCTTCTTTGAGAACTAGCTCCTGAATAGACTTGATATCGAGAACACACAGTCGGTCCTTGAACCATATCATGCCTTTTGTATCCTCTCGAAAATCCTTGTCTCTTACTTCTAGGTTTAGCTGTCAAGTTTTGTTGATTTTCTCGTTCTCTTTCTGTCCTTCTTTGATTTCCTGCTGTAGGAAACGGGTGACGCCTAAGAGGGGGGGTGAATTAGGACTTCTAAAACTTTTACTTAACTAGGCCACAATTAAATCCCTAGAGCAAAACCTATGCAAATAATCAAAACTAGAATGTGCAAACTAGGTTTTGTCTAAGTGTTGCTATCTCTACCGCAAAGGCTAAGTTTCAATCTACACTAAATAAGTATGACTACAAGATTGAAACTTAAATGCTTAATATAAATGCGGAATGTAAAGAGCTAAGTAGAGAAGCAAACTCTCGTGGATGACGCCGGTATTTTTACCGAGGTATCCGGAACCGCGCAAGGTCCCGACTAATCCTCGTTGGTGCCCCTACGCAAAGGGAAGCCCACGCGAGGGCCAAGCACCACGGTCGAGTAACTCCGTAGAGAGCCGCGGGCCTTCTCCACGCGCAAGTGGTGCGCCGCTTCCGGCTCCTCTCGGACGCTCCCCGCCGTCTCCACTATCGAGCTTCCGGCTGAAACGCTGCGGGCCTCGTTCCCTCCGGTACATGGTGGCGGCCGTGACACAAACGCGGTTGTCACGGTCTCGCAAGACTCTCGCCCCACTCGGTACAATTACAACGACTCACGCAAGAGCCGAGGGGTTGTGAGGTTTATCTAAACTCACTCAACTAACTAGGATTCACCTAGAGCAAGCGCTAAAGCGGTCTAACTAACCTAAGCACTTCGCAAAGCACCTACGCTAATCACCGAGTGATTCTATTAAGCACTTGGGTGTTTGAGCACTTGGAAATATGCACTATGTGTATTGGTATGTTGCTTGGGATCTCACACTAGAGAATGGCCGGTTGGGGTGGTATTTATAGCCTCCACACCCTCAACTAGCCGTTGGACAGAAAGCAGCAGCTTTCTGTCGTCGGGTGCACCGGACAGTCCGGTGCACCACCGGACACTGCACAGTAGATGTCCGGTGCACGCCACGTCAGCCGACCGTTGGCGCCTGTAGCAGTCGACCGTTGGATCCGACCGTTGCCGTCTGCCCGTTGGCACACCGGACAGTCCGGTGCACACCAGACAGTCCGGTGCTACAGCCAGAGAGCGCCTGTCCGTGGCCTCTCTACGCAGACAGTCCGGTGCACACCGGACACCGATGTCCGGTGCACCACCAGGCGCTGGCTGACAGCCCTCATCTTGGATTTCTTCGCTGATTTCTTCGAGCTTCTTTGTTCTTGAGTATTGGACTCCTATGCATCTTTTTATGTCTTCTTTTGAGGTGTTGCATCCTCATTGCCTTGGTCCAATTCTCTTCGCATCCTGTGAACTACAAACACAAACACTAGAAAACTTATTAGTTCACGGATTGTGTTGTTCATCAAACACCAAAACTCAATTAGCCAAATGGCCCGGGGTCCATTTTCCTTACAATCTCCCCCTTTTTGGTGATTGATGACAACACAACCAAAGCAAGCAAATAATACAAGAATTTGAGTGAAAATATGCAATCTACTTGCTAAGATGCATGATTGTCCCCACAATGTGATATTATGGACTTAAGCCTCCCCCTAACTCCATAATTCACTTACTTCCTATTTTTGGACCAAATAACCAAAACCACTTGAAAAGCCATTTGTAGATATAAAATTTTAAATTGGTGGTGTTTGGTGTTTGATATAGTTTTCATTGCTTTGGTCCCTAAACTTCTCCCCCTTTGGCATCAACCACCGAAAAGGAAGATATTAAAAGCATGTAGGAAGTAAATAAACGCTTGCCCTCATCAAGAATTGTATCAAATGATATCACTAGAAGGATATTAAATTAAACTATGTGAATGATACCACTTGAAGGAGTCCTCAAAAGATTACTCCCCCTAAATGAGTATTCTCCTTTAGAAAGAGTTTTTCTCCCCCTTTAGAGATGAAGAAATACTCCCCCTGACAGAGATCCTCTACTTAGGAAAAAGCATGTGAAAATTAGAGGTGCAAGACATGATTTGAAAAGACTAACTTCCCTTATGCATAGGTAACAGAATATGAGTTAACTACTTATGCATTTTTTGCAACATGGAAGCATATGATATGAAATATAGTCTAATTAAATATTGGAGAAGACATGTAAATGATACTGAATGTAGTCTCAAAAGATACCAATTGAAAGTCAATGGTGAGCTTAAGAGACATAAGAGTTCTTGGAGATTTTGCAGTGGAAGATTGTTGTCTTTCTCCGGGGACTTCATTTTCCTTACAATGAGACTATCACATGAAATAGACTTGAAAAGGTGTTAGTCTCAAAGTGTTAGATTATAGAGTAACCTCCCCCTAAAGGTGTGCATACAAGTTTTGAATACTTGTAGGAGACATGCACTTTGATTTGATATCAAGAGGGGCAAATTATCCATAATCCAAACTTCGGCACATATAGGTTAAACGATACACTTTGTAGAAATCAAGATTTTTAATTGATGCATCATTTACTATGGAGTGATATAAAAGCTATGTGCCGTGCTTAAATAAACATTTTAAGCCATGTAGGTTTGCTTAAGTATATGAATTAAAAACAAGCAATCCTACCATATGATTTACCTAGTATGCATGATTTTAAGCAAAAGTACATAACACATGTAATACTAGGCAAGAAAGGTAAACTAGATACAAGGTAGATAGATACACATATCTAAAAACGAGAAATACAATACAACTAGTTACCTTAGTCATGGGTGGGAAATTTGGGTCCAAAATTTTCACTAACCCACTTGGCAATAAACTTGATCCAATATGATGTATCCCATGATATACATCCCAATTTAGCCAAGTCTCCAAATTTCCCGATGACCTTTGGTCCACTCACTTCCCTTTCGGGATCCAAACCTTCTTGGTGCTTTTCATGGTTGAAATTATCTCCTTTGGCACCCAGATGCGTTTGGCCCCCTTTCCTTTGTTGGCTTGCTTGTTGGCCTTGATTGCTATCACCTTTCCATTCTTTTTCTTCTTGATCAAATATGGTGTAGCATCCTTTTTGTTCACCTTTTTGATGTAGGTGTTGGAGATTTTGCTTGATGGCTTTTGCTTGAGCTTTTGCCTTTGTTTATCCCCGGTCATCGCCTTGCATTGGAAAGACTTGTGGCCTTCCATGTGGCATAGCCTACAAATCACAATTTCTCCCTCTACAGGCTTGTTCATTCCCGCAGTGGTGTTATCCTGTGGAGGTCGGATTTGTTTGGCTTTGCCTTTCTTGTCATACAAAGCCTTGCCAAGGCGAGCCACTTCTTGCTTTAATTGTTCATTTTCCTTTGCAACCTCATCCGAACATGTCTCTACAACAATATTCTCAACAACGACTTGGTTGCAGGGGTTAGAATCGTCAATTAGATCAAAGCAGGAAGTAGAAGCATCTTTCATAATTATTTCAGGTATTTCAACTAAAGATGCTGCTGGGGTGCTACCAATGTTTTCTAGCTTAGTAGTTAGCTCATTATTGTGTATGCTAAGAATTTCCATTTTCTCTAGCAAATTTTCAATAGCTTCTTGGGAGCTAGCTAACTTAGCCTTGAGTTTTTCATTCTTTTTAATAAGGCTATCATCGGTAGCAGTGGATGGAGCACTAGATTCTAATAGCTCAATTTTAGTTGATAGCTCACTATTTAAGTTTGCAAAAGTTTCAAATTTTTCTAGCAAACCTTTGTAATCATTTTGAGAGCTAACCAACTTATTTTTCAAAGTTTTAAGTTGAGATTTTTGCTTAGTGCAAACATCCTGGAAAAATTTTATGGCTTCCGCAAGCTCTTCTAGAGAGGCCTTTCCCTCGCCTTCATCATCACTACTACTTTCATCACTAGAGGATGGAATGCTTTTGTTACCTCTTGCCATAAGGCATTTGTGTGATGACCGTGATGATCGTGACGAGGACCGGTGGCTGCGCGTCCTTGGAGGTTCATCTTCACTTGAAGAATCATCCCAAGTTCTAACACTTGTGAGCGCCTTGCCTTTGCTCCTCTCCTTTTTGGGTTTGGCCATATTTGGACAGTTGTCCATGAAGTGGCCCTTCTCCCCACATGCGAAGCATCCTCTCTTCCTTTGCTTTTTCCTGTCAATGTTAAAGAGAAGATCCTCGACCTGCAGGGGCACACCCATTAGATTAATCTTGCGGATCATCCTCATTACCTTTCCGACGCGTCGGATTGTTTCTTCGTCCTCGGAGGATGATGTGCATGGTTGATTATCTTCATCATCATCACTTTCTTCTTCTTCCTCTTCTTCACTTGAGGAACTTGGAGTGGGAGCCTTCTTTTTGCCCTTCCTTTCATCACATGCAAAGGCATATGGTTTTGAGGAAGTTGGTTCCTCTCCCCGACTCATTTTTCGCGACATCTCAAAGGCCGCAATTTTCCCAATCACAATGGTCGGGGTCATATTGCTCAAGTCCTCCATGTTGTGAAGGATGGTGATGATGCTCCCATATCTTTGTTGTGGTAGCAGGGAGATAATCTTCCTCACAATGTCCGCATCACCTAGCTTATTAATGCCAATAGAGTTGAGCTCATTGATTATTAGATTCAAACGAGAATACATGTCTCTAACAAGCTCATCATCTTTCATAGCAAAAGAATTATACTCATTTAAGACTAGGCAATGTTTTTGCTCACGGACATTGGATGTGCCGTCATGGAGCTCATGCAATTTTAGCCAAATCTCATTAGCAGTTTTCAAGGTAAATACTTGATTAAAAATATCCATGCTAAGAGATTCATACAAGCAATTTTTGGCTCTAGCATTTAAATGGATTTCTTTTTCCTCACTCGTGGTGGGTTTCTCGGGATTCTTGAGGGGTTTCATCCCATCACGAGTGACTCTCCAAACACCTAGATCAACGGCCTCTAGGTAACAAGCCATTCTAGCACTATAATATGGGAAGTTAGTGCCGTCGAAATGTGGTGGCCTATGGGTATCCATCCCTTCCTCTAAAAAGCGTCGGCTCTTTTAGCGGTGAAGCTAAAGCGTTTCAAATGAGCCAAACCGGGCTCTGATACCACTTGTAGGAAACGGGTGACGCCTAAGAGGGGGGGTGAATTAGGACTTCTAAAACTTTTACTTAACTAGGCCACAATTAAATCCCTAGAGCAAAACCTATGCAAATAATCAAAACTAGAATGTGCAAACTAGGTTTTGTCTAAGTGTTGCTATCTCTACCGCAAAGGCTAAGTTTCAATCTACACTAAATAAGTATGACTACAAGATTGAAACTTAAATGCTTAATATAAATGCGGAATGTAAAGAGCTAAGTAGAGAAGCAAACTCTCGTGGATGACGCCGGTATTTTTACCGAGGTATCCGGAACCGCGCAAGGTCCCGACTAATCCTCGTTGGTGCCCCTACGCAAAGGGAAGCCCACGCGAGGGCCAAGCACCACGGTCGAGTAACTCCGTAGAGAGCCGCGGGCCTTCTCCACGCGCAAGTGGTGCGCCGCTTCCGGCTCCTCTCGGACGCTCCCCGCCGTCTCCACTATCGAGCTTCCGGCTGAAACGCCGCGGGCCTCGTTCCCTCCGGTACACGGTGGCGGCCGTGACACAAACGCGGTTGTCACGGTCTCGCAAGACTCTCGCCCCACTCGGTACAATTACAACGACTCACGCAAGAGCCGAGGGGTTGTGAGGTTTATCTAAACTCACTCAACTAACTAGGATTCACCTAGAGCAAGCGCTAAAGCGGTCTAACTAACCTAAGCACTTCGCAAAGCACCTACGCTAATCACCGAGTGATTCTATTAAGCACTTGGGTGTTTGAGCACTTGGAAATATGCACTATGTGTATTGGTATGTTGCTTGGGATCTCACACTAGAGAATGGCCGGTTGGGGTGGTATTTATAGCCTCCACACCCTCAACTAGCCGTTGGACAGAAAGCAGCAGCTTTCTGTCGTCGGGTGCACCGGACAGTCCGGTGCACCACCGGACACTGCACAATAGATGTCCGGTGCACGCCACGTCAGCCGACCGTTGGCGCCTGTAGCAGTCGACCGTTGGATCGGACCGTTGCCGTCTGCCCGTTGGCACACCGGACAGTCCGGTGCACACCGGACAGTCCGGTGCTACAGCCAGAGAGCGCCTGTCCGTGGCCTCTCTACGCAGACAGTCCGGTGCACACCGGACACCGATGTCCGGTGCACCACTAGGCGCTGGCTGACAGCCCTCATCTTGGATTTCTTCGCTGATTTCTTCGGGCTTCTTTGTTCTTGAGTATTGGACTCCTATGCATCTTTTTATGTCTTCTTTTGAGGTGTTGCATCCTCATTGCCTTGGTCCAATTCTCTTCGTATCCTGTGAACTACAAACACAAACACTAGAAAACTTATTAGTTCACGGATTGTGTTGTTCATCAAACACCAAAACTCAATTAGCCAAATGGCTCGGGGTCCATTTTCCTTACACCTACTCTAAGGTGGGTTCCAACTCGACGGTTACTCCTTGTATGCTATTCAGAAATCCAAGGCTCAGTCTGTCGAACTCTTTGGCTAGCTCATAGAGAATTGGGTGCTCACATTCACTTAAAGCATCTGCAACCATATTCGCTTTGCCTGGATGATAATGTATCTCCAACTCATAGTCTTTGATCAATTCTAGCCATCTTCGCTGCCTTATGTTTAGTTCTGACTAGGTGAATATGTATTTAAGACTCCTATGGTCTATGTAGACATCACATTTCTGCCCATATAGGTAATGTTTTCAGGTCTTCAAAGCATGAACCACTGCTGCTAACTCTAGGTCATGTGTTGGATAATTCATCTCATGAATCTTCAATTGCCGAGATGAATATGCAACAACGTGCCCTTCTTGCATTAACACACATCCCAACCCAGTGTAGGAAGCATCGCAGTATACTAAGAACAGTTTGTGAACATCGGGCAGAATCAAGACATGTGTTGTTGTCAACCTTTCCTTCAGCTCTTCAAAGGCCTCTTGGCACTTTTGGGTCCACTTAAACTCGACCTTCTATGCTAGCAATCTTTGAAAAGCCTTCAATGAAACACCGATAATACCCGACCATTCCGACGAAGTTCTTGATCCCACGAACATCCTTCGGTGCTTTCTAGTTTAGAATGTCTGCTACCTTCTTTGGATCCACTGCTAACCCATCTCGGTTTATGATGGGACCCAAAAATAGGACATCATGAATCCTAAACTCACATTTACTTAGCTTGGCATACAACTGATGCTCTCGTAGCCTTTGTAATACCATATTCAAATGATCCTCATGCTCCTCCTCACTCTAGGAATAAATGAGGATATCATCTATGAACACTATCACAAACTTGTCTACGTAATCCATGAACATGTTGTTTATCAAGTACATGACGAAGGTTGGCGCATTCTTCAGACCAAAAGACATCACTGTGTACTCATATAATCTATACTTGGTGATGAATGTCGTCTTTGCTATGTCTGAGGGTCTGATCCTGAGCTGATCGTAACTTGATCTTGTATCTATCTTTGAGAACACGCTGGCACCTCTGAGCTGGTCAAACAAATCTTCTATCCGTAAGGGGTACTTGTTCTTAATGTTAACCTCATTCCAAGCTCTGTAATCTATGCACATCCTCTTAGTTCCATCCTTCTTCTCTACAAACAGGACTAGAGTGGCCCAAGGCGAGGTATTTGGTCTGATGTAGCCCTTCTCTAATAGCTCATCTATTTGTGTCTTCAATTCCACCAATTTTGGTCCAGACACTCTGTAGGCCCTTTTAGAGATGGGGGTTGTACTAGGGATAAGCTCTATAGCAAACTCGACCTTCCTCTTAGGCAGCATGCCTGGTAGCTCCTCAAGGAACACATCTAGAAATTCTGACACAACCTTGATGGCCTCAAGCGGGTTGGCCTCCCTACCATCAACGGTCATCTAGTGACAAGCTCCTGCCTCTAGTTTGGGCATGATCTGTTCGGTCACTATATCTTCCCTAGATGGGGATACCAACTTCATTGTCCTCTTGTCACAGCTGATTGTCGATTAGTTCTTATTTAACCAAATCATCCCTAGGATGGCATTTATCCCCTGAGTACCCATTACCACTAAGTTAGCGGGGAATTCTATCCCCTTATTTCAATCCTTAGGTTTGGGCATATTTTATCTGCTTGAATTTCCCCCTAACTGAACTAACACTTAGTGCTGGTAGCATTGGTTCTACAAGGATATTATGTGCTTCTACCCATGTTGCAGTAACAAAAGAATGTGTGGCACTAGTATCAAATAGAACTTTTGCTAGATGAGATTCAACTAAAAACATATATACTACCACATCTAGTGCATTTTGGATTGCTTCGGCCTCCAAGTGGTTCAGCTTTCCATGGTACTATGTCGGGCCATGACCTCCTGTAGCCTGCTGTAGTGCACCTTGTCTTGCTGGGGCATTAGGAGCTGACTGTTCTTATGCAGCTTTCTTTGGGCAAAACATTGCCTAGTGGTCATGCTCTCTATAGTGGAAGCATGCTCTGCCTCCTCCTTGTACCGGGGCTGCCTGGTTGCTCTGGTTAGCTGCTTGGGTAGGAACACGGGGTGCCTGATTGTTCTGCCTCTAATACTGACTATCTCCATTTGGGTTGTTCTAATAGTATTATTGGTGTTGTGATACTACCTCTGATACTGTTGTTGGTGTTGTCGGGTTCTGCTGCTGGTATCCTTGTGGGTGACCGTGCTTGCATTGCTAGGCTGGGTTGCTTGAGAAATGGGGATGGCTACTGCTCCCGGTCTAAGGTCCACTCATCTTGCGCTTCCGATCCTCCATCTCCTTGTGCTTCCTTTCGGTCATGTTTGTTCTATCAATCAGGTGCTAAAAGGTGGGGAAAGTGTGGTTCATCAGCTGGTAATACAGGGGGTTGACCAAACCTCTCGATCATTAATTTGTACATCCTTAGGTGCATAACGGGACAACTATAGGAACCTATCCTCGTACTCAATTATAGACAGGGGCCCCTGCTTCAATGCCAGGAACTCTTCCTTCTTCACGATCACCAGCCCTTCTAGAACATGAGACTTGTGGAAGTTGTCTCTGAACTCCTCCAAGGTGTTGGTTCCAGGGTTGGCATGGTGGCGAGGTAGGACTCCCACCAAGACTGTGCTACTCCCCTATCATCAAGGGTGGAGGGGGAGGTAGCTGCTGTTACTAGGGTCCCTCCTCCTGTTGGGCATGTTGCTCCTTCTGAGCAAGCCTGCCTCCTCTGCGCCTGGTATCAGACATCTATAGAAGACACCCACCAATCAGCATTGATTTTGCAATCTTTCAACATATGATAAGGTACATGGAATTCTTCATAACACTGAATAAATGAGTTTGATGATGAGGGAAAGCCCTCCGTAGATGAACTTGTGCATGCATTTAAGTTTTTCAAGATATTTGCACTAAACAAAAGGCTCAACTTAAAACTTTGAAAATAAGTTGATAAGCTCTCAAAATGATTATGAATGTTTGCTAGAAAAATAGAAAATTCTGCAAATTAGAATTGTGAGCTAAAAACTAAAATTGAGCAATTAGAGTCTAATGTTCCATCCTCAACTAACAATGATAGCCTCGTCAAAAAGAATGAAAAACTTAAGGCTAAGTTAGCTAGCTCTCAAGAAGCTATTGGAAACTTTGCTAGAGAAAATGGAAATTCTTAGCATACATAATAATGAGCTAACTAGTAAACTAGAGAGCATCTGTAGCACCCTAGTAGCATCTTTAGTTGAAATTTCTGAAATTATTAAGAAAGATGCTTCTACTTCTTCTTTGATTTAATTGATGATTCTAATCCCTGCAATTAAGTTCTTGTTAAGAGTGTTATTATAGAAACATGTTCGGATGAGATTGCAATGGAGAATGAGCAATTGAGGCAAGAGGTGGCTCGCCTAGGCAAGGCTTTCTATGACAAGAAAGGCAAAGCCAAACAAACCCACCCTCCATAGGATAACACCACTACGAGAGTGAACAAGCCTGGAGAGAGAGAGAAACCATAGTTTGTAGGCTATGCCACAAGGAAGGCCACAAGTCTTACCAATGCAAGGCAAAGACCGGGGAGAAGCAAAATAAAAGGCCAACAAGCAAAATCTCCAACTCCAACATCAACAAGGTGGACAAAAAGGCCGCTACACCATATTTGATCAAGAAGAAAAAGAATGGAAAGGTAATATCAATTAAGGCCAACAAGCAAGCCAACCAAGGAAAGGGGACCAAACGCATCTAGGTGCCAAAGGAGATTATCTCAACCTTGAAAAGCACTAAGAAGGTTTGGATCCCAAGAGGGAAGTGAGAAGTCCGAAGGGCTCCAGGGAGATTCGAGACTCGGCAAAATTGGATGTATATCATGGAAAGCATCACATCGGATCAAGTCTATTGCCAAGTGCGTTATTGAATACTTTGGACCCAAATTCGAAACCATGACTAAGGTAACTAGATTTATTACATTAGTTGATTTTAGATATGTGTATCTATTTTCTTATATCTAGTTTTACCTTACATACCTAGTTTTACATGTGGTATTTTCTTTTCATTAGAATTGCATGCATACTAGGTATATCATATGGTAGGAATGCTCGTTTTTCAATTCGTATTCTTGAGCAAATATACATGGTTTAAAATGTTTAATTAAGCATGACACATAACTTATTTAACATTCCTAAGTAGATGACACTAATGCTTTGCTTCAAAATTTATATTCTACAAGTGTATTTATTTTCCAAGTGGTGTCATCTTGTTTGATATGTGCCAAAGCTCGGATTATAGATAATTTGTCCCTCTTAATCTCAAAATCAAAGTGCATGTCTGCTATAAGTATTCAAAACTTGTATGCACACTTTTAGGGGGAGGTTACTCTATAATCTAAGTCTTTGAGACTAATACTGGTTTTCATGTTTATTATGTGTAGTAGTCTCATTGAAGGAAAATGGAGTCCCCAGGAGAAAGACAATAACTTCCACTGCAAATCTACATGTAGTAGTATTTCCACAAGTGGTTTCATTCCAGTATTGGTATCTTTTACATGTCATCTCTAGATTTTGATTAGACTATATTACATATCTTATGCTTCCCATGTTGTTATAAATTCGTATGTTGTTAAAATATATCTTTTACTTATGCATTGGGGGAGTTAGTCTAGTCAAGCATGTCTTGTTTCCTCTCTTTCTCATGTTATTTTCCTAAGTAGAGGATCTCCGACAGGGGAGTATGTCTTCTTTCATACAAAGGGGGAGAATATTCTTTAAAAGGGGGAGAACACACTTTTTGGGGGAGTAAATTTTTAGAGGGTCAGTCTTTTAATTGCTTCCTATATGCTTGTAATGACTTCCTTTTCGGTGTTTGATTCCAAAGGGGGATAAGTTTTAGGGACCAAAGCAATTAAAATTATATCAAACACCAAACAACACGAAATTTAAAAAAATTTAAATCTTGAGCTTACAAGTGGTTTTGGTTCTACAAGTGTTTTTGGTCTAAAATAGGAAGTATGTGGATTATGGAGTTAGGGGGAGGCTTAAGTCCATAATTGCACATTGTGGGGGACATACATGCATTCTAGCAAGTAGACTGCATATTTTGTTCAAAATGTTTGTTATATTTGCTTGCTTTAGTTGTGTTGTAATCAATCACCAAAAAGGGGGAGATTGTAAGGAAAATGGGCCTCGACCCATTTAACTAATTGATTTTGGTGTTTGATGAGCAACATAACATGTGAACTAATGTATTTCCTAGTGTTTGTATTTGTAGTTTACAGGATGCTAAAGTGACTTGGACTAAAGCATTGAGTAAGCAACACCTCAAAAGAATACATTATGAAGACCGTAAGTGAAGATCAACAAGTATCAAGCAAAGTCCAACATGAAGAAAGTGTTGCCACTGGCAGACTGTCCGGCTGAGAGCATCGAACTGTCCAGTGCCACATCGTCGGACTATCCGATGCACCCGGGAACAGTAGCCCAACAGCTAGTTCCTAGTGGCACTATGGAGGAGACCCACCAGACTGTCTGGTGCAAGACTGACATGTGGCAACGGTCACTTGCAACGGTCAGATACAACAGCTAGTGGCGCACCAGATAGGGCACCGGGCTGTCCGGTGTGCCACAGAGAAGCATCAGCTTTTCTCCAATGGCTAGCTTTGAGTTGGAGCCTATATATACTTCACCCAACCGGCCATTTGAAGGTGTGGGAGCCCAAGCGACATACCAACACATGTTATAGACATTTCCAAGTGCTCAAACACCCAAATGCTTAATAGAATCACTCAATAATTAGCGTAGGTGCTTTGTGAAGTGCTTAGGTTAGTTAGTCCGCTTATGTGCTTGCTCTAGGTGAATCCTAGTTAGTTGAGTAAGTTCAGAAAAACTCACAAAACCCCTCGGCTCTTGTGCGAGTCGTTGTAATTGTATTGAGTGGGGCGAGAGTCTTGTGAGACCGTGACAGCCAAGTTTGTGTCACAACCACCACCGTGTACTAGAGGGAACGAGGCCCGCAGCGTTTTGGCCGGAAGCTCGATAGTGAAGATGACAGGGAGCATCCAAGAAGACCTGGAAGCATAGCACCACTTGCGCATGGAGAAGGCTCGTGGCTCTCTATGGAGTTTCGCGACCATGGTGCTTGGCCCTCACTTGGGCTAACCTTTGCGTAGGGGCACCAACGATGATTATTCAAGACCTTGCTTGGTTCCAGATACCTCGAAAAAAATGACGGCGTCGTTCATGGGAGTTTGCATCTCTACCCTTGCTCTTTACCTTCCGCATTTACATTGGGTACTTAAGTTTAAATCTCTCTTTTCTAGATATAATATTTAGGATTGGAACTTAGAGGTTTTGCGGTGTAGATAGCAACACTTAGTCAAAACCTAGTTTGCACATTCTAGATTGCTTATTTGCATAGGTTTTGTTCTAGGGATTTATTTATGGCATAGTTTAGAAAGAAGTTTTTAGAAGTCCTAATTCACCCCCCTCTTAGGCATCACTGTTTCCTACCCCATCGTCCACCCATGCCGAGCAATGTCATGATGCCCCTCTTTCACCACACTGCCGCCTCAGCCACAACTGACTTACGCCAACCAGGTAAAAACAAAAATTACCATGACCACGTAGAGCAAGGGGTGGTACAAGCAAGCTCCCAGCGAGCCTCAAGTGAGGTGATCGGCATAATGGTCATTTGCTCGTAATCATGTACAAGGTCGTACCTCGCATTCCCCTGTGATAACCTAGTCGATGAGGTGGCCACATGCCCCCCTATGATTGGTCAAATCAACCAAATGGTTGATACAAGGTCGAATAAGGAAGGACTTAATGAGATGCCCCAGCGGGTCGAGCCCCCCAGTGGGACCACTCGCCAAAATCGTTCCCTGTCGGAGGGTGGTTGGATCTCACTTGGATAACTCGTTTGTAGCTCAATGGCTTCCTTCCCCACATTGACTAGGTTGGAGGAGGAGGACCCTCCCCTCAAAAGGACCTCAAAAAAGCCTTCCAAGGGGGGATACATGCATAACAAGGATCAAGCGCCCGAAGGAGACCAACTCAAGGGTCTATCCCTGAAGCTATGCCCAGCTTCGGCATTGAACGGACGTACGCTCAGCACGAGCCCAGGGCCATGGCAACCATCGCAAGAAGGGTTCGTCCCAAAACTGCAATTATACCTAATAAACCCCCAAGAAATCCTCATGGATTACTCGGGGGCTACATCTAGCAGATGCGCTTGCACACACCCGGGAATTTGGTCCTCAACAAGAGCTGGGAACCATGGAAACAATCGCAAGGAGGGTCCATCCCAAAACTGCGAATATACCGAATAAACCCCCAAACAATACTCATGGATTATTCGAGGGGGGCTCTAGGGCTACATCTAGCAGATGCGCTTGCACTCATCTAATACTTAGGTCCCAATGAAAGCCTCCACACAACTCCAATAAGTTACATGAAGGCTCAGGGCTGCTATCGGGTTCCCAGGAATTGGGTGCCCAAAGTAAGCCCAAGACTCTCGATGGCCCACTTGCCAATCAGGTCACTGCCGAGCAACTCAAAATGGTGGAGTCCCCAACCAAGTCCTAGTCGAGTGGCCCTATGAGGCAGAGCAGACGACCAAGTCCTTGTCGTGCAACCCTGTGAGGCAGAGCGGATGACCAAGTCCCTACCAATCAACCATGCGAGATGGAGTGGACAACCAAGTCCCTACCGAGCAACCCTGCAAGGTGGAGCGAACGACCAAGTCCCTGCCAAACAACTCTACGAGGTGGAGGTGCCGACCAAGTCTCTATCAAACAAATCAGCAAGCAGGGGTCCCAATCAGATATTGTTGATCCACGTCAGCCATGACACGATGCATAGTCACCAAACTAAGTCTAGCGGCATGGTATACCAAAGGGATGCCGGGAAGTATCAATCATGTGACATTATGCCATCGTATACAATCTTTGCCTTGTGGGACCGGTCAAACCCAGTTGAGGTGAACCTAAGCATCAGAGTCTCCACAGTAACCCGCATACTGGGCAGGACAGAACAATACACCATGTCGAGTGTACGCATACGCACGCTAAGAGAATGACACAAGGTTTCTGACAAAAGGCAAGGTCGCACCATGCATGACCGAATACATGCCCTAACTGTCTCCTATGGGCACGCCTGATGTCACTATGGGAACCTCAACGTCGGACTTGCTACATGGACCCATATACTGAACGAATAAGACAGTACGCTATGCCTAGCGAACAACTATACATGATCCTAGAGACGACGTCACGAATGCTACATCAGTAAAATTACCAAAGACAACACTACAACAGATCATACCCATGCTGATGAGGACATCCTCCACTATTACCCGTTGGCAAAGATGCAATTGGCCCAGTTGGCCCAATTGTAGTCGGACGGCGACCGTGTGAGCCTCAGAATTATCCCACCTCGCTTAACTTGGGAGGAGGAAGCCACTTTAAAAGGGAGAGCCACCCTTCCTCCATTGGACTAGTCTTTTGGGGTGATTGGGCCTTTCCCTGAGTTGGGTGTGCTTAATGAACTGTTGGGCTCCGGGCAACCCTAATTTGTTGGGCCTCGGCCAACCCTACCTGGGCTGGGTGTATCATCTGGTATCAGAGCTAGGGCTCATTTTAAGAAGGTGGGAATGATGAGGACATCCTCCACTATTACCCGTTGGCAAAGATGCAATTGGCCCAGTTAGCCCAATTGTAGTCAAATGGCGATCGTGTGAGCCTCAGAATTATCCCACCTCACTTAACTTGGGAGGAGGAAGCCACTTTAAAAGGGAGAGCCACCCTTCCCCCATTAGACTAGTCTTTTGGGGCGATTGGGCCTTTCCCTGAGTTGGGTGTGCTTAATGAACTGTTAGGCTCCGGGCAACCCTAATTTGTTGGGCCTCGGCCAACCCCACCTGGGCTAGGTGTATCACTTACCAGTAGGAAACAAGTCCCCACTTTAAGGTTCTACCCTTGAGATATAAAAGGGCAGGACCCCCTCCTTCCCACACACACACAACATATGTAATACGTATCTCAGAGTAATACTACGATCAACACTACACTTGTAACACCCCTGGTGTTATAAGAACTAAAACTTGAGCATGACATCATATGCATTGACATTTCATTATGTTTGTTACACCTAGAATGCATCCACTAGGCTAAAACTTCAAAACAAGTGTGATGTGGTGACTTGAAGTGTTTCTTAACCCTAGAGTAGGGTACTTAACCATGGGATTGAGGTATATGGGTGTGTGTGAGGCCAAATTGAGTATTACCTCAAAAGTTATTGGAAATGTTCATAAGAGACTAAATTTGATGGATTTGAGTGGCACACAAACCCTAGAGCACTCAAAACCATAATGAGAACCCTAGAAACCCTAATTTGTGCCCTATATGGTGATTTTGATTTCTAAGCACTTTTGGACCAAAGTGTCTATATCAAAGTGGTAGAATATCACAAACCAAGCAACTTTTACATTGGAAGATTTTCAAGTATTGTGGAACAAATTGGAGTTATTTGCAAAAAGCCCCAATAGCACCTATGTGGTTAACTCTGAAATCAGTGTGATTAAGTCAAGTTTATGCCCTTGTATCTCTTAATCCATGAAGATTTTGCCCCCAAGTCATTGCAATAAACTTATAGAGATATGTTAGTAGTTCAAGTTTGATTAAATGATCTAGCACAAGAACAATATAGAAGTTGGAGAAAAATAGACATGAAGTTGGACTATCAGTTAACCTTAAGACTGGATCTTGACTATCAGTGAACTTGGATGAACTTTGAGATCGATTTGCGGGGGATTCGGTGGATGTTTGATCAAGGTCTTTATAACAAAGTTACAGCTGGTACATTGGACAACAATTTTGATACAGGCAGGCTAGTGGGTTGTCACACGAAAATTAGAGAATGAGGCCCTGCAAGTTGCTCGGTCAGACAGACTGAACCTAATTGCGATGGTACAGTGACTGAAATATCTCAGGTGTAGAGCACCTCGCCACCACCGTTGATCAGCGCTGTGATTCGCGCAGCGTTCCCGATGGGTGCTCGACGGACATCTCTTCGCTGTGATATTTATGGACAGGGTAAGACCGCCGTCGTGGCGCGTGAACGCCCAGGCCGCCACGTGGCCACTGGCCCTTGCAACCATACCTGACCGCCGGCACCGCTTTCCTCCGTTGGTCCACGACATCGTCGAAGTAATTATATCACGGTCGTGGGGAGACGTGTCTGGTTCCTAGAAAAGAATCGTGCTTGATGTCACCGGTGAAAGCCAGCGAGGTCCGGTGAAGCTTATTGCCTGTACCTTCACCGTGTGTCATCGGACCTATAAATTCGTCGTGTCCTTACCCCCGTCGTCCAAATTGACTATGCACTGATCTTCGCCTCCTAGTTACACAGCTAACGGCTCACTAACCACCCCTTTTTGTCCACCATTGACCAAGATCACCGGAGTTCCCTGGGTGCGGTCATCATTACCGCCATGAAGAACCCGATCGTGGCCAGACTTCCTCGGGTTAGTCCGTGCCCGTCCAATCCCTGTTTCGATGTGCCTTTAACCTTTAGTTGCTTACCATGCCGGCCAATTGCATACTACTGTCGCTGAACTCCTAGAACATCACCTCGTCGCCGGGAACATCGCCAAGGACACCTTGCACGTCGATCCACTCTCCCACGCCCACTCTGTCAAATTTGCACGTGTACCACACCTCTGGTGAGTCCTTAATGCTTGTCGTGCCCATCGATTGAGTTCTACCGCGTCGCAGCTTCGGGACCAAGCCCGGCGAACCTCGGAGTCCACCACAAATCAAGTAACGTAGACCGTAGGCCATGATAATCCAATCAGTTGTGGGATAGTAGTCGGTTAGGCCCGGGGAGGAGGTCGGGGTGCTCGTTGCCTCAGGAAAGGGCTGCCGGTGGTGAGCTTCGGTCGCGGTAGCCTGGTGTTCGACGCGGCACTTGTCGGGGACTCACGGTCATAAATAGAACAAAGAAGGGCTTATATGTGAGTGTAAGTGACACATGTGAATAGTATCAGTGGGTGCGCCTGATTTCTATGTAGGCTTAGGTCTTTTGGGCTGAATTCGGCCCAGTACTATTCATAGTTTTCCTTTTTTCTGCCAGATTTAGAAATTTGTAACAAATACTAAAAAATGGAAAAGTATGAGACCAATTTTATTAGACTTCTAAAATCCTCTAGTATTTAATAAAAATAGTTCCAAGATTTTTAATCCAAACCTGGATTTGTTTAGTATTTAAAGATGCCTAAACCCAGCCTTTTAGAATTTTAGAAATAATTTAGTAACTCCAAAAATGGTAAAATTTTTTGGGTAAGCTTAGTTTGATGATTAAAGCCCTTGGGTGGAGTTTGAAATGATTTGGACATTGTTTGGTCCCAAACCCAATACACTAGCTTCCTAGGGTTTAATTGCCTAGTACTAATAGAATACTAACTCAGGAAACCCTAGTGACTAGTGTGTACAGTGAAGGAAAGTTGTATTCAAGATACAACCTAGTATGTTTCTATTATATACCTGCATATTCATAGCATCACATAAGCATTCATGTATATGTATTGTTATGTATAGAAAGCGAAGAAGAAGCTGTAGTCGAAGAAGAAGTTGTCCCGCAAGCTGAGAATCCCCTGGTTGAGAACAACTCCTATTTTGACATCTGTGGGACAGACCCCGAACCTCCTGCAACACAAGGCAAGCCCCGGTGCATTTACCCCTTTCCTTGTTGTTTTAAACTCTTTATCACTTGAGATGGTGCATTAGGTGATAGGAGTTGTGTGTTAAACAATTGATGCATTTCCTTCCTTGGCATTGATTACCATTCCTTGTTACCTGATTTGCTTAAAGTTTTATGATGCTTAGCTTTGCCTTAGAAAACAAAATGTTTTGTTTTAAACAAAAAGTGATGCTTCATAAGGGATGGGAATTTTTACAATGAAAAGATTTGTGGTGGTGGATCCATCATGGCCATGATGGGTTCAACATCTAAAAATATGTACCTCTGTCAGGTACCAAACTTTGGGTTGTAAATGATAAAGACGAGACCGGGCGGGTGACTTACACGAGAAGGATGTCTCGGTGTAGTGTCTCCGTCTGAGTCGCTTAAGGACTGAGCCGATGTAGGCCTGCTGATCGAGGACCTTTTAACTGACCATATGCCTCATCATGGGTAAGCTTTGCCTCAGTCGGACCAATACCAGAAAGGCCACCACGCAATGGGAGTGGAGAGATGGCGAGAGTAGTGTGTACCCTCCATGGTAAGAGGCTGGACGGTGGTGTATCTGTGCTCTCGGTTGGCGTGAACCCATTCTGGTCTTGAGAAACCCGGTGGCGAGTTGACATATTCAAGGGTAAGTGCTACATATGTTGTGTGGTTGGAGATCCCCAGCTGGTTATTAATCGATTCGGATCGCTGTTACTTCTCGGACATGAAGACTTGGTCACTGACTTACACGTAGCAATCAAGTGAACTCAAGGGGTGATAAAAGATGGCTAGTGTAGGCCAAGTGTTTGACCTAGGATAGAAAGAACTCTAGATACAGGTAATTACTTAACCTGCTAATAAAAATGGATTTTTAAGGATCCACTGTTAGTATGCTTTTCTGCAAACAAAGTCTTTGATTCTTGATCAACTTTACCTTGACTCCCAAAAGCCAGCATGTCCTTGAGAAGTCTTTTTCCTTTGTCGGGTAAAACTTGCGAAAGTACACTCCGTACTCAGGGTTTTCAAACCCATGTTGTTGTAGGTGATGAAACAGCCGAGTTTTGCTGTTTCTGCTCAAAGGTGGTTCCTAAGTAGGAGGAAAATCAGTAAACTTGTTGGCAGGAGGATGTTTTGCCTCCCAGTTATGTAATATTAAGTGCTGCACTTGAACACCCGTTATGTAATAAATACTCTCTATATTTTATACGAATGTAAATTATGTTATTGTAATCCTTTCCGCTTATTCTTTACTCCGATTATGTGTGTAATGTCTGCGTGATGGGTGAAGCGCTCTTGGGCGATATGATGAAGATACAGACAACCGAACTTGTCGAGTGATTATGCACACCTGCATGATGGTTTGAGGTCCTTAGAACAAGGACATCTGTAGGTGGGCCTAATACCTTGGGAGGTTCCGTCACAACACTGAACTAGGGGGAAAGCCTGAACCACTATAAACCCTCTATTTGAATCCCTGAATTCATCATTCGGAGTGAGACGACGCTAGCATCCCCTTCTGAACACATTCTATTGTCCCCTGGTTCCCTGAACCACAACAGGTTTCTAGAAAGTTGAGCGCTCATTTTCCACATCCTCATCTGGGCTCTGATGTAAGGATGAATAGTTGAATGTGGGCGTAGAAAATACACATACAAAGCCATTTGAGGTATCTGTTAGAGATAGCATAAGACTACCGTGATAACCAACTACACCACAACACCATCGTGACTAGGGATTGTAGTTAGACCCATGGGTGCGGGTGCCCATGGGTTCACACCCATTAGGTGTGGGTGTCAAATTAGGCCCATGGGATGTGGATACGGGTGTCCAATTAGACCCACGGTGTGGGTGCGGGTGTATATTTCCACCCACGGGTGCCTAATGGGCTTCATAAATAATACTCCCTCCGTTTTTTAGTTCAAAAATTAACTAATGAGCGACAAATATTCGAGAACAAAGGTGGTAATAAATTGTCCTAATTCTTAATTTTTGAGGGATTGAATTTGTCCCATCTCACTAGAGTTTAGAACTCTATTGTGTTTGAACCTTGTTTCTATTTATTTTTATGCTCATCAGCTATTTGAACATATAGTAATTATTGTTTTATTAAGTGTGGTTTCACCATTGCTAATTTGAGATATTAGAAGATTGATTTGGTCTATCATTAAGCCTCATACAACACTATTATGTGACTAAATTGAGTTTAAAACAATGCTATCATATGAATTGTCAACATATTACATGCTACATGTTGATAAATTGACTACACCTATATAATCTATATATGTTTTTACATTTTATTTGTAGTATGATGTGTGGTGCTACCTTTCTAAGATTGGAATATTTGTAAATGTCGGTACCCAATGGATGCCCGACACCCAACGGCCCTAGGTGTGGGTGTGAAAATGCACTGTCACACCCAGTTTTGGAAGTTAAACTGAATGCGAACCGTGTACGTGCCAGGATCAAAAATTCACGTACACAACGATTACATAAATGACTCGTCATAGCACAATGCTTCAAATAACAATAAAGAGTAAGTGATAATACTATAGACTAGAGTCATTTACATAATATGAATCAAAGTGCACATAATAGAAACGTAGCCAACGTAAATAAACTCACCACAGGCAGCTGACTGAGGGAGGTCGCTAGCCTAACCCTCAAACTCATCGACGTCCTAGAACTCCTAGAGATCCGCCTCGATGCCTTCTTCTCCTATACCTGAGCATAGGTTGCGCCAAAGCAACCTTGTGTTTTGTGAAAGCAAGGTGAGTACACATCAACGTACTCAGCAAATGTCTCGTTTATCTGAGGTGGACTAGCTTTATGTGGGGTTAGGGTCAAAGCAGTTGCTTTTAGTTTTTTCAGGTATTTATTATTAGTAGAAGCCAAGTTTTAGCAATAATTAACCCGTGAATCATTTCCTCATCGAGGAACATCATTATCATCATCGAACTAGAAACCATTAATAGAATCATTGCATCTCGAACCATCTGTATCTCTAATCAAAGAGGATCCCAAGACCGCTCTTAACCGTGAGCATGACTGATATATCAGTTTCTTTCCCCTGCAAAGGTTGCACACTTTACTCATGAGCCGTGATTCCCTTTCTGCCCGGAGAGCGCTACTCCCCATTGACCACTAGCTAGGTGGCCTGGTAGGGTATCACTACGTAGCATTTACAAAGATTCCCCTGGTGTGTAGTTGCTCGTTAGGTTTCGCCAGTCATATAAACACAGTACTCCTCCCTAAGGTGGGTGACTAACAAAACCAAATCGAATGAACATCGGCACCACCCTTAGCAGAGCAAGCACAATGCCCCGGCCTCATTGACGGCCCTCCGACAAAGTCAACTATACCCCCAAGTTCATCTAATTAATCAGCTAAGGGCGTCTCATTTCACCCTCATGGTTGTACTGTTATCCCGGGTGGTCTCTCAATGAATAGGTCCTTACACAGAGTTACTCAGGAAACAGCCTGAGTCCCCTAAAGTATCACAAATCATCATCATAATCAAGATAACATCATCGTATCATAGATATTCGCATCATGTTCGTTGATTAAAGTAGAGCAATAGCATGAAGCTAACCACAATAACCCAAAAGGTAATCAAGGACAAGGTAAATACAAAGCTAGTCAATGCTTAGGTTTCAATTACGTAATACGGGACAGTGAATTATAAGTAAGTAGGACATAATGGGTTAGAGGGTGCTTGCCTTCACCAAACAGATGATCCGGACCTTCAACCTTGTAGAACTCAAAGAGGTTGATCACTTGGTCACCAACGCTCGACCATCGATTCCTCGAAGCTCGGAAACGGATTGCGATCTAATCGCAGCGTGAAGCGAAGACGAACATGCACAAGCAAACAAACATATATATATATATATATAAGAACATTACACCATTCAAAGAAAAACATAATAAAACATGCAAAAATAGAGCTCGTTACTATGGTCACGTGACGAAAAGAAACGCGACAGTCAGAGCTACGGTCGAGAAGTTATCGCGTTTACGCTAAACAAGTACTAGTTAAAACATTTAATTGGAAATAATTATCTTAATTGACATTTATCAAATATAACTTAAAGCTATTACTTAGTTTTGGATACTCACTATTTTAATTGTGGATGATTAAATGAATAACTAATTAACTGACATGAGTGATTATAAGTGAACGGTTTAATTTCACGCGCGGATAACGCGCGATACACGCGAACGGCGCGTGGCAAGGCGTGCGACACACGCGAACGGCGCACGACAACGCATGCGAATAGCGCGCGACAACGTGTGTGAACAACACGCGCGACACTCGTGAACGACACACGACGACGCACGCGAAACTGCACCGCGGCACGCGTACGGCGCGCGGGCCAACACGATACGCAGAAATTAATAAATAGACAATATGATTAAACTAAACAATTATTAATAAGAAATATTTCAGTTAAGGTTAATCATGTTGGTGACTAATTATAAATGCGCAAATCGAATTCCTAAATTAGATTTTAAAATTGAAACGTCGTCCTAGTAGCCATCGTCAAGCAAATGTTTAAATAAATTAAATAAAATATGCAATAGTAGGGAACAATACTTCTAACATGAGGATAATTTTAATACGAATCTAACGTAACTTGAATGGATCGAATCGTGTTTAAAACGCAAAAGTATCACTGTTTTATAATAGACTCTAAGTCATGCGTACTAAATTACAAAACTACCATCTTCTTCCTCACCTCATCTTCTTCCTCCCATCCATGGAAGAGAGAGGAGGGGGATGGAGCTGCGCGCGCAGGGGGGAAGGCTGGGCCGAGCCGCGGCCGCACGCGGCGTGCGCACGCGCAGGGAGGGCCGCGTGGTGCGGTCGCCCGCGGTCGCCAGTCGCCGCCGTCGAGGGAGGAGAGGGGGCCACACCGGGGGGAAGGGGGGAGGTGCACTGCCACCAGGGGAGGGAGAGGGAGGCCTGCACGGACGGGAAAAAGGAGAAACAGTGAAACCCTAGTTGCAACAATGGAGGTTTCTCACGGGAAGAAGACTCTCACCGGAGCAGAAGAGCAAATCGTCGATTGACGGAGATTCGGAGGTCCGATCGATAAACCGGACACACTATGGTGAAACCCTCGACGAGACGAACGCAGCGGTACCCTTAGATTCCGCAGATGATGCACGGATCGGGAGTAATTGCTCGCCGGAGTTGAAACCGTTTTCGAACTTCGGCGAGTAATTTCGTGAGTTGGGAATTGTATCTAGAAAAGCTGTTTCATGTTCTGGAACGAGCTCGACGAGGAGAAGCTAGGCATATATATAGTTGGGGTTCGGACGAGATGAAAATTAGGTTCAAATTCGAATTTTACCGTTTATAAAATTCAGAAAAGCCTAGAAATCCATATTTTGTGCTCAAAATATTATTAATGCTTCCAAAAATTCCAGAAAAATTCCTAGAAATGTTTTCGCACCTAATGAACTCAGAAAACATACTTAGAGTTTCTAAAATCATTTTTAAGGACCTCAGATAAATAGATTTTGGTTTCCAGAAAATAGAAAATATTCTGAAAAATATGAAAATCTACCGAGAGCTTCTATAGGATAAACTAACATGTTTCAAACATATTTTGCACTTAGAAACACCGTGCAACGGCATGAATACAACAACCAAGGCGCCTGTAGGGCTCATTCCACTAGGTTCGTGCCAATATAAAACAAAATAATTCTCCATTATTAGGAAAAAGAGAAGGAAAGCAAAGAAGTGAGAGAATAACACCTGAATTTGGTGGATATTAGCAAAGAAATTTTATACCCTCAAATTCAGTGTGTTACATGCATGCACCCATTAGACATCACAGGTGCGAGTGTTTCTTGATGTAATGGGTGTCAATATAGGTGGATGTTTGCTCCATCCATTGCCATCCCTAACTGTGACAAGAAACAACTCATACAAAAACATTGGACTTCACGTTAACAACTTAAGGGCATGTACACTGGATGTGTTAAGCTGTGTCTTTGATTGTAGCTAGGGATGAATGTAAAGAAACGTAAGACACGTCTCTTGACAAAGTCACGTCTCTTGGCTCTATAGTCGAGATAGAAAACATAACTGATTAATGGATTGAATTTATTGAGCACTCTGATTGGTGCAATAAATATAGTAAGACACATGTTTTAGACACACCTACTGCATTACACTATATCTTAATTATGTCTTATGGCGAAAAGGCTTCTAGGTAATAGTTAAGGCTTCCGAGTAGCACCTCCAGGTTCGATCCTCACGGGGGCGAATTTTAGGCTTGGTTAAAAATATCCCCTCGCTGTGCTCCACCCGCTCTCGAGTTACGAGCGTGCCACCCTCTCGCTAGGTCGTGGTAGAGTGAGTAGTGATGGCCCACTAATGATGGGGACCAGGGTTCAGAGATTTTCTCGATCAAAACTATATTTTGATTTCTTCTTAATATAATACTAGAAGTACGGTCTTTCTCTATCTAGACGAGAGTTTTTTTTTTAATTATGTCTTATGCTTGAAGTACTGTCTATGTGTAAGAGGTTCTGGGAAGTACATGCCTAACAAGGAACCAAGATGACAGGAGAAAGAAGACAGTGGATCCAATAAAAGATACAGTTACACATTTGCAGCATCAGAGAGGAAAGGTGAGGGGGTTAGATTTCATTGACTGTGTGCTACCGATGGCTGTTAATGTTGTTCTACATCAGCTATAACAAGTAACACTTATACAGATCAAATATGTGCTGTACAGGTGAGGAGATGAACGAGTATACAAATTGAATTCTGCGCATGGCTGAGGCCACGAGGAGCAAATGCTTCTACCCTAAGTGTATCCCGTATTGAACCTAAATGTCACACTGTATCTTAGTATCATCGTAACGGTATTGCAGATCCAACAAGCACCACCAGCAAGTAGGCGCCTGCAGTTTTCCTGGTTGTTTCCTGCCTCATCCACTATCTGCAAAACGTGAGGTAACATCTTATTACGTTACGAGTGATTAATATTTTATGTCTGGACACTAATAATAGTAGTTTCCATTTAGATAATAGCTAAACTGGAAATCAGGGATGCAAATATCCTGCTAAAGAATAAGATTGAGACATACAAATATCCCTTGTCAATTAGAAGTTCAAAAACTTCTGATCCCGGATTTCCTAATAAAGTAACAGCAAAGATACAAAAACCAGTACTTACATTGCCTGAACTTGATAAAGGGGATCAACCATGAATAGTTCCCTCTGCTCATCTGTTGGATTTGTTAACCACCGACAGAACATCCATGCTGCCCCAGCAACTGATGACACAGACAGGATCGCCAGGAAGCCGAAATGGGAGACATCATTCGCAATTATAGCCATAGCAAGCATGACTAGCTCCGCAAGGCTTGCAATTGAAACCTCCATTCCTCCAATTAGATTTGCTTTTGAAGCAGGAACACCTGTCTGGACAATTTGAGTCCCCACAACATCATAAGACATGTGCCCCAACCGCGACAATGCCTGCAGATTAACACGGAATAGATATGATTACTCTGTAGCATTCAACTAAGTTCTATTGAAAGGGGGGATATGAAGTGAACATTTCAGTCTTACAATGGATGCTAGGAATATAAGTAGAGGTGTCGTTTGCGAAATTGAACCAGCCCAATACACTGTGAGCGCGATTGACAAGAGTGAAGCTTGAAATATCAATCCAGCAGCTCCCGCCTGTTATAACATTAGCCGTTTGCATGAACCGTGAAAGAAATTACGGAATCAAAACCAACAAGGTAGATGTCACACCTTTAGAATTCCAACTCTTTTCACCAGGCTTGAGGAGATGAATGTTGCAACAAGGCCCATGATAGAGCACAATCCACTGAAAGCACCAACAATGGATGGACTGGTACCTGTTCAAAATTGACAGATAGTCTTGTAGAGAGCCTTTTAACGTAGTAGGATAGATTTAAACCAGAGAAGTGAAACCTACCACGATGCATCAATAATGCAGTCATTATGGCACCTGGAGCAAGTGCAACATTGAAATTTAGGAACACGGTAGCTGCACTTGCAGGTAGAACTGTTTGCTGCTTATACTCATTCCATCCATGTTTGATAGCCCTCAAGCTATTTGGAACTGAAGGTTAAACACACTGTTAGACCATACACCAAAGTAAAACTAACTAGCCAATCATATCAAAGTTCCTCACCTATCCTGCGTACATCTAAAAGATCAGCACAAATAGATTCATCAGTGGCAGTTCTAGAGGAATCAAGTGCATGGCAAGAAACTTTATTGATTAGTTGACCCAACATGACCTGAAATTGGAAATACCATATAGCATTGTGAGTACGCTACATCTGGCTACCATATTCAAGTTTTAGGAGTGATGATAAATGTGGTTTACCAGAACAGGGAAACTGCATATCATTAGACCACTAGCAATCTTTAAACAGGTCACAGGATGGTATTTGGACAAAAGAAGGCCAAAAACCGAAGCACCAACTGTCTGCAATCATCCCAAAAAAAGAGGTGTTAAATACAGTTGTCCACTCAGAACAGGATATTATGTTCAGCTTTTTGCAACCAATAAATAGCAAATAAGATCGATACATGATCAGCCTTGTTGTGTGCTGAAGTATCAATGAAATAAGATAATGATATGCAAGTCCAAGAGAGAAAAGTCGCACCTCACAAACTAGATCAAGTCGATTGAGCACAGCATTAGCTTGAGCTAATGCAACAGGCCTGTTTGTTCCTGCTAACTTCACAGAGAAAAGAATTTTAAGGGAACAAGTTGATCAAAGACTGTACAAGCAAGCTATTCTGAAATTTTATTTTAAGACAACAAACTTTTTTGTTTACACTGATGTAAGTTCTTAGTTCCATCTCACAAATTTATCTTGTAGGAAGGTGACATCAAATATTTCAGTCAGACAAAGCAACAGTCTACAACAGTATGGAGATTAGCAACCCTACCAACACAACCCAGTCGCGCTCCATGGAAACTCCTAGCGCCAATCCTGCAAGCCTTTCGATAGCTCCAGCTGCCACTAGTGCAATGAACCAAGGTCTCAGAACCACAGCTGTTGTAGAAGCATGGCTCAGGTTTCTTAGAGCATAGATGACAGTTGCAGCTGATATCAACTGAGTGCCTACCTGCAAGATCAGATTGCACAAAGACCTAGCATCAATTAAAGAACATGGCAACTTGTCCTCTTTTTTTAATAGGGTGGGTGGGTGGGGCGAAACATAAGAAACTAACTAGAGTAGATAAAGAACATGCACCTGCACAGCATTCAATGCTGTGTACATGGGTATTCGGGGGAAATGATCCATAAGTTTGCCAACTATGGGAGCCCCAACAAACACTGAAAGCTGGAGACCATCAATTTAATTAGACTACTGAAATAGAAGGTTTATCTTAAATTTATTACAGTTGTAAGTACCTTCGTGAAGAAACCAACAATGGCCACGGGCAATAGATTTGGATGAAGAATTGCCAGTGTGGCAGGCCAAGCAAAATTCCACAGTTGTTCCACCAAGTTACCAAATAAGTAACTAGCATATAGAGCTGCATCAATGTTGTATGATGTTTAGAGGATATTTAAGTTCCATGACAGAAACATCCTAAGGTAAAAAAAAATGAATCCATAAGGGTGCAATACGGATATTGCTCCTTCTACAAGGCCTTGAAATTTTTAATCAACACCCATATCATGGATCTTTGTTCTTCCAAGAAATTTGCAGCATATTTGCATAACTTATACAGTACAAACAGTAAACATGCTACACTCGAGGCGATCCTGAAAATTTTCTCTTACCATATAGTCCAGCAGGATGAGCAGGAGTGGATGCCAAAGTATGTTGCTCTCCTTCAGACAAGACCTGTACTATAAACAGAAAATTACAAAAGGACAAAAGAAACCATTCAACAAAGAACATCCCGAAGGGAAAGAGATCCATACCGGCAACTCTTCAAAACCTGAAGGACAGGAAGCCCTATCGTGCAGCGGAAAAGGACTAGAATCTAGAATATCTCCTCGAAGATTAACAAGTGGAATGTTGCGTCCTGGTGCCAATGATGGATGATCATCGAAAGTTTCTTCTTTATTTACAGTACTAACATCAACCTCAACGTTGATAATGTAACACTTTGGGAGAAAATTATGTACCCTGGAAAACACACACACACACAGCATGTTAGTGATCTACATAATCTTAAATCCATGAGAATTTCAAGAGCAAAATGGTAACACAAGAAAACAGCATCATGAGCTCAATCAGCTGGGCCCCGAATGCTATTACAGTGTTTCAAGTCAATTAACCTCTCCCGCTCCACTGGATTCAATGTTGAACACATCTATATACCGATAGGAAAACTTACAATTACATGCAAGACAACAAAATTTAGCTTTCATTTCCGTACCTACCTGACTAGACTGGACACACAAAGGAAAAGGTAGCAATTAGCAAAAGCTATAAAGGAGCCAGAAACCCAGCACCCACAACAAAGACTAACCATAAGAAACATGCTTAATGACACATTTCAACTACTGATTCCCACATCAAGCATCTGAATGGAAAGAACCTAACCTAATAGAAGTAAGAAACCTTCCCTGACCTCAACCACCAATCTTGCAATGAATCATCCCCCGTTCAAATCCCACACGCTAGCAAACTACCCCTCTTCTCCCTCGCAAGCTCCAATATTCGAAGAAAATGACCCTTTATCAGCTCCTCGCACACCAAAGCACCAAAAGGAGCCGCCACGTTTTGCGGCGAGAGCGCGGGCCGGCAGCAGCAAGCAGACAGACACTCACCTGAGCGCCGCGACGCCGTGGGAGGCAGCAGCGGGCTTCAGGCGCAGCGTCCACGCACCGGAGAGGCGGCGGCGGACGAGGGATGCCTCTGGCGAGGCGAGGAGAGCGGGGGCAACGGCGGCGGCGAGCATCCCCATGGCTCCTCTGCGGCGGCGGCGGCGGCGCGACTACTCATGCAGCCTTCACAGGGCCAGGCGCCGCCGGGGAGTTCAGGCTCGGCGCAAGGTTCCGGAAGATTCTGGAAGCATGGGCCTGCACTGTGGCCTGCAGGCTGCAGCCTTATCTTGCTGACGAGGCGGAGGCGCGGCCGCGCGAGGCGAGAGTACGGAGAACCAGAGGACTGAGAGGAGAGCAGCGAGCGAGGTGAAGCGCCAAGTTGTCCAACTCAATCCAGGGGAGTGGAGAAGATGTAGGAGAGATAGGAGGGGCCCTATCAGCCGTCTGATGTGGATCAAATGGATGAAGAGTTTCGTAGCGTTGTGGTGTAGAGGAAAACCCAGAATGGGTAGAGGGAGATGCGGCCACAGTTCCGTCTGCAGCACTGCACGGGAATCTATGTGGAATTTTATAGGGCTGGTGCACATATTCTTGTTAAAGCGTTGAGTTGCCAACCTATGTGTTAGATTTATATGGCCATAGATTTTTTTGGCTAAAAATACCACATGTAGAAACATGGGTACCATGAAATTTCGATGAGAGACCTCATCTCGCCAAAATCACTCTTGTTTTATTCTTTGAAGTCCAAGTACCCACGATGTCAGACCACAACAATTAGGAGAATGCGTATACTACGAGCATGGATCTAGAAAAAGGATTGCCTGACATAGCTAAGACACATATAGGTATAATGGGGTATGTAAATCTTGTGCCTTATTTTAATAAAAAAATATTTAAGACATGATTTATTTATATGGGTTTTACTAATAAAATTGTGTTTTTGGCTTAGAAAACCGAGTCAGATGTGTGCCTTGATGAAGACACGGTTTCTTCGTTTTTTACACTTACTCTCTAAACATATCTCAAGACACGGCATATTAATATGCATTGTGATATTATTGATATAATTGGTTTTATTAGTGTTGGTCACTTGTTTTCAATTGTTATATGGCATCAAAAACAAGACAACACAAGTTAAGAAGTTTGGACCTTCGCCCTTAAGTTGTGAGTATTAGCATGAGGACGAAGGTCTCTGAAAAGAGATGAAAACAAAACAGTATTAAACGAGATGACAATGGACAATAAAGTATGAAACTCATCTCTTGTGCCTTACCATTATTTATTCCATCCTCCTTCGTATTACACGAGTTTACAAACATACTTTCGGCTTCTTCGCACAAGATAGCTCGAAGGTATTTTGAAGGCTAAGAGAAATGAATCATAAGGCCCTCAAAAGGTGAATTTATGTGTGGCACTATTCACCTATTTTATAGGGAAGTTGAACAGCTTCGTTGGAAATTACAAACATGCCCACAAAGTTTGCACACATGATTTACAAATGATGCAGGGACATCACTACATCACTGTCTTTTCTTTTTCTTTTTTTCTAACTGCACAAGTCTTGGACTTATTCTCCTTCCTTCGTCGCTTTCTCCATGTCGAGGCTAGCGACCTCGGCTCACATCTTCGCTAGTTGCGTATATGGACGAAGCTTCTTTACACATCACTTCAACCAAAGGTTAATTTCGTTTGTCCATCATTATATGCCTGAAACACATTTTATTGTGTTGAAGCAAAAGTGTTTTGAGGACCTTCGGCAAGGCAGGCCCTCAACAGTAGCCCCTTGCGGAATGAGATCGTTTCTTCATAACGAGCTTAGATTGCAAAAACATAATTGGGAAACCTTGTGCCGAAGGTCCGAAAAATACCTTCCCAAAGCTCGTTATGGAGAAGGCAAAAAAATCAATTCGGTAAAAAAGAGTTAGACTAGTCGTCCATGAGATAGGGAGAAGGTGGAGGCGATATTGTTTGCGCGCGCAATTTTTTCGCGAGTAGCGCCTCTGCGCGGCCATCTCTCAGTATAAAAGCAATAGAGAGGATGAGAACGAGTCACATTTACTGCCCTCAACCACCTGCTGCCAAAAAAATTTGTGCCTCTGAAGCTTTTCGTCCACTGCTACTTCGGAAACCCTCTTCGGCAAAGGCATCTTCGGGTACAATTCCCTCAAATGGCTAGAATTCGCCCAATTGCTAACCTGATCACTCATACTTCTTTGGAGGCATGTCAAGATACTGTGACAATTTCTGAAGCCATGAGGGCTTCGTCATTATTTAAACCTGCCAAAGAGCTACCAAGGGATAGGCCATCGAAGTCGAGCTATATTGAGATAGGTTGCTCTATTTTGAAGGAGAAAGACTTGCATGCGATGAAGAAACTTGGCTATTTAGTAACAAGGTCAATGTGCGCCTTCTTGGGAAAGAAACAACTCCGAGTCCAAGGAAAGACAAAGTTGTCATCTATAAAACCTTCTTCAAGACTGGACTTTGGCTCCCGATGTACCAATTGATTGCAAAGATATTACAAGGTACGAGGTATACATGCATCAGTTAACGCCAAATTGTATAGTTTGCCTTGGCATTTTTATGTGGGCATACGAAGCCATGGAGGTCACACCAAGGTTGATGCACTCTGTAGGATTCATGACTTACATTATCAGACAAATGCTAAGGACCAGACAAAGGCTAAATCCCCAGATAGCCTTCACAACAACTTCGGATGCTACAACTTCGTCTACCGCAAGGACACAATTGCTTTGGTTCTCTCATACCGGACGAGGTGACACAATGATTGAATGAAGGAATGGTTTTATGCAGAAGTGGATTCTGAAAACAGCGAAGAGTTCAAGGTATGCTAATGAGCCCTCTGAAGATATGCTTTGGTATGAAGAGACCGAAATGAAAAATGGATGAAGCTGTTGAGGAGTGCTATAAGACTTTCAATATGGTTATCGAGAAAATTGGATCTCGAGACCTAATTCAAGAGGCACTTGCCTACAATATCTTTTCCTACCTAGACTGATAGAATTTGCCAAAGGAAATGAAATCGAAAGACGGAGAGCTCATCACACTAACTTTTGAGTTCAAAGGGCAATCTTCATACAAAACTCCTTCTATCGGGTGGCTGAAATTAATAGAAGAGAAATGCAATGAAATTTGTGGGAACTATCTAACTAGGGAGGACAATGATATGTCATCCAACTTCGGGAGTCGGGGGAAGCTTCGGCTGAATAGAGTTATGATGCCATCAGGTTTGAGTATCCAGACTACATTGATCCTACAGCTAGCGCTAAAGCTAGAGAGAAGCAGAAAAGAGCTGCAAAAACTATTGGCAAATCATCAAAGAAAGCTACTAATGATGAAATGGGTAGTGATGAGTCTAAGAATGATGAAGAGCCACCTTCGAGCCCAGAAATTAAAAAGGCCAACATTGCTATAAAGAAAAATCCAGCCGCTTAAGAGCAAGGAAAAGGGAACGCTACAACTACTTCGTCATTGGGCTGTACACATATCCTTGAGGTAATGACTCAATCACTGCCATTTTCCACTTTAAGTCTCTTGGGGCCGATGCTGACTCGGTTCATGACAACTATGAAGGGTACTGAGAAAGGTGGTCAAACTTCGGCATCTTCGAAGGGCAAAGATATCTTGTCCGAAGAGTAGGTGGATAGCCCGCACATTCAGAATGTTGGAGGGGCTATTTTTGGAGATTCATCACCTCATGAGAAGAGGATGAAAAGAAAACTACCGAAGGCAGGGGGTCTTTAGGGCACAAAAAAAGTAGAGGAGGAGCCATGCTTTGCAATTGGAACATATACAATTGACCTCACTCAATCTACTGGTGAAGAAATAGATGAATTTGGGTTCTTCGTGAGACATCTTGATGGGCAGAGTTGAGTGACAAGGAGACTTTGGAGCTCGAAAATAAGGCTGAAGCTATGGACTTTGAACCTGGGACCCTACTTTTTGGTGGGGAGGATCAAATGCTTATGTGAGTATCCGATGCTGACGAATCGAAAAATGTTAGAAACATCACCTGAAGCATCAGGATTCCAGAAATTGAAGAACGACTTAGCAAAGTTTAGAAAAAGAAAGCTTTCACATAGCTTGGCTTACACTAGCATCAAGGTAAGAAATACTTTTTGTTTTGATGCAACTTCGGGGAAAAACTAATCTAATCTAGAACACATCGAAGTCCTAGAACTCCTAGAAGTCCTCCATGTTGCCTTCATCTTCTCCTGACTTCCTGAGCATTGGTTGCAACGGGGACAACCTAGGGGTTTGTTGCTTTAAAGCAAGGGTGAGTACACATCAACATACTCAGCAAATGTCCCGTTTGGTTAAAGTGGACTAGCTGTATGTGGAGTTAAGCTTAAAGTAGTTGCTTTTAGTTGGTCAAGTATTTATTACTAGTAGAAAGCCAAGTTTTATCAATAATCCCAAGTTATTACCCAAGTGGCACTCCCTCCAAGAGGAAATACCAAATACCATAAAGATGGTCATCATCATTAAGCATGATCATAAAAGTATCCATCGTAACTCTAATCAAAGGAGCCCCTAATGCTGCTCATAACCGCAAGCAGGCTGATATTCCAGTTTCTAACACTCTGCAGAGGTTGCACACTTTACCCACGACTCATGATTCCCTTTCTGCCCGAGGAGCACTACTCCCCATTGACCAGTACCTAGATGGCCTAGCAGGGTATCACTATGTAGCCTTTACAAAGATTCCCCTTGTGTGTAGTTGCCCATTAGGTTTCGCCAGTCGTACAAACACAGTACTTCTCCCTAAGGTGGGTGACTAACAAAACCAAATTGAATGAACCTCAACACCCACCCTTAGCAGAGCAAGCACTACACCCCGGCCCCCATTGATGGCAATCCAGCAAAGCCAACTACACCCCCAAGTTCATCCAATTAATTAGCTAAGGGTGTCCCATTCCACCTTCATGGTTGTACTATTTCCCGGGTGGTCAGCCAACGAACAAGTCCTTACGGAGAGGTACTCCAGAAATAGTCTGAGCCCCTAAAGTATCACAAGTTCATCATCATATCCAGAATAACAACATCGTGTCATCAATATTCTCATCATGTTCATTGATTAAAGTAAGGCAGTAGCATAATACTAATCATAATAACCAATTCCAAAAGGGGTAAAAAAGGACAGGAAAATTGAATACTAGTCAATCATGATATGCAGGACAAAGAATTATAAAGTAAGTAGGACATAATGGGTCAGAGGACACTTGCCTTCACCATGTTGCTGCTCAGGAAAGTCTCCTACAACACACTCGTAAACCTCAGACTGCTCATTGTCTATGCAAAATAATCATTCATTCAACACACTTGGTAAATGACAAAGGAACAATACACTAATCATATGCAATAAAGTAAACACAGGGTTCAGTGGAAAAGTACAAACACACTAGTGAACTCTAGGTTCTAGGGTAGGTTAATATACCTAGTGGTCTGTTGTTCTCCAACTACTTCCTATCTAAGTAGATTAATTACTCAACTATGTCTATCTTAGTAAACTACTTATTTACATAAAGTTATTACAGGGATGGGACCATACATTAATTGAAATTAAATCTACAAAGTTAAGCACTTGAACATTCATTAGGGTTTCAATATTATTTTACCTTTAATACATATTCTATTTCATTGCACTAACCTAGAGACTAACCACAAAATTGAAACATGCAAACAGTGAAGGAATATAATTTAAACAGCTAGAGAATATCATTATGAACATTTTGCAATTTGAACCACCTAATTTGGAGTTCATATGCAAAAGATATGAAATCTACAGGTTTTGGAATTCAAAACCATAAATTAAACCCAATTTTCAAATTATAAACAAACTCGAGGTTCCCTCTGTAAGAAACCAGGGGCTTGACTGTAATAACTAAGGACGACGTGTTCTATTACTAGGGAACTGAGGGTTATATTACTAGGGAACCGAGGTTTCCTCGGCTGTTGGATCTTGGATCAACGACCGAGATTAGAAGCAGCGGACGAGAGCACGAACGTGTGGGGCGTGGGCGCCTGACAGGTGGACTTGAGGCGGGGCATGACGCTAACGCGTGGGGCCCACGGGCCAGTGGCGCGCTGAGGGCGCGGGGCTCTGGCCACTGGATCTCGGATCAAGGGCCCTAGTTCAACAAACCATGTGAATCGTTATTCGAAAACCTAGGCCATTGGATCAGGGGTGGGCGTACAAGATCGAGTGTCCAGGGGTTTAACAGTTTTTGGTTGGCCAGGGGCGGCGCCGCTTGCGCCCACGGTGGCGTAGCCGCCGGAGGTGAGGCAGGCATGGGATCTAGGGGTTCTGGGGCTATCTGGGCAGGATAGGGTCGTTGGGGAGAACCCAACGAGCACTACGACGGAGCTTCGGTCGTGAGAATAGGACCGAGGGCGGGCAAACGACGGAGGAGGGTCCCGGGCGGACCGGAGAGTGCTCTGGCGTGTAATACCCACCACAGTGGAGGATAATCCAGTGCACTAAGACTGACATGAGCTTCGGTGACGGGATAGGGGTATTCTAGGTCTAGATTTGGGCACGGGGAAAGGCTATGCTGGCCGGGCGCCATGAAACGCGGCGGCCCAATGAGGAGCGGCTCCGGCGAGCCTAAATCCATCACGGTGAGACAAAATTAGTGCAAAAGAAGGGCACGACGATGTTCCTTACCCACGGGCGGTGCTCGGGGAAGCTCGGCATGGCGTCGGGAGGCTTCTGTTGGCTGGACGACGAGGGAATGCGGCGGCGGCGACCTTTGGTCGGCACAGGGAAGGAGTGAGGTGCGGATAGGGCAGAGGGGCCACAGAAAGGGGAAACTGAAGCGGGTTCTCGGTGCACTGTGCTCAGACGAAGCTTACTGTAAGCCGAGGCGATGGCAAAGGCCCGACGAGGATGGTTGGGTGATAGCATGGGGCAAGGAGAGGGTGAATGAGGGGCAGGGGCATGCTATGGGGGGTCCGAGGTCTTCACCTAGGCGCTCGGGTGACGTGCGCGGGGTGAGTCGTGGGGGCGTGGGCGCGGTTTGTGCGTGCGGAGCACACGCTGTGGGCTTAGGCGCGACGATTCTGTATTTTCTAATCCCTTTTTCTTTTAATTTCTCTTTTGGAATCAAATTCAAACATCCCACAAATTCAAACTTAAATATTTCAAACACGTGCATCAAACAAAAGAAAAATCTATGCTCAGCATGATGCAACATTTCATGTCTCCCCTAGGTTTTAATATTCTAAAAAATACGTCTCTCTCATAAATACATAGAATTCTATTAAATGGAAGAGAAAGGAAAATCTATAGAGGTGAGAAAAGGAGTAACACATGAATTTGTTAGATATTAGAGAAGGAATTTTATACCCCCAAATTCAGTGTGTTACAAACCTACCCCCCTTAAAAAGAATCTCGCCCTTGAGATTCAGGGTTGGTTAGCAAAGAGCTCGGGATATTTGGCTTTCATATCATCTTCTCTTTCCTAGGTTGCTTCTTCCTTTGAATGATGGCCCCACTTGACTTTGCACATTCTGATGGTGCTCCTTCGAGTGATTCTATCTGCTGTCTCGAGAATCTGAGTTGGCTTCTCGATATATGTTAGGTCTTCTTGAACTTTGAAATCCTCGGTTGGCAATTGCTCTTCTGGCACTCACAAACACTTCTTCAGCTTAGACACATGGAACACATCATGCACGGATTATAGACTTTCTGGTAGGCTGAGTTGGTATGCCACTTCTCCACGTCTTGCCTGAATCTGGTATGGTCCGTTGTATCGAGGTGCTTGCTTGCCCTTGACTCTGAACCTTCTGACTCCTCTGATTGGTGACACCTTCAAGTAAACATAATCTCCCACTTCGAAACTCAACTCTCTTCTTCTGGTGTCGGCATAGCTTCCCTGTCTAGACTACTCTGTCTTCAGATTCTCACGAACCATTCTGATATTCTCCTCGGCTTCAAGCAAAATGTCTGGACCGAACACCTGCATTTCGTCGGGTTGGTCCTAGTACAACGGAATTCGACAATTCCTCCCATAGAGTGCTTGGAATGATGACATCTTCAAACTGGCCTGATAGCTGTTGTTATAGGAGAATTATACAAAAGGTAGCCTCTTGTCCCAACCTGACTTGTCTTGCAAAGCACAAGCCCTCAACATATCTTCTAGAATCTAATTGGTTCTCTCAGTCTGAACATCTGTTTGCGGGTGATAAGCTGAACTAAACTTCAAGTGCATACCCAAAGCTTCCAATAGTTGTTGCCAAAAATGAGAAGTGAACTGGGTTCCCCGGTCCGACACTATATTCTTCGGAACACCATGCAAACATACAATCTGGGACATATATAACTCTGCCAACATGACACTATTGTAGCTAGTCTTGACTGGTATGAAATGAGCCGCCTTTGTTAAGTGGTCCACCACTACCCAGATGGAGTCATAACTAGTTCGAGTGCGAGGCAACCCAACTATAAAGTCCATCCCATTATCATCCCACTTTCATTGAGGAATCTGCAATGGATGCAACAAACCTGCGGGCCTTTTAGACGCCTTAATTCTCTAACAACTGTCACATATGGCAACATACTCTACGATCTCCCTTTTCATACCGTACCACCAGAATCTTTTCTTCAGGTCTCGGTACATCTTTTCGCTTCCAGGATGTATGGAATAATCTGTCTCATGGGCTTCCTTGAGAATTAGCTCCCGAATCGATTTGATGTCGGGAACACAACCTATCTTTGAACCATACTACGCCTTCTGCGTCTTCCCGGAAGCATTTACCTTTCCCATCTATTGCCAAATCTCATTGATATTCTCATCATTTTTCTGCCCATCCTTGATATCTCGCTCGAGGGTGGGCTCCAGCTCAACTGTCACTCCCTAGGTGTTGTTTAGAAATCCGAGACTCGGCCTGTCAAATTCCTTCGCTAGTTCATATGGCATCAGATGAGCGGCCATCATGTTGACTTGGCTCTTTCTACTCAATGCATCTGCAACCACATTAGCTTTTCCTGAGTGATAATGTATCTCCAGCCCATAGTCTTTGATCAATTCCATCCATCTTTGCTGCCTCATGTTTAGCTCTGACTGGGTGAATATATACTTAAGACTCTTGTGGTCCGTGTAAACATCACACTTTTGCCCATACAAGTAGTGCCTCCAGGTCTCCAGTGCATGAACCACTGCTGTTAATTCTAGGTCATGTGTGGGGTAATTTCTCTCATGAATCTTCAACTGTCGAGATGAGTATGCCACCACTCTCCCTTCTTGCATTAACACACATCCCAAACTAGTGTACGAAGCATCACAATATACTGAGAATGGTTTGTGAACATCAGGAAGAATCAACACCGGTGTTGTGGTCAACTTCTTCTTTAATGTTTCAAAGGACTCTTGGCACTCTAGGGTCCACTTGAACTCAACTTTCTTTGCCAGCAGGGTATCATTAGTCTGGCAATCTAGAGAACCATTCAATGAAACGCCGATAGTATCCGACCATTCCAATAAAACTCTTGATCCCATAGACATCTCTTGGTGCTTTCCAGTCCAGAATATATGCCACCTTCTTCGCATCCATAGCTAACCCATCTTAGTTTATGATATGACCCAAGAACAGGACTTCGCTGATCTAGAACTCACATTTGCTCAGCTTGCCATACAACTGACAATCTCATAGCCCTACAACACCTTCCTCAGATGCTCTTCATGCTCTTTCTCATTCTATGAATATATGAGAATATCATCAATGAACACCACTACGAACTTGTCAAGATAGTCCATGAACACATTGTTCATCAAATATATGAAGAAAGCTCGCGCATTCGTTAGACTAAAGGACATAACTGTGTACTCATAAAGCCCATAATTGGTGATGAATGTTGTCTTCGGTATGTCCGAAGGACAGATCCTGAGCTGATGATAACCTGACCTCAAATCTATCTTTGAGAACACACTGGCTCCTCTCAGTTGGTCAAACAGATCTATTCTGGGCAGGGGGTACTTGTTCTTGATAGTGACTTCATTCACAGCTCAGTAATCTATACACATCCTCTTTGTACCATCTTTCTTATCCACAAACAACATTGGGGCCCCCCAAGATGAGGTGCTGGGTCTGATGTAACCCTTCTCCAACAACTCATCTATCTGCTTCTTGAGTTCCACCAGTTCTGGTTCGGACACTCTGTAAGATCTCTTAAAAATGGGGGCGGTGTCAGGGATAAGCTCTATGGAAAATTCAACTTTTCTCTTAGGTGGCATGCCTGGTAACTCCTCAGGGAACACATTCGGGAATTTTGATACTACTTTCATGGCTTCAAGCGGATTGACTGCCTCACTATGGGCAGTTATCTGGTGACAGCTTCCTTTCCTTGGTCTAGACAAGACCAACTCCACCAACACTTCTTCTCATGACAAGGGCACTAACTTCACATTCCTCTTATCACAACTAAGGCATGCTTGGTAGTTGGTCAACCAATTCATCCCTAGGATGACATCTATGTCTACATCTCGAGTACCTATTACTATCAGATCAGTGGGGAACTCTATCCCCCTTATTTGAACTCTTGCACTTAGGCAAAATTTATCTGTTTGGGTTCTCCCACCAATTGAACTAACCCTCATAGGCGGGTACATAGGTGCTATTGGTATGTTGTGTGTTTCTACCCATGATAGTCACTGTTGGGGGCCTTCGTCCTCCGAAGGTCCTCAAAAACATGATTTGACAATGTTTTCCAAGTGGATTACATGAACAGGTATTTTCGGATTCAGAATTATGGATATAGAGCACGGCCAGGTCGAAGCCTGAACCAGACGAAGGTCGAGGGCAGCCGAAGCTGTGCGCAGGGAAGCTTCGATGCGATGGCATAAGGGGGAACCGACTTAAAGATGAAAAGACTTCGGGGGCCTCGACAGATTTCCATAAACCGTTAACAAATGTAATGGACATGGGTGTAATTTTACGTGGGCTGCGTCCCGCGTCTATAAATAGATGAACAGTACTCCCGTACTGTTCACGTTGACTGTGCATCGGCATTTGCGTCACGCTTGTACTTTTTACCTTCTCTCAAGATCGAAGGTACATTTGTAATTTATAATCATTTCTATTTCTTTGTGTTAATAAAATAGAAATGATTCTGTGATCTACATTTCATGTTTTATATGAGTCCTTCGTTATTACTTGTTGAATTTACGAAGGTATGTCTCTTGTAACCTTCGTCCGGAACTCATTATTCCCGAAGAGGAATAATGTTCAATAGGACGTAGGGCCTTAACGTTTAACACTTTTTATGTTGCCTTGTTCTTAATTCGAAGCATTTGAGAACAAGTCCCCAACATTGGCGCCCACCTCCGGTGAACTCACTTCCACTTCGAGCTTTTTTGAACACCTTCGGAAGCTATGGCGCCGAAGAAAGCTTCAGCGACTGGGGCTTCAGCACTGCAACCGCTGGACCACAACCAGGAGACCGTCTCTCTTCGGGAGGCCCGAAGCCAGAAGAGAAAGGCTGTCAGCCCCACACTTCAGGAAGAAGAGTTAGACCAAGAAATCAGGGATATGGAGATGCTACACCAACAAGTACAAAGGAAGAAGGAGAAGATGGCCCGCCTAGCTGAGTTGCAAAGGCAGATAGACGAAGCCTCTGAGGAGGTCCGCCATCTTACTCACGATGAGCAGAACAGAAGGCCTCATCAGAAAGACCTTCATCAAGAGGGCTTCGTCAACGAAGATGACTGGTATGATAATTTCCATCAGGGAAATTTTGTTTTTGATGATGCTTCTCCTCTGTCTGCTGAGCTGCAGGCTACACCTTGGCCTCCATCCTATAAGCCACCCCAGCTCCCCATGTTTGATGGTCACTCCGACCCGAAGCAATTCTTGATGAGCTACGAAGCAACGGTGTCTTCGTACGGGGGCAATGCTGCAGTCATGGCGAAGTCTTTCGTCATGGCCGTCAGGAATGTTGCTCAGACCTGGTATTCCTCCCTTCGGCCAGGAACAATAACTTCATGGCAGAAGCTGAAGGATATGTTACTGACCAGCTTTCAAGGATTTCAGACGAAGCCAGTCACAGCTCAAGCCCTGTTCCAGTGTATTCAGGATCACGAAGAGTACCTTCAGGCGTATGTCCGAAGGTTTTTACGATTGAGGGCGCAGGCACCAACGGTGCCCAATGAAATTGTTATTGAAGCCATGATCAAGGGGCTTCGTCCTGGGCCTGCAGCTCAATACTTTGCTAGAAAGCCTCCTCAGACCTTGGAGAAATTGCTCCAAAAGATGGATGAGTATATTCGTGCTGACAATGACTTTCGTCAAAGAAGGGAGGAGGCCTTCAGATTTTCTGAAATGACCAGGGGCTTCGGAGGAAGATACTACCCGAGACATGTCCGTTCCATCCATAACACTCAGAATGATGATAAGGGGAGTCAGAACAGACCACAATGCTCCTCACAGACTTCGGGGCAACAACAAACTTCCTTCCGGCCACCAGCTCCAAGAGGCAGAGGCGCCAGGGGCTTCGGCGGAAGATTCGGAGATCAGCCAAGGAGACTGTTTTGCTTGTTCTGTGGAGAAGGCAAGGGCCATACTACTAGGTCGTGCCATATTACAATCCAGAAGCAAAAGGAAATTGCCGAAGCTGCATCTCAACAAGCTCAGCCGAAGCAGGTCATGCATACTGCTTCGTATCATCCGCCTTATATCCCACAATACATAGACAATCACCCTGCAGCTTCTGTAGCTTCGGCAAGTCAACCTCAAGCTTCTTGGCAGCAGCTTCCGCCTCCACCTCTATTGCAGCAAGGGCAACAGCCAGAAGGGAGTCAACACGCTCCACATCAGAGGGACTTCAGAGAACAGTCCGAAGCTCGCACAGTCAACAGCACTGTGCCAGAGTCGAAGCACATTTATTGATACATATCCTACCTTTGATAGCAGTTTTTTCTTTTCAGTTTTATTTTCTGTGAAGCAAAAAACATTGATAGTTTTCATGTAATAATTTCGTTGTTTTCCACAAGGAAGATCTATTTGCTCCACAAGCTTAAGTTGCCGAAGCTTAAAATTCTTTTTCCGTTACCAAGGAGGACCTTCGAATTAAAAATCCTTCGGAGTAACAGGAAGTCGTTCTAAGGAGCGCAGAGTAAGTTTGCGAAGCCACAAAAAGCCGTTCCAAAGGGAGCGCAGTGTAAGTTTTCTGCTCAGAAGTCGTTCCTAAAGGAATGCAGAGCCTACAGCGAAAAGTCAACGCTGATACCGCCTAAGTAAAGGGCGAAGAAGCTCCTAAGGGAGGCTTACAGCGAAAAGTCAACGCTGATACCGCCTAAGTAAAGGGCGAAGAAGCTCCTAAGGGAGGCTTACAGCGAAAAGTCAACGCTGAGATCGTCTAAGTAAAAGACGAAGAAGCTCCAAAGACGTTCCTAAGGGAATGCAGAGCTTACGAATATATTTTATGAGTATCTTCGGAACAAATGTCACATGCATAGCATAACATCATTACATCATTTTGCATAGCATAAGCATCATACATCATATTGCATTTGGCAAAAGAAAGTGACACTCTCAACCTTCGAAAGGATGCTCTGAGAAAGTGATATCGAAATTGTATAGCTTCGCAGTACAGCTTCGGAGAATATTTTTATGAAACATGGGTGAGCTTTATCAGATCAATATTGAGGTTGTATAGCTTCGGAGCATAGTTTCGGATGATGATTTAACGAAGCATGGATGTGATTCATCAGAATAATTTTAACGAAGAATGTCTTCTTCACGAAGCATGAAAAGAAGGGAAGGTGTTTTTTCGCCGAAGGCTCAAAAAGGTATGTATATAGAGTTTCATGCATCGTGAAGAATTGAATAACGAAAACAAACTTGTATATTACATCCAAATGTACAAAATATTACATAGATCACAATTTAAATGTTTTTCTAATAGCATCTAGTCCTCTCTTAATACTGCTTCGGCGACTTCATTTAAAAGTTGATCAACAACTTTGTCCATGATACCTTCGGCCATTTGTTTGATTTCTTCATCCCCTTTTGTGTGGGGGTCGGCAGCTGGGACAATAGTTTCTGAGCAAAGAGAACATTTCTTCATTACTTTTACAAGTCGCAAGCAAAGTTTAAAATGAAAATTACAACGCAACAAGAATGACTAATTGGTACCTAATTGTCTTTCGGGCTCCGTACTCTTTTCGGCAGTTTCTGCTACTTTTCTAGCATCATGGATGCCTTTTTCGCTTCTTTGAATGATCTCTTGCGCCATTTCTCGGCCGCCGTTGTTCCAGATATCAGTAAAAAATTTGCCACCAACCACGCTTGCTTCGGCCGAGGGGTCCTTGATATCTTCGGAAGAGAAGGTAGCCTCAGTCTGAGCTAAGAATTTTACGTGCCCGCAACCTTTCTTCTCTAAGACAGAAGCAATCCCTCTGGCGCCCGAAAAAGCGCATATGTCGCCGCGACTGTTCAGAATCTCTTCGAAGGCCTCTGCTTCATGGCTAATCCATTCCAGCGGATCTTCGGGATTGCCTCGAGAAAAATTCTCTTCGCTGGAAAAGGCGCCGACGCTAGCAAAGCTGGCTTTAATTTTGTTCACGCATTCTATAGATTTAACATAGCATTTCCCCTGAGATGTGCGAAGCTCCTTAACTCTTGATTCCAATTTGCTGACCATAAAATCACTAAGTTCTCGTTTTGTTTCCTCAAGCGCGCGCTCCTCTTTAGCTCTAGCCAGCTGTTTCTGAAGATCTTTTATCTCGCGTTTTTGAGCTTCGGATTGGGCCTTTGAAGCAGCTTCGTCTTTTTTCACTTTATCTACCAGCGTAAGCAGAATTTTATCTTTTTCCAAAGCTTCGTTTCTCAGTTTGATAACTTCAGAGCGTAAATTATTAAACGCAATTTCATAACTTTCATCTTCGGCGCTCTTTTGCGCTCTTAGCGCATTGCTTAGGATCAAGCCCTATACGAAAAAGAATTCATATAAGAAAAAAGGAATGAGTTGCGTAAAAAATTATAAGGGGGTTTTCTTTTCAAGCGTTAAATTCCCGTACCTTCAGGCTGTTGTACGCAAGACTGTCTGCGAGATCTTCTTTCGTCATGGCGCTTAATCCAGATTCAAGCTTCGGGAAACCAATACTCCTAGCCATTTCTCGGCAGACAGAGAGCTCTTTGTTGTCAGGCAGGCAGTATAAAAAATCATCTTCATTTGTCCCATTGAATATTACTGCCCCCTTTGGATATTTTAGCTCCTTTGCATAATGATTAGCTTCATGAGTTTCTTCTTCAGATAATTTTTTCCCCGAAGCATGTCGTATGATGTAATCACACATGCTGGCAGGCGCTTCGGGGATGGCAGTGTCAGTCTCTTCAATTAAAATTGGTTCTGGTATTTTTATTGCTTCGGCTTCCAAAGTTTGCTCCCTGAAGGGCTCTGAAGGCCCAGCTTCAGCTTCAGCTTGTTGCGTCGGAGCTTCAGAGGAAGCTTCAGCAATTTCAACACTCTTTTTTGGAGTTGTGCTTGAAGACTTAATTGTCTCCAAGACATCTAGTACATTTACCATTCTCTTCCTTTTTGGGGTCACCATTGGACCCTTTTGGACTTTTGCTGCTTCGACATTTACTACAGGACTCAAAGTTTCTGATACTTTTTCCTTAGTCGGATTTTTTGCTTCTTCCATTTTTTCTGTCGATGGTGCTTCGGCCATCTCTGCAATTTCTGGCAGCAAGGTTGGCTGTTCAGCTTCGGCGGCCGAAGAAGTTTCTCCAGTGAACTCAGGCACCGAAGCTGGTTCAATATGGCGTGGTCGATGTGTGAGGACCTTCAACCTCTTTCCTTTCGGTTCTGGCTCGCTAGGAGCAGTTCCTGCTTCTTCTTTTTCAGGGGTTATGTTTTTCCTTTTTTGCCTTCGGATGGGATAACGATAATCAGGGTAGAAGAACCCGACTGCATCAAACACTCGGTTGAGTCTCTTCTTTTTTCGGCCTCCGAAGGCTGCTGATAGTGCCGTATTTTCAGCCTTCGAATATGCCCCAAGTAATTCATCACTTAATGTTTCAATGCTTTTCAGCCAGTCGTCATCAGGTTCAATAAATTTATCTGCATATTTGAATGTGTACTTTAATCTGACTAGTCCGCCTTCGTCGGGCTCTTTGATTGTTTCCTTCGGCATGTCCCACTTTTCTGCAAGTGGCCATACCCTGAAGGCAATGTGTTCTTGGACCAAGTCCCTTGTCCCAATAAACGAGCAGACTACCCCGAAGGCTCTTTGGCATTCTTCGGCGGCTTCGTCCATTTCGACCTTCGGCCTTCGAAGACCGAAGCGTTGCCAGATTGGATGCATAATAATACTCTTCACATTTTCTTGAGCTGTCAGATCATTCTTTACATAAAACCATTCAGTCATCCAGGCTCCGGGCCACCTCTTCCGAAAGGTCGGCACAGGGTAGCTTGACCCGGAGCGGGCGCCGAAGCTGTAGCACCCAAAATTGTTGTGATATTGCTCTTTTCCCCATGGCTTCGTCTCGTACAATAACTCGTGTATGTTGCAGAAGCTTTTAGCGTTTGGTTCCAAACCTTGGCTTCTCGTAGCCCAGACGAAAATCCCCATTCTTATAATAGCTTCGGGAGTGAGTTGATGAAGGTAGACTTGAAATGTCTTTAATACCTCAACAACAAAGCTGCTCAGGGGGAATCGAAGCCCGGCCTTGAGGAAGCTTCGGAAAATCACAACTTCATCTTCTTCGGGGGTGGGAGAAGTTTTTTCCCCGGCATCAGCTCTCACAATAGATATGTCTCGGAAATATCGCCCCCTCATATTATCAATGTGACTCTGCTTGATGGCTGTTTTCCCAAAAACTGTGTGGCTTGGTCGCCACGGTCGATCTTCGGCCTCTTCCCCACCACTTTCCACGTCATAGCTGTCGCTGTCATCAGTATCTTCGGACAAACCTTCGAGAATCTCCTTCGTAATTTTCTCTGTATTGGTCTCTGCCATCGCTATCAGGAACCCCAGATTCTTCTCCTCCTCGAGACTCAGCTTCGTCTCAGCAGGGATCTTCAGCTTCGTCTCAGCAGGGATCTTCTTGCCTTCAGACATCTTCGGAAACGCTAAAAAATTGTTCCCGAGGCCGAAGCTTCGAAATCAAAAAGACCAGCAAATCTTAATGAACAAGAGCTAAAAATTTCAGTGGGCCGAAGCAAAAGGAAAGTGTGCGTACCAAATGAGTTCGCGATGTGATCTTATTTATACGCCTAGGGCGTTGAAAATTGAAAGGCCCCGCTTGTCAGTGAATGTTGCTATTCTAGCAAAGGGAAGGTGTTTTTTCGGACCTTCGGCTCAAGGCCTTCGTCCATATCGCAATCTGAATTTATTATTTACAAATTAATATTGCGAGGGGCTACTGTTGGGGGCCTTCGTCCTCCGAAGGTCCTCAAAAACATGATTTGACAATGTTTTCCAAGTGGATTACATGAACAGGTATTTTTGGATTCAGAATTATGGATATAGAGCACGGCCAGGTCGAAGCCTGAACCAGACGAAGGTCGAGGGCAGCCGAAGCTGTGCGCAGGGAAGCTTCGATGCGATGGCATAAGGGGGAACCGACTTAAAGATGAAAAGACTTCGGGGGCCTCGACAGATTTCCATAAACCGTTAACAAATGTAATGGACATGGGTGTAATTTTACGTGGGCTGCGTCCCGCGTCTATAAATAGATGAACAGTACTCCCGTACTGTTCACGTTGACTGTGCATCGGCATTTGCGTCACGCTTGTACTTTTTACCTTCTCTCAAGATCGAAGGTACATTTGTAATTTATAATCATTTCTATTTCTTTGTGTTAATAAAATAGAAATGATTCTGTGATCTACATTTCATGTTTTATATGAGTCCTTCGTTATTACTTGTTGAATTTACGAAGGTATGTCTCTTGTAACCTTCGTCCGGAACTCATTATTCCCGAAGAGGAATAATGTTCAATAGGACGAAGGGCCTTAACGTTTAACACTTTTTATGTTGCCTTGTTCTTAATTCGAAGCATTTGAGAACAAGTCCCCAACAGTCACAAAAGAATGTGTGGCTCTAGTATCAAATAACACATTTGTAGAATGAAATTAGACTGAGAACGTACCTAGTGCCACTCCTGTGGTCTCCAGAACTGTGTCGGCCTCCAGGTGGTTCACCTTTCCATACTGAGCATGGGGATGTCCACGGTTGCTTGCTCCTTGCTGGGGTGCATTCTGTCTTGCTGGGTATTGGGAGCTGACTGCTGTTGAGCTACATTCTTTGGGCAATGCGACACCCAGTGGCCTTGTTCTCCACAGTGGAAACATCCTCGGCCTCCTCCTTGCGTGTGGGCCATCTGACTGTTTTGAATGGTTGCTGGGGTAGGTAGGCGAGGTGTCTGGTGTTCTGTCTCTGGTACTGGTTTTCTCCCGATTGGTTGTTCTGGTCGTACTGCTACTGCAGAGGGATCTGCTTCTAGAATTGATGTTGATGCAGACGTTGATTCTGGTGCTGGTGCCGGTATCCCTGAGGGTGACTCTGCTTGAACCGCTAGGGTGGATTGCCTAAAAACAGGGATGGATGCTGCTCCTAGCCTAGGGTCCAGCAATCTTGCGCTTCCGGTCTTCCATCTCCTAGCGCTTACTCTCAGTCATTATTGCTCCGTCGATCAGATGTTGGAAGGTAGAGAAGGTATGGTTCATCAACTGGTAGTGTAGGGTGATGACCAAACCTCTTAGGAACCTTTATTGCCTCTTGGCATCATTGTTGACATCCTCGGGTGCATAGCGATATAGTTCCAGAAATTTGTCCCTGTACTCACTGATAGACAGGGGTCCTTACTTCAGTGCTAGAAATTCTTCCTTCCTCACTATCATCAAACCTTTAGGAATGTGGTACCGGTGGAAGTTGTCTTTCAACTCCTCCTAGGTGATAGCTTCAGGGTCGGCATGGGTAGTGAGGTTTGACTCCCACCAGGACTAGGCTGCTTCCCTTAGCAGACGAGGACCATACATAACCTTCTATCGGCCGTTGCACTGAGCGGTATGCAGCTCCTGCTCCACTGTGCGCAGCTAGTCTTTGGCGTCCATGGGGTCTGCAGAGTGGGCAAACACAGGGGGATGACCTCTCATGAACTTCGCACGCTTGTCTCTCTTGGCATGTGCGGCATTTGCACTTACGGTTGAGGCTAAGGTTGCTGCTGCACTTGCTGCATGGCTGCTAGGGTCTGACTAATTGCTTGAAGTGCCTGAGTCTGCATGAGAAACATCTACTCTATTGTCATTGGGGGTGGTGGTGGAGGCAACTGCTGCTGGGGTGCCTCATCCTGTGGGGCATGTTGCTCTTGCTGGGCACGCCTCCTGCCACGGTGCATGTTGTCAGACATTTGTGGAGGGCACACACACATCAGAACTGACCTTGCAGTCTTTCAGCATAAGAAAAGATACATAGAAGTATTCATAATACTAAACAAAGGAGCATCTTCACTGACTCTCAACACGGCCACCACAACTTCTCAGATAAAGAGGAAAGTGGAAGCAAACGGTTGCCCAACTAAATGACTAACTTTATTAATAACTACACCAAATTGTAGGGACACCCACACTTTGGTGATAATCATTACAAAAAGCTAAATCCATCATAAGTTCATCACGACATACATAGAAATACATGATAAGCAAACTACTCTAACTAACTAAAACTGACTAAGACTAAGACACTGACTTAAGCATGTATTACAAACTCGACACTAGCGATCTAGGGCTCCAAGTTTATCCAGTTCCTGCAGTCAGGGGTGCCATAAGCATAACGACCACCGGGTGGCGAGCGGTAAGGGTGCTGAGTCCCAACAGGGGTGGGGGAACCATCCTCCTGATGGCGATGCTCCGCGCACTCAACACATAGTTCCACAATCTTTGCACAAGCCTTGCCCAACTCGTCAAGGGCGTGGTCTAGCTTAGTGTTGAGCATGACGACCAGGTTGACCATGCTGCTCAATCTAGGATTGTCCTCACTAGCGAGTGAGACAATCACACCTCCGGTACTTCTAGTTGAGCGACGAGGGTAGTACTTAAGGTCCAGACCATCAGGCACCCCACTAAACAACGAACAATATTGCAAAAGTGCACGTCGTGCAGCATCCTGCATGACTGCCTTGACAGTGTCCCGCTCAATGATAGAATAATGCTCTGAGTAGGCCTCTGCACCCCAGAGATCATCGTCCGGACAGCGCACCAAGTAGGTAGCCTCCCATTAGTCCGAGTATATTCCATGACTGTGCTGGTAGACTACACAACGGTACTCGATAGACCAAGTGTGTCAATCAAAGGCCCGACACAACAAGGTGTCGAGAGCGTCGTGGAAATGACAACCGCGAGCGGCGTTGCGAGTGATGGGTCGGGCGACGCATCCTTTCGGCTCTTGCTCCTTTGAAGGCTCCGTGCTGTGGCTCAAACTGCCACCATCATCCTTGTCTCCATCAGGGCCTCCTCTAGCAGCTGGGATGCCCTGTGGTGGTGCAGGGGGCACCTCTAGCTGAGGCACAGAGGAGGGCTGCCTCCTAGACTCCACCTCATGCTGAGGCGAGGGGGAAGAGTCCTACTGCTCTCGCTTCTGGCGTCAATGCTCCTCATCCTCGTGCAGGTGGCGGTGCAGTCTCTCTAGGTGGCTCGACTGTCCTATCACCGTACGACGCAGTGGACGCTTCGCAAGGTGAGAGGGCAGGAAAGGGATTAGCGACTTACGTGCAGTGCATCTAAGACAGGCCATCTACAAAAGATGTCGTAAGCACAAGAGTGAGAACATAATTATATGGCCAGCAAGTAAACCATAAGCAGGATAAAATAAAAAAATTTGTAGGGTGAGTATATATGTAGTAATATAACATAGAATTGGTCGAGGTGACCAACTTTTGAAGTGGCACCAAAGGTCAAGGTGAGAATAAGGGTCTATAGTCCTTAAAGCAACCATTCTAGGCTAGGTTAGTGATCCTATAGTCAGCAAGGCTTTGATACCGCTTATGTCACACTCGGTTTTGGAAGGCAAACCGAATGCGAACCATGTACATGCCAGGATCAGAAACTCACGTACACAGCGATTACATAGTTAGACATCATCACACATTGCTCAAAATAACAGCGGAAATAGTACATTATTACATCAAGATGTCCAAGACATCCACATAGCCATTAACTTAAGTCATAATCATAATCATAATCAAAGTGCGAATACGAAACATAGTACGATAACGCCTACACAGGCAGCTGACTGGGCGTTTGCCACAATCTAATCTAGAACTCGTCGAAGTCCTGGAACTCCTGGAAGTCCTCCATGTTGCATTCATCTTCTCCTGAGCATTGGTTGCAATGGGGACAACCTGGGGGGTTTGGTGTTTTAAAGCAAGGGTGAGTACACATCAACGTACTCAGTAAATGTCCCATTTGGTTAAAGTGGACTAGCTGTATGTGGAGTTAAGCTGAAAGCAGTTGCTTTTAGTTGGTCAGATATTTATTACTAGTAGAAAGCCAAGTTTTATCAATAATCCCAAGTTATTACCCAAGTGTCACTCCCTCCAAGAGGAAATACCAAATACCATAAATATGGTCATCATCATTAAGCATCATCATAAATGTATCCAGAGTAACTCTAATCAAAGGAGCTCCCAAGGCTCCTCATAACCACGAGCACAACTGATATACCAGTTTCTAACACTCTGCAGAGGTTGCACACTTTACCCACGAGTCGTGATTCCCTTTCTACCCGAGGAGCGCTACTCCCCATTGACCACTACCTAGGTAGCCTGGAAAGGTATCACTATGTAGCCTTTACAAAGATTCCCCTAGTGTGTAGTTGCCCGTTAGGTTTCGCCAGTCATACAAACACAATACTCCTCCCTAAAGTGGGTGACTAACAAAACCAAATCAAATGAACCTCGGCACCCACCCTCAGCAGAGCAAGCACTATGCCCCGGCCCCCATTGACGGCACAACGGCAAAGCCAACTACACCCCCAAGTTCATCCAATTAATCAACTAAGGGCATCCCATTCCACCCTCATGGTTGTACTATTTTCCCGGGTGGTCATCCAACGAACAGGTCCTTACGGAGATGTACCCGGGAAACAGTCTGAGCCCCCTAAAGTATCATAGGTTCATCATCATATCCAGAATAACAACATTATATCATCAATATTCTCATCATGTTCATTGATTAAAGTAAAGCAGTAGCATAATACTAATCATAATAACCAATTCCAAAAGGGGTAAACAAGGACAGGAAAACAAAATACTAGTGTAGCCTTAGGTTGATCATGGTATGCAGGACAGTGAATTATAAAGTAAGTAGGACATAATGGGTCAGATGACACTTGCCTTCACCATATTGCTGCTCAGGGAAGTATCCTGCAACACACTTGGAAACCTCAGGCTGATCGTTGTCTACGCAAAACAATCATTCAATCAACACACTTGGGAAATGACAAAGGTTCAGTGGAAAAGTACAAACACACTAGTGAACTCTAGGTTCTAGGGTAGGTTAATATACCTAGTGGTCTGTTGTTCTCCAACTACTGCCTATCTCAGTAGATTAATTACTCAACTATGTCTATCTTAGTAAACTACTTATTTAGATAAAGTTATTATAGGGATGGAACCATACAGTAATTGAAATTAAATCTACAAAGTTAAGCACTTAAACATTTATTAGGGTTTCACTTTTATTTTACCTTTAATACATATTCTATAACCTTATGCTAATCTAGAGGCTGACCACAAAATTGAAACATACATATAGTGAAGGAATATAATTTAAACAGATAGAGAATAACATTATGAACATTTTGCAATTTGAACCACCTAATTTGGAGTTCATATGCAAAAGATATGAAATTTACAAGTTTTGGAATTCAAAACCCTAAATTAAACCCATTTTTCTAATTAGAAACAAACCCGGGGTTCCCTCTGCAAGAAACCAGGGGCACAACTATAATAACTAAGGACGACAGGTTCTATTACTAGGGAACCGAGGGTTCTTTTTACAAAACAGTAAAACCCAAGGAGTAAAACCCAAGGGGTATCGGGTTTCAACGACCGAGATTAGAAGCAGCGGATGAGAGCGCAGGCGCGTGGGGCGTGGGCGCCTGACAGGTGGACCCGAGGCGGGGCACGACACCGACACATGGGGCCCATGGGCCAGTGGTGCGCTGAGGGCACGGGGCTCTGGCCGCTGGATCTCAAATCAAGGACCCTGGTTCAACAAACCACGCGAATTGTTATTCAAAAATCTAGGCCATCAGATAAGGGGTGGGCGTCCAAGATCGGGTGTCTAGGGGTTTAACAGTTTCTGGCCGGCCAGTGGCGGCACCGCTCGCGCCCGTGGTGGTGTAGCCGCCGGAGGCAAGGCCAGCCGGGGATCGAGGGGTTCTGGGGCTGTCTAGGCAGGCCAAGGCCATTGGGGAGAACCCAACGAGCACTACGGTCGAGCTTCAGTCGCAAGAACGGGACTGAGGGCGGGCAGATGATGGAGGCGGGTCCCGGGCGGACCGGAGAGTGCTTCGGCGAGCAATACCCGCCGCAGTGGGGGATAATCCAGTGCACCGAGGCTGACATGTGCTTCGGTGAGGGGATAGTGGTATTCTAGGTCTGGATTTGGGCATAGGGAGAGGCTGTGCTAGCTGGGCGCCATGAAGACGCGGCGACCCGACGAGGAGCGGCTCCAGCGAGCCTAAATCCATCGCGGTGGGACAAAATTAGTGCAAAAGAAGGGCAGGGCGATGTTCGTTACCCTGGGGCGGTGCTCGGGGAAGCTCGGCACGGTGTCGGGAGGCTTCGGTTGGCTGGACAACGAGGGAACATGTCGGCGACGACCTTCGATCTGCGCATGGAAGGAGTTAGGTGCGGACAGGGCAGAGGGGACAGGGAAAGGGGAAACCGAAATGGGTTCCCAGTGCACTGTGCTTAGGCGAAGCTCACCGTGGCCGAGGCGACGACAAAGGCCCGACGAGGATGGCAGAACGGCTGGGCAACGACGATGGCGGCGCTGCGAGCTGGGTGAGGGCATGGAGCAAGGAGAGGGTGAATGAGGGGCAGGGGCATGCTTTGGGGGTCCGAGGTCTTCACCTAGGCGCTCGGGCGACATGCACAGGGTGAGTCGTGGGGGCATGGGCGCGGTTTGTGCGTGCAGAGCGCATGCCGTGGGCTTAGGCGCGGCGATTGCAAGGAGGGAGATGGGGCTGACGGGCGGGGCCCACGAGTTAGTGAGGGGGCGCATGAGCGAGCGAGAAGGCCGGCGCCAACAAGGCGGCCCCACCAGACAAAGAGCAAGGGAGGGAGCAAGCGTGCGCATGCGAGGGTGTTCGACACCAATAGGCGGGTCCCACCTGGCACAGAAAAGACGCGGGCGCGCGCGGGGCTTGCTGGGCTGAATGGGCTGAAAGGCCGGGGAAGGCGGCGGCTGGGCCTCTTTCTGTTTTTCTTTTATTTCGAATTTTCTTATCCCTTTTTCTTTTTATTTTCTCTTTTGGATTCAAATTCAAACATGCCACAAATTCAAACTTAAATATTCCAAACATGTGCAGCAAACAAAAGAAAAAAATCTAGGCTCAGCATGATGCAACACCTGAATTTGGTAGATATACTAAAAGGTATACCTCTCTCATAAATACTGTCGGGGACCATAATTAGGGGTACCCCCAAGACTCCTAATCTCAGCTGGTAACCCCCATCAGCACAAAGCTGCAAAGGCCTGATGGGTGCGATTAAGTCAAGGCTCAGTCCACTCAAGGGACACGATCTCGCCTCACCCGAGCCTAGCCTCCGGCAAAAGGCAGCCGACCCCAGAGGATTCACGTCTCGCCCGAGGGCCCCCTCAAGCAACGGACACACCTTCGGCTCACCCGAGGCCCAGTCTTCGCCAAGAAGCAACCTTAGCCAGATCGCCACACCGACCGACCGCATCGTAGAAGCATTTAATGCAAGGATGGCCTAACACCTTATCCTGACGCGCGCCCTCCAGTCGACAGAGCCAAAGTGACCGCAGTCACTTCGCAGCTCCACTGACCGGCCTGACGAGAGGACAGCGCCGCCTGCGCCGCTCCGACTGCTGTGCCACTCAACAAAGTGAGGCTGACAGCAGCCAAGTCCGGCTTCGGGCACCATAGGAAGCTCCACCTCACCCGACCCCAGGGCTCGGCCCCTGTCTCGGCCTCGGACGACGAACTCCGCCTCGCCCGACCCAGGGCTCGGACTCAGCCTCGGCTCCGGAAGTCGACGAACTCCGCCTCGCCCGACCCCGGGGCTCGGACTCGGCCTCGGCCCCGGAAGACGACGAACTCCGCCTCGCCCGACCCCAGGGCTCGGACTCGGCCTCGGCTCCGGAAGACGACAAACTCCGCCTCGCTCGACCCCAGGGCTCGGACTCAGCCCTGGACTCAGCCGACGGTCTCCGCCTCGCTCGACCCGGGGCTCGGACTCGACCTCGACCTCGGAAAGACAGACTCGACCTCAACCTCGGAGGAGCCTCCGCCTCGCCCGACCCAGGGCTCGGACCGACCACGTCATAGGGGGGGCCATCATTACCCTACCCCTAGCTAGCTCAGGCTACGGGGAACAAGACCGGTGTCCCATCTGGCTCGCCCCGGTAAACAAGTAATGATGGCGCCCCGCGTGCTCCATGACGACGGCGGCTCTCAGCCCCTTACGGAAGCAAGGAGACGTCAGCAAGGACTCGACAGCCCCGACAGCTGTCCTTCCGCAAGGCTCCAGCGCTCCTCCGACGGCCACGACATCTCATGAACAGGGTGCCAAAACCTCTCCGGCTGCCACGACGACATGTACTTAGGGCGCTAGCTCCTCTCTGCTAGACACGTTAGCACATTGCTACACTCCCCATTGTACACCTGGACCCTCTCCTTACGCCTATAAAAGGAAGTTCCAGGGCTCTCTTACGAGAGGGTTGGCCGCGCGGGGAGGACGGGACGACGCGTGCAGGCCTCTCGCTCCCTCCCACGCGGACGCTTGTAACCCCCTACTGCAAGCGCACCCGACCTGGGCGCAGGACAACACGAAGGCCGAGGGTTTCCCCTTTACTCCTGTCTCCCTCCGGTTTCCCCATCTGGGCTGGGGCACGCGGCGACAGTTTACTCGTCGGTCCAGGGACCCCCCGGGGTCGAAACGCCGACAATTGGCGCGCCAGGTAGGGGCCTGCTGCGTGTTGACGAACAGCTTCCCGTCAAGCTCCAGATGGGTAGTCTCCAGCAACCTTTCCAGCCTGGGACGGTGCTCCGTTTCGGGAGTCTTGAGTTCATGTCCCTCGACGGCAGCTACGACATGATACTCCTTCCTCCGCCGCGTGACAGCGACTATGGCGGCCGACAACCCGCCCGCTGGCGGCGGAATCAATGACGTCTTCCCCACGTGGCGGAAGAGCAACATTTGGGTTTGTCCCGTCGCCTCCCCAGCCGACGGAGGAGGAGGCGGGGCAACCAAGGTCAAGCAGGAGGCGGCACCTCGTCGGCTGTCGAGCGAGTCGACAACACCGGTGCCCCAACGGGGGACACGTCGGGCATCGACCTCGCGTCTGAGACGAAGACGAGCGTCGTTTCCCAGAAACACGCCAACTTCAAGCGGACGGACGACGCCAGCACGCTCGCAAAGAGCTTGCTGGGCGTCACCCTCGTACCCGAAACGACGGTGCAGTCTGCCCCTGACGCGACTTCGTCACCGCCCGTCGACCAGGAGGTACCGACCGATTCCCATCTCGTTCCTTTTAGATCCAGCTGCGACCCACCAAGCGACCCCGCTTTGGTGGACGCTTTAATAAAGGCATGTTCAAACCCTCCGGGGTATCGTATGCGGTCACCCTGGGACTGGCTGACGGTCGTCTCGACCTACGGACCCTCGGGTTCTGAGGGAGATGACGAGCCCGACTTTTGTTGGGATTTCTCCGGACTTGGTAACCCCAGTGCCATGCGGGACTTCATGACCGCATGCGACTACTGCCTTTCCGATTGTTCCGACGGTAGCCGCAGCTTCGGCGACGAGGACTGCGGCCCAAGTCGTGAATGTTTCCACGTCGATCTAGGGGGTCTCGGCGAAGGCAACCATCTTGGTATACCGGAAAATGGTGATCCCCTAGGCCTGAGCCTTGCGTTGACATCCTTCGGGAGCTAGCTGTGGTCCCAGTCCCTGCGGGGGGTCAGGACTCACAGCTCGAGCAAATCCGGGGGGATGCAGGCCAGGCTCGACGAGGGAGCAGGAACGCTTGAGCCGTTCCGCCGGGACATCGGGCAGGAATGGGCAGGCCAAGCTCCGACCGGAGAAGCACGTCATCTACCCTAGGGCATCCAGCACCGCATCGCCGACGATGTCAGGGCAAGGCCACCACCGACTTCCAGTGGGGTCGGCCATAACCTGGCTGCGGCAGCGATACTACTCCGCGCGATGCCGGAACCATCAACCACCGAAGGGCGGCGTATCCAGGGAGAGCTCAAGAATCTCCTGGAGGATGCCGCGGTCCAATGGGCCGAAAGCTCTGCCTCCCGAAGGCAAGCATACCCCTCAGAGCATCACGCCGCGACTTCCCGATTCATGCGGGAAGCCTCGGTCCACACCGGGTGCACGCGCAACACAGTGCCTGCGGCCCCGGGTCGCCTCGGCAACGAGCACCACCACCGCAACTGTCGAACCCACCTCGACGAGAGGGTGCGCCGAGGCTACCACCCTAGGCGTGGGGGACGCTACGACAGCGGGGAGGATCAGAGTCCCTCACCCGAACCACCCGGTCCACAGGCTTCCAGCCGGGCCATACGACGGGCGCCATTCTCGACCCGGTTCCAAACCCCGACTACTATCACAAAGTACTCGGGGGAGACGAGGCCGGAACTGTGGCTCGCAGACTACCGGCTAGCCTGCCACCTGGGTGGAATGGACGATGACAACCTCATCATCCGCAACCTCCCTCTGTTCCTCTCCAACACCGCTCGAGCCTGGCTGGAGCATTTGCCTCCGGGGCAGATCTCCAACTGGGACGACCTGGTCCAAGCCTTCGCCGGCAACTTCCAGGGCACGTACGTGTGCCCTGGGAACTCCTGGGATCTCCAAAGCTGCCGCCAGCAGCCGGGAGAGTCTCTCCGTGACTACATCCGGAGATTCTCGAAGCAGCACACCGAGCTGCCCAACGTCACCGACTCGGATGTCATCGGCGCGTTCCTCGCCGGCACCACCTGCCGTGACCTGGTGAGCAAGCTGGGTCGCAAGACCCCCACCAGGGCGAGCGAGCTGATGGACATCGCCACCAAGTTCGCCTCTGGCCAGGAGGCGGTTGAGGCCATCTTCCGGAAGGACAAGCAGCCCTAGGGCCGCAAGCCAGAAGATGTCCCCGAGGCGTCCACTCAGCGCGGCACCAAGAAGAAAGGCAAGAAGAAGTCGCAAGCAAAACGCGACGCCGCCGACATGGACCTTGTCACCGCCGCTGAGTACAAGAACCCTCGGAAACCTCCCGGAGGAGTTCCGTCAAGCAGCCGTGCCCCTATCATTAGGGGCCCGTCAAGCACACCCTTGAGGAGTGCGCCATGCTTCGGCGCCACTTTCACAAGGTCGGGCCACCTGCGGAAGGTGTCAGGGTCCACGACAACAATAAGAAGGAGGATCACAAGGCAGGGGAGTTCCCCGAGGTCCACGACTGCTTCATGATCTATGGTGGGCAAGTGGCGAACGCCTCGGCTCGGCACCGCAAGCAAGAGCGTCGGGAGGTCTGCTCGGTAAAGGTGGCGGCGCCAGTCTAACTAGACTGGTCCGACAAGCCCATCACCTTCGTCTAGGGCGACCACCCCGACCGCGTGCCGAGCCTGGGGAAATATCCGCTCATTGTCGACCTCGTCATCGGCAACGTCAGGCTCACCAAGGTCCTCATGGACGGAGGCAGCAGCCTCAACATCATCTACGCCGAGACCCTCGGGCTCCTGCGGATCGATCTGTCCTCGGTCCGGGCGGGCGCGACGCCTTTCCACGGGATCATCCCTGGGAAACGCGTTCAGCCCCTCGGACAACTCGATCTACCCGTCTGCTTTAGGACTCCCTCCAACTTCAGAAGGGAAACCTGTTGGGGGCCTTCGTCCTCCGAAGGTCCTCAAAAACAAGACTTGACAATGTTTTCCAAGTGAATTATATGAACAGGTATTTTCGGACTCAGATTATGGACATGGAGTACGGACAGGACGAAGCTTAAGCCAGACGAAAGGGGGTTGAGATGAAGGACGGGCTGGTTACCACGCTGTACGAAGGATGGTGCGCAGCCGAAGCTATGTGCAGGAAAGCTTCGTCGCGATAGTAGAACGGGGAACCGACCTAAAGATGAAAAGACTACTTAGGCCTTGACAGACTCCCATAGGTCATTAGAAAATGTAATGGGCATGAATGTAATTTTACATGGGCTGCGTCCCACGCCTATAAATAGATGAACAGTACTCCCGTACTGTTCACGCTGACTTGGCATTTGTTTTCTGTCATCCTTGTACATCTGCCTTCCTGCAATCCGAAGGTACACTTGTAATTTGAAGTCATTTCTATTCTTATATGATAATAAAATAGAAATGACGTTGTGATAATATTTAAATATTATGCAAGTTCCTCGTCATAGTTTATTGTGCTTACGAAGATATGCTGTTTGTGACCTTCGTCCGGAACACATTATATCCTGAAGGGAAATAATGTTTTAAAGGACGAAGGGCTTTATCATTTAACACTTTTTATGTTGCCTTGTTCTTAATCCGAAGCATTTGAGAACAAGTCCCCAACATTGGCGCCCACCTCCGGTGAACTCACTTCCACTTTGAGTTTTTTGAACACCTTCGGAAGCCATAGACCCTCGCTATGGCGCCGAAGAAAGCTTCAGCGACTGGGGCTGCAGCTCTGCAACCGCTGGACCCCAACCAGGAGACTGTCTCTCTTCGGGAGGCCCGAAGCCAGAAGAGGAAGGCCGTCAGCCTGACGCTTCAGGAGGATGAGCTAGATCAAGAGATCAGGGATATGGAGATGCTTCATCAACAGGTGCAGAGGAAGAAGGAAAAGATGGCCAGGCTAGCTGAGCTGCAAAGGCAGATAGACAAAGCTTCTGAAGAAGTTCGCCATCTTACTCACGATGAGCAGAACAGAAGGCCTCAACAAAAAGACCTTCATCAGGAGGGCTTCTTCAACGAAGATGACTGGTATGACAATTTCCATCATGGAAATTTTGTTTTCGATGATGCTTCTCCCCTGTCCGCTGAGCTGCAGGCTACACCTTGGCCTCCGTCCTACAAGCTGCCCCAGCTTCCCATGTTCGATGGCCATTCAGACCCGAAGCAGTTTTTGATGAGCTACGAAGCAACAGTATCTTCGTATGGTGGCAATGCTGCAGTCATGGCAAAGTCTTTTGTTATGGCTGTCAGGAATGTTGCTCAGACCTGGTATTCCTCCCTTCGACCAGGAACGATCACTTCATGGCAAAAGCTGAAGGACATGTTGTTAACCAGCTTTCAAGGGTTTCAGACGAAGCCGGTCACTGCTCAAGCCTTGTTCCAGTGCACTCAGGATCATGAAGAATACCTTCAGGCGTATGTCAGAAGGTTCTTGCGTTTGAGGGCGCAGGCACCAACGGTGCCCAATGAAATTGTCATCGAAGCCATGATCAAGGGGCTTTGTCCTGGACCTTCAGCCCAATACTTTGCTAGGAAGCCTCCTCAGACTTTGGAGAAGCTGCTCCAGAAGATGGACGAGTACATTCGTGCCGACAATGATTTTCGCCAAAGAAGGGAGGAGGCTTTCAGATTTTCTGAAATGACCAGGGGCTTCAGAGGAAGATTCTATCCGAGGCATGTCAGGTCCATCCACAACTCTACTCAAAATGATGATAAGGGGAGTCAGCAGAACAGGCCGCAGTGCTCCTCACAGGCTTCGGGGCAACAGCAAAGTTTCTTCCGGCCACCAGCTCCAAGAGGCAGAGGCGCCAGGGGCTTCGGCGGAAGATTTGGAGATCAACCAAGGAGAGTATTTTGCTTATTCTGTGGTGAAAACAAGGGCCATACCACCAGGATGTGCCATGTTACCATCCAAAAGCAAAAGGAGATAGCCGAAGCTGCAGCGCAACAAGTTCAGCCGAAGCAGGTCATGCATACTGCTTCGTACCATCAGCCTTACATCCCAGAATACGTGGGCAACCACCCTGCAGTTTCTGTAGCTTCGGCGAGTCAACCTCAAGCTTCATGGCAACAGCCCCCGCCTCCACCACCGCTGCAACAAGGCCAACAGCTGGAAGGGAGCCAATATGTTCCACACCAAAGGGATCTCAGAGAACAATCTGAAGCTCGCATAGTCAATAGCACTGTGCCAGAGTCGAAGCACATTTATTGACAAATATCCTACCTTGATAGCAGTCTTTTCCATTTAGTTCTATTTTCTATGTAATAAAGAACATTTCAGTTTTCATGTAATAGTTTCGTTGTTGGTCACGAGGAGAACCTATTTTCTCCACAGGCTTAAGTTGCTGAAGCTTAAAAATTTGCGATAACAAGAAGGACCTTCGAATTATTAAAAATTCTTCGAAGCCACAAAAAGTCGTTCTAAGGAACGCAGAGTAAGTTGCTGAAGTCACAAAAAGCCGTTCCTAAGGGAATGCAGAGCATACAGCGAAAAGTCAACGCTGATACCGCCTAAGTAAAAGGCGAAGAAGCTCCAAAGACGTTCCTAAGGGAATGCAGAGCTTACAGCGAAAAGTCAACGCTGATACCGCCTAAGTAAAAGGCGAAGAAGCTCCAAAGACGTTCCTAAGGGAATGCAGAGCTTACAGCGAAAAGTCAGCGCTAATATAAAGATATTTTGTGTTTTATGGGGATATGTGTGTATCTTCGGAACAAATTTCATTTACATAACATAGCATCATCACATCATTTTGCATAGCATAAGCATCATACATCATGTTGCATATGGCAAAAGAAGGGGACACAGTATCAACCTTCGAAAGGACGCTTTGAGAAAGTGAAAATCGTGCAAAGTCACGAGGGAATACAATGTTGATCTTCGGAATACAGCTTCGGAGAATGTTTTCACGAAGCATGGAAGTGCTTCATCAGAGTAATATCGAAATTGTACAGCTTCGGAGAATATTTTCACGAAGCGTGGATGTGCTTCATCAGAATAGTATTAAAGGAGAATGTCTTCTTCACGAAGCATGAAAAGAAGGGAAGGTGTTTTTTCGCCGAAGGCTCAAAAATGGTATGTATGTAGAATTTCATGCATCGTAAAGAATTGAATAATGAAAAGAGACTTGTATATTACATTCAAGTGTACAAAATATTACATAGATCACACTTCAAATGTTTTTTCTAATAACATCTAGTCTTCTCTTAGTACTACTTCGGCAGCCTCATTTAGAAGTTGTTCAACAACTTTATCCATGATACCTTCGGCCATTTGTTTAATTTCGTCATCCCCTTTCGTGTGAGGGTCAGCAGACGATCCAGCAGGTTCTGAGGGAAGAGAATATATGTCTATGTTACTATTACAAACCATAAGCAAGTTCGAAAATCAAAAATTACAACAGACCTAAAAACCACTAGTTGGTACCTATTTGGCTTTTGGGCTCCGCTTTTTTCAGCGGCCTTGGCTACTTCCCTAGCATCATGGATACCTTGCTCGCTTCTTCGAATAATTTCCAGGGCCATTTCTCGGCCACCATTGTCCCAGACGTCGGTGAAAAATTTTCCACCAACCTGGCTAGCTTCGGTCGAGGGGTCTTTAATATCTTCAGCGGATAAAGTGGCTTCGGATTGCGCAAGAAGCTTAATATGATCGCAACCTTTCCTCTCCAAAACAGTAGCAACTCCTCTGGCGCCCGAAAAAGCGCAGATGTCACCACGGATACTCAGGATTTCCTCGAAGGCCTCTGCTTCGTGACTGATCCATTCCAGTGGACCTTCGGGATTGCCTCTTGAGAAATTCTCTTCACTAGAGAATGCGCCAACGCCGGCGAAGCTGGATTTTATCTTTTTGACGCATTCTATAGATTTAACGTAGCATTTTCTCTGGGATGCACGAAGCTCCTTAACACTTATCTCTAAATGATTGGCCAGTTGATCGCTAAGCTCTCGTTTTGTTTCTTCAAGCATACGTTCCTCTTTAGCTCTAGCTAGCTGTTTCTGAAGATCTTTAATCTCACGTTTTTGGGCTTCGGCCTGGACCTTTGAGGCAGCTTCGTCCTTTTTTACCTTGTCTACCAATGTAAGCAGAATCTTATCCTTTTCTAGAGCTTCGTTTCTCAGTTTAATAACTTCTGACCGTAGGTTGTTGAACGCAATTTCATAACTCTCATCTTCGGCATTCTTTTGTGCTCTCAATGCGTTGCTTAGGATTAAACCCTATATATATATATAAAAAAGAAGTTGGTATAAGAATAAAAGAATGAGTTACGAATTATAAAATTTCCAAGCGCCTAATTCCCATACCTTTAGGCTATTATACGCAAGACTATCCGCGAGATCCTCCTTCGTCATAGCGCATAGTCCAGCTTCAAGCTTCGGAAACCCCATACTCCTAGCCATCTCCCGGCAGACAGATAATTCTTTGTTGTCAGGGAGACAGTATAGGAAGTCATCTTCGTTTGTTCCATTGAACACTAGGGCCCCCTTCGGATATTTTAATTCTTTGGCATAGTGGTTGGCTTCATAAATCTCTTCTTCAGATAATTTTTTCCCCGAAGCATGTCGCACAATGTAATCGCATATGGTGGAAGAAGCTTCGGGGGCAGCAGTGTTAATTTCTTCAACCAAAATTGGCTCTGGCATTTTTATTTTTTCTTCGGTTTCCAAAGGTTGTTCCTTGGTGGGCTCTGAAGTCCCAGCTTCAACTTCAAGTTGTTGCTTCGAAGCTTCAGCAATTAAAGCCTCAGTAGACACTTCAGAAAGTTCAACAGTCTTCTTTGGAGTTGTGCTTGAAGACTTAATTGTCTCCAAAACATCTAACACGTTCACCATTCTTTTTCTTTTCGGGGTTACCGATGGCCCCTTTTGATTTTTTATTGTTTCAACACTTGCTGAAGGACTCAAGATTTCTAATGTTTTTGGTCCTTCAATTTTCGGTTTTTCTGCTTTCTCTGCTGAAGGCGCTTCAGTTTTTTCTTCGATCTTCGGCACTGGAGCTGGCTCTGTATTTTCAGTGGCCAAGGAGATTTTACCGATAAATTCAGGCACTGTGGCAGGCTCAATAAAACGTGCCCGGTGGGTGAGCACCTTCATCTTTTTTCTTTGCGGCGCTGGCTCACTAGAAGCACTTGTGGCAACTTCTATTGCAGGAGAAGTATTTTTTCTTTTGCGGCCCGGCACCGGATAATGGTAGTCAGGGTAGACAAACCCGACTGCATCAAATACCCGGTTGAGCCTTTTCTTCTTTCGGCCTCCGAAGGCTGCCGATAATGCAGTGTTCTCGGCCTTCGAATATGCCCCAAGCAGTTCGTCACTTAACATTTCAATGCTTTTTAACCAGTCGTCATTAGGTTCAACAAACTTATCCCCGTATTTGAATGTGTATGTCAGTCTGACCAGTCCGCCTTCGTCAGACTCTTTGATGGTCTCCTTCGGCATTTCCCACTTTCCTGCAAGTGGCCACACCCTGAAGGCAATATGCTCTTGGACCAAGTCCCTTGTCCCGATAAAAGAGCAGACTACGCCGAAGGCTCTTTGGCATTCTTCGGCCGCTTCATCCATTTCAACCTTCGGTTTTCGGAGTCCGAAGCACTGCCAGATAGGACGCATAATGATACTTTTAACACCTTCCTGCGCTGTCAAGTCATTCTTTACATAGAACCATTCTGTCATCCAGGCACCGGGCCACCTCTTCCGAAAGGTTGGCACGGGGCAGCTTGACCCGGAGCGGGCACCGAAGCTGTAGCAACCAAAGTTGTTGTGATATTGTTCTTTCCCCCAGGGCTTCGTCTCATATATCAACTCATGAATTTTGCAAAAGCTTTTAGCATTTGGTTCTAAGCCTTGGCTTCGCACAGCCCAGACAAAGATCCCCATTCTTATGATAGCTTCGGGAGTAATTTGATGAAGGTAGACTTGAAATGTCTTCAGGACTTCGACAACAAAGCTGCTTAGGGGGAATCGAAGCCCAGCCTTGAGAAAGCTTCGGAAGATCACGACCTCATCTTTTTCGGGGGTGGGAGAAGTTTTTTCTCCAGCATCAGCCCTCACAATAGATATATCTCGAAAATATCTCCCTCTCATATTGTCAATATGACTCTGCTTAATAGTGCTTTTCCCGAAAACTGAGTGACTTGGCCGCCATGGTCGATCTTCGGACTCTCCCCCACCGCTTTCTACATCATAACTGTCGCTGTCACCAGTATCTTCAGACAAACCTTCCAGAATCTCCTTGGTGATTTTTTCCGTATTGGTCTTCGCCATCGCTATAAGGAACCCCAAGTTCTTCTCTTCGTCGAGGCTCAACTTCATCTCAGCAGCGACCTTCTTATCTTCAGACATCTTCGGAAACACTAAAAAACTGTTTTCAAAGCCGAAGCTTCAAAACCAAAAGATCAGCAAATCTTAGTGCGCAAGAGCTAAAAATTTAGTGAGCGGAAGCAGATGGCAAGTGAGCGTACCAAATGAGTTTGCGGTATGATCTTATTTATACGCCCAGTGCGTTGAAAATTGAAAGACCCCGCTTGTCAGTGAATGTTGCTATTCTAGCAAAGGGAAGGTGTTTTTTCGGACCTTCGGCTCAAGGCCTTCGTCCATATCGCAATCTGAATTTATCATTAACAAATTAATATTGCGAGGGGCTACTGTTGGGGGCCTTCGTCCTCCGAAGGTCCTCAAAAACAAGACTTGACAATGTTTTCCAAGTGAATTATATGAACAGGTATTTTCGGACTCAGATTATGGACATGGAGTACGGACAGGACGAAGCTTAAGCCAGACGAAAGGGGGTTGAGATGAAGGACGGGCTGGTTACCACGCTGTACGAAGGATGGTGCGCAGCCGAAGCTATGTGCAGGAAAGCTTCGTCGCGATAGCAGAACGGGGAACCGACCTAAAGATGAAAAGACTACTTAGGCCTTGACAGACTCCCATAGGTCATTAGCAAATGTAATGGGCATGAATGTAATTTTACATGGGCTGCGTCCCACGCCTATAAATAGATGAACAGTACTCCCGTACTGTTCACGCTGACTTGGCATTTGTTTTCCGTCATCCTTGTACATCTGCCTTCCTGCAATCCGAAGGTACACTTGTAATTTGAAGTCATTTCTATTCTTATATGATAATAAAATAGAAATGACGTTGTGATAATATTTAAATATTATGCAAGTTCCTCGTCATAGTTTATTGTGCTTACGAAGATATGCTGTTTGTGACCTTCGTCCGGAACACATTATATCCCGAAGGGAAATAATGTTTTAAAGGACGAAGGGCTTTATCATTTAACACTTTTTATGTTGCCTTGTTCTTAATCCGAAGCATTTGAGAACAAGTCCCCAACAAAACCCTCACGTTCGAGGTGGTCGGGTTCCGAGGAACCTACCACGCAGTGCTGGGGAGGCCATGCTATGCCAAGTTCATGGCCGTCCCCAACTACACCTACCTCAAGCTCAAGATGCCGGGCCCCAACGGGGTCATCACCGTCGGCCCCACGTACCGACACGCGTACGAATGCGACGTGGAGTGCGTGGAGTACGCCGAGGCCCTCATCGCCGACCTGGAGAGCCTCTCCAAGGAGGCGCCAGACGTGAAGCGCCATGCCGGCAACTTCGAGCCAGCGGAGACGGTTAAGTCCGTCCCTCTCGACCCTAGCAACGACGCCTCCAAGTAGATCTGGATCGGCTCCGAGCTCGACCCCAAATAGGAAGCAGTGCTCGTCGACTTTCTCCGCGCAAACGCCGATGTTTTCGCGTGGAGTCCCTCGGACATGCCCGGCATACCGAGGGATGTCGCCGAGCATTCGCTGGATATCCGAGCTGGAGCCCGACCCGTGAAGCAACCTCTGCGCCGATTCGACGAAGAAAAGCGCAGAGCCATAGGCGAGGAGATCCACAAGCTAATGGCGGCAGGGTTCATCAAAGAGGTATTCCATCCCGAATGGCTTGCCAACCCTGTGCTTGTGAGAAAGAAAGGAGGGAAATGGCGGATGTGTGTAGACTACACTAGGTCTAAACAAAGCATGTCTGAAGGTTCCCTACCCTCTGCCTCGCATCGATCAAATCGTGGATTCCACTGCTGGGTGCGAAACCCTGTCTTTCCTCGATGCCTACTCAGGGTATCACCAAATCAGGATGAAAGAGTCCGACCAGCTCGCGACTTCTTTCATCACACCTTTCGGCATGTACTGCTACGTTACTATGCCATTTGGTCTGAGGAATGCGGGTGCGACGTACCAAAGGTGCATGAACCACGTGTTCGGCGAACACATTGGTCGAACGGTCGAGGCTTACGTCGATGACATCGTAGTCAAGACGAGGAAAGCCTCTGACCTCTTTTCTGACCTTGAAACGACATTCCGGTGTCTCAAGGCGAAAGGCGTAAAACTCAACCCCGAGAAGTGTGTCTTTGGGGTCCCCCGAGCCATGCTCTTGGGGTTCATCGTCTCCGAACGGGGCATCGAGGCCAACCCAGAGAAAATCGCGGCCATCACCAACATGGGGCCCATCAAGGACTTGAAAGGCGTACAGAGGGTCATGGGATGCCTTGCGGCTCTGAGCTGCTTCATCTCGCGCCTCGGCGAAAGAGGCCTACCTCTATATCGCCTCTTAAGGAAGGCCGAGTGCTTCACTTGGACCCCTGAGGCCGAGGAAGCCCTCGGGAACCTGAAGGCGCTCCTCACGAACGCGCCCATCTTGGTGCCCCCTGCTGCCGGAGAAGCCCTCTTGATCTACGTTGCCGCTACCACTCAGGTGGTCAGCGCCGAGATCGTGGTTGAGAGACGTGAAGAAGGGCATGCATTGCCCGTCTAGAGGCCGGTCTACTTCATCAGTGAGGTACTATCCGAGACCAAGATCCGCTACCCACAAATTCAGAAGCTGCTGTACGCGGTGATCCTGACGCGGCGGAAGTTGCGACACTACTTCGAGTCTCATCCGGTGACTGTGGTGTCATCCTTCCCCCTGGGGGAGATCATCCAGTGCTGAGAGGCCTCGTGTAGGATTGCAAAGTGGGCGGTGGAAATCATGGGCGAGACAATCTCGTTCGCCCTTCGGAAGGCCATCAAGTCCCAAGTCTTGGTGGACTTTGTGGCTGAATGGGTCGACACCCAGCTCCCAACAGCTCTGATCCAACCGGAACTCTGGACCATGTTTTTCGACGGGTCGCTGATGAAGACAGGGGTAGGCGCGGGCCTGCTCTTCATCTCGCCCCTCGGGAAGCACCTACGCTACGTGTTGTGCCTCCATTTCCCGGCGTCCAACAATGTGGCCGAGTACGAGGCTCTGGTCAACGGGTTGCGCATCGCCATCGAGCTAGGGGTCCGACGCCTCGACGCTCGCGGTGACTCGCAGCTCATCATTGACCAAGTCATGAAGAACTCCCACTACCGTGACCTGAAGATGGAAGCCTACTGCGATGAGGTTCGGCGCCTGGAGGACAAGTTCTACGGGCTCGAGCTCAACCACATCACCCGACGATACAACGAGACTGCGGACGAGCTGGCTAAGATAGCCTCGGGGCGGACAACGGTTCCCCCGGACGTCTTCTCCCGAGACCTACATCAACCCTCCGTCAAGACCGACGACTCGCCCGAGCCCGAGAAGGCCTCGGCCCAGCCCGAGGCACCCTCGGCCCAGCCCGAGAAGGCCTCGACCCAGCCCGAGGCACCCTCAGCTCAGCCCGAGGCGCCCTCGGCTCAGCCCTCGGCACCCTCGGCCCCCGAGGGTGAGGCATTGCGCATCGAGGGAGAGCGGAGAGGGGTCACGCCTAATCGAAACTGGCAGACCCCGTACCTGCAATATCTCCACCGAGGAGAGCTACCCCTCGACCAAGCCGAAGCTCGACGATTGGCACGACGCGCCAAGTCGTTCGTCTTGCTGGGGGACGGGAAGGAGCTCTACCACCGTAGCCCCTCAGGCATCCTCCAGCGATGCATATCCATCACCGAAGGCCAGGAGCTCTTACAAGAAATACACTCGGGGGCTTGCGGTCATCACGCAGCGCCCCGAGCCCTTGTTGGAAACGCCTTCTGACAAGGTTTCTACTGGCCGACCGCGGTGGCCGACGCCACTAGAAATGTCTGCACCTGCCAAGGGTGTCAATTCTACGCAAGGCAGACCCATCTGCCCGCTCAGGCTCTGCAGACAATACCCATCACCTGGCCGTTTGCTGTGTGGGGTCTGGACCTCGTCGGTCCCTTGTAGAAGGCACCCGGGGGCTACACGCACCTATTGGTCGCCATCGACAAATTCTCCAAGTGGATCGAGGTCCGACCCCTAAACAGCATCAGGTCCGAACAGGCGGTGGCATTCTTCACCAACATCATCCATCACTTTGGGGTCCCGAACTCCATCATCACCGACAACGGCAAAAAGTTCCTGGACTTCTGCGAGGATCACCACATCCGGGTGGACTGGGCCGCCGTGGCTCACCCCATGACGAATGGGCAAGTAGAGCGTGCCAACAGCATGATTCTGCAAGGACTCAAGCCACGGATCTACAACGACCTCAACAAGTTTAGCAAGCGATGGATGAAGGAGCTCCCCTCGGTGGTCTGGAGTCTGAGGACAACACCGAGCCAAGCCACGGGCTTCACACCGTTCTTTCTAGTCTATGGGGCCGAGGCCATCTTGCCCACAGACTTAGAATACGGTTCCCCGAGGACGAGGGCCTACGACGACCAAAGCAATTGAGCTAGCCGAGAAGACTCACTGGACCAGCTGGATGAGGCTCGGGACATGGCCTTACTACACTCGGCGCGGTATCAGTAGTCCCTGTGACGCTACCACGCCTGAGGGGTTCGGCCCGAGACCTCCAAGTGGGCGACTTGGTGCTTCGGCTGCGACAAGACGCCCGAGGGCGGCACAAGCTCACGCCTCCCTGGGAAGGGCCGTTCGTCATCGCCAAGGTTCTGAAGCCCGGGACGTACAAGCTGGCTAACAGTCAAGGCGAGGTCTACAACAACGCTTGGAACATCTGACAGCTACGTCGCTTCTACCCTTAAGATGCTTTCAAGTCGTTCGTACACCTTGTTCGCACACAAAGTCTAACCATCAAGGAAGGGTCAGCCTTGCCTCGGCAAAGCCCGCCCCTCCCTCGGGGGCTAGAAGGGGGGAACCCCCTCCACGTCAAATTTTTCCTCGGAAAAGGTCTTTTCTGCCAGAACGTCCTTCGTGCTTTTCGACTACTTCAAAAGTGGGATCCTGAAAACGACGGAGTACACGTAAGAAGCCAAGGCTGACCGAGCCGAGGGACTCCTACGCCTCCGGGATACGAATACCTCACTCATCACCTTCTGCGAGAAGTAACTCACGCTCGGATAAGTGATTCCGCGGACCGAACAAGTCTTCACGCTCGAAAACTCTTCTGCCGAAACGATTTTTCGGGCCTTCTCGACTATATTGATAGCAGAATCCTACGGACGAGTAAGAGTACACGTAAGCGGCAAGGCCGACCGAGCCGAGGGACTCCTACGCCTCCGGATACGGATACCTCACTCATCACCTTCCGTGAAAAGTAACTCTCGCTCGGACAAACAATTCTATTACCGACAAATAAGTCTAGATACTCGACACAAGAGGAAAAGAAATGCAGCTTTACAACACGACGACAGTATGTTTGGGCCTCGGCGGCTGCAGAAAACATACGCACACTACAAGATAAACCGATCCTACAGGCTCGGACCTTGACGGAGGGGTAGCAGCAGCACCCTCGGCGTCAACTACACCTTCGGCGAAGTTCGACCGAGCCTCGAACGGCAACGCGGTCGGAGGATCTCTGCTCCGAAGGACGACATCAGCACCGTGCCCGGGCCATCGCCGCCAGGGTCTTCTCCAGGAACCCGGCCCGAGCAGACAGCTCGGCCGGCCACCCCGAAGCCTCAGCCAGCTGTCCCCCGAGGACATCAGCCCGGCTCATGGCCTCGGCAACTCGACTCTAGCGTTGGTCCTGCCAGTGGACGGCCCGGCCAGGCTCCAGCCAACGAAGTCTTCTTTTCGAGCCAACTCTGCCTCTGTCCACACTGACACCACTGCCTTCGGCTTCGGCTCATCGAAGAGCGGCCAAGGGTTCCTTTAACTAAGCGAGAGAAGCCTCGGGCAGCAAGGCCGACCGAGCCGAGGGATTCCTACGCCTCCAGGATACGGAAACCTCACTCGTCACCTTCGCACGAGGAACCTCACGCTTGGTGAAGCGGTTCAGATAGCCGACAGGCGAGTCCTAGTGCTCGAAATGAGGAAAAAAAACACGGCTCCGTGCCAAAAATACATACATGTTCAGGCCCCAACAGCCACAATGAACAAGACACCAGCACTCAAGGTGCCATTACAAACGGAACTGTGGTTCTGTCCCTGCGGGTATGAACAACCTCCACACCGGGGAGCCTGCGGGGCGACAAGCTCCGGGCGACTCGCCAGCGACCTCTGCAGCAGCAGCCATGGTCCCAGGACGGACGCAGCCACCGGAAGGCTCTCGTTCGCGTCCCCACTCAAGGGATGCGAACCAGACATTAAAGCCAAAGAGCCGGAGGTCGGTCCGTAGGCGGCGCTCACGACCTTGACGACAGAGAAGCTTTCTCCAACTGCCACCACGTCAGTACCGACGGCGGCGTCCGCCTGTCCACCAAAGCCGCACCAGCAAGCGCAGGCCGCTTCAAAGCGCACCGGCAGGTCCCCGTTCCCGTCCTTGCCACGAAAGCGAGGACAGAGGACGGAATGTTGCATCCTAGCTGGGCAGCAACAGTTTGCCTTCCCCGGCATGGCTAGAGGACGCCTCCTCCGCAGAGCTGGAGGATGGTTTCCACCACCAGAAGCTGGAAGAAGAGGTGGCCAGCCGACCCGTGCGGGAGGTAGAGCCCCGGCTCACCTCGCTCTCCACCCCAGCAAGGATGATGAAGATCCTTGAAGCTGAGGGCGGGACCAAGATCGCAGCCCGACTCGCTTCTCCCCACCATCGAACTGGTGGTCACCGTCTTGGGTGACCACCGGCGAGGGGATGTAGCCGGGCTGTCTGATGAAAATCCTTGAAGCCGAACGATGGCTGAAAGGTACCAACTTCCACGAAGTTGCGTTCCTCCAACGACAAGGCGGAAGAACTGCGAGTGTTCCCCATCTGGGGGCTCGGAAGGTGGAAAGACGCGATGCATAAGGGGAGCGCGAAGACATGGTTGCCTTTCAAGGGGGTCACCCTCCTTTTAAAGGCGACTCTCCCCACTTGCGTCCTCAGCCATCACGGGCTGAGTCTTCTCCAACACGCTCCAAGGTCCTCCCCCTACGACACGGGGGCTGGGTCCCATGCGTCGCGCAAGCCGGCCCAAGACAGAAGGAGCCAAAACCGCCGCGCGCGGTGCGCGTAACTGCCCAGCGGTTACAAGCATTCCTCCGCTTTTGCCCAGGCCAGCGAGCGAAAGGGCGGACCGCCATGCGGGCGGCATGCAACCGCACCAAGGGGGTGCACCCTTTCTACTTCGACGGGTCCAGCATGGAGGCCCAGGCCCACACGTCATGTAACCGGCGCGCCGGTTACTACGTGCAAGAAACTGCACCGCCACTCGCGCCACTACCATGCCTCCTCAACTGCGGAACCAGTACCGCGACTCGAGGCAACCCAGCGCATGACCCAACAGTGCCAACCAGGCACATCGGTCACGGGTCAGTCAGCCGCGGGAGAAGGCGCGACGGTCGATACGGCCAGAAATGGGCCGGCAGTAATGGCAGTGGCAGGCGGGCGGAAGCAGCGGTCAAGTCGTCAGCCAAGCTCACGTCCCCTCCTGGGATGGCGAGAGAACCCTCTCCCACGGCGTGAAGACGACGCGCCCGTGTTCCGTTCCTCGAACGGCTCGCGCACGCGCAATGGCCGCCCCGCAAGCCACTCGTCTCGTCGCATTAACTCCGCGGCAGGGCAGGTGGCACCTTTGGCAGGCGAAGCAGGCGACGCTTCACCTCCGCCATAATGACCGCGTCAAAAAAGGTACACCACGTCATTCGATTTCGTATCCCTTTACACTTCCTCTTTCTCTCTCTTGCCATAGGGACCGAGAAAGGGGATACCCCAAAAGGGATCCTTCTCCGCGAAGGAAGCGGGCCCCGAGCCCCCCTACTGATCAGAGGTTCAAAGGCTGGCCCCTCGGAAGGGTTCAACAGCCGCCTCAGAGCACTCGGGCTCCGCGCCCATTACTGGTCAGAGGTTCGAAGGCCGGCCCCTCGAAAGGGTTCAACGGTCGCCTCAGGACACTCGGGCTCTGCGCCCACTACTGATCAGGGGTTCGTAGGCTGGCCCCCGAAGGGTTCGACATCCACCTCAGACGCAGAGCGAGGGATGACCCTGGGTACGTTCGATACATAATCAAGGCTCGGGCTACGCTCCCGAGGTACCCTAGGACATTTCCGAGACCAACGGGAACGATATTGTAACAGAATCCCACCAGAGGGAGGCATCGAGCCCTCGGACCCTGTCAAAAGGGGACCGGGTCCGGAAAATCACCCACAGGTACTTTTGGAGCGTGCCTCCGGGCCACTAGCCGACCCCTAACGAATGGGGCACGGGTGTCCACTCGGATTACCCGTTAGCACCTCACTGGAGACACCATGTTCGGCGCCCTCCAAGGGCAACATGGCGCTTTTCCCCCCTCCTCCTTGCGGAAAGGCGACGCAGGGGCATATGTAAAAAAGTCGAGTCTGTCCTTGACCGTCCTCTCGCTCTGTGCGGAGGCTCGGGGGCTGCTCTCGCAAACCCGGCTCCGGCCAAACCGTTGACAGCGTCAACATACCAGCCCGAGAACTTGGGACTCGACTGAGCACCCGGGCTACGGCCAGCTCGCATGAGGGAACAACCAGACCGGCCGAAGCATCACGAAACGCATTAAGACCTTGAAGGAGTCAAACCACTCCTCCGAGGCCTCGGGGGCTACACCCGGCGGGTGCGCTCGCGCACACCCACCGGAACGAAACGCAACCGAGAAAGGCCGGTCCCCTTGCAAAAAAGTGCGACAAAAGCCTCCAAGCAAGTATTAACACTCCCTTTGAGGTTCGGGGGCTACTGTCGGGGACATAATTAGGGGTACCCCCAAGACTCCTAATCTCAGCTGGTAACCCCCATCAGCACAAAGCTGCAAAGGCCTGATGGGTGCGATTAAGTCAAGGCTCGGTCCACTCAAGGGACACGATCTCGCCTCACCCGAGCCCAGCCTCGGGCAAAAGGCAGCCGACCCCGGAGGACTCACGTCTCGCCCGAGGGCCCCCTCAAGCAACGGACACACCTTCGGCTCGCCCGAGGCCCAGTCTTCGCCAAGAAGCAACCTTGGCCAGATCGCCACACCGACCGACTGCATCGCAGAAGCATTTAATGCAAGGATGGCCTGACACCTTATCCTGACGCGCGCCCTCCAGTCGACAGAGCCGAAGTGACCGCGGTCACTTCGCCGCTCCACTGACCGGCCTGACGAGAGGACAGCGCCGCCTGCGCCGCTCCGACTGCTGTGCCACTCGACAGAGTGAGGCTAACAGCAGCCAAGTCCGGCTTCGGGCGCCATAGGAAGCTCCGCCTTGCCCGACCCTAGGGCTCGGCCCCCGTCTCGGCCTCAGACGACGAACTCCGCCTTGCCCGACCCAGGGCTCGGACTCAGCCTCGGCTCCGGAAGACGACGAACTCTACCTCGCCAGACCCCAGGGCTCGGACTCGGCCTCGGCCCCGGAAGATGACAAACTCTGCCTCACCCGACCCCAGGGCTCGGACTCGGCCTCGGCTCCGGAAGACGACGAACTCCGCCTCGCCCGACCCCAGGGCTCGGACTCAGCCCTGGACTCAGCCGACGGTCTCCGCCTCGCCCAACCCGGGGCTCGGACTCGACCTCGACCTCGGAAAGACAGACTCAACCTCGACCTCGGAGGAGCCTCCGCCTCGCCCGACCCAGGGCTCGGACCGACCACGTCATAGGGGGGCCATCATTACCCTACCCCTAGCTAGCTCAGGCTACGGGGAACAAGACCGGTGTCCCATCTGGCTCGCCCCGGTAAACAAGTAATGATGGCGCCCCGCGTGCTCCATGACGACGACGGCTCTCAGCCCCTTACGGAAGCAAGGAGACGTCAGCAAGGACTCGACAGACCCGACAGTTGTCCTTCCGCAAGGCTCCAGCGCTCCTCCGACGGCCACGACATCTCATGAACAGGGTGCCAAAACCTCTCCGGCTGCCACGACGGCATGTACTTAGGGCGCTAGCTCCTCTCTGCTAGACACGTTAGCACATTGCTACACTCCCCATTGTACACCTGGACCCTCTCCTTATGCCTATAAAAGGAAGGTCCAGGGCTCTCTTACGAGAGGGTTGGCCGCGTGGGGAGGACAGGACGGCACGTGCAGGCCTCTCGCTCCCTCCCACGCGGACGCTTGTAACCCCCTACTGCAAGCGCACCCGACCTAGGCGCGGGACAACACGAAGGCCGCGGGTTTCCCCTTTACGCCTGTCTCCCTCCGGTTTCCCCCCTTCGCACTCCGTCTCGCGCCGACCCATCTGGGCTGGGGCACGCGGCGACAGTTTACTCGTCGATCCAGGGACCCCCCGGGGTCGAAACGCTGACAAATACCTAGGTTTTAATATTCTAAAAAAAGTTTACCTCTCTCATAAATACCTAGAATTCTATTAAAAGGAAGAGAAAGGAAACTCTATAGAGCTGAGAAAAGGAGTAACACCTGAATTTGGTAGATATTAGAGAAGAAATTTTATACCCCCAAATTCTGGGTGTTACAAGAACTTCCTTTTAGGGGGAGTAATTCTTTTTGAGAGGGCAAGTCTTTAAATTGCTTCCTATTTGCTTTATCATGTCTTCCTTTTTGGTGTTTGATTCAAAGGGGGAGATTTTTATGGACCAAAGCAACCAAAGTGTATCAAATACCAAAAACTACTAATTTTAAATTTCTTGATCCTTTCAATTGGTTATCTATGTTAGTTTCGGTCCAAAAATAGGAAATATGTGGATTATGGAGTTAGGGGAGGCTTAAGTCCATAATCACACATTAGTGGACTAGTTGCATATGCAAGAATATGCTTTATTTCTAAATGACCTCATAATTGTCAATTTGGTATCTTATACATCTTGCTTATGCATATGCATCCATACAAAGTAGAGTGCATACTCCAATTTTCTATTTAATATTTTCTTGCTTTGGTTGTGTTGTCATCGGAGGAGATTGTAAGGAAAAAGAACCCCGACCCATTTGATTAAGGGATTTTGGTGTTTGATGAACAACATAACTAGTGAACTAATGTCTTCCAAGTGGATGTGTTTTATAGTTCAAAGGATGAGAATATATTTTGGACTAAGGTAATGATGATGCAACACCTCAATGAAGACATTTGAAGACTTTTATTGAATATATACTATAACACCCTAGTGTTATCTAGGGTTTGCCCCAGTGCCCCAACTTGTGACCGTTATCACATGTAATTTTAATTAAGCAAGAGACATCAAACTTAAGGAACTAAAACCTAAGTTAAGTCTCTTTCATCTCAAAAGCCACACTCTAAACATATCATACACCTTAAGGGAGAAAAACATCTAAAACCCTAACACCTTTCAAATGGGCCATTTAAGCACATAGAGAGCATTTGAGAAAAGACTTGGGAAACATGCAAAATTTTGATATGAACCAATTAACAAAGTTTCAGTGCACTAAATAACCTACAAGATGTAGTAAGGAAGGTTGGTCATTTGAATTTTCCAAAATCCCCAAATCAGCCATGAACTAATGCCCTAGGGAAAAATTCAGGAATTCAGAAATCTGAATTTCAGCCCCTTTTCAAAGATCTACCGTGTTCTCTAGTTTTCAAAACATGAATCAAATGAGTCCAAATATAAAAGTAGAGCCAAACTATCTTGAACATACCCTGGAAAAATTTGGGAGCAAGACTCGGCCGTTTGACATGATCTTAGCAGGGATTTGCCTCAGAACACGGCCTTGTGACACTGCCACATTGACGAGGCGAGAACTCTCTGCCCTTGACCCGAAATCACTCGGCTCCATGCGCAAACGATAGAGCTTAGTCGGGAGAATAAATCTTACACAGCGATCTTGCCCAAATTAGCAAAGATCTGTGCCCTATCGGCGTTAGAACTCGGGCAGAAACAATGGTGCCACATGTTCGATCACGGCTAACATGCCCGGTTCACGCTAGTCCACGCACCTGCGCCCAGCTGTGCACGCCCGTGCACCCATGCCGATCCACGCCCACCCGTGCACCGCACCGCGCCTATAAGAGCAGGGAAGCCTCGGTCGTACTCCCTCCGCGCCTCACTTGACTTCTCAAGCCCAGCACTATCTCCGGCGAGCTCTGAGCCGCCTACCAAGAAACCTGAGCGCTCGGCCGCCGTGGCCAGACCACTCCTGGCCATCCCCACTCAATCATGTGCCTCAGTTAGCTTCCCCAGTGCCCCGTAAAGCTCCCCGAAGCAAGAAACCAGCACTACTTCATCGGAGAAGTTGTTCCACCCTCGCTGGAATTGTTCTCCCCGCCGGCGTGCGTGGCCACGACTAACCGGTAAGCCATAGTCCAATGACTCGCGCCTATGCCTTCCCTAGCATCTAGTGAAGCTCAATAACCAGTTTGATTGAACTCTACCGCCCTGAATAGGCCGGAGCCCTCGCCGCCGACGAGCTCGCCCGCATGCGCACGTGGACCGGCCTACTCCGACCATCCCCGAAGACGATCCGTACATCGGCGTGACCGTCAAGACCTCCCCTACACCCTCGGCCACTTCACCGGAGCAATCCCACCGCAGGTAAGCCCCTCCACCCTTTCCTCTGCCGCGGACACTGTTTAATTGGGAGAAGGACCGCGATTTTAATTTAGAGTCATCCCAGGGAGTTTTCTGCGTAGTCAGAGACTCCTGTTAATAGTGCTTCAAGGGCACAGTTTAAATGACTTAGTTAGAAACAAGCCCAGGGACCCCGATGCAAAACCATTTTCCTTTAACTAATTCTGTTTATTCTTTTAAATGAGCAGAGAACTTAGGAAATTCATAACTTGAGAAATAATTAACCAAATTTAAGCAAACCAATTTTGCTGGATTCCAACTAATATGGACTATTGAGCAAAAATACTGAACCCTATGGGTTCTATATTGATTTTTAGATTTTGGAATTAAATAAGGAAACTGCCCAAACCTTATTAAAATAAGGAAAAATAGTTATGCTTCTGTATTGGACTTAAGAAAATTTATAGAGGTACATATCCAACTTAAGTACTGTTTAAAAATATTGAGCACCCCTGTATACAAGGTTAACTCAAGATTATCTATTAAAGACCATATCTGCCCAAAACTTAGGAAAATAAGAAAGACCATAGAAATTAATGAACAGAGGATGAACATATTTTTCCTAGTCCGCTTAAGTAATGAAGAACCTAGGAAAAATACAAAGAACCCTAGTCCAGAGAAAATCCAAGGTTAATTATTTAATTAGACACTAATAAATCCAGAAAGGCCATAATTAAAAATATAAGGACCATTTCAAAATTTGTAAGAAAAATTCAGCAGACTCCTAACTACTATAACACCACTACAAAAACGATAAACACCCCAACCATCATCATAAATGGGTTGAACAATTAAAATTTGATTTTTGCCATATTCTATTTAAATACTAAGAAAATCTAAACTTGTGCAACAATAGGCAAATTAATTTTTACCCAACTATTAATGAAGTAGAACACTAGAGGAAAATACAAAACCTATTCAAAATTAAGAGGTAACACCCATGACTCCTACCCCATGAAAAATGTCACATAATCTAAGAAATTCTACCACCCTTTCCCTTAAGCAAAAAGTTGCCAAATTCTAGAATGATTGCTCTTGCACAAAGAAGAAGATAGGAAAATTTAGAAATTTGTTGTTTAATATTTTTCAAGTATAGTGGTAGTAGAAAGCACCCCATTGGCTAAAAACTTTAGAAAATCATAGTAAAATAACTAATAAGTATTAGTGGCTGAAATTTAGTACAAGGTCATGTTATTACATCTAAATGCCAACAAAAATAAGCCTTAGAGAATAACCTACTGTTAAAGGAGAGTTGTAGTTCAAAGCACCCCCTCTGCCCTAAAACTTGATAATTTTGTATAGAGAGAACCTTCACTTTTTAAGCCCCAATTTTTGAGACAGAGAATTTTACACTAGTGAGGAGCCACTGTAATTTTTGCAGAATTTTTGGAAATTTATAAAACTAGCTTGCAGTTCAAACCCACCTTAAGGGCATAAGAGAAAAAGGAAAGGAAAAGATAGATTAGAAAGATTAATAAATCTCACCCCAGTAAATGTAGCTAGGAATCTTATTAATATTTCACCCTAATTTACTAAGTATACCACAGAAATCTCTAGTAGCAAGATTAAGCTCTACCTTATTTATTTAATCATTCACCATACAATTTTAGTTGCTAAATTGCATATCATGCCATACGTATATCTTACTCATTGCATTCATTAGATTGCATCCTCGCTGACGGAGAGTACATGCTCATCCCCGAGCAAGGAGCTGTCCACGAGGAAGATCAGGAGCCAGCTCCCGAGCCTGCCATCAAGGATCTCCCCGCAGCCCCAACAATTGAAGGCAAGCCCCGGTTTTATGCATAACCAATTTATATATGCTACTTTACTACACTTAATGTTTGTAGGCTTGTAATGTGCACTTAAGTGTAGGAGTTGCTTGAAACCCTTAGTTGCATGAATTCAGGATTCCTTTTTGAGATGGATACTAGTATGCTAGGTCGAGTAGCTGCTTTGCTAATTAGGATCTCGGTAGAAGTCGAGTGATTTTTCTAGCACTCGCGCGAGATCAGGAATTGATTGTATTCATCTGATAACGAGATCTATGATGGTCTATGGACTTGGATCCAGGTTGGATGCCTTACCCATGAGATGGGAAAAGGAACTAAGGATTAACGTGTGGATACCTGAGTCAAGCGTTTGAACGTACTAAACACATGTCGGGAAATATGGTAACCGGTAAACCTAGTACCTGAGTGAAGCCGGGCGCGGACTTTACCCCTCACTCGTCCTGAGACTGGGTCTCCCATGCTAGCTATGGTGGGTACAAGTGCGGTCACAGCACGATGGCAGCCGGGGTCAGTGGAGCATTGTATGCCAAGGCGGTGAGTCCTGGCCGCGAACGGGGAATCAATGGGGACGGTTGATATGTGTGGGGATGGAGTGCCCTGACATGTCGTGTGTTTAGGTTTACCTTGCAAGGTTAAAACTCGATTCGAATCGTCTGCTTCTCGCAGCTAATGAGACTGCTTGACCCCTTGTACTACATTGAGTAAGAAGTGAAATGAGGTTTTACATGAGATAACATGTTGATTGTATTAAATGATTGTTACGATATATGCTTAGAAGGAGCCAACTTAGCTAAAAGTAATGTTATTAGAATTGGAAAAGCTAAAATTGATCTTAGACTCAGCTAGTGCTTTGGCAAACCTAACCCCTCAGCCAAACAGCTGCATGGTCTAGAGGTAGAGGAGTAGATTCCTCACACCGTGTAAGTCTAGCTGAGTATTAGTATACTCAGCCTTGTTTGTGGCATAATTTTTGCATGTACGCTTCAGGATATGGTTGATGGTGTGACTTGGCCTACCACCCTGCCACCGGGTTGGACGGTCGAGTGGGATGCAGCTCCAGCAGGAGAGGAGCAGGAGGAGTAGTGGGCTAGGCCTTGCCCTATTCCTCATCGTTCGACGATATCGATTATCCGCTGCAATTTATCTTATAAACATACTTCAGTTTACTTGAAAAACTCTGATTTATGTAATAACTCCAGTACCTTAATTTGAGGTTTCCTGTTTTATTGTATTTCCTCTGTGACTCACCTTCGAGTGAGATTGTGGTATTTGATCCTGGATAAGTGGCTTTATCAGACTGGATCTGAGGGACTGACGGGTTATTTCGATTTAAGTGTGTTGCGGCCTCTGAGGCGTGACTTGGGCACTTAAGCTAGAATAATTCGGGTGGTTCTGCCACATATACAAGTATCAAGCAAAGTCTAAGACATGGAGAAGAAACAGCCACGGGTGGACGGTCTGCCCTCCCTAGGCGGATGCTTTGGAGGGTCACAGATGGTTTGGTGCACACAACGAACGGTCCGGTACACCAACCGCTAGTCACTAGTGATGTTGTATTTGATGAGACTAAGGGCTCTCCAAGAGAGCTAGTCTTTACTATATTAAAGCACCAGTTTCAACGGTCGTCCCACGTTAATATTTTTCAAAAAAACCCCTACATTTCTTTAGAATCAACCTGCACTCCTATAATCTCATCTCTATTACTATAATAAGAGAGTTTATGTACAAATAAGTTAAAATTATGTATAAGTGAGTGTTTGAACCTTGGTTGTTGGCTCCACATTCACACCCACATAATCAATAGAAAACATATATTTTGTGCTTTCCTAAAACAAAATTTATCCTCTATCATGTATATAAAAACCGTAGCAATGCACGAGCATATGACTAGTTGATCTTAATGATATAGATGATGATGAGGTTCCAATGGGCGCGCTAAGGAACATGGCGATTAGAGATATGCGACCGCAGGAACCACACAAACAAGACCAACTTTCTTTCTCAACAATGGTGCAACCCCCTTCTCCAGATGAGGAATAGGTACGTCAAGATACTAGAAACAATCAAAGGGGAGCACATGAAGAAGAAGACAAGGAGGAAGAAGATGTTCCACAGGCACCTCCACCCCGTGTCTGAGCCACCATCCAAAAAGACCATCCGGTGAACATGATCCTAGGTGGTATCAACAAGCGAGTAATTACTAGATCTCGTGTTGCTAATTTTTATGAGCATTACTCCTTTGTATCTTCTATTGAGCCTTTCAGGGTTGAAGAAGCTTTGAAGGATACGAATTGCATGATGGCCATGCAGAAAGAGCTCAACAACTTCAAGAGAAATGAAGTTTGAAGCTTGGTGTCGCGTGCAAAGAAAAATATTGTGGGAACCAAAAAAAGATGACTATGGAGTGGTGACAAGGAACAAGGCTCGACTTGTGGCAAAAGGTTATGTCCATGTTGTAGGTTTGAACTTTGAGGAGACTTTTGCTCCTGTAGCTAGGTTAGAATCAATTCACATTTTATTGGCCTATGTTGTTCACCATTCTTTTAAGCTTTTTCAAATGGATGTAAAGAGTGCCTTCCTCAATGGACCAATCAAAGAGGAAGTGTATGTGGAGCAACTGCATGGCTTTGAGGATGACATGTATCTCAACCATGTGTATAACTAGGGCCCTCTATGGGCTTAAGCAAGCACCAAGAGCGTGGTATGAATGCCTCAGAGAATTTCTAACTTCTAATTCATTCAAGGTTGAGAAAGATGATACCACTCTATGTACTAAGACTTGCAATGGTGATTTATTTGTATGCCAAATTTATGTCGATGACATATATTTGGTTCTACTAACCAAAAATCTTGTGACGAGTTTAGCAGGATTATGGTGCAAAACTTCGATATGTCGATGATGGGCGAGCTGACATACTTTCTAGGATTTCAAGTTAAATAGCTCAAGGAAGGCATCATCAAGAAGTTTGGAATGAAGGATGTGAAGCCCATCAAGACACAATGAGAACAAACGGGCATTTGGACCTTGACACGAGAGGTAAATTCGTACGATCAAAAGGTATACTGGTATATGATATGATTCTTGACTTATTTATGTGCTAGTAGACCAGACATTATGCTTTCTATTTGTATGTGTGCTAGATTTCAATCCGACCCCAAGGAAAGTCACCTTGTGACCATGAAGCTAATTCTTAGATATTTGGTTCATATGCCTCACTATGGGCTCTGGTATCCTAAGGGTCTACATTTGACCTAATTAGGTACACAGATTTCAACTATACCAGGTGCAAGGTAGATACTAAGAGCACACCATGGACATGTCAGTTTTTAGGGAGGTCCCTAGTGTCCTGGAGCTCTAAGAAACAAAATTTCATTGCCCTATCCACCACCGAGGTCAAGTATATTGCCACAGTACATTGTTGTGCGCAATTGCTTTAGATGAGGCAAACTCTAAGAGACTTTGGCTACAATTTGAGCAAAGTCCCATTCCTATGTGATAATGAGAGTGCAATCCTCTTGTCGGATAATCCTATTGAACATAGTCGCACTAAGCACATAGACATCTAGCATCACTTCCTGAGAGACCACCAACAAATAGGAGATACCAATATTAACCATGTTAGCACCGATCACCAGCTAGCCGATATTTCACCAAGCCTTTAGATGAGAGGACATTTTGTGAGTTGCGTTGTGAGCTAAATGTCTTAGATTCGTGGACTTGGATTGATTTATAGCATACATCCTATATATGCCTTTGATCATGGTGTTTATGCTTTATTTCATATTATTGCTTATTTTGGTACTCAAGTTGTAGAATGTCCTCCCCGGACCTCACAAGTCCAAGTGCATTAATGCATATGTTTAGGGGAGGATATGCTACATCTTGACCCTTTGAGACTAATGATCTATTTGAGTTGAGTTGATGTAGTCTCAAATGATAATGGAAAGGGAAAAGGTGAATTTGAACAAAGGAAGAAGCTTCCATCGCATAAATGGTATCAATGTCCTTTGGTTCAAATTCTCTTGATTTCACATTGATTTCGATGTTCATTCGCTATTTTGGAGAGGCAATGGGGTTAGGCCACTTAGTTTCTCCGTTTTGGTGCTTAATGCCAAAAGGGGAGAAATTAAAGGCCAAAGCAACTGGATTGACCACCACTTGAGTTTTAAAAACGTTTTGAGCTTTAAACTCACCTTTTTTATCAAAACCCTCATGAGCAAAGTGGTGCCCTCTTATTGCAAAAATGATTCGCTTATAGGGGAGAAGTTATCTTATGAGAAAAGGGGAAGTTTTGGTATTTGATCAAAATAAAGTGTTTTAAAACTAGTTTGTTTTGCAAAACTAAGTGTTTTTTACTTAGAAGTTAGAAAATGGCTTTGATTGCAAAAATAAAAAAAATAAGTGGTGGCTAAATGATCAAATATGCCAAATCATTCGAATACTTCTTTAGTTTGAGTTTGAACTTTAATTTGCCAGTTTTGACTCATATTGATTTAAGTTAGTCATATTTGAGTTGATTTAGGTGTGTTGGCATAAATCACCAAAAAGGGGAGATTGAAAGGGAAATGTGCTAGATAGCCATTTCTACCTGTTTTGGTGATTAAGTGTCCAACATACCATCATGGACTAACTACTTTGATATGAGTATGAGCACATGTTCACTTAAAGGCAAACTGAAGGAACTAAGTCCAAATGAGCTAAACTTGAGGCTGGAAAGTGCAACTTTTGGTAAAACAGTACACACATGAGATTTGAATGTTTGAATAAGTTACATATGCCTAATACTATGTTTCTAGCACTTTATTTCTATCTCTAACTCAATTCTGTGAGAAAATTGCACTTTTGACTTTGGTTGAGCTAAACAGGGATCCAAAAATGCAACTTGGAGTAAAATGGTAAATCTTTGAGGTTTGCACCCTTAGACATGTTGCATAGGTCCATTATAATGTTTCTAGCACTTGCATTTGGTCTCTAATTCCTTTTGTTGCGAAAACTACTTTTTGGACTTGGTTTTGCCCAAATCAAGAACCATGGCAAAAATCTGTGGAAGAGGCAAGTTTTCTACACTTAGTCAATTTGATTAAGTACTAATGATGTGTGTCTAAGTTGTAGGGAAGCTACCAAGTATAGCTGAAAAAGATTGGAGAACTTAGGCTCAAAAGAGCTTAAGTTATGCAAGTCTAGGCCTCAACGATCGGTCCGGTGGCTCACCAGATCGAGTCTGTGAAGGGTCTAGACTTAATTGTTTGGTAGCCTGGTGCACCGAAACAGGTGTATAGCCCAACTCAACGATCTCAGAAATTTATTATAAAATTCATCGGACCATGAACAGTGCCATTCTGGTGGTGCACCGGACTGCCCTCCAACGACTACATCGCGGGGGCGCGGGCGAGCCAACGGCTAGCTAACGTGACACCCGATCCGGAGGTGCACCAGACCAGTCTGGTGCCCATCAATTAAGAAAATTGCTAGTCATAATTCAGACATTGGACACGTGGACCTGGTCCAGTGGCGCACAGAACCATTCAGGTGCCCCAGGCAGATCTGATTTTTGGCATGTTTTTGCAAGGAAGGAACAACAACTATGGGGCCTTTTAGGGCTATAAAAGGACCCCATGGTGACGTCCTTCAGCACCCAAGCACTACAAGAACATACACAACTCTAACACTTTGCCACGACGCTTTTTAGTGATTTTAGTGAGATCTTAGCGCTGTTTTGAGTTGTTTCTTGTGACCCTTGTGTTTGCTCTCTTGTGATCTTTTTTCTAGTGTTGTGTTGCTATGTTTGCTCTTATGTGTGTACTCTCTACGTTTCTTTTGCTCAAGCTTGTAACTCTGATTCATGTATAGTTGCAAGAGACTCCAATCTGTGGAGATTCCTTGTGAAAGGGATTCATATTGATAAGGAAGAACATGGCACTCAAGTTCGATCTACGTGATCACTCGAGAGGGGCTGAGTGCAACCCATGTCCATTGGGACATCACAACGTGGATGTAGGCAAGCATTTCAGGCTTGACCGAATCACAGGATAAAATCACATGTGTCTCTTTGCATTTACTTTCTTGTGATTTTATCTCTTCCTTAGTTCTTCATATTCACTTGGAATATCGCTCTTAGTTTAAATCATATTTTTGAAAGAGCAATCAAGTGAAGGGAACTTTTCTCTCTTTTTCTCGACTCAAACTTGGTTTGTATTGTACTAACTCTAATTCTAGATCAAGTTTGTGGTTTTTAGTGATTATTTTGTAGGATCACCTATTCACCCCCTCTAAGTGCTCTTAGGTGGGATAGCTTGTTGTTCCACTTAGCTTTATCTTCCAAAATCTTCCAATTGTGCATGAAATGGAAAGGTTCAACTTCTTCAAACAATTTGACAACATCCTCTATCTGCAACAGTGGATAGTATCCTTAGAGTTAGCATATTTGCATGCTTAGCCGTTAACCAAAGGGGAAAACCCAAATATACACCAAACCCTGTTAACCACATTTTTCCCACTTTCATGCCTTCTATCAATAGTTTCCTTATACCGAAATCGTTTTGACAAATTTCTATATGGACTGCCTCCTTCCTTGAATATCTGGCTTCTTTCACTATCGGGAGGCTTGTGTTCCATGAAGTATGCAAGCATCCTCTTATAGAAGCCCCCTTGGCTTTGGTTACGCCCTTTATTGTTTATAAAAGAAACAAATAAAGTTAAGTTTAAAAAGTGATATGTTGCCAACTAACAGAAACATGACACAAGTACCTGTAGCTGCATCTGTGCTAATATTTAGCCAGGCAAAGAATATGACTACATCTTCCTCATTTGTGAAATTAGAACCCCACCTAGAAACATTTTTTTCCTACCCCTTTCTCATTGTACTATTCCTATGAATCTCAACTACTTCCGGGGCATCCCAAGCTGAATCTGTACCAATTCTTTGAGAGTTGTCCATGACATCATGTTGTGGCACAAAATTGAACTGCAAGCACAATTAAGCACAAAAATGCATGTCACATACATGCATGACACACAATTAAGCTAGCTATTAGTTCTATTGTATTCAAAAAAGGTCTTACCCTCCTCATCCCGAATAAGTGTTTTTTTAGAATTTAGAAATTCGTCCCAAAATAAATATACCTTTAGCTACAAAATTAAATAACTTAGTTGTCTCTTTCTATTTTCGTTATTCTTCAAGTGCGATGTACATTTTCAAGCAACTTTTTATGTAGGTTTATATGTATTTTTTAGTTAATATTGATCTTTTGACAAAAACTCTAAATATAGTATTTATTTTGGAAGCGAAAGAGTAGTAAAGTAACCGTAGAAACCGTGCAGCCATGCGAATTTTTTTTTTCTCCGCGTACAAAAAAACCATTCCTTTTTTCATGGATGTGACCAAGTGAAGTTTCGTTGGCGCAGGCAACTCAAACGTGTGCCTTTCTGAACCTATCACTTGTACGAAGAGGCGAGTGGTTACTTGATCGACGTCGTCTGTTCACGACCTGTGGAGTCGCTTACAAGTTCGCTCCAACGCATGTTCGCTATCATCTGGCCCATTGACACGACTGCCTATAACTTACAGACTCTTTGATATCGAACGTCGAAGATTTTAAAAATCCTCTGCTAAATACTACTTCCTTCATTCTAGATTCAAATTTTATTACGCATTAATTTAGACATATGTGTGGCGAGATGAATGTATAGATAATACAACGTCTACATGCCCCTTTTACGATTTTTTAGACATACATCACTGTTTACAGCCGCTGCCAATAAGACAACACAACAGCAACATCAAGCATTTTCGGCTGCTATACTCTAGCCGTCGAAAATAACGGTTATTTTTAGCAGTCTATAAGTGCCATAAAAAATAAGACTATTTTTGACTGCTTTTGCTGCCGAAAATAAACGTTATTTTCGACAGCCAGAGGGACAGTCGTAGGAAATAAGTTATTTTTGACGGTTTAACCACTGAAAATATGTGCTTATTTTCGGCTTTTTATTTAGCGGTCACTAACCACCGAAAATAAACATTATGCCATCGAAAATAACTTATATTTCGACGGCATAAGACATATTTTTGGCAGTTTGTACTCGCCGAAAATGACTTCCGTTATTATAGTGCAAGTCAGAACAGAACTTGTGGTTCCGTGACTTTTTATATGGATGTCGTTGGGCCCGCTTAACCCCCTCGGGTCGAGTTCTTTTTAGTTTCTTTTGGTGTAAGATCAATTTAACTCGTTTTCTTTTACATGAACCTTGTAAGAGCAGCTGCAACATACGCTTGTTTTTTTTTGGTGCTAGGAAAGAGAAACAAAATGTTGAGATAGCACACCACATGCTATTCGGGTGGTAGTGGTACACTGTACTTGTTAGTGAACTCTAGCCTTTGTATTGTGGGAAGAAAGGGAAATATTGTTTTTTTGGAACGGAGTGAAGGATTGGTTTTGCATGCTGCACTATGCACCGGACCGTTTTATTCCAAACATCATCTAGATGAGGTCTTGGTTACAATTTTTTTGGATGACTATACGCTGCAGCTGCTCTTAAGAACTTGTGAGACTATAGGCGTCCATCCGGACGCCAATCCGTGCGTTGAGAACCGACGGCGGTGCTCTCTGCGGAGGCGCAGACGGTCCGCGACCAAGGGCTGGATGGTCCGCGACCTGGCGCAGGGGCTGGCCTTCCTGCCTAACGAGCCGGACGGTACGCGCCTGATGGTCAGACGGTCTGCGCGTGCGTAGGGGCGGCAGAGTTCACTGGCAGCGCCTGGATCTCGCTCCCGCGAGGGACCCTGTCGGGGAGGAGAGGTCCTAGGCTTTGTTTTAGGATTGGTAGGCCACCCAAGACGCCTCTAGTCGACGTAGAGCCGAAGAAATGTGAAGATTTGAGCTAATGGCTAAGGTAAAACAAGATATAAATTGGCTAAGGTAAAACAAGATATAAATTGGCTATTGATTCGATTGTTGATGTTCGATCTGTCGTAGTCTTCCATATATATAAAGGGGAGGTCTGGACCCGTTACAATCCGCATCCTGAGCTAAATCCGCGGTTTTAGCTAACAAATCCCGCAAGAAACTTGGAACCCTAGCTGATTCTGCGCGCACGCGGACCGTCCGCGCCCCTAGTGTGGACTCTCCGGACCGCAGACCGTCCGCGCGGCCATTTTGCTGCCCTACATATGCCCCCTGCCTTTTGGCGGAGCTGAGCGAACCAAAAGCAACTAACTCGATGTGACCACATCGACTTTCTTAGGCATCTTGCCACATACTAGGATGATATTGCTTGAGGAAATGTAACACTCAAAAATCTTAACTTGAGATTTAAGGGAATCCTTTAGAGAGAAATAATAATAATAAATATAATCATCAAAATAGGTGCTCTTGAAAAAGACTGAACTTTAGAATTCACCCTCTATGAAGTAAACGCTCGTAATAAAATAAGATTAGCTAATCATATCCTAATAAAGATTAGACAATAGAAAAGTGTTTTCTATCAGAAAAAAGGAATATGAACTTCGGAATATACCTTTGACTTGACTAGACACCCGAAATAATATACTATTGAAATAAATGTGATGTGTATTTCATGTTAAAAGCATTATCTAAAATAAAATAATAATAATAATAAATAAAGTAACTAAATATATTAATATAATTGTTGCACATTATATTGGAGTTCTATTGGTGCACTAAATTTGAACTTAAATTTAGAACAGATTTGAATTCAAAATTGAATTGAAAAGAGAATAGAAAGAAAACAAAAAAAATGAGAAAGAAGGCTACCTGTGGGTCGATTCTGCTCAGCCGGCCCACCTCACCTTGCTAGCACAGTATCCGCGCCGCACGCATATGTGCCACTACCGGCTGGGGCCCGCTCGCCAGCGACCTTCCCTTCTATGGCACTCCTGAGCCTGCGGTGCCTCTCTCAATGACTAGCGGGGCCCACGTTGTCATCCCGCTGCGCGCTCACCTAACACCCGAGGTCCGATCGTGGATCTCCGTGGATCTCTAGCGGTTAGTTGGCGTGGTCCTGGCTATAAGACTATGCCTGGGCACGCATCTGAAGCCAGCTGAACTCCACGCTTGGGTCGTGCGGCCTAATCCCTTGAACCTCGCTGCCGCCTGCTAGGGGAAAGGCCTGCCATTGGCTCTGCTCTCGCCATGACGGTTGTGGAGCCGAATCGAAGCCCTTGGACAATCGGTGGCGATTACCAAAACCGGCCACAACCTTCCGCTACGGGGAAATCCACCGTGAGGCCAGTAATTTCTCACCGTCGTTTCCCCTACGCCGTGATTTTGCCTGGTACTTGGCTGGCCGCAACCAAGCATTGACTCACGGTAAGACGCCTTCCTCTCGAATCACCTCGTCTTCCTCTGCGTGTAGCACGTGTTTGTGTAGGATTTGGGGCCCTGTCTCCGTCGGGCGGGGTGCGCCGGCGAGTTGCTCCGCTGCGGCGTGCTGTTCGCCCCCGCTCAGCCACGTCGAGGTGGGGAAGATGTGCTAGGACCGCTGATTTGGTCGCCAACGGCCACGATCAGAGCCAGTGTGCGGTTCGGCCAGATCTTATGTGGGTCGTCCGTTTGCTGATAGATTTGTAATAAAGTTTACTACACTATGACAAACATCCCGTTGTCATATCACATACTCTTTTAGTTAGTTATTTAATTACCCTATCCATATAGTAGATTAATATTTTATCAAAGTAGTCCGACTATGACTATTAATTGACTATCAAATGAGCTCTAATTAGGTTATAACCTATATTAAAATTAGAGTTTGTTATATCTTTTCTCACATGATTTATTTTAATCAACATAAATATAGTTTCATTGATTAAATCACCTAAATTTTGGAAAAGTCATATCATTGTAACCGTAGCTCCAAATTTAGTGATTCTCGAACCCACGATCTCGTAGCATCGCGTAGATCATTATTACTTAGTTTGTACTTATGTTTGATGTGATGTTAATTTTTCCTATACCATGTTTGTCTGTATTGCTACGACTAGCAGTGAGGTCACGAGTCACCTGAAGAACAAGTTGGTACCTGGAATCTGAAGTCCCAGGCAAGTTGTGCCCTTGACCACTTTTATTACCCAATAATGTTCTTTAGTATCACTTATTCATGCATAGGTTTAATTTTGATGGGACCCAATATGTCACCCTAGACTGATTATCTTGTTACCTTATTTACCCCTAAACTATTTGGGTAGTTTTTGCTATTGCTCTATATGTTTTTGGGTTTAATATTACATTATGTTCATGTTCGAATTATACTGTTATTTATTATTCATGTCAAGATCATTATTTTTATTTGGAACATGGAGCTTAACTTGAGAAACACATGCCACCACAAGGGTGGAATGGGACGCCCTTGGCTGACTAACTAGGAAAGCTAGTGAAGGACTACCTTACCCGATAGGGGCAAGGGTAGTAGGGGAGTAGGCGTGTAGCGAGGTTCCCTGGTTGATTTTGCTGCGATGGCGGTCAGACGAGGGATTCCTGTATTGCTCTTCCTACAAACTATAGCGGGTTTTTTGAAGCTAGTGGAACTTTGTAAAGGCCTCGTAGTGGATCCCTAGCCATTCACCTTGGTAGGGTCTAAGGGTCTATCTAACCCTGACAACATGGGATACACGACTTGTGGGTAGAGGGTATAACCTCTGCACAGTGTAAAACTAGTATACTAGTCGTGCTCGCGATCATGAGCAGCTGAGGACTCTCGCATGATTAATTTATGGAATTAAATTCAATTTGTCATATGCATTGCATTGTGGGTGTTGTTATCAATTTTGATCTATGATTACTCTGGTTTGGTATCTACTTACACTTAGTAACTGCTAATAAAATTTTGACCAACTTTAAAAGCAATGCTCGGCTTTAACCATTCTCTTTGGTAAGCCTTACACTTTACATGAGCTCCCACCTATGGCGAGTTCATGCACATTATTTCCCACAAATTGTTGAGCGATGAACATATGTGAGTTCACCCTTGTTGTCTCACACCCCCCACAGGTCAAGAATAGGTACCACATGATGAGGCGCATGGAGGATGCTGCGATGTGTTCGTGAGAGGTCTAGGCCATCGTCTCCTAGTCAACTTTGGGTTGCTGGATCGTTGTCTCCATATGATGTAATTATTTGTTTATTTTGTACAGAACTCCTATTATATAGTAAAGACGCCACATTCGTTTTTGTACCATGAGTCATCATATGTTTAAGGCTTGGTCCTAGCACAATTGGTGATTATTTCGCGCCCGTGTTTTGGACCCCTAAAACCCGGGTGTGACAGAAGTGGTATCAGAGGAATGTTGACTGTAGGACAAAACCTAGATAGAACTGGACAAAACCCTTACCTATTTACCTCTGCTACTCTGATTCTTTCTAAACTTTTCTAAATCTTTTCTCATCTATTTCTGCTTTACTCTGATTATTCTTACCTTTTCACTTCTAAAGACAAAAGTGGATTTCACACTTTGAAATCCTGTAGTGACCTTTAGGAATAGGAGACCTACACTTAGGAACAAAATCAAAACTATTTTTGTAAATATTTGTATGCTTGAATGTTTGTTCTTGTGATACATGTCTGATTTGGATCTTTGATTGAGTGTGATGAGTTGTAATGTCCATAATTACATCTGCATATACATATAGGCATAAATATAAATAAATAAAATTCATAAGATAACTAAACAAGCTAGAATATCCTCCATTAAAGTGTATCTATTTTAAATAGATCCCTCTTAACTTAAAGGATTCTATCTTATCCTAATAGGTTCATCTTATGTAAAAAAATAAAAAAGAATATCTTATCCTCATAAATTGTTTATAAGATAAACTAGACAAACACTATACCACAACACCAAATTAGTGTCTGACGACCGTCGCTATAAATAGAGAATTAGCATCAAATTGTTAGTCGGTATACATAGCCACAGATGGTGAGTCGGTATATGTCTAAATTCCAACTGAGTGTTAGTCGTTATATTTATATGTGAATAGTGTCACGTTGTCAGTCGGCAATTCATACCTATAGCATCGCGTTGTCAGTCGCCATAAAAAACATTGCAATTTATCCAGCCTGTTGGCTCGTAAAGCCCAAAACCCTATTACTTCCCGGGCAGCCGTCGCCAAAACAACCAGCCGCCGCGCGCCGTCACCTCCCTAGCAGGCCGGCCGTCACCTCCCCAGCCAACCGCCGTCACCTCCCCAGCCGGCCGGCCGCGCGCACTCTCCAACCAAACAACTCCGTGCGCCGTCGGCTCCTCCCCAGCCGGTCGGCCGCGCGCTCCCGTCCCCAACGCAGCCGCGCGCGCGCAGTCCGCTGTCCCCAGCCGGCCGCGCGCTCCCGTCCCCAACGCAGCCGCGCGTGAAGTTCGCCGTCCCCAGCCAGCCGCGCGCGCAGTCCGCCGTCCCTAGCCACGCGCGCACGCAGTCTCCTCCCCGGCCACGCGAGCGCAGTCCGCCGTCCCGTCCCCGACCCAGCCGCGTGCCCTGCTACGCCAACCATCGTCCCCTACCGCGCACCCTGATAGCTTCATCCGCTCAGCCGCGCGCCCTGCTAGAGCCTCCTCCAATAACTGCGCGCCCTGCCAACATCCGTCCCCAGCCGGCGCCCCACTGCTACTGGAGCGAGGCCGACCGCACTGGAACGAGTCAAGCGGAGAAGCGCCGGCGCGGCTACGGTACTGCCGTCCGATCCCAGGCAAGTTTTATGTCTACAATGTTTAAAACTTCAAATTATGATTGCAGTCACTGATTATGCTACAATGTTTAAATGTAAATTAGTGGAGAAGGAGGCAGTTAATTGTGAGTTGATAACCTGAAATATATTTTTTCTATAACTTTGATGTTGCAGTCACTGAGTTTCTAAGAAGTAGTCCTAAACCATGGTGGATAAGACATGGATCAATGATGATGCTAGGTACAAATCCATTATAACACAAATATAAATGTGATATCTATAGCTTAAATGGAATTTAACCTAAGAATGAAAATGATGATGCATGTAGGCACGGCAAGACATATTTACAAGGTGTAAACAGCTTCTTGGCTTTTGCATTTAGAAATTCGGCTGTAGGGAACAAGATTTTATGCCCTTGTAGAAAGTGTGTTAACTCGTTTTGGAAAGAGGCAAGTGAAATACGTGAGCACTTAATATGCGATGGGTTTCTAAAAGGGTACACGATATGGAACTTGCATGGGGAGACTAGCTCTGTTGTGAATCATGGAAACTATGATTACAATGAGGTTATGGAGGAACCTAATGAAGATGATGACATTTCTGATTTGCTTAGAGACTTAGCTACTGGTTTAGATGATAGAGGAGATTTTGAGGATACAAGCTCTTTTGTTGACCCCTGTGAGGAGCTAGTTGCTATTCAAAAGTTGGTTGCAGAAAATAGCAAAGAGTTATATCCAAACTGCAAGAAATATACGCAGCTACGTTTCCTGATTAGATTACTCCACATCAAACTCCTCGGAGGATGGACTGATAGATCTTTTAACTTACTACTTGATTTACTTAATGATGCACTCCCTGAGGGTTCAGCACTCCCGAAAAATTTTTATGAAGCTAAGAAATTGGTGAAAACCGTAGGAATTGGGTATATAAGTATTCATTCATGCGAAAATGATTGCATTCTCTATTGGAAGGAGAATTTAGATCTGAATTCATGTCCAAAATGTAAGGTTTCACGATGGAAATCAATAAAGAAGAGTCTAGATGGGAAACATGTGTATAAGGTTCCAAAGAAGGTTCTTCGATACTTCCCAATAAAGAAAATGCTCCAAAGGTTATTTTTGACCTCCAAAATAGCAAATCTAACACGATGGCATGATGAAGGTCGAAAAAAGATGGTTTACTTAGACATCCAGCAGATTCACCCCTATGGCAGGACTTTGACAACAAACATCCAGAGTTTGCTGCAGATAGCCGTAATATTCGCCTTGCATTTGCAACTGATGGCTTTAATCCATTTAGGTCCATGAATGTTAGCTATAGTGTTTGGCCTGGTATTTGTATTCCGTACAACTTTCCACCTTCAATGTGCATGAAGCAGTCAAATTTCATCCTTTCTTTGTTGATTCCTGGTCGAAATGGACCTGGTAGTGACATGGATGTCTATTTTCAACCCCTTGTTGATGATCTGCTAGATATGTTCGTCAATGGAGCTAGAACTTATGATGTTTCAAAGGGTGAATTCTTCAAGTTGCAAGCTGCACTATTATGGACTATTACTGATTTCCCAGGTCTAGGATACACATCTGGATCTGTCACATCTGGTGAAGCAGCATGTCCTGATTGCAACTACCACACTTGTTCACTTAGACTTAGTAATGGCAGCAAGAATTGCTATATGGATCATCGTAGATTCTTGGTTGATGACCATCCATTTAGGTTTGACATTGATAGATTTGGTAAAACTGAGTTTAGGCCAGCACCTACTCCGCTTTCTGGAGAACAAATTTTAGAGTGCACTAAAGATCTTAATCAAACTTTTGGCAAGGATCCATCTAGAAAGAAACCGGCAAACAAGAGACGCAAGAAAGGGGAACCATTAGTCATTCTCAAAAGGAGATCTATTTGGTTTCAACTACCATACTGGAAAGATTTATTGTTGAGACATAATTTTGACATCATGCACATAGGGAAAAATGTGAGTGAAAGCTTACTTAATACATTCCTGGGCACAGATGGGAAATCAAAGGATAACTTGAATTCTCGGTTGGACCTTCAGGCCCTAGGTATTAGAAGTGATCTTCACCCTATTGAAGTAGAAGACCAACTTTATTTACCACCAGCACCTTACTCAATGAGTCCTGCCGAGAGGAAATTATTTTGCCAAGTACTAAAAGGGGTGAAGTTTCCTGATGGTTATGCAGCTGATATACGACATAATGTACATGTCAATGAGAGGAAAATAATTGGACTTAAGAGTCATGAGAGCCACATTATTCTACAACACTTGCTGCCACTTGCTGTTAGAAAAATATTGCCTACAATAGTCAGTGCTGGAGTGATCCGTATATCTAATTTTTTCAAGAAACTTTCTGCACCAGTCATTCGAATAAGTGACATGAAAAGTCTTGAGGCTGATATAGCTGAAACTCTGAGCTTTCTTGAGACTATATTCCTGCCTTCTTTTTTTGATATTATGGTACACTTGATGGTACATCTTCCCGCTCAAGCAAAAATAGCAGGTCCAGCCCATTTTCGAAGCATGTGGCCGATAGAGAGGTACTTTCATATGCATATTGTAGCATAGCGAATAAAAATCATGTACGCTATGCTATAATGTTATCAATGATCCTTTTATTTATGTGCATAGGTATCTAATGAGATTGAAGGGTTCTGTTCATACAAAAAGTCATTGTGAAGGATCAATCATGGAGTGGTCTATGTTTACTGAATGCCTTACATTTTGTGCTCGCTATTTACATGGCGAGTCTCAATTGAACCATCTTGATGCTAATGATGAAGATTGTAGTACAACTCCTTTCTTCCATATAATTGGTCGTGGATTGTCTGGAAAATGCATAGTTACTTTAGACCACAAGACATGGCTACAAGCCCACAGATATATTTTGTTCAACTATTACAATATAGGGCCTTACTTGGAGTAAGTTATCTATATAAGTATATATCTTCTCATCACATGATCACTACCTTTTGCATGTTGAAGTGATAAAATGACCTTTACAGCAAGAATGCTCACTATCTATCCTCAAATGGTCTTCAAAATAAACGAGATATCAACCGCATACAACATCAATCCTTTCATGAGTGGCTTAGGTTGCATGTAAGTAAGAAATAAACTTAATAGATTTATTTGAGATGGAATTCACATATATTTTAACGGTAGCATTTCAAATTCAGGTGGAAGAAACGTGTGAAGAAGCATCAGACGAGATTAAAATTTTAGCCAAGGCACCAATGATGGTTGCACACAAGTATAATAGCTATACCATAAATGGATTCAATTTCCACACACACTCCTATGATGAGGGTAGAGCTATTCAAAATAGTGGGGTTGTTGTAGTTGCAGAGTCAACAAGCTTTGACAGGGGTAATAATGATAATGTCATAATAGGAAATAAGACCTATTTTGGTATTATCAATGAAATTGTTGAACTAAACTATAACCACAAAGGTACGGTCGTGCTTTTCAAATGTGATTGGGTTGACAACCGTGTGCAGAACAAGTGGGTGAAAACTGACCAGTTAGGTATCACATCTGTCAATTTTAAGCACTTGTTCAATACAGGTGAAAAATTATCAGATGAGCCTTTCATTCTAGCATCACAAGCAGTCCAAGTATACTATGTTCCTGATCCAATTGATATTGAATGGGCTGCTGTTGTTCAATCTAAAGCAAGAGATGTGTATGACCTGGATAATTTGGAGAACGAGCACATAGATAATGATAATCAGTTTTTTGCCCCACTAGTTGATCTAAATGGCAATGTGACTATTGATATTGTTAATGGGATTGTCCCTGCTGTTAGAAGAGACATAGATGGTTACCTAGTTGATCCTAAAACATCTAAAACAAAATCTGCAAAGTAAGTTCTTTTCTTCATTTCTGCAAAGTAGCTGGTATGTATTGAGTACTTCTTTTCAAGGAGTTGCTAATTTCTTTATTCTTTGTAGAAGAAAAAATGGCAAACGAAAGAAGAAAGCATAACGAAGCTATGGTCAACATGTATGAGATGCAGCGACTTGCAACCATCGCAAGCAACAAAAGACGGCTAGATGCTCTTAATATCCCAACTTTGAGTGATATGCAGCAGCACCAGGGTCAACCTAAGAAAAGGATAAAGGTATTTTTTATATGCTCTAGTTTATATATTTAATTTTTATATCCCAAGTTTTATTTATTAAATCATGATGCAATGTTGCATCAATGCTGTCCATCTTTCTCCTAATCAATAAAATGCCCCACTAGTTGATCTATATGCCTTAGAAGTTGCCCTGTCACTCTGTCAGGCTGTGAGGTTGAGATCAAATTTTGGGCCCAGTGAAATCGTTATTAGGTTCTCTTATTGATACCTTTTGCAGCTCATCAAGATACAATCGAGCATTTTCACAGGCAGCTGGTCGGGCTTTTAATTCACTCAATCTGGGTAAAGGGAAAACAAAACAATCTCAGTCATTGACCCATATGAACTAAAGGTAAAGGGTATAAACAGTTAGTTACCTGAAAAGAATCGGATCACCAATGGCCTTAAGTTGTCCAAGGCTAAAGGATTCCCTCTCCTGTTCAGTTGAGACAGTCAAAATATGGTAAAGGGTATAAACAGCTTCACTACTTCAGCATAAGACTTAATCATCAACTAAGACTAAAAGCAAGCTTAGTTTTAAACAACCTCACTAAGTTTCTGCGCAAAGGATTCCCTCTCCTGTTCAGTTTATCTAGATAACAAGATTATCAGGGTAGGATTGAGTTTCAGTGAAAAAACAACAATCTAAAAATAAATGTACATATACAAAATAGTAGAGGGATCACCCATTATCTGGGGTACAATGACAAAAATGCATGATATATATTACTGTCAAATTACCAGAACAACTATAGCTTACCTGCAATAATTTCTTGAACATTACCCTCATCAATGGGAGTGCTGGAATTATTATCACTGCTAGAACTCAAATTTTCACTACTATCTGCCGTGCTATTATCTGGAATTATTAGCAATAAAAGAAAATACTGCATTCGAGAATAGAGTGTATATATATAGTTGTTCTTAGAAACTCCTAGGTATATAGTTTATGCATTGCAAGTGCTAGCTGTTGTTGCTGCATGATTGATAGGAGTGGATTCGTTGCTAGGTAGTTTATGCAGTGCAAGTGCTCTAGCCATTGTTGCTGAATCATAGGATGATAGGAGTGTGGATTCGTGGCTAAGCAAACAGATGCGCTGCTGATGTATGTTGTATTTGCTATGGACTATGGTGTGGATGGCAGTACTGCGCGGGTAGTGCCTGTAGCAAAAAAAAATATGCTCGATCTATCTAGCTGCTTTGCTTTCGTTCTAGCTAGTGGATGGATGGAGATGGACTCTGATCGGTGGAGTGCTGTGGAGGGATGGGTCGCAGAGTGTGCTGCGTTACGACGGCGAACGAAGATGAGTTTATTTGCTGTGTCGGAGCTCAGCTCCATGCAGCCCTGTGGGCCGACTTGTTCTGGGGAGGACTTATTTTTGGACCAGAAAAAAAATACAGGCAAGGGCTCAACGCCATTTTGATCGGTGGAGTGCTGGAATTATTATCTGGGCTGGACTGGACTATGTTTAGTTTACATTGGTCGAATTCATTATACAGCTAGAAGGACTGGACTGTGTTCTCATTCTGTTCTGTTCTGTTCTGAACACATTCTGTTCTGTTCTGAAATTTGTGGCTGAACACAGAAGGGATTTCCATTTCTGTTCTGAAACAGAATGAGAGCAATCATTCTGTTCTGAAATTTGTGGCTGTACAAAAAACATATGACCATCCAGTTCTGTTCTGAACACATTCTGTTCTGTTCTGAACAAATTCAGGAAACCAGCTCCAATTTGTGCTGGAATGTTTTGACTTGGACGGCATGAAATTTGTGGCTGCTTCTGTGGTTGCCCGCCCGAGCAGGATCTGGCCTCTCCATTTTGCTGCCCACGAGAGGCCGTGGCTTCCTGGCTGGTGCTGCCCCGGCCACAGATTGTGCAGCCCCGTGGCATACCTGGGCTACTAATTTTAATATGCTTGCCTAGTCCCAATTATAAAGGTTCAATATGAATTCTAATTGGATCAGTTAGGCTAAAAACCAACTTGTTTTTCCCTTGGTAATCCATGGAGACATTGTAGGGCAAATATGTCACGTGTTTTTCACAACTTATCTTTCTTCCATTTCTCAAGAAAAGTACTTACACCATGTTTCATTCTTGTAGATAACTCACAACACCAGTGGTGCTGCAACTGAAGGTCATAATTTGCGTCCAAGGACACAAAGAAATTTATCTGAGAATGCAAATGAGCAGATTGATGCAAATATTGGTTGTGATTCAATTGGAGATTTTCTGTGTGACAATGATGGTAATTATTCTGTTGTTGCATATACTTTTTCACCTTGCTATAGTACAACTAATGTGTTTAAATTAATAGAATCTCATAGTCCACAAAAGAAGAGAAAAGGAAGGGGTATTACAAAATTGGAGGACATATTTGCAAGGGGATCTGAGATGGCAAAAATTAAGATAGAACTGAATGAATTTGGTCAACCTATTGGAAACAATTCAAGGAAGTTTTCTAGTGCTATTGGGTGTCATGTGAGAAAGAAGTTGTCAGTTAGTAGTGTTGACTGGAGACTAGTGGATGGTGAGAAGAAGTATGAAGTCTGGACCGACCTAAAGGTATTTGCCCAAGTACATTATTATCGTTTCTTAGGTTGAATTTGTTTCTGACCATTAGACCAAGTTGTGATTATCTTTTTTTGGTTGGAAAATCAGAAAATCTTCGATGTAGATGATGCTGCCTTTAACTGGTTTTTAACCACTGCTGGAAGAAAATGGAAGGATTTTAAGTCAACCCTAAAGGCGCAGTATTTTAACGAGAATTTAACCGAAGAGGACATGAAGAACAAACATAGTGGAAGGGTTAGTGATGAGGATTGGAAGTTTCTTTCTGAATATTGGGTGTCTCCTGAATGTGAAGGAAAGACAAAAAAAAGCCAAATTTAGTCGTTCAAAGGTTGGGGTACTTCATACATCTAGTAGCAAGAGCTTTGCTCGCTCTGGCCATGAAATGGTATTGAAGCAATTTGACTGTTGAATTTACATTATGATTTTTCATTTTCAATTGTTAATATTAAAACAATTTATAGTCTAAGGAACTAGGCCGCCCTCCTCGAAGAGATGAACTCTATATCAAAACACATACAAGAAAGAATGGAGTTCCAACAAGACTTGCTGAACCAGTTATTGTAAGTTTTTGTGAACTTGACATTTATTGTAAGGTGTTTTTTTGCATCACATTTGCTACTGTTTCCTATAGTGGTAGGTACTGAACCTTTCTCTTTTGCAACTCAATTTGGGTAGAACAAACTTAAAGAATATGTTGAGGCCCATCCAGAGTTGAAGGAAAGAACAATTCAAGAAGGTGATGTTTTTGCTGCTGTTTGTGGAGAGAAAGAGCCAAGAGGACGTGTCTGAGTTTTGGGTCTAGGACCAACTCCCCAAGATATTGGTACCCCGGGCTTGAGAAGTTACACACCCACAAGACTCCAAATGGAAGTCCTAGCCCGCAAAAAGGCTGAACATGAGAAAGCTGCTCTAGAACAACGCATAGCAGAAATGGAGGAGAAAATGCAGGAGCAAAGGATGGCTCATGAAATGAGAGATGTGGAAATCATCTCGCATGATGGTTCTAATACACGACACCATACGGTAAAGTAGCTGAACATCTTAGAGTCATTTTGAAATCTATGGAATATTTATTACTTATTACCCTCATATTTATTTTAGGACACGAGGTCTGGACAACATATTGATCAAACACATAATATTGCTCAGTTTCATGAAGATGAAGCTTATGTGGAGGATGAAATCTCTGATGAGGGTGAAAACTTGCTTGGCAGCAATCATGTTAGTGTTACCCCTGCAGTACATCCATCTAAAGGCAACCTTATCAATGGTACCCCAACAATACAGCCCTCTAGCAAGACGACCAATACAACCCCAGTAGTGCAGCTATCTCAAGGCAACCCTACTAATGCGTCCCTAGCAGTGCAGCGCTGTCAAGGCAACACTAGAGCTATCCCAGCAAGTCTGCCTCTTCACACTGAACTTGTAAGTTTTTCATCCATCCTTCAAAGTTTCTAATTCTCATTTGCTAGTGGTTCTGTACATTTATTATATTCTTATAATTTCATTGTTTGCTTCAGATTGGAAAGGATGTGATCTTATATGCCATATTGAGAGATCATCCTGTGGCTAAGGGAACAATTATTTCAACTAATCCAAGCTCAGTGCTAGGAGGAGTTGCTCTAGGAAAGCAATATTGTGAGGTTGTTGTGAATGTTGTGCTGAAAAGGGATGCCCTTCTACCTCGCCCATATGGTTATTTGGAGGAGATGGGTGATGCTGATCGGATGTCGATCGCATGGCCATACAAGAGAGTAATAAGCTATCTCTTTGTTGTTTTTTCATATATGGTGATTGCATATTTTCTAACTAATGGTTTCTATGATTATATAGCTAAAGGTGAGCAAGACATCAAAATCATCACAGAGTGCTACAGGTATATATATGATTGACATTGTACCACTAATTTCAGTAGATATTCTTGGTTATGACTGCTTCTGGCTATGTGGCTGATTTCAGTAGATATTCTTGATTTTAGTAGGTATGTGGCTGGTACTAGTTAGAAGGTGTTTACATCTCCATGATGCTCCTTAAGTTCCCAAATTCAGCAGGAATGTGTCCAGCTACATTATTTTTGCTTAAGTTTCTGTAGGAATTAGAGTAGCTGCTCTCTAAAATTCATGCAGCTCAATAAGCAGCAGCAAGGTGTTGTGATCATGCAGTTCTGTTGCGTTCAACTATTGTATATTTAGCTTAATCATAGAGCAATGGTGGTATCTATTCTATAGTTTATTTTGGAATGGATTTCTAAGTAGTCTACTAATGATTTGGGTTTTAATTTTGTCAGGAGGGAGGTCCTAGAGGTAGTAAGTCACTTGTTTACTCCATGATGACAATAGCACGCAGATTGCGGTGGTGCCTATGGATGCTACAAGAAGAAAGATCAAAAGTTCTTTTGGATGGATGCAGCTACATATTTTGTTTTGTATTTTCTCCAAAAGAGAAATTTGCAAGTGAACTTAAAATTGTGAAACCAACATGTGGTTGTACTAGCTAGTATCTCTGAGCTTTCACAAGCCAAACTTAGTGTTGTTGCTGCTTATTTTGATCTTTATTACAACAAAAGCAAACTTGTGAACTTTATGTATGAATGTAGTACAATTGTTATTGTCATGAATGAAAACATGAGCTATGTCAACATGAGCTATGTATGAATGCAGTACAATTGCTATGTATGAATGCAGTACAATTATTATCTGATGTTGATGATAATTGGAAATTGCTAGTAATATATTTTTTTAGGCTCATATAGCCGTAGCGTTTGATTGGTAGTAGGTAAAAATACATATATCGCATCAGACAGTGTGTCGGTATAAGTTCTAATAGCGTTTGATTGTTAGTCGGTAAAAATGCATATATCGCATCAGACAGTGTGTCGGTATAAGTTGTAACAGACTGTCCGTCGGGATAGATATGTTAGTCGGTATATCTTTTTAACGTCTAACCGTTCGTCTGTATAAAGATGTCTGTCGCTATAGGTTTATGCCGACGCCACTTACAGCGTCAGAAAGTGTTAGTCGGTATAACTCTATAGCGACTGATAGTACGTTGCTATAACGGTTTATACCGACTGTAAGTAAGTCGTTATTGCTAGGTTGTGGTATAGTGAAACTAAGTGTCGGCGTTTCGAGACTGGGGGGTCCCTAAGCCGACGAGTGAGTGTGCCGCGTGCCCCAGCCCAGATGGGTCGAGCGCGTGGGCGAGCGCGAAGGGGGGAAGAGCGAGGTGGCCGGAGCCGAGTCGTGAGGGAGGTGGAGATCCCACGGCCTTCGTGTTCGCCCCGCGCCCAGGTCGGGTGCGCTTGCAGTAGGGGGTTACAAGCGTCCACGCGGGTGAGGGAAGCGAGCGGCCCCAAGAGAGCGCCTGCCCCAGCCCTCGTTCCCGCGCGGCCAACCTTCTCTAAGAAGGCCCTGGTCCTTCCTTTTATAGGCGTAAGGAGAGGATCCAGGTGTACAATGGGGGTGCAGCAGAGTGCTACGTGTCTAGCGGGGGAGAGCTAGTGCCCTAAGTACATGCCAAGGTGGCAGCCGGAGAGATCTTGGCACCCAGCTGGTGTGGTGTCGTGGCTGTCGGAGGAGCAACGGAGCCTGGTGGAGGGACAGCTGTCGGAGAGGTTGGGCCCTTGCTGACGTCCCCCTGCTTCCGTAAGGGAGCTGAGAGCCGCCGTCGTCATGGGTCTAGCGGGGCGCCATCATTGCCTATCTGGCGGAGCTAGCCAGATGGGACGTCGGTCCTGTTCTCTGCGGCCCGAGTCGGCTCGGGGTAGGGTGATGATGGCGCTTCCTGTTGACGTGGCGGACTTGTGCCCTAGGTCGGGCGACGTGGAGGCTCCTCCGAAGCCGAGGTCGAGTCTGTCCTGCATGGCCGAGGCCGAACCCGAGCTCCTGGGTCGGGCGAGGCGGAGGTCGTTCGGCAGAGGCCAGGGCGGAGTCCGAGCCCTGGGTCGGGCGAGGCGGAGTTCGTCGTCTTCCGGGGCCTTAGCCCGAGTCCGAGCCCTGGGTCGGGCGGAGCGGAGTTCGCCGTCTTCCGGGGCCTTAGCCCGAGTCCGAGCCCTGGGTCGGGCGGAGCGGAGTTCGCCGTCTTCCGGGGCCTTGGCCCGAGTCCGAGCCCTGGGTCGGGCGGAGCGGAGTTCGCCGTCTTCTGGGGCCTTAGCCCGAGTCCGAGCCCTGGGTCGGGCGGAGCGGAGTTCGCCGTCTTCTGGGGCCTTAGCCCGAGTCCGAGCCCTGGGTCGGGCGGAGCGGAGTTCGCCGTCTTCCGGGGCTTTAGCTCGAGTCCGAGCCCTGGGTCGGGCGGAGCTTCCTATGGCGCCTTTGGCAAGGCCTGGCTGCCTGTCAGTCTCACTCTGTCAAGTGGCACCACAGTCGGGACGGCGCAGGCGGCGCTGTCCTTTTGTCAGACTAGTCAGTGGAGCGGCGAAGTGACGGCGGTCACTTCGGCTCTGCCAGGGGGCGCGTGTCAGGATAAAGGTGCCAGGCTACCTTTGCGTTAAATGCCCCTGTGACTCGGTCGGTCGGCGCGGCGATTTAGTCAGGGTTGCTTCTTAACGAAGGCAAGGCCTCGGGCGAGCCGGAGTTGCGTCTGCCGTAGAAAAGGGGGCCTCGGGCGAGACGGAAACACCTCAGGGTCGGCTGCCCTTGCCCGAGGCTAGGCTCGGGCGAGGCGTGATCGAGTCGCTCGTATGGACTGATCCCTGACTTAATCGCACCCATCAGGCCTCTGCAGCTTTATGCTGATGGGGGTTACCAGCTGAGAATTAGGCGTCTTGAGGGTACCCCTAATTATGGTCCCCGACAGTAGCCCCCGAGCCTCGAAGGGAGTGTTAGCACTCGCTTGGAGGCTTTCGTCGCACTTTTTTGCAAGGGGACCAGCCTTTCTCGGTTGCATTTTGTTCCGGTGGGTGCGCGCGAGCGCACCCGCCGGGTGTAGCCCCCGAGGCCTCGGAGGAGTGGTTTCACTCCTTCGAGGTCTTAATGCCTTGCGTAACGCTTCGGCTGGTCTGGTGGTTCCCTCATGCGAACTGGCCGTAGCCCGGTTGCACTGTCGGGGCCCAAGTTCTCGGGCTGGTATGTTGACGCTGTCAACGGATTGGCCGGAGCCAGGTTTACGAGAGCAGCCCCCGAGCCTCCGCACAGGGCGAGAGGGCGATCAGGGACAGACTCGACTTTTTTACATACGCCCCTACGTCGCCTTTCCGCAAGGAGGAGGGGGGAGAGCGCCATGTTACCCTCGATGGGCACCGAACATGGTGTCTCCGGTGAGCTGCAAGCGGGTAATCCGAGTGGACGTCCGTGCCCCGTTCGTTGGGGGTCGGCTAGGGGCCCGGAGGCACGCCCAAAAGTACCTGCGGGTGATCTGCCGGACCCGATCCCCTGGCGACGGGGTCCGAGAGCTCGATGCCTCCCTCCGATGGGATTCCGTTACAGGATCGTTCCCGCTGGTCTCGGAAATGTCCTAGGGTACCTCGGGAGCGCAGCCCGAGCCTCGGTTATGTATCGAACGTACCCCTGGTCATCCCTCGCTCGGTGTCTGAGGCGACTGTGAACCCTTCGGGGGGCCAGCCTTCGAACCCCTGATCAGTAATGGGCGCGGAGCCCGGGTAGCCTGAGGCGGTCGTGGAACCTTTCGGGGGGCCGACCTTCGAACCTCTGACCAGTAGTGGGTGTCGGGCCCACGCGATCTGAGGCGGCTGTTGAACCCTTCGGGGGGCCAGCCTTCGAACCCCTGATCAGTAAGGAGGCTCGGAGCCTAGTTCCTTCACGGGGAAGGATCCCTTTAGGGGTATCCCCTTTCCCGGTCCCTGTTGCAAGAGATAGAGAAAGAGGAAAAAGGAAAAAGGATACGAAATTGAACGACGCGGCGTACCTTTTTTGGCGTGGTTGTTTTGGCGAAGGCGAAGCGTCGCCAGCTGCTCCTGGCAGAAGCGCCGCCTGTCCAGCCGCGGAGTTAATGCGATGGGGCGAGTAGTTGGCGAGGCTGCCATTGCGCGTGCGTGAGCCGTTCGAGGAACGGGTCACGGGCGCGTCGTCTTCACGCCATGAGAGGGGGTTCTCTCGCTGCCTCCGGATGGGACGTGAGCTTGGCTGACGGCGTGACCGCTGCTCCCGTGTGCCTGCCACCGTCATTACTGCCGGCCCACCCTTGACCGCGTTTGACCGCTGCGTCAGGCTGGCGCTGCTGGGTCGCGCGCTGGGTCGCCTCGGGTCGCGGTATCGGTTCCGCAATCGAGGAGGTGCGGTGGTGGCGCAAGTGGTACAGTTGCTTGCATGCAGCATCCGGCGCGCCGGTCGCGCGACGCGTGGCCTTGGGCCTCCGTGCTGGCATGTCAGGAGTCGGAGAGGCGCGTCCACTTGGCGCGGTTGCATGCCGCCTGCACGGCTGCCTGCCCCTTTCGCCCGTTGGTCTGGGCAAAAGTGGAGGGTCACTTGTAACCGTTGGGTGGTTGCGTGCGCCGTGCGCGGCGGTTTGGCTTCTTCTGCTCGGAGCCGGTCTACATGACATGCGGGACCCAGCCCCCGCGCCGCAGGGGAGGGCTTTGGAGGCGTGTTGGAGAAGACTCGGCCCGTGACGGTCGGGGGCGCAAGCAGGGAGAGTCGCCTTTAAAAGGAGGGCGACCCCTTCCGTAAGGCGACCACATCTTCTTTCTCCCTCATGCACTGTGTTTTTCCACCTTCCGAGCCCCCGGATGGGGGAAACCACCGTCTTTTCGCCTTATCGTTGGAGGAACGCAACTCCGTGGGAGTTGGTACCTTTCAGCCATCGTTCGGCTTCAAGGATTTTCATCACGCAGCCCGGCTGCTTCCCTCCGCTGGTGGTCACCCAAGGTGGTGACCTCCAGCTCCTAGATGGGGAGAGGCGAACCGGGCTGTGGTCTTGGCCCCACCCTCAGTGTTGAGGGTGTTCGTCATCCTCGCCGGGGTGGGGAGTGAGGCGAGCCGGGGCTCTGCCTCCTGCGCAGGTCGGCGGACCACCTCTTCTTCCAGCTTCTGGTGGTGGCAATCGCCCCTTGGCCCTACGGCGGAGACGTCCTCCAGCCATGTCGGGGAAGGCGAACTGTTGCTGCCCAGCTAGGATGCAACATTCCGTCCCCTTCCTCGCACCCGCGGCGGGGACGGCTGCGAGGATCTGCCGGGACGCTCGAGGCGACCTGCGTTTTGCTGGTGATTCGCCCAGAGCCTGTCGCTCCACGGGCTTCCCCGGCGTGGAGGTTGTCCATATCCGTGGAAACGGAACCGGAGTTCCGTTTGTAATGGCACTTCGAATGCCAGGGGTTTTTTGTTCATTTCGGCTTTCGGGGCCTGAACACGTATGTAACTTCGGCGCGGAGCCGTGTTTTTTCCTCATTTCCGAGCGCTAAGACTCGTCTGTTGACTATCTGAACCGCTTCACCAAGCACGAGTCGCCCCATGTCAAGGTGACGAGTGAGGTATCCGTATCCCGGAGGCGTAGGAGTCCCTCGGCTCGGTCGGCCCTGCTGTCCGAGGTTCCTCTAGCTTAGTTAGAGAGACCCCTCGGCCGCTCTTCGACGAGCCGAGGCCAGGGGTAGCGATATCAGCATGAACAGAGGCGGAGTTGGCTCGAAAATGAAACCTGGTTGGCCGGAGCCTAGCCGGGTTGTCCGTTGGCAGGATCGACGCCGGAGTTGATCAGCCGAGGCTTCGGACCGGGCCGGCGCCCTTGGAAGACGGCTGGTCGAGGCCCCGGAGGTGGCTGGCCGAGCCGCCTGCTCGGACCGGATTCCCGGAGAAGTCCCTGGCAGCGATTGTTCGGGCGTGGTGATGACGTCGTCCTTCGGAGCAGAGACCCTCGGGCCGCGTCGCCGTCCGAGGCCAGGTCGGGCCTCGCCGAAGGTGTCGTCGATGCCGAGGGTGTTGTTGCCCCCTTCCAGCGTCAAGACCCGAGCCTGCAGGATTAGATTGTCTTGTAGCGTGTGCCTTGTGCGGCCGTCGAGGCCAGAACACGCACCCTCGCTGCGTTGTAAAGCTGCGTCTCTTTTCCTCTTGTTTCGAGTATCTGGACTTTTTGTCGGTAACAGGGATGTTTGTGCTAGCGAGAGCTGCTTCTCGCGGAAGGTGATGAGTGAGGTATCCGTATCCCGGAGGCGTGGGAGTCCCTCGGCTCGGTCGGCCTTGCCGCTTACGCGTACTTTCACCCGTCCATGAGGCCCTGTCGCCGACTCGGTCGAGAAGGCTCGAAGGATCGCTTCGGCAGAAGGGCTTCCGAACGTAAAGACTTGTTCGATCCGTGGAGCCACTTTATCCGAACGCGAGTTACTTATCGCAGAAGGTGATGAGTGAGGTATCCGTATCCCGGAGGCGTAGGAGTCCCTCGGCTCGGTCAGCCTTGGCTGCTTACGTGTACTCCGTCGTTTCCAGGACCCACTTTTCGAAGTAGCCAAAAAGCACGAAAGATATTCTGGTAGAAGAGATTTTTTTTTCGAGGAAAATTTTGACGCAGAGGGGGTTTCCCCCCTTTTAGCCCCCGAGGGAGGGTCGGGCTTTGCCGAGGCGAGGCCGACCCTTCCTTGTTGACTAAACTTTGCGTGGGTGCGAGGTATATGAACAACTTGGAAACATCTTAAGGGTAGAAGCGACGTAGCTGTTGGATGTTCCAAGCGTTGCCGTAGACCTCGCCTTGACTGTTGGCCAGCTTGTACGTTCCGGGCTTCAGAACTTTGGCGATGACGAATGGCCCCTCCCAGGGGGGCGTGAGCTTGTGCCTCCCTCGGGCGTCTTGCCACAGCCGAAGCACCAGGTCGCCCACCTGGAGATCTCGGGGTCGGACCCCTCGGGCGTGGTAGCGTCACAGGGACTGCTGATACCGCGCCGAGTGTAGTAAGGCCCTGTCCCGAGCCTCTTCCAGCTGGTCCAGCGAGTCTTCTCGGCTAGCTTGGTTGCTTTGATCGTCGTAGGCTCTCGTCCTCGGGGAGCCGTATTCCAGGTCCGTGGGCAAGACAGCCTCGGCCCCGTAGACCAGGAAGAACGGCGTGAAACCCGTGGCTCGGCTCGGTGTCGTCCTCAGGCTCCAGACCACCGAGGGGAGTTCCTTCATCCATCGCTTGCCGAACTTGTTGAGGTCGTTGTAAATCCGAGGCTTGAGCCCTTGTAGAATCATGCCATTGGCACGCTCTACTTGCCCATTCGACATGGGATGAGCTACGGCAGCCCAGTCCACCCGGATGTTGTGATCCTCGCAAAAATCCAAGAATTTTTTGCCGGTGAACTGGGTGCCGTTGTCGGTGATGATGGAGTTTGGGACCCCGAAGCGATGGATGATGTTGGTGAAGAACGCCACCGCCTGCTCGGACCTGATGCTGTTCAGGGGTCAGACCTCGATCCACTTGGAGAATTTGTCGACGGCGACCAGCAGGTGCGTGTAGCCCCCGGGCGCCTTCTGTAGAGGGCCGACGAGGTCCAGACCCCACACAGCGAAGGGCCAGGTGATGGGTATCGTCTGCAGAGCCTGAGCGGGCAGGTGGGTCTGCTTCGCATAGAATTGACACCCTTCCCAGGTGCGGACAATTCTAGTGGCGTCAGCCACCGCCGTCGGCCAGTAGAAGCCTTGCCGAAAAGCGTTCCCGACGAGGGCTCGAGGCGCTGCATGATGGCCGCAAGCCCCCGAGTGTATCTCTTGCAGGAGTTCCTGACCTTCGGCGATGGAGATGCATCGCTGGAGGATGCCCGAGGGGCTGCGGTGGTAGAGCTCCTTCTCATCGCCCAGCAAGACGAACGACTTGGCGCGTCGCGCTACCCACCGTGCCTCGGCCTGGTCGAGGGGTAGCTCTCCTTGGCAGAGATATTGCAGGTACGGGGCCTGCCAATCCTGATCAGGCGTGACCCCGCTCCACTCCTCCTCGATGCGCAGCGCCTCGCCCTCGGGAGCCGAGGGTCCCTCGGGCTGAACCGAGGACGGCTCGGGCTGGGCCGAGGTTACCTCGGACGGGGCCGAGGGCGCCTCGGGCTCGGGCGTGTCGCTGATCTTGACGGAGGGTTGGTGCAGATCCCGGGAGAAGACGTCCGGGGGAACCGTCGTTCGCCCCGAGGCTATCTTTGCCAGCTCGTCCGCAGTCTCGTTGTAGCGCCGGGCGATGTGGTTAAGCTCGAGCCCGTAGAACTTGTCTTCCAGGCGTTGAACCTCATCACAGTAGGCCTCCATCTTCGGGTCACGGCAGTGGGAGTTCTTCATGACCTGGTCGATGACGAGCTGCGAGTCGCCGCGAGCGTCGAGGCGTCGGACCCCTAGCTCGATGGCGATTCGCAATCCGTTGATCAGAGCTTCGTACTCAGCCACATTGTTGGACACCGGGAAATGGAGGCGCAGCACGTAGCGCAGGTGTTTCCCGAGGGGCGAGACGAAGAGCAGGCCCGCGCCGGCTCCCGTCTTCATCAGCGACCCGTCGAAAAACATGGTCCAGAGCTCCGGTTGGATCGGAGCCGTCGGCAACTGTGTGTCGACCCATTCGGCTACGAAGTCCGCCAGTACCTGGGACTTGATGGCCTTCCGAGGGGCGAACGAGATTGTCTCGCCCATGATTTCCACCGCCCACTTTGCGATCCGTCCCGAGGCCTCTCGGCACTGGATGATCTCCCCCAGGGGGAAGGATGACACCACAGTTACCGGATGAGACTCGAAGTAATGTCGCAACTTTCGCCTCGTCAGGATCACTGCATACAACAGCTTCTGAACTTGTGGGTAGCGGATCTTGGTTTCGGACAGCACCTCGCTGACGAAGTAAACTGGCCTCTGAATGGGCAATGCATGCCCCTCTTCTTGCCTTTCGACCACGATCGCGGCGCTAACCACCTGAGTGGTAGCGGTGACGTAGACCAAGAGGGCTTCTCCATCAGCTGGGGGTACCAAGACGGGCGCCTGGGTGAGGAGCGCCTTTAGGTTCCCGAGAGCTTCCTCGGCCTCGGGGGTCCAAGTGAAGCACTCGGCCTTCCTTAAGAGACGGTACAGAGGCAGGCCTCTTTCGCCGAGGCGCGAGATGAAACGGCTCAAGGCCGCGAGACATCCCATGACCCTCTGTACGCCTTTTAAGTCCTTGATGGGCCCCATGCTGGTGATGGCTACGATCTTCTCCGGGTTGGCTTCGATGCCCCGCTCAGAGACGATGAATCCCAGGAGCATGCCTCGGGGCACTCCGAAGACACACTTCTCGGGATTGAGCTTGACGTCCTTTGCCTTGAGACACCGGAATGTCACTTCAAGGTCGGAGAGAAGGTCGGAGGCTTTCCTTGTCTTGACTACGATGTCATCGACGTAGGCCTCGACCGTGCGACCGATGTGTTCGCCGAACACATGGTTCATGCACCGCTGGTACGTTGCACCCGCGTTCCTCAAACCGAACGGCATGGTGACATAGCAGTACATGCCGAAGGGCGTGATGAAAGAAGTCACGAGCTGGTCGGACTCTTTCATCTTGATTTGATGATACCCTGAGTAGGCATCGAGGAAAGACAGGGTTTCGCACCCAGCAGTGGAATCCACAATTTGATCGATGCGAGGTAGAGGGTAGGGAACCTTCGGACATGCTTTGTTGAGACCAGTGTAGTCCACACACATCCGCCATTTCCCCCCTTTCTTCCTCACAAGCACAGGGTTGGCAAGCCATTCGGGATGGAATACCTCTTTGATGAACCCTGCTGCCATCAGCTTGTGGATCTCCTCGCCTATCACCCTGCGCCTTTCCTTGTCGAATCGGCGCAGAGGCTGCCTGACCGGTCGGGCTCCGGCCCGAATATCCAGCGAGTGCTCGGCGACATCCCTCGGTATGCCGGGCATGTCCGAGGGACTCCACGCAAAGACGTCGGCGTTTGCGCGGAGAAAGTCGACGAGCACTGCTTCCTATTTGGGGTCGAGCCCGGAACCGATCCGGATCTGCTTGGAGGTGTCGCCACTGGGGTCGAGAGGGACGGCCTTAACCGTCTCCGCTGGCTCGAAGTTGCCGGCGTGTCGCTTCACGTCCGGCACCTCTCGAGAGAGGTTTTCCAGGTCGGCGATGAGGGCCTCGGACTCGGCGAGGGCCTCAGCGTACTCCACGCACTCCACATCGCATTCGAACGCATGTTTGTACGTGGGGCCGACGGTGATGACCCCGTTGGGGCCCGGCATCTTGAGCTTCAGGTAGGTGTAGTTGGGGATGGCCATGAACTTCGCGTAGCATGGCCTCCCCAATACTGCGTGGTAGGTTCCTCGGAACCCGACCACCTCGAACGCCAAAGTCTCCCTTCGGAAGTTGGAGGGTGTTCCGAAGCAGACAGGAAGGTCGAGCCGTCCGAGGGGCTGGACGCGCTTCCCAGGAATGATCCTGTGGAAGGGCGCAGCGCCTGCTCGGACGGAGGACAGATCGACGCGCAGGAGCCTGAAGGTCTCGGCGTAGATGATATTGAGGCAGCTGCCCCCATCCATCAGGACCTTGGTGAGCCTAACGTCGCCGATGATGGGGTCGACGACGAGCGGGTACTTCCCCTGGCTCGGCACGTGGTCGGGGTTGTCATCTTGGTCGAAGGTGATGGGCTTGTCGGACCAGTCTAGGTAGACTGGCGCCGGCACCTTCACCGAGCAGACCTCCCGACGCTCTTGCTTACGATGCCGAGCCGAGGCATTCGCCGCATGCCCTCCGTAGATCATGAAGCAGTCGCGGACCTCGGGGAACTCTCCTGCTTGGTGATCTTCCTTTTTGTCGTCGTCGCGGGCCCTGCCACCCTCAGCGGGTGGCCCGGCCTTGTGGAAGTGGCGCCGAAGCATGACGCACTCCTCGAGGGTGTGTTTGACAGGCCCCTGATGGTAAGGGAACGTCTCCTTGAGCATCTTGTCGAAGAGGTTGGCACCTCCGGGGGGCTTCCGAGGGTTCTTGTACTCGGTGGCGGCGACAAGGTCTGCATCGACAGCGTCGCGTTTCGCTTGCGACTTCTTCCTGCCTTTCTTCTTGGCGCCGCTCGGAGTAGATGCCTCGGGAGCATCTTCCGACGGGCGGCCCTGGGGCTGCTTGTCCTTTCGGAAGATGGCCTCGACCGCCTCCTGGCCAGAGGCGAACTTGGTGGCGATGTCCATCAGCTCGCTCGCCCTGGTGGGGGTCTTGCGACCCAACTTGCTCACCAGGTCACGGCAAGTGGTGCCGGCAAGGAACGCGCCGATGACATCTGAGTCGGTGATGTTGGGCAGCTCGGTGCGCTGCTTCGAGAAACGCAGGATGTAGTCCCGAAGAGACTCTCCCGGCTGCTGCCGGCAGCTTCGGAGGTCCCAAGAATTCCCGGGGCGCACGTACGTGCCCTGGAAGTTGCCGGCGAAAGCTTGGACCAAATCCTCCCAGTTGGAAATCTGCCCCGGAGGCAGGTGCTCCAACCAAGCGCGAGCAGTGTCGGAGAGGAACAGGGGGAGGTTGTGGATGATGAGGTTGTCGTCGTCCGTTCCACCCAGTTGACAGGCTAGGCGGTAGTCCGCGAGCCACAATTCCGGTCTCGTTTTCCTCGAGTACTTTGTGATAGTAGTCGGGGGTCGGAATCGGGTCGGGAACGGCGCCCGCCGAATGGCTCGGCTGAAGACCTGCGGACCGGGTGGTTCGGGCGAGGGACTCCGATCCTCCCCGCTGTCGTAGCGTCCCCCACGCCTGGGGTGATAGCCTCGGCGCACCCTTTCATCGAGGCAGGCCCGACGGTCGCGATGAGGGTGCTCGTCGCCGAGGTGGCCCGGGGCCGCAGGCGCGGTGTTGCGCGTGCGCCCGGTGTAGACCGAGGCTTCCCGCATGAGTCGGGAAGTCGCGGCACGAGGTTCCGAGGGGTGCCCCTGCCTGCGGGAGGCAGAGCTCTCGGCCCGCCGGGCCGCAGCGCCTTCCAGGAGATGCTTGAGCTCTCCCTGGATTCGCCGACCCTCGGTGGTTGATGACTCCGGCATCGCGCGGAGGAGCACCGTCGCGGCTGCCAGGTCCTGACCGGTCCCGCTGGATGCGGGTGGCGGCCTGTCCCTGGCATCGTTGGCGATGCGGTGCTGGAGACCCTGGGGCAGGTGACGTATTTCTCCGGCCGGGGGCTGGCCCGCCCATACCTGCCCGACGTCCCGGCGAATCAACTCGAGCGCTCCTGCCCCCTCGTCGAGCCCGGCCTGCGCCCCGCGGACTTGCTCGAGCTGTGGGTCGTGACCCCCCGTCGGAACGGGGACCACAGCTAGCTCCCGCGGGATGTCGGCGCGAAGCACTGGCCTAGGGAGATCACCATCCTCCGGCATGCCGAGACGGTTGCCTCCGGAGGGATCCCCTAGCTCGACGTGGAAACATTCGCGGCTCGGGCCGCAGTCCTTGTCGTCAAGGCTGCGGCTGCCATCGGAACAGTCGGAGAGGCAGTAGTTGCATGCGGTCATGAAGTCCCACATGGCACTGGGGTTGCCAGATCCAGAGAAATCCCAGCAGATGCTGGGGTCGTCATCTTCCTCGGACCCAGAGGGCCCGTAGGTCGAGACGCCCGTCAATCGGTCCCAAGGCGACCGCACACGAAACCCAAGAGAGATTGCACTCGCCTCAACGTGAGTGCCCGCCAGAGCGAGGTCGCTAGGCGGGTTGAGGTCGAGTCGAAATGACGAAGGATGGGAATTAGTCAGTACCTTTAGGTCGACGAGGAGCGACGAAGTCACGTCGGGGACTGATTGCGCCGTTGTCCTGGGTACGAGGGCGACGTCCTTCAGGCCCTCCGTGAGCATGCTGGCGTCGTCCGCTTGCTCGGGGTTGGCGTGTTGCGGGGGGACGGCGCTCGCCTTCGCCTCAAACGCGAGGGTGACGCCCGACGCGTCCTCCGTTGGGGCGCTGGGGATGTCGATTCGCTCGACAGCCGACGGAGCGCAGCCTCCCGCTCGGCCCTGGTCGCCCCGCCTCCTCCTCCGATGGCGAGGGAGAGGATGGGGCGAGCTTGAATGTTGTTCTTCCCCCACGTGGGGAAGACGTCGTCGATTCCGCCGCCGGCGGGCGGGCTGTCGGCCACCATTGTCGCCGTCGCACGGCGGTGGAAGGAGTGTCATGTCGTAGCTGCCGTCGAAAGACATGAACTCGAGGCTCCCGAAACGGAGCACCGTCCCGGGTTGGAGAGGTCGTTGGAGACTGCCCATCTGGAGCTTGACGGGAAACTGCTCGTCAACACGCAGCAGGCCCCTACCTGGCGCGCCAACTGTCGGCGTTTCGAGACTGGGGGGTCTCTAAGCCGACGAGTGAGTGTGCCGTGTGCCCCAGCCCAGATGGGTCGAGCGCGTGGGCGAGCGCGAAGGGGGGAAGAGCGAGGTGGCCGGAGCCGAGTCGTGAGGGAGGTGGAGATCCCGCGGCCTTCGTGTTCGCCCCGCGCCCAGGTTGGGTGCGCTTGCAGTAGGGGGTTACAAGCGTCCACGCGGGTGAGGGAAGCGAGCGGCCCCAAGAGAGCGCCTGCCCCAGCCCTCGTTCCCGCGCGGCCAACCTTCTCTAAGAAGGCCCTGGTCCTTCCTTTTATAGGCGTAAGGAGAGGATCCAGGTGTACAATGGGGGTGCAGCAGAGTGCTACGTGTCTAGCGGGGGAGAGCTAGTGCCCTAAGTACATGCCAAGGTGGCAGCCGGAGAGATCTTGGCACCCAGCTGGTGTGGTGTCGTGGCTGTCGGAGGAGCAACGGAGCCTGGTGGAGGGACAGCTGTCGGAGAGGTTGGGCCCTTGTTGACGTCCCCCTGCTTCCGTAAGGGAGCTGAGAGCCGCCGTCGTCATGGGTCTAGCGGGGCACCATCATTGCCTATCTAGTGGAGCTAGCCAGATGGGACGTCGGTCCTGTTCTCTGCGGCCCGAGTCGGCTCGGGGTAGGGTGATGATGGCGCTTCCTGTTGACGTGGCGGACTTGTGCCCTAGGTCGGGCGACGTGGAGGCTCCTCCGAAGCCGAGGTCGAGTCTGTCCTGCATGGCTGAGGCCGAACCCGAGCTCCTGGGTCGGGCGAGGCGGAGGTCGTTCGGCAGAGGCCAGGGCGGAGTCCGAGCCCTGGGTCGAGCGAGGCGGAGTTCGTCGTCTTCCAGGGCCTTAGCCCGAGTCCGAGCCCTGGGTCGGGCGGAGCGGAGTTCGCCGTCTTCCGGGGCCTTAGCCCGAGTCCAAGCCCTGGGTCAGGCGGAGCGGAGTTCGCCGTCTTCCGGGGCCTTGGCCCGAGTCCGAGCCCTGGGTCGGGCGGAGCGGAGTTCGCCGTCTTCCGGGGCCTTAGCCCGAGTCCGAGCCCTGGGTCGGGCGGAGCGGAGTTCGCCGTCTTCTGGGGCCTTAGCCCGAGTCCGAGCCCTGGGTCGGGCGGAGCGGAGTTCGCCGTCTTCCGGGGCTTTAGCCCGAGTCCGAGCCCTGGGTCGGGTGGAGCTTCCTATGGCACCTTTAGCAAGGCCTGGCTGCCTGTCAGTCTCACTCTGTCAAGTGGCACCGCAGTCGGGACGGCGCAGGCGGCGCTGTCCTTTTGTCAGACCGGTCAGTGGAGCGGCGAAGTGACGGCGGTCACTTCGGCTCTGCCAGGGGGCGCGTGTCAGGATAAAGGTGCCAGGCTACCTTTGCGTTAAATGCCCCTGTGACTCGGTCGGTCGGCGCGGCGATTTAGTCAGGGTTGCTTCTTAACGAAGGCAAGGCCTCGGGCGAGCCGGAGATGCGTCTGCCGTAGAAAAGGGGGCCTCGGGCGAGACGGAAACACCTCAGGGTCGGCTGCCCTTGCCCGAGGCTAGGCTCGGGCGAGGCGTGATCGAGTCGCTCGTATGGACTGATCCCTGACTTAATCGCACCCATCAGGCCTCTGCAGCTTTATGCTGATGGGGGTTACCAGCTGAGAATTAGGCGTCTTGAGGGTACCCCTAATTATGGTCCCCGACACTAAGAATACCCCACTAGAATATATGAGCCTAATAGATCCATCTTATTTTAAAAGACTCTCTCTTATCTTAATAGATTCATCTTATCTTGAAGGAATTATCTTATCCTAACCACTTTACTTATCCTAAAGTAACAACCATGATCTAATCCAAATTAATGAGATCTTATCTAGTCTATCTAGTCATAACAATCTAACCTAGATCTGATCTAATGTGATAGATTAATCTAACCTAACGAAGGCTAACCTTAAGTTGAGCTAATCTAATGTAAATTACTTAATAGAAGAGTTAGTACTGATGAAATAAATGAGACTCTACTCCTATAAAATATGTTTTAACTTAATTCACTCTGCACTAAATTAAGAACAACAGACCAACTCGGCCTCGTGAAACTATCTTAAACATCCGATGGTTGCATAACCCCTCTGTTTTAACCTAACATAGATTCTGACTTACCTACACCATATAATCCATCCTATCTCAAAAGATTCTAACATATATTAATAATATATGTCCTACCAGGTAGATCTATTTAACTTAAACTAGTCTAATCTAGTTATATCCGATCTAATCTAGACCCTACCTAATCTAATATGATCCAATCTAAAGGGAGTGACTTAAACAAGTTAGTTAATACTGGTAACATAGATTAGACCATATTCCTATAAATGGGTTCTAAACCTAAATTGGTGTCTTAGACCAACTCGTCCGTGAAACCACGACCCAGCCTATGTTATAGGTTGCCCAACCCATTTATCCCAAAAGCGAAGTAAAACTATGTTTAACCTACCTATCCCATGTACCCGCAATTGTTACCCCAACTCAGATAATGGCATCTAACACCATGACGGATGGTCCCTGAATCAGACCCAAGAAGAAGGTTAACCTCGACAATGAAGGATATGAGTAGAAACATATATTCAGATGAATCAAGATCCACCACCCGGAATAAAAGTCTCCCTTACCTAACTTTCCCTTATCCTCCAAATCTTCTCCACACTCACCTAATAGCTAAAACCTGAGTTACCCTTGTTTTCTATGCCACACCTGCTAATGGCATGAAGAATTTTAGGTGTATAAAAATATACTAATTGGAAGATCTACTTAGATAAAAAAAATACAGATACTAGAATTTCATACAGATAAAATCAGCTTGATATGCTTAACTAAATGATATTCTTAAATATGAGTATAGAATCTAATGTGATATAAGCTAATATGATCTAATCTAGTGAGAATTACTTAATGCTGGTACAAAAGGATAAGGTCATACTCCTAATTCACTAAAGCCTAAATTGGTGACTTAGATCGACTCGGCCATACCCAACCACTTGACCTACATAACAGGATACATAACTAATCCCATCTAGCATATAGCTGCCTACTAAACCCTCTGCCCAGCTGTTACCTACTGATCTATCTTAATCTCTTGTCCCAAACCCGGATGGAGACACCAAAGCTCAAGTAGGAAGAGATCAATCTTATTAAAGAGAAATATGAGTCACGCTAGACCCCAAAGGAAGCTAGATTATGCCATAGTACACTCATTCCATATGACCTACCCACTAATCATCTGTTCTTATCTACAAGTCATCTTAATTATATATCCCTAACTTTGGTGACGATTCTAAGGCCGAAGATCGAAGATGATCGACCTCATCAAATCAAGGTAGGATAAGATTCAAGTCAGATCTTCAAAGGAATCAAGATCCACAATCTTGGATGGAGCCTTTCCTTACCGTACTCTTTCTTACCCAAACCTATCTATACTTTAAACACATCTTTTATGAAGTGGCTATACCCGTATATATACCCCTACTTTCCTAATCACCTAATAATTTGTGATGTAAAAAAACTTTTGGTATTAAAACCAATTAGAAACTAAAATATAGACTACAAACCAAACTAGTTGCATTCCCTTTCTTATTAATCTCAAGGACAAGATTTCATTAAAGGGGGTAGGATTTGTAACACTCAATCTTAACTTGAGATTTAAGGGAATCCTATAGAGAGAAATAATAATAATAAATATAATCATCAAAATAGGTGCTCTTGAAAAAGACTGAACTTTAGAATTCACCCTCTATGAAGTAAATGCTCATAATAAAATAAGATTAGCTAATCATATCCTAATGAAGATTAGACAATCGAAAAATGTTTTCTATCAGGACAAAGGGATATGAACTTCAGAATATACCTTTTGACTTGACTACACACCCGAAATAATATACTATTGAAATAAATGTGATGGGTATTTCATGTTAAAAGCATTATCTAAAATAAAATAATATAATAATAAAGCAACTAAATATATTAATATAATTGTTGCACATCATATTGGAGTTTTATTGGTGTACTAAACTTGAACTTAAATTTAGAACAGATTTGAATTCAAAATTGAATTGAGAAGAGAATAGAAAGAAAACAAAAAAAAAGAAAGAAGGCTACATATGGGACGATTCTGCTCAACCGGCCCACCTCACCTTGCCAGCCCAACATCTGCGCCGCACGCATCTGTGCCACTGCCGGCCGGGGCTCACTCGCCAGCGTCCTTCCCTTCTGTGGCGCTCCTGTGCCTGTGGTGCCTCTCTCTGTGACTGGCGGGGCCCATGTTGTCATCCCGATGCGCGCTCAACTAACACCCGAGGTCCGGTCGTGGATCTCCGTGGATCTCTAGCGGTTAGTTCGAGTGGTCCTGGGTATAAGACTGTGCCTCGATGCGCATCTGAAAACAGATGAACTCCACGCTTGGGTCATGCGTCCTAACCCCTTTAACCTCATCACCGCCTGCTTGGGGAAAGGCCCGCCGTTGGCTCTGCTCTCGCCACGGCGGTTGTGGAGCCGAATTGAAGCCCTTGGACAATTGGTGGTGATTACCAAAACTGGCCACAACCTTCCACTGCGGGGAAATCCACCGTGAGGCCACTAATTTCTCGCCGTCGTTTCCCCTCCGCCGTGATTTCGCCTTGTACGTGGCTGGCCGCAACCAAGCATTGACTCATGGTAAGAAGCCTTCCTCTCGAATCACCTCGTCTTCCTCTGCGTGTAGCACGGGTTGTAGGATTTGGGGCCCTGTCTCCGTCGGGCGGGGTGTGCCGGTGAGTTGCTCTGCCGCGGGGTGCTGGTCACCCCCGCTCTGCCGCATCGGGGTGGGGAAGATGTGCCGGGACCGCTGATTTGGTCGCCAACGGCCATGATCAGAGCCAGTGTGCAGTTCGGCCAAATCTTATGTGGGTCATCTGTTTGCTGATGGACGTGCACGATCGGATGATGCGAGGGTGAATTGGGGACCCTAGATCAGGATATGTGCGGTTAGGATTTTAATAGTATGATTTTGAATCGCCACCGTCGGTTGGCAATCCTATGGGGGACATTCCATACCGGTTCGTTATGTGGACCTATTTAACCGCAGCCATGGGATCTTGATCCAACGACTCACATCACCTACCGGTTCGCTAGGGTAGTCCATCTAATCTGGGCCTTAGATCCTAAAATGGATGGCCTAGAGCCGAGCACGTTGAATCCACGTGGTATTTTTGCAGTATGGGTCCTCAGGGTTTTCCACAATTAACCCGCGATCCCTGATGGTGATGGAATCATTTTAGAAAGGCCCTAAGTTTTGCAGGTTAGACCTTGGTGAACTCAGAAATTGTGTTCGCCATCCACCGGTTTGGTAATCTCAGAGAATAAAATCTAAAATGATTTTTAGGATGAAAATAAATATGATAAACTTAGGAAATTCATAACTTTCTCGTTTTAACTCCGATTTGACTCATTCAAATTGTGATAGATTTGTAATAAAGTTTACTACACTATGACAAACATCCCGTTGTCATATCACTTACTCTTTTAGTTAGTTATTTAATTACCCTATCTATATAATAGATTAATCTTTTATCAAAGTAGTCCGACTATGACTATTAATAACTATCAAATGACCTCTAATCAGGTTATAACCTATATTAAAATTGGAGTTAGTTATATCTTTTCTCACATGATTTATTTTAATCAACATAAAATATAGTTTCATTGATTAAATCACCTAAATCTTGGAAAAGCCATATCTTTGTAACCGTAGCTCCGAATTTAGTGATTCTCGAACCCACGATCTCGTAGCATCTCATAGATTATTATTATTCAGTTTGTACTTATGTTTGATGTGATGTTAATTTTGCCTATATCATGTTTGTCTGTATTGCTATGACTAACAGTGAGGTCACGAGTCACCTGAAGAGCAAGTTGGTACCTGGAATCTCAAGTCCCAGGCAAGTTGAGCCCTTGACCACTTTTATTACTCAATAATGTTCTTTATTATCACTTATTCATGCATAGGCTTAATTTTGATGGGACCCAATAGGTCACCCTAGACTGATTATCTTGTTACCTTGTTTACCCCTGAACTATTTGGATAGTTTTTGCTATTGCTCTATATGGTTTTGGGTTTAATATTACATTATGTTAATGTTCCAATTATACTATTATTTTATTTATTATTCATGTCAAGATCATTATTTTTAATTGGAACATGGAGCTTAACTTGAGAAACATGTGCCACCACAAGGGTGGAATGGGACGCCCTTGGCTGACTAACTAGGAAAGCTAGTGGAGGACTACCTTACCCGATAGGGGCAAGGGCAGTAGGGGAGTAGGCGTGTAGGGAGGTTCCCGGGTTGATTTTGCTGCGATGGCGGTCAGATGGGGGATTCCCGCATTGCTCTTCCTAGAAAATGTAATGGGTTTTCTGAAGCTAGTGGAACTTTGTAAAGGCCTCGTAGTGGATCCCTAGCCATTCACCTCGGTAGTTTTTAAGGGTCTAGCTAACCCTAGTGACATGGGATACACGACTTGTGGGTACAGGGTACAACCTCTGCAGTGTGTAAAACTAGTATACTAGCCGTGCTCGTGATCATGAGCAGCTCAGGACTCTCGAATGATTAATTTATGGAATTAAATTCAATTTGTCATATGCAATTCATTGCGGGTGTTGTTATCAATTTTGATCTATTATTACTCTGGTTAGGTATCTACTTACACTTAGTAACTACTAATAAAATTTTGACCAACTTTAAAAGCAATGCTCAGCTTTAACCATTCTCTTTGGTAAGCCTTACACTTCACATGAGCTCCCACCTTTGGCGAGTTTATGCACATTATTCCCCACAACTTGTTGAGCAAAGAACATATGTGAGCTCACCCTTGCTGTCTAACACCCCCACAGGTCAAGAATAGGTACCGCAGGATGAGGCGCATGGAGGACGCTGAGATGTGTTCGTGAGAGGTCTAGACCGTCGTCTCCCAGTCAGCTTTGGGTTGTTGGATCGTTGTCTTCATATGATGTAATTATTTATTTATTTTATACAGAACTCCTATTATATAGTAAAGATGTGACATTTTTTCTGTACCATGAGTTATCATTTGTGTAAGACTTGGTCCTAGCACACTTGGTGATTATTTCGCACCCGTGTTTTGGACCCCTAAAACCTAGGTGTGACAAGAAACGACTGTTTAACGCCTTGGGCAAGTCTTTGCCTTGTAATGTCTACAAGTAGGCATTACTAGACATCACCTGCATGACCTTGTAAGGGCCTTCCCAGCTTGGCGACCACTTCCCAAACTTCCGGTCTTTGCTCCTTAGAGGCAAGACGGTCTTCCATACCAAGTCCCCTACCTGGAACGACTTAGCCTTGACCTTCTGGTTGTAAGCTTTAGCGACCATGATCTTGTCCTTTTCTATTTCTCCTAAGGTTGTCACTCTCTTGTCGGTCACTTCATCAATATTATACATCTTTGAATTATAATAATCACCGGCAGTTAGATCATTTTGCTTGGTGAACCTGACAGCATTTAAACTTATCTCTATAGGCAATACTGCTTCCTACCCAAAGACAAGCTCAAACGGAGATACTTTAGTATCACAGTGTTTAGATATTCTATGAGCCCATAAAGTTTGAGACAAAATCTTATGCCAATGCTTAGGATGATTAGATATCTTCTTTTTTATCAGGCTAATCAATGTTCTATTACTAGACTCGGCATGTCCATTGGCCTGAGCATAATATGGAGATGAATTGAGCAATTTAATTTTATATAATTCAGCAAACTCACATAACTCCTTTGTCATAAAAGAAGCCCCCTGGTCTGTAATCAAAGTCTGGGGATATGTTGAATTTATGAATAATATGCTCAGTTATGAACTCAATTACCTCCATGTGTGTCATGTTTTTCAGAGCAACGACTTCAGTCCATTTGGTAAAGTAGTTAGTGGCAACTAACACGAACCGATACCCTTTTGATGATGAAGGATGAATCTCTCCTATAATGTCCAATCCACATCCTCTGAAAGGCCAAGGTTTAATGATAGGATGTAATTCAGCTGCAGGGACCAACTGTAAGTCGCCGAATTGCTGACATACTTGGCATCCTTTATATTACTTGAAACAATCAGCTATCACGTTAGGCTAATAAAAGCCAGATCTTTGCAATAACCACTTCATCTTTGGAGCCGATTGATGGGTATCGCAGATCCCCTCATGTACTTCGGCCATGGATAATATAGCATCTCCTGGGCCCAAGCATTTAAGCAAAACATCGTTGACTATTCGGTGCTAGAGTTCATCACTCATTAAAACATACTTGAAAGTTGTACGCTGAACGTTCCTATCCATCCTAACACTAGGATTTCATAGGTAACTAATTATGGGTGTCCTCCAATCAATTGCATCAGCTTTGTTATTAGCCAAATCAATCAGGAGAACTTTCCTAGCAACGTCAGACGGTTCGGCTCCCACACCCGGATGTTCTGAGACCTGGGAATCTGGTGTGGCACCGGTTATCAGATTTTTTATGTTGTGAAATATCCCTCGCTTTTTACGATAACCTGATGCATCCTACGCTAAATTGTTAGCTCTACAATTCTCAACCCTGGATATGTGCCGAATGCTGAATTCATCAAAAGAATGAATTATGCCCCAATATTTTTCAAGGTAACTATTTAGAGTACCATCTAAACATTGATACTCTTCTAATACATGTTGGACAACCAGCTGAGAATCACCAAATGCCTTCACATGTTTTACTCCCATACAGTTTAGAAGCTCCAAGCCAAATAAAAGGGCCTCATATTTAGAGTACCAAGTTTGAGCCACACTTTTGACTGCCATGACGAAGGACTTCACCATGACTGCAGTATTGCCCCCATATGATGATATGGTTGCTTCGTAGCTCATCAGGAATTGCTTTGGGTCTGAGTGTCCGTCATACATGGGGAGCTGAGATGGCTTGTATGACGGCGACCACGAGGTAACCTGCAATTCTGCTACCAAGGGAGAAGCATCATCAAAAGCAAAATTGCCATGATGAAAGTCACCATACCATTCATCATCATTGAATGAGTTTTCTTAGCGAAGCTCCCTGTGTTGGGGCCTTCAGTCTTGGTCATCCTGAGTGAGGTGACACATTTATTCAGCAGCTTCATCGATCTTCTTCTGAAGGTCGGCGAGCTGAAGCATCTTTTCCCTCTTCCTTTGCACCTGTTGGTGGATAGCCTCCAAACCTCTGATCTCTTGATCTAGCTCCTCCTCCTGAGGTGTTGGGCTAGTAGCCTTCCTCTTCTAGCTCCAAGCTTCTCATAGCGTCTCCTGATTAGTGTCCAGTGGCTGCAGGGCAGCCCCTGGCACTGTTGTCTTCTTCGGCGGCATTGCGAAAGTCGATGCCTGCCGAAGGTGGTCGATTGAGTTCACCGGAGGTGGGCGCCAATGTTGGTCCTTGTTCTCGAATGTTATACATCAAGAACAAAGCAACACAATTGTTAACGATTAGAGACCTTCGTCCTTTGAAGCATAATCTCCTTTTGGATATAATGATCTTTAGACAAAGGTCATGAAGGGCATACTGAGAGCACCTAGAGGGGGGTGAATAGATGATCCTGTAAAATTCAACAACTAATAGCCACAAATCTTGGTTATACAAATGTTAGTGTGACTAAGTAGTTGCGAAGCAAGTTCTTGTGGCCAAGACAATCACAAAGAGATCAACATAAGAGACACAGTGGTTTATCCCATGGTTCGGCCAAGTATAACACTTGCCTACCTCCACGTTGTGGCGTCCCAACGGACGAGGGTTGCACTCAACCCCTTTCAAGTGATCCAATGATCAACTTGAATACCACAGTGTTCTTCTTTCTTAGATTTTCCACCATTTGCGAGGAATCTCCACAACTTGGAGCCTCTTGCCCTTACAATTGATGATCACAAGGAAGCACGGAAGAAAGGGAGGGGAGAGCAACACACACAAGACTCAAAACGAGAGCACAATCACGCACACAAGTCACAACTCGAGCTCAAAACACAACTCAAGGAGTTCTCAACTCAAATGGAGCTCAAGTCACTATCTCAAAGAATCGAATGTGTGAGAATGGAGTCTTGGAGTCTTAGGTTCTTTCTTGTAAGCTTGGGTGCCTCCTCCATGCGCCTAGGGGTCCCTTTTATAACCCCAAGGCAGCTAGGAGCCGTTCAAGACAATCCTGGAAGGCTAATCTTGCCTTCTGTCGGGTGGCGCACCAGACAGTCCGGTGCGCCACCGGGAAGTCACTGTAGACGGTCTGGTGCGGATCTCCTTCCTTTTCTGGCACAGACGACCGTTGCACCTCGGCGTCGGTTGGCGCACACTGGACAGTCCGGTGCCCCTTTCGACCGTTGGTGCGGGCCACGTGTCGCCCGCCGATTTCGCTGCCGACCGTTGCGCAGTCGAGCGTTGGCTCACCTCGTCTAGTGAATTTTAGTCGTACGCCGTTGAACTTTTCCAGAGAGCGACGACTTCGCCGCAGACGACTCACCGGACAGTCCGGTGCACCACCGGACAATCCGGTGAATTATAGCCATACGCCACCGTCGAGTCTCGAGAGCGGCCGGTTCACCTTGGACTCGTCTAGCGCACCGGACAGTCCGGTGCACCCGGACCGAGCAGCAGTTGGCTGTACACAGCCAACTCTTTTCCAAACTATTTTCTCCTGTTTCTAGCGCTTAGACACATTACATTAGTACCCAAATCAATGTACTAAGTCTAGAAACGTACCTTGTCACATGATTTGCACTTCTTCAATCTTTGGCACAAATTAATACTTAGAGAATATGTGTTGGGCACTTAATCACCAAAACACTTTAGAAATGGCCCATGAGCACATTTCCCTTTCAATCTCCCCCTTTTTGGTGATTTATGCCAACACATCCAAAAGCAACAAAAAGAAGTGCAATATCAATGCAAGAGAGAACCAAATTGTTTTGACTCTAATTTGGCATATTTGGATCATACTTTGCCACCACTTGGTTTGTTTTTGCGAATCAAATTCATTTTCCTATCTCTACAACAAACTCACTTGTTTGGGCACAAAGAGAGATAATCCAAGAGTAAAATTGATTCAGAGCCAAAAACTCCCCCTTTTTCCCATAGACATAAATTCTCCCCACAAGATACCAAATTTTGCAATAAGAGTGTTTTGGACAAATCAAAAAGTTCTAACTCTACTCTTTTTGAAATTTCACAAGTGGTAGCTGATCCATTTGCTTTGGCCTTAATTTCTCCCCCTTTGGCATTAAGCACCAAAATGGGATTATTATTGGCCCTTTAACCCCATTGCCTCACCAAAAATGCCAATTAAGAGCAAAAAGGTAATAAGAGTATAAGCATGAACTTGGAGGTGAGTACACTAATACCGGAGTGCAGTGGAAGTCTTTGCATGGTCCAAGTTCACCTTTCCCTTTCAATTCACCTTTGAGACTACATTAAGTAAACTCAAACACAAATGTTAGTCTCAAAGGGTCAAGTTGTAGCACTTCTCCCCCTAAATATGTGCATCACTCACACATGGACTTGTGAGGTCCGGGGATCCCTTGCACAACTTGAGCACCATAAATAAACAACAAAACTCATAAATGCATAAAGTAACATGATCAAAGGCATAAAACACATGTATGCTATCGATCAATCCAAGTTACACGAATCTAAGACATTTAGCTCACTACACAGCCTGCAAAAGGTTTTCTCATTTAAAGGCTTGGTAAAGATATCAGCTAGCTGGTTCTCGATGCTAATATAGAACACTTCGATATCTCCCTTTTGCTGGTAGTCTCTCAAAAAGTGATGCCGGATGTCTATGTGCTTAGTGCGGCTATGTTCAACAAGATTATCCACCATGTGGATTGCAGTCTCATTGTCACATAGGAGTGGGACTTTGCTCAGATTGTAGCCAAAGTCCTGGAGGGTTTGCCTCATCCAAAGTAGTTGCGCACAACACTGTCCGGCGGCAACATACTCGGCCTCAGCGGTGGATAGGGCAATGGAGGTTTGTTTCTTAGAACTCCAAGACACCAGGGACCTTCCTAGGAATTGGCATGTCCCTGATGTACTCTTCCTATCAACCTTGCATCTAGCATAATCGGAGTCTGATATCCAATCAAGTCAAAGGTAGACCCCTTTGGATACCAGATCCCGAAGCAAGGCGTAGCAACTAAATATCTAATAATTCGCTTAATGGCCACAAGGTGACATTCGATTGGATCGGATTGAAATCTAGCACACATGAATATGCTAAGCATAATATCCGGTCTACTAGCACATAAATAAAGCAATGACTCTATCATAGACCGGTATGCCTTTTGATCAACGGACTTAACTCCTTTGTTGAGGTCGACGTGTCCGTCGGTTCCCATCGGCGTCTTCGCGGGCTTGGCGTCCTTCATCCCAAACCTCTTGAGAAGATCTTGAGTGTACTTCGTTTGGGAGAGGAAGGTGTCGTCCTTGAGTTGTCTCACTTGGAACCCAAGAAAGTATGTCAACTCGCCCATCATTGACATCTCAAATTTCTATGTCATCACCCTGCTAAACTCCTCACATGACTTTTGATTAGTAGAACCAAATATTATGTCATAGACATAAATTTGGCACATAAAAAGGTCACCATCACAAGTCTTAGTGAAAAGAGTGGGATCGGCTTTCCCAACCTTGAAAGCATTAGCAATTAAGAAATCTCTAAGGAATTCATACCATGCTCTTGGGGGTTGCTTAAGTCCATAGAGCACCTTATAGAGCTTAAAAACGTGGTCAGGATACCTGTCATCCTCAAAGCCAGGGGGTTGTTCCACGTACACCTCCTCCTTGATTGGCCCGTTGAGGAAAGCGCTCTTCACATCCATTTGAAACAACCTGAAAGAGTGGTGAGCGGCATAGGCTAATAATATTCTAATGGACTCTAGCCTAGCCACAAGAGCAAAAGTCTCCTCGAAATCCAACCCTGCGACTTGGGCATAACCTTTTGCCACAAGTCGAGCCTTGTTTCTTGTCACCACCCCATGCTCGTCTTGCTTGTTGCGGAACACCCACTTGGTTCCCACTATGTTTTGCTTTGGACGTGGCACCAGGCTCCAAACTTCATTTTGCTTGAAGTTGTTGATCTCTTCCTGCATGGCCAACACCCAGTCCGGATCTTGCAAGGCCTCTTCTACCCTGAAAGGCTCAATGGAAGAGACAAACGAGTAATGCTCACAAAAATTAGCTAATCTTGAGCGCGTAGTTACTCCCTTGCTTATGTCACCCAGAATCTGGTCAATGGGGTGATTCCGTTGGATCGTTGCTCGGACTTGAGTTGGAAAAGCCTATGGTGCTTCTTCCTCCATAGCTAGTTCTTCTTGTGCTCCCCCTTGATCACACGCCTCTTCTTGAGGAACCTGTTCATCATCTTGAGTTGGGGGATGCACCATCGTTGAGGAAGAAGGTTGATCTTGCTCTTGTTGTTCCTGTGGTCGCACATCTCCAATCGCCATGGTACGTATTGCGGCCGTTGGAACATCATCTTCATCTACATCATCAAGATCAACTTGCTCTCTTGGAGAGTCATTAGTCTCATCAAATACAACATCGCTAGAGACTTCAACCAAACCCGATGATTTGTTGAAGACTCTACACGCCCTTGTATTTGAGTCATACCCTAGTAAAAACCCTTCTACAGCTTTGGGAGCAAATTTAGAATTTCTACCTTTCTTCACTAGAATGTAACATTTGCTCCCAAATACACGAAAGTATGATACGTTGGGTTTATTATTGGTAAGAAGTTCATACGAGGTCTTCTTGAGGAGGCGATGAAGGTAGAGACGGTTTATGGCGTGGCAAGCTGTGTTCACAGCTTCTGGCCAAAACCGCTCCAGCGTCTTGAACTCTCCAAGCATCGTCCTTGCCATGTCGATAAGCGTCATGTTCTTCCTCTCTACCACACCATTTTGTTGTGGTGTGTAGGGAGCGGAGAACTCGTGCTTGATGCCTTCCTCCTCAAGGTACTCCTCCACTTGCAGATTTTTGAACTCAGACCCATTGTCGCTTCTTATCTTTTTCACCTTGAGCTCATATTCGTTTTGAGCCCGCCTTAGAAAGCGCTTAAGGGTCCCTTGGGTTTCTGATTTGTCCTGCAAAAAGAACACCCAAGTGAAGTGGGAAAAATCATCAACAATAATAAGACCATACTTACTTCTCCTGATGCTAAGGTAGGCAACGGGTCCGAAGAGGTCCATCTGTAGTAGCTCCAGTGGTCTTGATGTTGTCATCACATTCTTGTTGTGATGAGTACTTCCCACCTGTTTTCCTGCCTGATAAGCTGCACAAGGTCTATCTTTTTTGAAGCAGACATTGGTTAGTCCTAACACATGTTCTCCCTTTAGAAGTTTATGAAGGTTCTTCATCCCAACATGTGCTAGACGGCGATGCCACAGCCAGCCCATGCTAGTCTTAGCTATTAAGCATGCATCTAGATCGGCCTCCTCTTTCGAAAAATCAACTAAGTAGAGTTTGTCGTCTAATACACCCTTAAACGCTAATGAACCATCACTTCTTCTAAAGATAGATACATCAACATTTGTAAACAAACAATTGTAGCCAATGTGGCACAATTGACTTACAGACAGGAGATTATAGCCTAGCGACTCTACTAAAAATACATTGGAAATAGAGTACTTGCTCGTGATGGCTATTTTTCCCAAACCTTTGACCTTGCCTTGATTCCCATCTCCAAAAATAATTGTATCATGGGAATCCTTGTTCTTGACGTAGAAGGTGAACATCTTCTTCTCCTTCGTCATGTGGTTTGTGCATCCTCTGTCGATAATCCAGCTTGAGCCCCCGGATGCATAAACCTGCAAGGCAATTTATACTTGGGTTTTAGGTACCCAACTCTTGTTGGGTCCTACAAGGTTAGTCACAATAGCTTTTGGTACCCAAATGCAAGCCTTGTCTCTTTTGCATTTGGATCCCAATTTTCTAGCAACCACTTTTTCATTTTTACATGAAAGTACAAACGTAGTGTTGCAAGCATGAAAGACAGTGGTTGGTTTATTACACATTTTCTTAGGAGCATGAGACACAGAATTTCTCCTAGGCCTACCATTAAAATTAGAACTTGAAGCAAACATAGCATGTGAATCACAAGCATCATGATCATATCTCTGATTATGACTAGCAATTTTCCTATCATACATGAAAGCATGATTCTTTTGATTACTACTAGCCATAGGGGCCTTCCCTTTCTCCTTATTGGGAATGGGAGCCCTTTGGCTTGTTAAGTTCTTGGCTTCCTTTCGAAAGCCAAGTCCATCCTTAATTGAGGGGTGTCTACCAATTGCGTAGGCATCCCTAGCAAACTTTAATTTATCAAAATCACTTTTGCAAGTCTTAAGTTGAGCATTAAGACTTGCCACTTCATCATTTAATTTAGAAATGGAAATTAAGTGTTCACCACAAGCATCAATATTAAAATCCTTGCATCTATTGCAGATTACAACATGTTCTACACTTGAACTAGATTTATTTGCTACCTCTAGCTTAGCACTTAAATCATTATTCAAAATCTTTAAACTAGAGATTGTTTCATGGCACACAGACAATTCAGAGGATAATATTTCATTTCTTTTAGTTTCTAAAGCAAGAGACTTTTGTACACTAACAAATTTGTCATGTTCTTCATATAGAATGTCCTCTTGCTTCTCTAGCAATCTATCTTTTTCATTTAGAGCATCAATTAACTCATTAATTTTATCTACTTTTGCTCTATCTAAACCCTTAAATAAATTAGTATAATCTACTTCATCATCACTAGAATCATCATCGCTTGAAGTAGTATACTTAGGGGTTTCTCGAACACTTACCTTTTTTTCCTTTGCAATGAGGCAAGTGTGGCGCTCGTTTGGGAAGATTGAGGATTTGTTGAAGGATGAGACAGCGAGTCCTTCGTCGTCGGAGTCGGAAGAAGAGCAGTCTGAATCCCATTCTTTGCCAAGGTGTGCCTCGCCCTTCGCCTTCTTGTAGGCCTTCTTCTTCTCCCTCTTCCCGCTCTTTTCTTGTTCCTGGTCATTAGCATTATCGGGACAATTTGCTATGAAGTGACCACTCTTACCGCACTTGAAGCAGGAGCGCTTTCCCTTGTTTTGTTCTTGTTGGGGTACTCCTTGCGTCCTTTAAGAGCGGTCTTGAAGCGCTTGATGATGAGCGCCATTTCATCCTCGTTGAGCCCGGCAGCCTCTACTTGTGCCACCTTGCTAGGTAGCACCTCCTTGCTGCTTATTGCCTTGAGCGCAACGGGCTGTAGCTCGTAGATGGGCATTGGGTTGTTTAACGCATCATCAACATACCTTGTCTCTTTGACCATCATGCGCCCGCTCACAAATTTTCCGAGTATCTCCTCAGGCGTCATCTTTGTGTACCTAGGATTTTCACGGATGAGGTTCACAAGATGAGGGTCAATAACAGTAAAAGACCTGAGCATAAGTCGGACGACGTCGTGATCCGTCCATCTTGTACTCCTATAGCTCCTAATCTTGTTGGCTAGGGTCTTGAGCCTGTTGTATGTTTGTGTTGGCTCCTCTCCCCTGATCATCGCGAACCTTCCCAGCTCGCCTTCCACCAACTCCATTTTGGTGATCATGGTGGCGTCGTTTCCCTCATGTAATATTTTGAGGCTGTCCCAGATTTGCTTGGCGTTGTCCAAGCCGCTCACCTTGTTATACTCGTCCCTGCACAAGGATGCTAGCAAAATAGTGGTAGCTTGTGCATTCTTATGAATTTGCTCATTGATAAACACAGGATTATCGGTACTGTCAAAATGCATTCCATTTTCAACTATCTCCCATATACTAGGATGGAGAGAAAATAAGTCACTACGCATTTTGTGACTCCAAAAAGCGTAGTCCTCTCCATCAAAGTGTGGAGGTTTACCAAGAGGAATTGAAAGCAAATGAGCATTGGAATTAAAAAGAATATGACAATAATCAAATGAATAATTTGAATTAACCGGTTTCTTTTTCTCGTCGTTGTCGTCTCATGGTGAAGAAGAAGATTCGTCGCTGTCATAGTAGATGATCTTCTTGATACGTCTCTTCTTCTTCCTGTCCTTCTTCTTGTGACTTGAGACAGAGTCAGTGGGCTTGTCATCCCTTGGCTCGTTGAAGATGGACTCCTTCTCCTTATCGTTGACCACCATCCCCTTTCCCTTAGGATCCATCTCTTCGGGCAATTAGTCCCTTACGTGAAGAGAATGACTCTGATACCAATTGAGAGCACCTAGAGGGGGGGTGAATAGGTGATCCTGTAAAATTCAACAACTAATAGCCACAAATCTTGGTTATACTAATGTTAGTGTGACTAAGTAGTTGCGAAGCGAGTTCTTGTGGCCAAGACAATCACAAAGAGATCAACACAAGAGACACAGTGGTTTATCCCGTGGTTCGGCCAAGTATAACACTTGCCTACCTCCACGTTGTGGTGTCCCAACGGACGAGGGTTGCACTCAACCCCTTTCAAGTGATCCAATGATCAACTTGAATACCATGGTGTTCTTCTTTCTTAGATTTTCCCCCGTTTGCGAGGAATCTCCATAACTTGGAGCCTCTCGCCCTTACAATTGATGATCACAAGGAAGCACGAAAGTAAGGGAGGGGAGAGCAACACACACAAGACTCAAAACGAGAGCACAATCACGCACAAAAGTCACAACTCGAGCTCAAAACACAACTCAAGGAGTTCTCAACTCAAATGGAGCTCAAGTCACTATCTCAAAGAATCGAATGCGTGAGAATGGAGTCTTGGAGTCTTAGGATCTTTCTTGTAAGCTTGGGTGCCTCCTCCATGCGCCTAGGGGTCTCTTTTATAGCCCCAAGGCAGCTAGGAGCCAATGGAGACAATCTTGGAAGGCTAATCTTGCCTTCTATCGGGTGGCGCACCGGACAGTCCAGTGCGCCACCGGACAGTCACTGTAGACGGTCCGGTGCAGATCTCCTTCCTTTTTTGGCGCAGACGACCGGTGCACCTCGGCGTCGGTTGGCGCACCGGACACTGTCCGGTGTACACCGGACAGTCTGGTGCCCCCTTCTAACCGTTGGTGCGGGCCACATGTCGCCCGCCGATTTCGCTGCCGACCGTTGCGCAGTCGACCGTTGGCTCACCGGACAGTTCGGTGAATTTTAGTCGTACGCCGTTGAACTTTTCCCAAGAGCGACGACTTCGCCGCGGACGACTCACCGGACAGTCCGGTGAATTATAGCCGTACGCTGCCGTCGAGTCCCGAGAGCGGCTGGTTCACCTTGGACTCGTCTGGCGCACCGGACACTGTCCGGTGCACCACCGGACAGTCCGGTGCACCTAGACCGAGCAGCAGTTGGCTGTACACAGCCAACTCTTTTCCAATCTATTTTCTCCTATTTCTAGCACTTAGACACAATACATTAGTACCCAAATCAATGTACTAAGTCTAGAAACGTACCTTGTCACATGATTTTCACTTCTTCAATCTTTGGCACAAATTAATACTTAGAGAATATGTGTTGGGCACTTAATCACCAAAACACTTTAGAAATGGCCCATGAGCACATTTCCCTTTCACATACCTTCATAATCTCAGTGAACGAATATAAATAAAGACACATGAAACACAAAAGAATATGAATAATGATTACAAATCATTAGACTATTTATATTCTTATTTTATAAACATGGAGAAACATCAATGGTATTAATATTACATCAATACCTTCGGCTTGCCAGAAGGTGAAAATGTGAGAGTGACACGAGAGTGATTTCAATTCAGCGTGAACAGTACGGTGTTACTATTCACCTATTTATAGGCATGGGACGCAGCCCGGACAAAATTACATTCATGTCCCTGACATTTACTGTTAATCATAAGGCGAGCTATCAAGGACTAAGTAGTCTTCTCCCCTTTAGGTCAGTTTCATCTTCTACCTTCGTCATTATACTAAGCTGAAGCTCCTTTAGTCACAGCCTCGGTGTCCGTTCATTCTGCCTTCGGGTTGTATCTCCATATCATGCATAACTTCATCCCAAAGCCAAAGCCTCTTGTAACAATCTATGTTACACTGAAAAACATATTAGTCACATTTTTGAGGACCTTCGGAAGAGGAAGGCCCCCAACAGTCACCTTCACCTCATTCCATGAACGAGGTTTTGGAGTTCCGGCGAGCCACTTTTATGTGGGCCATGTTGCACTACTATGGGGTGGAGTTACACAACTTCAACCCCAACTCCATCGCATAGATGACCATCCTCTCCACCGTCTGCGAGGGGTTTTAGGGGATCGAGCCCCACTGGGACCTGTGGGTCCACCTCTTCCGCGCGGAGCCTTTCTCCCTCCCTAGCGAGGTGAGGAGGGTGCGCCATGCCGTCCGCGGTGGCAGCTGCACGCTCCAACTGTGCTCGGACCGGGAGGCATTGTACATCCATGCCACCCTCACTTCATCGAATAAGGGGTGACAGAGCCGATGGTTCTACCTCCACAACGATGACAGGCGGCTGCCGGTGTTCATGCACCGTGTCGTCCTCGGAGCGGAGGAGCGATGGAGATGGGGCTGCCGCGGGAGCTCCAGACCCACCTCAAGTCACTGCTGGAGGCACTACGGAAGCTCTGACATTGCGGTCTCATCGTGGCCAGAGTTGTCGCGGCCTTCCACCAGCGACGGGTACTGCCGCTAGCCGACCACCGACTCCGCCTTGATGAGATGATCCTCGAAGCCTCTGTGGAAAGCTCCCAGATGGCCTCGGCCGCCCTCTCCACCGACGAACTTCTTCGGCGGGTGAAGGGAACGGTGGGGAAGGCAGATTATTCCGTTGTGGTGCCAATGCGCCCAGAGCAGGGCTACGTGTCCCTGGTGAGTCCTCTGTTTTTTTGGTTTTTCTTCTTTTCGTCTTAGTCGTACCTTCTCATCCCCTCGACAGGGGCTCCAGGGCTTCCGGACCACCCGACCCCCGGTCCCAGAGGACACGGCTGCCAGAGAGGTGTGCTGGCTAGCGGCCAAGGAGAAGAAGCGGAAGAAGGATGAGGAGAAGAAGCGGAAGAAGGATGAGGCTAAGAAGCAGGCCTGCAAGAGGATGGTGGCCCGCGATTCGCTGGAGAAGCACAGCAGAGCACAGGCGAGGGAGGGGCTCCCGCTCGAGGCCTCTCCCAGCACTGAGGAGGAGGACGACGACGACGGCGACGATGAGGGGATGGAGGTCCGCGCGGGCTTCAGCCCCAAGGTCGGTCTAGGTCCACGCTAGCCTCGGTAGGCCCTTCTGGCGGCACAGCCCCTTCCACGCTGGGGCGGCAATGTCCCTGTCCGGGGCGCGGGCGTCAGAGCCTGCCCCCGTCCCTGCCTCGATGGAAGAGGCAAAGGTAGTGGAGGGGGAAGCTGCTCCCCTTCCTGAGGAAGCCATCGTGGCTGAAAGTCGCCTAGAGGGGTGGTGAATAGGCGAAACCTGAAACTTATAAACATAAACACACACTAAAGCCGAGGGTTAGCGTTAGAATTAAATCCGAGAGTGGAAGATTGTTTCTCTTGCCACGAGTTGCTCAAATGATGCGGATGACTTTTGGGAGCAAACTCAAATCAATATTGGCAAGGAAACTTTAGAGAGAGGAAAGAGGGCAAACAAATCAAATGGAAATCAACACGAGTGGACACGGTGATTTGTTTTACCGAGGTTCGGTTCCAAAGAACCTAATCCCCGTTGAGGAGGCCACAAGGGCCGAATCTATTTCAACCCTTTCCCTCTCTCTCAAATGATCACTTAGACCGAGTCGGCCTTCTTCTTAATCAATCGGGTCACTAAGACCCCGCAAGGACCACCACAATTAGGTGTCTCTTGCTAGCTTTTACAAAGCACTTGAGAATAAGAATGGGAAGAAGAAAGGCAATCCAAGCGACAAGAGCAAAAAAGAACACAAATGATCCTCTCACAAGCCCTTAAGCACTAGAGTTGATTTTGGGAACTTGGAGTGGATTGATTGCTTTTATTGTGTCTTGGAGTGTTCTGACTTTGCTGCTCTGACTCTACGCGGCATTGTTCATCTGAGCAGTCGATCGTTGGCACGCAGGGAGCCGTTGCTCCGCTGGCTCACCGGATAGTTCGGTGTACACCGGACAGTCCGGTGAATTATAGCGGAGCGCGCCCAGTGAATTCCCGAGAGTGGCTAGTTTGATTGTGTATGGGCCCTTTTTCAGCACACTCTAAGTCCTTTGCACCAAATTTGGTTGTATCCCCAACGGGATTTCTTTCTTGGTTTATGTTGATCCTTATGCACCTGAGATAAATGATATCTAGACAAACTAGTTAGTCCACGTGGTTTGTGTTGGACATCAACCACCAAAATCGATTATGGGAAATGATTAATTCCATTTCCCTTTCAATCTCCCCTTTTTGGTGATTGATGCCAACACTAACCAAAGCAAATATGAAGTGTAGAAATGTAACTAGTTTGTAATTGAGATAGATGTGCATAGGTTACTTAGAATTAAACCAATGAAAGGCTTTATACATATGAATGGATTGCTTTTCTCTTATTTAACATTTTGGACAACATTTGCACCACTTGTTTGTTTTCGCAAATCTTTTGGAAAAAATCTTTTAAAAATCTTTTGCAAATAGTCAAAGGTACAGAAATGTGATTGCAAGAAGCATTTTCAAGATTTTAAAAGCTCCCCCTAAAGAGGTTCTCCCCTTAGCTTTCAAGAGGGTTTTTGAAATAGATACCAAGTGATATTATATCATTTGAAATTTTTCATACTAACTTGATATTTTGAAACTGAATAAGATACCAATTTAAATTGACTTTAATATAGTAATTGAAAATTAATTTTGAGGCTAACTCAAATACCATTTGAAATAAACATTTGTGAAATTTTTTGAAATGGTAGTGCGGTCCTTTTGCTTTGGGCTTAATACTTTCTCCCCCTTTGGCATTAATCGCCAACAATGGAGAACTTGAGATCCCTTTTTACACTTTCTCCCCCTTTGGGGCCTAACACTTTCTCCCAAATGATAAAATAAATGAGTGAAGGGTCATACCAATTGAGAGTTGCATAAGTAACGGCAAAGGGTAAATGATACTGTCAGAGTTTGGAGTGGAAGCCTTGTCTTTGCCGAATACTCCATTTCCCTTTCAATCTAAGACTAATCATAATGATATACTTGAAAATACATTAGGCTTAGCTTCAGCACAAGAAGAATAAGAAATATGCATTTCTACCAAATGAAAGAGACATGATCAAAGGTATATGAATTAGCAATGTGTGCAATGTTTCAATCAAAGTTCCGAGAATCAAGTATATTTAGCTCATTCCTAAGTTTGCTAAAGGTTTTCTCATCTAGTGGCTTGGTAAAGATATTGGCTAATTGGTTGTGGGTATCAACATAAGCAATTTCGATATCCCCCTTTTGTTGGTGATCTCTCAAAAACTGATACCGGATGTCTATGTGCTTAGTGTGGCTGTGTTCAACGGGATTATCCGTCATGCGGATTGCACTCTCATTATCACATAGGAGAGGGACTTTGCTCAATTTATAGCCATAGTCCCTAAGGGTTTGCCTCATCCAAAGTAATTGTGCACAGCAATGACCCACAACAAAATACTCGGCTTCGGCGGTGGAAAGAGCTACTGAGTTTTGTTTCTTTGAAGCCCAAGACACCAGGGATCTTCCCAGAAACTGACAAGTCCCTGATGTGCCTTCCTGTCAATTTTACATCCGGCATAATCGGCATCGGAATACCCAATTAGATCAAAGGTAGATCCCTTGGGGTACCAAAGCCCAAACTTACGAGTGTAAACTAAATACCTCATGATTCTTTCACGGTCCTAAGGTGAACTTCCTTAGGATTTGCCTGGAACCTTGCACACATGCATACATTAAGCATAATGTTCGGTCGAGATGCACATAAGTAGAGTAAAGAACCTATCCACTACAGGAATTAGGAAGATTCTCGTCGGCCATTTTAATTCCCGTCGGCCTTTGCTCGGGCCGACGGGAATTAGGTAACTCTCGTCGGCTTAATTCCAGCCCACGGGCTTTATTTTAACTCCCGTCGGCCAGCCGCCAGCCGACGGGCTTTATCTTAACTCCCGTCGGCCCAGCCGCCAGCCGACGGGAGTTAACTAATTCCCGTCGGCCCTAACGCCAGCCGACGGGAATTAATGCTTTATGTGCCGGCGGTCATCCCGCACGGCTCATTTTCTCTCTTCCTCTCGGTTTCCAAGCCACGTACGCCGCCGCCGGAGAACTCCCGCCCCCGACGCCGGCCGCCGCCCACCACCGCCCCGGCCAGCCGCCCGCGGCCTAGGAGCGCGCCTGCGGCCTAGGAGCACGCCCGCCGCCGCCCCGGGAGCGCCGCCCGCAACCGCCACCGCCCCGGAGCGCCGTCCGCCGCGCCGCCTCCGCCCCCGTAGCGCCGCCCGCCGCCCGCCCACGCCCCAAGAGCGCCGCCCACCCACGCTCTCGGAGCGCCGCCCGCTCCAGGAGCAACGACCGCCGCCCGCCGCGCCGCCGGCCCCGGAGCGCCGTCTGCAGTCCGTCCCCGTTGCGCCGGCCGCCCCCGAAGCGTCGCCCGCTGCTCGCCGCCACCAACGCCGCCGCCGCGGAGCGCCGCAGCCGTCCCGGACCGTTAAGGTATATTGTTGTTTTAATTATTTAATGTAAATGTGAGTGTTATTGTTAAATGTGTGTATAAATGTTTATTTTCGTCGGTTTTTTATGGCCGACGGGAGTTAACTTTCATGTGATTAGAGTTAGTTTAGGGTGTGATTAGAGTGTAATTAGAGTTGGTTTAATATAACATGTGATTAGAGTGTGAATAGAGTTAGTTTAATATCACATGTGTGCCTTGATGTTACGTATAAGTATTAATTCTATTATTATAATAAATTTAACTTATTCTATTAAATTGTTGAATTTGATGTTATTTATTGAATAGATTTAACTTATCATATTAGGTTGTATGAAGGTTTCGCTATTGATAAATTTAATGTTATTTATGTATATAACTATATATTTATGTATATATATAGTTTTTATGTATATATATAGTTATTTATGTATATATATATATATAGTTTTACTACTTACCTATAGATGTATGTGTTACGTTTAGAAATGTGATATTGTCTCACACACTCTTTACTCGTACACACAGCCGCAATAATGGGTGATAGACGTGATTGGATGTATGAAGGTTTCAAGAAGGGTGGGTGTCACACACAAGTGAATGGTTTGCCAAGACGCAGATGTTTCTGGACCATGCAGCTGCTTTGTCACAAATAGATAATATTAGGTGTCCATGCAATAAATGTAGAAATATGACGAGCCACACCAAGAGGCAGGTCACACTACACCTGTGCTCGCATGGTTTCGTGCCAGGCTATAAGGTCTGGTATCTCCATGGTGAAGATGCTGAACGAGCAGCAGAAGTAGAAGTTGATGACGGTGAAGATGATGTTGATAGGATGGACCAGATGCTTGAGGATCTGCAGCCTGAACTGGCACCAGATCATCATGATTCACCTACACCGGAGGTTCAGAAGTTCTTCGACCTACTTAAAGCGTCAGAAGAGCCTCTTCACGGGCACACTAACATGACTGTGCTCGAATTCGTGACCCGACTGATGTCAATCAAGTCCAAGTTTGCATTTTCAATTAATTGTTACAAGGAGCTTGTGGATTTGATTAGCGAGGTTCTTCCTACGGGTCACAAGATGCCCAAAGACATGTACCAGTCCAAAAAATTGCTTGAAGGTCTTGGTATGGAGTATGAGAAGATTGATGTTTGCCAAGACAACTGTATGCTTTTTTGGAAGGAACATGGCAGAGAACAGAAATGCTTAAAATGTGGGAAGTCGAGGTACGTGGAGCTTGTAAATGAAGATGGTGAGAAGGTGGTGACAAAGGTTGCACATAAACAGCTTCGGTACATGCCTCTCACTCCTAGAGTGAAACGTTTGTTTCTCTCGAGGAAGACCGCTATGCACATGAGGTGGCATAAAGATTGTACGGACAGACAAGATGGGTTAATGGTGCACCCGTCAGATGGTGATGCATGGAAGGCTCTTGACAAATTTGATCCAGATTTTGCCAGCGATGCAAGAAACGTTCGTATCGGCTTGGCAACTGATGGTTTCACGCTGTTCAATATGACCGCTGCGTCGTATTCATGTTGGCCTGTCATTGCCATACCGTACAACCTTCCACCTGCTCTTTGCATGAAATATGAGTTTATGTTCCTATGTCTTGTTATACCTGGGCCTGAGCATCCTGGCGTACGCCTCAATGTGATGCTTCAACCACTGATTGAAGAGTTAAAGAAGCTATGGCAAGGTGTGGAAGCCTATGACTGCTTCAAGAAGCAGAAATTCAATCTTCGTGTTGCATATCTGTTCTCGGTTCATGATTTTATGGCTATGGTATTTTCTCTGGATGGAGCGTGCATGGTAGATTGGCGTGTCCTTATTGTGCTAAAGATACAGATTGTTTTCGTCTTAGTGCTGGTGGCAAGATATGTTACTTTGATTGCCATAGATGTTTTCTACCCTTCAATCACCCCTTCAGAAGGCAGAGAAAGGAATTTAGGAAGGGCACCATTGTCACGAAGGGACCGCCCAAGCGACGTAGTGGGATAGAAATTACAGAAGAGCATATGAAACTTGTCCTAGACGAGAGTGGGAAAAGGTATCAAGGTTTCGGTGAGGAGCATAACTGGACTCACATATGTGGCTTGTGGGAGCTTCCTTATGCTAAGTCATTGATTTTGATGCACAACATCGATGTCATGCATCAAGAGAGTAACTTTTGCCAAGCCCTCATAAATACATGCATGGATTTCCCTGATAAAACGAAAGACAATGATAAGGCACGCATGGACTTAGCAGTGATATGTGATCGTCCAACCCAAGTGCTTAGAGAAAACGGAGGCAAACCAAAAGCTGACTATTGTCTGAAATCTAAGCAACGGAAAGAAGTGATGAAGTGGATGAAGGATATTAAATTCCCCAATGGTTATGCCGCTGGTTTTAGAAGATCTGTGAACTTGAAGACAATGAAGATGAATGGACTGAAGAGCCATGACTTCCACATAATTATGGAGAGGCTCATGCATGTAATGTTTCGTGGGTACATTTCCGAAGCTGTGTGGAAAACTTTAGCTGAAGTTAGCTATTTCTACAGACAGTTGTGTGCTAAAGAAATCAGAAGAGATGTGATGGAACAGCTGGAGAAAGAGGCACCGGTGCTTTTGTGCAAATTGGAAAAAATATTTCCACCGGGTTTCTTCAATCCTATGCAGCATCTCTTTATACATCTTCCATATGAGGCTAAGGTCGGTGGTCCTGTTCAGTATAGGTGGATGTTTCATATAGAAAGAGCATTAAAGAATCTTAGAACAATGGTGGGCAATAAGGCAAGAGTTGAAGGATGTATTGCGGAACAATTTAAACTAAAGGAGGTAGCACACTTCACAAGTTGTTACTTTGCAGAAGAACATAATGTATTTGCTCGAAAGAAAAGGTACCATGATGATGAACGAGAGATGCCTCCGTGTAGTGATCTTTCGATTTTTCAGACAAACGGCAAAGCCGTTGGTCCACCCAAGGCATATCACCTCAGTATGGAAGAACGGAAGTCTGCTTTACTGTACATGTTCACGAATATGCCTGAGGTGGAGAAATACTTTGTGTAAGACTTGTTTTCTTAAACTGTTCATATGTGAATTAGTTTATGTTATCAAATATCTCATGTCATACAATAATATTTGACAGCGAGTTTGATGAACAAAACATGAGGTGTCTCGGTAGGCCAACAGCGAGAGACATAGACAAATTGCGACGCGATGGTATGCATGGGCGACCTAATTTCATTATGTGGCTTCGGGACCGTGTAAGTCTTAATTATGTGGCTCCGAGAGCTAATTTCATTTAACTAATATTAAAGAATTTGCTAATGCTTTGTGGCATGATTGACAGTTTGGGGAGGAAATGAATTTGAATGATGACTTACGTCAGTTATCTATTGGAAGCGTAACTGCCAAAAGCTATGGACGTTACGACGTCAATGGATATCGCTTTCGTTCAAGCATTTTCGAATCAAGTCATCCTATGGCCGCCACTCAAAATAGTGGAGTCGTTACTAGGGCAACCGACATGGAAGGACACGAAGCCTGCTATTACGGGAAAATCAAAAATATAATCGAGATTACGTTTGCTGGAAATAAGCCTTTAGCGCTAGTTTTCTTTGAGTGTAAATGGTATGACCCGAAGTATTATAGGACCGAATTTGGGATGACACAGATCCAACCTGAGAAATTGCTTCAAGGACACGACACGTATATCCTTGCCCATCAAGCAGACCAAGTTTATTTCTCGACATATCCATGCAAAAAGTTGTCTAAATGGAGGGTTGTGTACAATGTAAATCCCCGCGAACGCCTATACACTCCTGGTGAGGACGAATATCAAATTGGTCACCTTGAGCAGGTTGATGAGGTGTTTCAAGAAGAAGAGTTGCCAACTAGTTTTCATATTGATCCTGCACCGGCATTAGATTCACTAGTTGCAGACGTTAACGACTTAACTTTTCCCGAGAGACGGAGAAGACAACCTGTTAGGAGAAAAGTTACATGGCGACCTCTGCATAGAAGAGAACAAATAGATCCTGATTTTGATGATATTTAACAAGTAAAGTTGTTTTGTTATTTCATTTGTTTATATTTTAAGTATTATGTCATTTTGATGCACTAATGAATAATTTCTTATTTTTTATGCAGGATGCCGCCAAAATCAAAGAAGTCAGTGAAGGGGTTGTTCAAGGGCCTGGGCCTTTTTCAGGGCAGTTCTTCGAGCAGCAGCAGACGTCGAGAGCTGTTGAGCGCGGTACATGGAGATGAGGTAACATATCTTGTACAAATAAATTTGTTTACATATTTACAAATAAATCTTGAGTTGTATGTACCAGGATGAGCAGCACACTAAGGAGCAGCACATTGAGGAGGAGCAGCACAATGCGGCTGAGCAACACAATGAGGAGGTGGAGCTCAATGAGGAGGTGGAGCACGTGACATGGGACCAGGCCGCACAGCATCACCAGCCATGGGACCAGTGGGACCACCACAGAGAGCAGCAACAGGCGTGGGACCAGTGGGGCCAACAGGGCGAACCGGCTGACAACCCGATGGATGATGGCTCGGGAGGCTCTTCAGCGACACGCACACGTCGCTCACGAAAAAGCCACTCAGTAAAGCCTCGTCACGCGATAGAGCGAGAGGCTGATAGGACTTTAATCATGCCACATGGAGATCGGTGAGTGTAATATATTAACTTATCTAATATAACTATTATGTGTATTGTTAATTTTTTTGTGTAATGCAGGAATTGGGAGGACCTGTCCTTTGACGGCAAGGGACACCACACTCAGGTTAACCTTACGTTGGGTTCTCTTTGCCGCCTTCACTACCCTGGTATAGTGAAGGTGTCAAACGGTGATACCGAGGATGAGGTGCTCGTCAGTACCTGGGATGAGTACAAGTTTAAAAAGGAACGAAACCACACCGACAGATAGGGACTTGTGCGTAATGACTTTTGGGTATGAATTCTTTATTATTTTTGTTATGTTTCTTAATATTGTAAATCTATGACTTATACCATTTGTATTCTTTATGTTGTAGCTTCGATATCGGTTGCCTGACGGAGAGGATTACATGGGGCACGCTGAACATGTCTTGCAAAACAATGCAAAGAAGCTGGTGAAGGATGCCATATACTATGCGAGAATTCAGGCTACAAACCTGTATTTTCAAAAGCATCCGGAAGAAGCAGGCCCCTTGAATAAAAAGGAAGGGTCCTCAAAGATATATTTGACTGAGGATCAATATCGTGAGGTTAGTATTCAATTTGTTTTACCCTTTATATTTATTGTTGTGATTGATATAATATGTAACATTGTGTGTGTGCAGGTGATGGTTCCATGGATGGCGCCCGTGCCTGATGCGTACTATGCTTGGTGTCGATATTGGGCTTCCGAAGGCTTCCAGAAAGCGTCAGCGCATCACAAACAATGTCGAGGAACCAATCCTAACCACAAGTTTGGCGGTGACGACATGATACGAAAAGCTAAAAGAATGGTAAGTTTCATCTTTCTATGTCGATCAACAAATAATACGATTGCTTATGAATGTTTTTTGTTTATACAGGAAGCTACGAGTGGCCAAAAGCCTAGTGACATTGAGGTCTACCAGGAGGGCCACAAAGGACCAGACCCGAACAACCCTGACCAGCTCTGCAGCCAGACAGCCACGGATCGCTTGGTGAGTTTTGGCTCAAAAGTTCAAACGTTTAAAGTATATAAATTCCTGCATTTGTAACATTGTGAATGATGTATAGGCGGCATATGGGGAGGAGATGGTTCGTCGCCATGGCCCTGACTTCGACTGGCGCCATGAACCGGTGGATCCCTCGGTGGTGTACGCAAGTGGTGGTGGCAAAGCGCATGGACGGTAAGCTCTAACTTATGAAATTATATGGTTGACACTAAATTGATTATGCAGTAATCACATTTTTTGAATCACTTATAGATACGCACTCTTCGACGGATTCATTGACTCGTCGTCGGTGAGATCTCAGAGGACGGGTTCATCTTCCCGTAGCTCATGCTCTCGTCGACCAAACGAGCAGGAGTTGGAGATTATGAGGATGCGTGAAGAGATGAGACAACAACGCGAATTTATGGAGGCTTGCAATGCACACAACCAAGCGATGTATCAAGTGAGTACACATAATCCGAACTCTAAATTATTATATTTCAATACAACATCTTCAGTAGTAACACATATGTGTTTAACAGTTAATGCAGCAACAGGGCATGGCAACAAATTTTCCACCGCCACCACAATGGAGCCAATTTGCAAACACACCAGTTCCACCACCACAGTTCACCACCCCTCCGACACATATACCTGCACCTAGAGATAGGGTACGTTTGATAACTCTCGATTAATTTATACACTTGTATACTTTTTGATATTTGCATTTAACGTGTTGATATTTGCTAACTTGCATAGGTTACGCCTGAAGCGGGTGGTAGTGGGTCTGATCCAGCAGTAGGGACTGGATTTGTTGACTCGCTCTTCGCGTTCCCTCCTCCTGGTGGTGGTGGCGGCAGCGGTCAAAGCTCTAACCACCCAAGTGGTGGTTATCTCTAAACACTTAAACTTATGTTTGAAATGTGGATGTTATGTTTCAATACTATGTCGTACTCGTTGTTGGATGTTGGTGGATGTTATGTTTCAATACTATGTCGTACTCGTTGTTGGATGTTGGTGGATGTTATGTTTCAATACTATGTCGTACACGTTGGTGGATGTTTTAATTATAAATGCAAGTGTTTATGTCTAAATGCATGTGTTTGTGGATGTCGTATCTCTACATGTGTTTGTAATGTGGCTGTTATATGTGATTTATGTTATGTTTGATATATGTTATGTGTGCAGAAATAGTGACATAATTTAGTGCTGTTTTTGTAGCAGTATAGGGTAATTCCCGTCGGCCCAGTTAATTCCCGTCGGCTATGGTCGAACCGACGGGAATTAATTACTAACTCCCGTCAGCCCATTTAATTCCCGTCGGCCACGTAAGGCCGACGGGAATTAATTAATAACTCCTATCGGCCTGGGGAACCGACGGGAATTAATTAATAACTCCTGTCGGCCTGGGGAACTGACAGGAATTAATTAATAACTCCCTTTGGCCTGGGGAACCGACGGAAATTAATTAATAACTCCCGTCGGCCAGCAAAACCGACGAGAGTTAGCCTTAATTCCCGTCGGCCGGTTTCTAGCCGACGGGAATTAATTATTCCCGTCAGCCGCCGACGGGGATAACCTTATCCCCGACAAGGGACGCCTGTCGGCCTGAAACCGACGGGAATAAGCCTTAAACCGACGGGAATTACTTATTCCCGTCGGTTTAGGGCTTATTCCCGTCGGTTTCAGGCCGACGGGAATTAAGTGAATTCCTGTAGTGATCATCGACCGGTATACCTTTTGATCTACGGATTTACCTCCCGTGTCGAGGTCGTGATGCCCATTAGTTCCCATGGGTGTCTTGATGGGTTTGCCATTCTTCATTCCAAACTTGTTAAGTATATCTTGAATGTACTTGGTTTGGCTGATGAAGGTGCCATCTTGGAGTTGCTTGATTTGAAATCCAAGGAAATACTTCAAAACTCCCCCATCATAGACATCTCGAATTTCTGTATCATGATCCTACTAAACTCTTCACGAGATGACTTGTTAGTAGACCCAATCATAATATCATCAACATAAATTTGGCATATAAACAAGTCTTTAGCAATTTTGAAGCTTTACCAACTTTGAAGCCATTAGTGATAAGAAAGTCTCTCAGGCATTCATACCATGCTCTTGGGGCTTGCTTGAGCCCATAAAGCGCCTTTGAGAGCTTATAAACATGGTTAGGATACTCACTATCTTCAAAACTGGGAGGTTGCTCAACATATACCTCTTCCTTGATAGGGCCATTGAGGAAGGCACTCTTCATGTCCATTTGATATAGATTGAAGCCATGGTAAGTAGCATAGGCAAGTAATATATGAATTGACTCAAGCCTAGCTATCGGTGCATAGGTTTCATCAAAATTCAAACCTTCGACTCGTGAATAACCTTTGGCCACAAGTCGGGCTTTGTTCCTTGTCACCACACCATGCTCATCTTGCTTGTTGCGGAATACCCACTTGGTACCTACAACATTTTGGTTAGGACGTGGAACTAAATGTCATACCTCATTCCTTGTGAAGTTGTTGAGCTCCTCTTGCATAGCCACCACCCAATCCGGATCTCGTAGTGCATCCTCTATCCTGTATGGCTCAATAGAAGACACAAAAGAGTAATGTTCACAAAAATGTGCAACTCGAGATCTAGAGGTTACCCCCTTGTGAATGTCACCAAGAATGGAGTTGACGGGGTGATCTCTTTGAATTGCTTGGTGGACTCTTGGGTGTGGCGGTCTTTGATCCCAAATTTCTTGATCATCTTCCTTATCTTGATCATCTTCATCTCCCCCTTGATCAATGTCCTCCTCTTGAGGTGGCTCATCTTCTTGATCTTCATCCTCTTCTTCTTGAGCCTTGTCCTCACTTTGAGTTGGTGGAGATGCTTGCATGGAAGATGATGGTTGACCTTGTGCTTGTGGAGGCTCTTTGGATTCTTTTGGACACACAACACCAATGGACATGTTCCTTAGCGCGACGCATGGAGCCTCATCATCATCTAATTCATCAAGATCAACTTGCTCCACTTGGGAGCCATTAGTCTCATCAAACACAATGTCACAAGAAACTTCAACTAATCCAGTGGACTTGTTGAAGACTCTATATGCCCTTGTGTTTGAGTCATAACCTAGCAAAAAGCCTACTATTGCTTTAGGAGCAAATTTAGAGCTTCTACCTCTCTTAATCAGAATAAAGAATTTGCTCCCAAAGACTCTAAAATAAGAAACATTGGGCTTTTTACTGGTAAGAAGTTCATACGATGTTTTCTTGAGGATTCGGTGAAGGTATAACCGGTTGATGGAGTAGCAGGCAGTGTTAATCGCCTCCGCCCAAAATCGGACTGGAGTCTTGTATTCATTAAGCATGGTCCTTGTCATATCTAGTAGAGTTCTATTCTTCCTTTCCACTACACCATTTTTTTGAGGTGTGTAGGTAGAAGAGAACTCATGCTTGATCCCCTCCTCCTCAAGAAATCCTTCAATTTGTGAATTCTTGAACTCTGTTCCATTATCGCTTCTAATCTTTTTGATTCTCAATCCGAACTCATTTTGAGCCCGTCTTAAGAATCTCTTTAAGGTCTCTTGGGTTTGAGATTTTTCCTGCAAAAAGAATACCCAAGTGAAGCGAGAATAATCATCCACAATAACAAGACAGTACTTACTCCCGTCGATGCTTATGTAAGCTATCGGACCGAATAGATCCATGTGGAGTAGCTCGAGCGGCTTGTCAGTCGTCATGATGTTCTTGTGTGGATGATGGACTCCAACTTGCTTCCCTACGTGGCATGCGCTACAAATCCTGTCTTTCTCAAAATGAACATTTGTTAGTCCTAAAATGTGTTCTCCCTTTAGAAGCTTGTGAAGATTCTTCATCCCAACATGGGCAAGTCGGTGATGCCAGAGCCAACCCATGTTAGTCTTAGCAATTAAGCAAGTGTCTAGTTCAGCTTGATTATCATTAAAATCAACTAAATATATCTGACCATATAGCACTCCCTTAAATGCTATTGAATCATCACTTCTTCTAAAGACAGTAACACCTACATCAGTGAATAGACAATTGTAGCCCATTTTGCATAATTGAGAAATAGAAAGCAAATTGTAATCTAAAGAATCTACGAGAAAAACATTAGAAATGCAATGGTCAGGTGATATTGCAATTTTACTCAAACCTTTGACCAAACCTTGATCTCCATCCCCGAATGTGATAGCTCTTTGGGGATCATCATTTTTCTCAGATGAGGAGAACATCCTTTTCTCCCCTGTCATGTGGTTTGTGCACCCGCTATCGATTATCCAACTTGAACCACCGGATGCATAAACCTACAAAAGAAATTTAGGTCTTGTTCTTAGGTACCCAAATGGTCTTGGGTCCTTTGACATTAGAAACAAGCACTTTGGATACCCAAACACAAGTCTTTGGACTCTTGTGTTTGCCTCCAACATATTTGGCAACTACTTTGCCTGATTTGTTAGTAAGCACATAAGAAGCATCAAAAGTTTTAAATGAAATGTTATGCTCATTTGATGCATTAGGAATTTTCTTATTAGGTATTTTGATATGAGTGGTATGCATAGAACTAGAAGTCTCATTTTTATACATAAAAGCACGATGAGAAATATTGTGAGGTTTTCTAGCATGAATTTTCCTAATCTTGTGCTCAGGATAGTTTGCAGGATATAAAACGTAACCCTCTCTATCCTAAACCATGGGAGCCTTACCCTTAACAAAATTAGACAATTTTTAGGGACATTAAGCTTGGTGTTGCTTTGGCTTCCTTGTTGGAAACCAATATCATCCTTAATGCCAGGACGTCTCCCATTATAGAGCATGCTTCTATCAAATTTAAAATTTTCATTTTCTAGCTCATGCTCAGCAATTTTAGTAGTTAATTTAGCTATGTGATCATTTTGTTGTTTAATCATAGCAAGGTGATCATCAATAGCTTCATTATTAACATCTCTACATTTAGTGCAAATGACAACATGCTCAATAGTAGATGTAGATGGTTTGTAAACATCCAATTCATCAATCTTAACATTTAGACTAGCATTCTCATCTCTAAGACATGAAATTGAATTATTGCAAATGCTAAGCTTCTTAGACAAATTTCCACATTTTTCTACTTCTAGAGCATAAGGATTTTTCAACTTAACAAATTTTTTATTTTCTTTAACAAGCAAGTCATCTTGGCATCCCAAGAGATCATCCTTCTTGTTAGTGGTTTTAATTAATTCATTCAATTTTTTATTTTGGTACATGTTAAGGTTGGCAAAGAGAGAAATTAAATCGTCTTCATTATCGCTAGAGCTACCCAAAATGATTCAACCCAAATAGGTGAACAAAGACAGGATAAACAAAATGGTAGTCAATCCTTAGGTATAAATTGTGTAAATGCGGGAAGTGAATTATAAAATGAGTGGGACATAAATAGGTCAGAGGACACTTGCCTTCACCAACCAGCTGCTGCTCAGGGTCTTCGTCTACAACTCCTTCGGACTCCGCCAACGGACCGTTATCTATACGAGTTCAAACATACGTTCCACAATCTTAACATAGAAAGAAACAATACACCACACAATAAAATATAACAAATAAACAGACGCGTGGCGCAGGACTCGCATCTACGACTATGCGAGAAAGAAATTACAACGGTCGAGGCTACGATCGAAAGATAATTACGTTAAGCTATGGATTAAAATATTGTCTAAACAAAATCATATTAATTTAACAATTGCGCTATGCATAAAATAAAATTATGCAATAAACCTTAATTATTATACACAACTTTAGGTAAATTTAAAAGACCGGCGCGTGACGAAGCACGCGACTCAACACACTATTTAAACGAAAATTAAAAAGATTATCGTGCGGCGAAACGCGCAACACAATGTATAATTTAATAGGAATTAAAATGAATCATCGTTCGACGCAACGCGATCTAAACTGAAATTAAAATAGATTGTCACGCGACGAAGTGTGCGACAGTACACATGGATTAAACTGAAATTAAAACAAATCATCGTGCGACGAAGTGCGCGACACTACACTTGAACTAAACTGAATTTAAAACGAATCGTCGCGCGACGCTACACGTGAATTAAATCTGAATTTAAAACAAATCATCGCGCGACACTACATGCTAATTAAACTGAATTTAAAATAAATCATCGCGCGACGAAGCACGCGACGCTACACATGAATTAAACTAAATTTAAAACTGAATTTAAACTAAATTTAAATGTTACTACATGCTAGGGCTACGCGCACGGGGGTCGAGGTCGTGCGCCGGGGCTGCGTCGGGCCATGGCCTTGCTCGCGCCGTGCTTGCGCTGGGCCGTGCCATGGCCAGCTGCGCCCTAGTCGCGCGCGCACCGGACCATGACATGGCCGGCCGTCGGGCAGGGGCCATGCTGGGGGCAGGGGTATGGGCTCGCCGGGGGTTGCGCGCGCACACGGAGAAGGGGATCGGCTAGGGGAGGGTGAAAGGGGGGAGGGAGAAAGAGGGGAGCTCACCAGGGGCTCGAAGAACGGCAGCAACCGCTCACCGGGATCCAACATAGGGCAATGGGAGAGGTGGAGAGAGGTGGAAGAGAAGGAGAGGGAAGTTGTTGTGTGAGAAAGAGAGATTGAGGGCGAGGGGCGCATAGGGGGAGGTGGGGCCTGAGCGCGCGCCCAGGGCCGGGCTGGGCCGACTTCCCTCTACTCGATCTCGCCTCCTTGAAAGTCGCCTAGAGGGGGGTGGATAGGTGGAAACTGAAATTTACAACTTTAAGCACACTACAAGCCGGGGTTAGCGTTAGAATAAAATCTAAGTCCGGAAGAGAGAGGAAAACAAATCAACCAAGAAAATAAAGCGGATGACACGGTGATTTGTTTTACCGAGGTTCAGTTTCAAAGAACCTAGTCCCCGTTGAGGTGGTCACAAATACCGGGTCTCTTTCAACCCTTTCCCTCTCTCAAACGGTCACTTAGACCGAGTGAGGCTTCTTCCTTAATCTCATGGGTCACTTAGACCCCGCAAGGATCACCACACAATTGGTGTCTCTTGCCACGCTTACAAAGCTTGATTGTAAGAAGTGAGAAAGAAAAGAAAGCCAAGCCAAGCAAATAAGAGCAACAAGAAACACAAGTGATCCTCTCACAAGTCCTAATACACTAGAATTGAATTGCGGACTTTGATCAGATCGGTGGCTTTGATTTGTGTCTTGGAGTGTTGCACTTCGCTCTTGTATTGAATGGAGAGTGTTGAATGCTTGGATGGTTGGAGTGGAGGTGGTTGGGGGGTATTTATAGCCCTCAACCACCAAAACAACTGTTGGGGGTGGCTGCTGTCGATGGGCGCACCAGACAGTCCGATACGCCACCGGACACTGTCCGGTGCGCCAGCCACATCACCCAATCGTTAGGGTTCTGGCGATTTCGACCGTTGGAGCTTTGTCTTCTAGTGGCACCGGACAGCCACTGTTCACTATCCGGTGCGCCTCTGACGGCTGCTCTGACTTCTGCGTGCACTGTAGCGTTCGCAGGTGTCCGTTGCAGTCGACCGTTGCGTTTGTAGCCGTTGCTCCGCTAGTGCACCGGACAGTCCGGTGGCACACCGGACAGCCCGGTGAATTATAGCGGAGTGGCGCTGGAGAAACCTGAAGGTGGCTAGTTTAGAGTTGTACGATCCTGGTGCACCGGACACTGCTCGGTGGCACACCGGACAGTCCGGTGCGCCAGACCAGGGCACACTTGGGTTTCTTTGCTCCTTTCTTTTTGAACCCTTTCTTTAATCTTTTTATTGGTTTGTGTTGAACCTTTATGCACCTGTGGAATATAATCTAGAGCAAACTAGTTAGTCCAATTATTTCTGTTGGGCATTCAACCACCAAAATTATTTATAGAAAAAGGTTAAACCCTATTTCCCTTTCAATCTCTCCCTTTTTGGTGATTGATGCCAACACAAACCAAAGCAAATATATAAGTGTAGAATTGAACTAGTTTGCATAAGGTAAGTGCATAGGTTGCTTGGAATTAAACCAATTTATACTTTTTATTATATATGCATGGTTTGCTTCCTTTTATTTAACATTTTGGACCACGCTTGCACTACTTGTTTTATTTTTGCAAATCTTTTTGGAATTTCTTTTTCAAAGTCTTTTGCAAATAGTCAAAGGTATATGAATAGGTTTGCAAGAAGCATTTTCAAGATTTAAAATTTTCTCCCCCTGTTTCAAATGCTTTTCCTTTGACTAAACAAAACTCCCCCTGAATGAAATTCTCCTCTTAGCTTTTAAGAGGGTTTTAATAGATATCAATTGGAAATATATTGAGATGCTAGTTTTGAAAATATACCAATTGAAAATCATCATGCCAATTTGAAATATATCAACTAAAATTTTTTCGAAAGGTGGTGGTGCGGTCCTTTTGCTTTGGGCTAATATTCTCTCCCCATTTGGCATTAATCGCCAAAAACAGAGACTTTGTGAGCCCTTTTTACTTTCACCCCCATTGGTACAAGTAAATATGAGTGAAAGATTATACCAATTTGAGGGTGATGTGGAGTGATGGCGAAGGGTAAAAGATACCGATAGAGTGGAGTGGAAGCCTTGTTTTCACCGAAGACTCCATTTCCTTTTCAATCTACGACTTAGTATAGAAATATACTTGAAAGCACATTAGTCGTAGACATAAGAGAGATATGATCAAAGGTATATAAATGAGCTATGTGTGCAATGTTTCAATCAAAATTCCGAGAATCAAGTATGTTTAGCTCATTCCTATGTTTGCTAAAAGTTTTCTCATCTAATGGCTTGGTAAAGATATCAGCTAATTGTTCTTTGGTGCTAACATAAGCAATCTCGATATCCCCCTTTGTTGGTGATCCCTCAGAAAGTGATACTGAATGTTTATGTGCTTAGTGTGGCTATGTTCAACGGGATTATCCGCCATGCGAATTGCACTCTCATTGTCACATAGGAGAGGGACTTTGCTCAATTTGTAGCCATTGTCCATGAGGGTTTGCCTCATCCAAAGTAATTGCGCACAGCAATGACCTGCGACAATGTACTCGGCTTCGGCGGTAGAAAGAGCTACTGAGTTTTGTTTCTTTGAAGCCCAAGACACCAGGGATCTTCCCAGAAATTGACAAGTCCCTGATGTGCTCTTCCTATCAATTTGACACCCTACCCAATCGGCATCTGAATAACTTATTAAATCAAAAGTGGATCCCTTGGGGTACCAAAGACCAAACTTAGGAGTGTAAACTAAATATCTCATGATTCTTTTCACGGCCCTAAGGTGAACTTCCTTAGGATCGGCTTGGAACCTTGCACACATGCATACGGAAAGCATAATATCTGGTCAAGAAGCACATAAATGGAGTAAAGATCCTATCATCGACTGGTATACCTTTTGATCTACGGACTTACCTCCCGTGTCGAGGTCGAGATGACCATTTGTTCTCATGGGTGTCTTGATGGGTTTGGCATCCTTCATTCCAAACTTGGTAAGTATGTCTTGAATGTACTTTGTTTGGCTGATGTAGGTGCCTTCTTGGAGTTGCTTGACTTGAAATCCTAGAAAATACTTCAACTCCCCCATCATAGACATCTCGAATTTTTGAATCATGATCCTACTAAACTCTTCACATGTAGATTTGTTAGTAGACCCAAATATGATATCATCAACATAAATTTGGCATACAAACAAATCTTTTGCAATGGTTTTAGTAAAGAGAGTAGGATCGGCTTTACCGACTTTGAAGCCATTAGTGATAAGAAAATCTCGCAGGCATTCATACCATGCTCTTGGGGCTTGCTTGAGCCCATAAAGTGCCTTTGAGAGTTTATAAACATGGTTAGGGTACTCACTATCTTCAAAGCCGAGAAGTTGCTCAACATAGACCTCTTCCTTGATTGGTCCATTGAGGAAGACACTTTTCATGTCCATTTGATAAAGCTTAAAGCCATAATAAGTAGCATAGGCAAGTAATATACGAATTGACTCAAGCCTAGCTACGCGTGCATAAGTTTCACCAAAGTCCAAACCTTCGACTTGTGAATAACCCTTGGCCACAAGTTGGGCTTTGTTCCTTATCACCACACCATGCTCATCTTGCTTGTTGTGGAATACCCATTTGGTACCTACAACATTTTGATTAGGATGTGGAACTAAATGCCATACCTCATTCCTTGTGAAGTTGTTGAGCTCCTCTTGCATTGCCAACACCCAATCCGAGTCTCTTAGTGCATCATCCACCCTGTATGGCTCAATAAAGGACACAAAAGAGTAATGTTCACAAAAATGAGCGACTCAAGATCGAGTGGTTACCCCCTTATGAATATCGCCGAGGATGGAGTTCACGGGGTGATCTCTATGAATCTCTTGGTGGACTCTTGGGTGTGGCGGTCTTTGACCATGAATTTCTTGCTCATCTTCCTTGTCCTTGTTGATTTGATCTCCCCTTGATCATTGTCCTCCTCTTGAGGTGGCTGTAAGGAAAATGGACCCCGGGCCATTTGGCTAATTGAGTTTTGGTGTTTGATGAACAACACAATCCGTGAACTAATAAGTTTTCTAGTGTTTGTGTTTGTAGTTCACAGGATGCGAAGAGAATTGGACCAAGGCAATGAGGATGCAACACCTCAAAAGAAGACATAAAAAGATGCATAGGAGTCCAATACTCAAGAACAAAGAAGCCCGAAGAAATCAGCGAAGAAATCCAAGACGAGGGCTGTCAGTCAGCGCCTGGTGGCGCACCGGACATCGGTGTCCGGTGTGCACCGGACTGTCCGGTGAGGCACCGGACTGTCTGCGCAGAGAGGCCACAGACAGGCGCTCTCTGGCTGTAGCACCGGACTGTCCGGTGTGCACCGGACTGTCCGGTGTGCCAACGGGCAGAAGGCAACAGTCGGATCCAACGGTCGACTGCTACAGGCGCCAACAGTCGGCTGACGTGGCGTGCACCGGACATCCACTGTGCAGTGTCCGGTGGTGCACCGGACTGTCCGGTGCACCCGACGACAGAAAGTTGCTGCTTTCTGTCCAACGGCTAGTTGGGGGTGTGGAGGCTATAAATACCACCCCAACCGGCCATTCTCAAGTGTGAGAGCCCAAGCAACATACCAAGGCATATAGTGCACATTTCTAAGAGCTCAAACACCCAAGTGCTTAATAGAATCACTCGGTGATTAGCGTAGGTGCTTTGCGAAGTGCTTAGGTTAGTTAGACCGCTTTAGTGCTTGCTCTAGGTGAACCCTAGTTAGTTGAGTGAGTTTTGTAAAACCACACAACCCCTCGGCTCTTGCGTGAGTCGTTGTAATTGTACCGAGTGGGGCGAGAGTCTTGTGAGACCGTGACAACCGCGTTTGTGTCACGGCCGCCACCGTGTACCGGAGGGAACGAGGCCCGCGGCGTTTCGGCCGGAAGCTCGATAGTGGAGACGGCGGGGAGCGTCCGAGAGGAGCCGGAAGCAGAGCACCACTTGCGCGTGGAGAAGGCCCGCGGCTCTCTACGGAGTTACTCGACCATGGTGCTTGGCCCTCGCGTGGGCTTCCCTTTGCGTAGGGGCACCAACGAGGATTAGTCGGGACCTTGCGTGGTTCCGGATACCTCGGTAAAAATACCGGCGTCATCCACGAGAGTTTGCTTCTCTACTTAGCTCTTTACATTCCGCATTTATATTAAGCATTTAAGTTTCAATCTTATTGTCATACTTATTTAGTGTAGATTGAAACTTAGCCTTTGCGGTAGAGATAGCAACTCTTAGACAAAACCTAGTTTGCACATTCTAGTTTTGATTATTTGCATAGGTTTTGCTCTAGGGATTTAATAGTGGCCTAGTTTAGTAAAAGTTTTCGAAAGTCCTAATTCACCCCCCCTCTTAGGCGTCACCCGTTTCCTACAAGTGGTATCGGAGCCCGGTTTGGCTCATTTGAAACGCTTTAGCTTCACCGCTAAAAGAGCCGACGCTTTTTAGAGGAAGGGATGGATACCCATAGGCCACCACACTTTGACGGCACTAACTTCCCATATTATAGTGCTAGAATGGCTTGTTACCTAGAGGCCGTTGATCTAGGTGTTTGGAGAGTCACTCGTGACGGGATGAAACCCCTCAAGAATCCCGAGAAACCCACCACGAGTGAGGAAAAAGAAATTCATTTAAATGCTAGAGCCAAAAATTGCTTGTATGAATCTCTTAGCATGGATATTTTTAATCAAGTATTTACCTTGAAAACTGCTAATGAGATTTGGCTAAAATTGCATGAGCTCCATGACGGCACATCCAATGTCCGTGAGCAAAAACATTGCCTAGTCTTAAATGAGTATAATTCTTTTGCCATGAAAGATGATGAGCTTGTTAGAGACATGTATTCTCGTTTGAATCTAATTATCAATGAGCTCAATTCTATTGGCATTAATAAGCTAGGTGATGCGGACATTGTGAGGAAGATTATCTCCCTGCTACCACAACAAAGATATGGGAGCATCATCACCATCCTTCACAACATGGAGGATTTGAGCAACATGACCCCGACCATTGTGATTGGGAAAATCGCGGCCTTTGAGATGTCGCAAAAAATGAGTCGGGGAGAGGAGCCAACTTCCTCAAGACCATATGCTTTTGCATGTGATGAAAGGAAGGGCAAAAAGAAGGCTCCCACTCCAAGTTCCTCAAGTGAAGAAGAGGAAGAAGAAGAAAGTGATGATGATGAAGATAATCAACCATGCACATCATCCTCCGAGGATGAAAAAACAATCCGACGCGTCGGAAAGGTAATGAGGATGATCCGCAAGATTAATCTAATGGGTGTGCCCCTGCAGGTCAAGGATCTTCTCTTTAACATTGACAGGAAAAAGCAAAGGAAGAGAGGATGCTTCGCATGTGGGGAGAAGGGCCACTTCAGGGACAACTGTCCAAATATGGCCAAACCCAAAAAGGAGAGGAGCAAAGGCAAGGCGCTCACAAGTGTTAGAACTTGGGATGATTCTTCAAGTGAAGATGAACCTCCAAGGACGCGCAGCCACCGGTCCTCGTCTCGATCATCACGGTCATCACACAAATGCCTTATGGCAAGAGGTAACAAAAGCATTCCATCCTCTAGTGATGAAAGTAGTAGTGATGATGAAGGTGAGGGAAAGGCCTCTCTAGAAGAGCTTGCGGAAGCCGTAAAATTTTTCCAGGATGTTTGCACTAAGCAAAAAGCTCAACTTAAAACTTTGAAAAATAAGTTGGTTAGCTCTCAAAATGATTACAAAGGTTTGCTAGAAAAATTTGAAACTTTTGCAAACTTAAATAGTGAGCTATCAACTAAAATTGAGCTATTAGAATCTAGTGCTCCATCCACTGCTACCGATGATAGCCTTATTAAAAAGAATGAAAAACTTAAGGCAAAGTTAGCTAGCTCCCAAGAAGCTATTGAAAATTTGCTAGAGAAAATGGAAATTCTTAGCATACACAATAATGAGCTAACTACTAAGCTAGAAAACATTGGTAGCACCCCAGCAGCATCTTTAGTTGAAATACCTGAAATAATTAAGAAAGATGCTTCTACTTCCTGCTTTGATTTAATTGATGACTCTAACCCCTGCAACCAAGTCGTTGTTGAGAATATTGTTATAGAGACATGTTCGGATGAGGTTGCAAAGGAAAATGAACAATTAAAGCAAGAAGTGGCTCGCCTTGGCAAGGCTTTGTATGACAAGAAAGGCAAAGCCAAACAAATCCGACCTCCACAGGATAACACCACTGCGGGAGTGAACAAGCCTATGGAGGGAGAAACTGTGATTTGTAGGCTATGCCACAAGGAAGGCCACAAGTCTTTCCAATGCAAGGCGATGACCGGGGAACAACAAAGGCAAAAGCTCAAGCAAAAGCCATCAAGCAAAATCTCCAACACCTACATCAAAAAGGTGAACAAAAAGGATGCTACACCATATTTGATCAAGAAGAAAAAGAACGGAAAGGTGATAGCAATCAAGGCCAACAAGCAAGCCAACAAAGGAAAAGGGGCCAAACGCATCTGGGTGCCAAAAGAGATAATTTCAACCATGAAAAGCACCAAGAAGGTTTGGATCCCGAAAGGGAAGTGAGTGGACCAAAGGTCATCGGGAAATTTGGAGACTTGGCTAAATTGGGATGTATATCATGGGATACATCATATTGGATCAAGTTTATTGCCAAGTGGGTTAGTGAAAATTTTGGACCCAAATTTCCCACCCATGACTAAGGTAACTAGTTTTATTGTATTTCTCGTTTTTAGATATGCGTATCTATTTATCTTTTATCTAGTTTACCTTTCTTGCCTAGTATTACATTTGTTATGTACTTTTGTTCAAAATCATGCATACTAGGTAAATCATATGGTAGGATTGCTAGTTTTTAAATTCATATACTTAAGCAAACCTACATGGCTTAAAATGTTTAGTTAAAGCACGACACATAGCTTTTATATCACTCCATAGTAAATGATGCATCAATTGAAAATTTTGATTTCTACAAAGTGTATCATTTAACTTATATGTGCCAAAGTTTGGATTATGGATAATTTGCCCCTCTTGATATCAAATCAAAGTGCATGTCTCCTACAAGTATTCAAAACTTGTATGCACACCTTTAGGGGGAGGTTACTCTATAATCTAACACTTTAAGACTAACACCTTTTCAAGTCTATTTCATGTGATAGTCTCATTGTAAGGAAAATGAAGTCCCCAGAGAAAGACAACAATCTTCCACTGCAAAATCTCCAAGAACTCTCATGTCTCTCAAGCTCGCCATTGATCTTCAATTGGTATCTTTTGAGACTACATTCAGTATCATTTACATGTCTTCTCCAATATTTGATTAGACTATATTTCATATCATATGCTTCCATGTTGCAAAAATGCATAAGTAGTTAACTCATATTCTGTTACCTATGCATAAGGGAAGTTAGTCTTTTCAAATCATGTCTTGCACCTCTAATTTTCACATGCTTTTTCATAAGTAGAGGATCTCTGTCAGGGGGAGTATTTCTTCATCTCTAAAGGGGGAGAAAAACTCTTTCTAAAGGAGAATACTCATTTAGGGGGAGTAATCTTTTGAGGACTCCTTCAAGTGGTATCATTCACATAGTTTAATTTAATATCCTTCTAGTGATATCATTTGATACAATTCTTGATGAGGGCAAGCTTTTATTTACTTCCTACATGCTTTTAATGTCTTCCTTTTCGGTGGTTGATGCCAAAGGGGGAGAAGTTTAGGGACCAAAGCAATGAAAACTATATCAAACACCAAACACCACCAATTTAAAATTTTATATCTACAAATGGCTTTTCAAGTGGTTTTGGTTATTTGGTCCAAAAATAGGAAGTAAGTGAATTATGGAGTTAGGGGAGGCTTAAGTCCATAATATCACATTGTGGGGACAATCATGCATCTTAGCAAGTAGATTGCATATTTTCACTCAAATACTTGTATTATTTGCTTGCTTTGGTTGTGTTGTCATCAATCACCAAAAAGGGGGAGATTGTAAGGAAAATGGACCCCGGGCCATTTGGCTAATTGAGTTTTGGTGTTTGATGAACAACACAATCCGTGAACTAATAAGTTTTCTAGTGTTTGTGTTTGTAGTTCACAGGATGCGAAGAGAATTGGACCAAGGCAATGAGGATGCAACACCTCAAAAGAAGACATAAAAAGATGCATAGGAGTCCAATACTCAAGAACAAAGAAGCCCGAAGAAATCAGCGAAGAAATCCAAGACGAGGGCTGTCAGCCAGCGCCTGGTGGCGCACCGGACATCGGTGTCTGGTGTGCACCGGACTGTCCGGTGAGGCACCGGACAGTCTGCGCAGAGAGGCCACAGACAGGCGCTCTCTAGCTGTAGCACCGGACTGTCCGGTGTGCACCGGACTGTCCGGTGTGCCAACGGGCAGAAGGCAACGGTCGGATCCAACGGTCGACTGCTACAGGCGCCAACGGTCGGCTGACGTGGCGTGCACCGGACATCCACTGTGCAGTGTCCGGTGGTGCACCGGACTGTCCGGTGCACCCGACGACAGAAAGCTGCTGCTTTCTGTCCAACGGTTAGTTGGGGGTGTGGAGGCTATAAATACCACCCCAACCGGCCATTCTCAAGTGTGAGAGCCCAAGCAACATACCAAGGCATATAGTGCACATTTCTAAGAGCTCAAACACCCAAGTGCTTAATAGAATCACTCGGTGATTAGCGTAGGTGCTTTGCGAAGTGCTTAGGTTAGTTAGACCGCTTTAGCGCTTGCTCTAGGTGAACCCTAGTTAGTTGAGTGAGTTTTGTAAAACCACACAACCCCTCGGCTCTTGCGTGAGTCGTTGTAATTGTACCAAGTGGGGCGAGAGTCTTGCGAGACCGTGACAACCGCGTTTGTGTCACGGCCGCCACCGTGTACCGGAGGGAACGAGGCCCGCGGCGTTTCGGCCGGAAGCTCGATAGTGGAGATGGCGGGGAGCGTCCGAGAGGAGCCGGAAGCGGAGCACCACTTGCGCGTGGAGAAGGCCCGCGGCTCTCTACGGAGTTACTCGACCGTGGTGCTTGGCCCTCGCGTGGGCTTCCCTTTGCGTAGGGGCACCAACGAGGATTAGTCGGGACCTTGCGTGGTTCCGGATACCTCGGTAAAAATACCGGCGTCATCCACGAGAGTTTGCTTCTCTACTTAGCTCTTTACATTCCGCATTTATATTAAGCATTTAAGTTTCAATCTTATTGTCATACTTATTTAGTGTAGATTGAAACTTAGCCTTTGCGGTAGAGATAGCAACTCTTAGACAAAACCTTGTTTGCACATTCTAGTTTTGATTATTTGCATAGGTTTTGCTCTAGGGATTTAATAGTGGCCTAGTTTAGTAAAAGTTTTCGAAAGTCCTAATTCACCCCCCCCCCCTCTTAGGCGTCACCCGTTTCCTACAGTGGCTCATCCTCTTTATCTTCATTTTCATCATCTTGAGCCTGATCCTCATCTTGAGTTGGTGGAGATGCTTGATTGGAAGATGATGGTTGATCTTGTGCATGATTGGGCTCTTCAGATTCCTTAGGACACACATCCCCAATGGACATGTTCCTTAGCGCAACGCACGGAGCCTCTTCATCATCTAGCTCATCAAGATTAACTTGCTCTACTTGAGAGCCATTAGTCTCATCAAACACAATGTCATAAGAAACCTCAACTAATCCAGTGGATTTGTTGAAGACTCTATATGCCCTTGTGTTTGAGTCATAACCAAGTAAAAAGCCTTCTACAGCCTTAGGAGAAAATTTAGATTTTCTACCTCTTTTAACAAGAATAAAACATTTGCTACTAAAGACTCTAAAATATGAAACATTGGGCTTTTTACCGGTGAGGAGTTCATAAGATGTCTTCTTGATGATTCAGTGAAGGTAGAGCTGGTTGATGGAGTAGAAGGCGGTGTTAATCGCCTTAGCCCAAAACTGGTCCGGAGTCTTGTACTCATCAAGCATGGTCCTCGCCATGTCCAGTAGAGTTCTGTCGGCGTTCCGAGACCGGGGGGTCCCCAAGCCGACGAGTGAAAGTGCCGCGTGCCCCAGCCCAGATGGGTCGAGCGCGTGGGCGAGCGCGAAGGGGGGAACAGAGAGAGCGGTCGGTGGCCGGAGCCGGGTCGAGAGGGAGTCGGTGAATTCCCGCGGCCTTCGTGTTCGTCCCGCGCCCAGGTCGGGTGCGCTTGCAGTAGGGGGTTACAAGCGTCCGCGCGAGGTGAGGGGAAGCGAGCGGCCCCAAGAGAGAGAGCGCCAGCCCCTGCCCTTCGTCCCCGCGAGGCCAACCTTCTCTAAGAAGGCCCTGGTCCTTCCTTTTATAGTCGTAAGGAGAGGATCCAGGTGTACAGAATGGGGGTGTAGCAAGGTGCTACGTGTCTAGCGAGGGAGAGCTAGCGCCTAAGTACATGCCAAGGTGGCAGCCGGAGAGGTCTTGGCACCCTGTTGTTGTGGCGTCGTGGCCGTTGGAGGAGTAACGGAGCCGGACGGGGGGACAGCTGTCGAAGTGGCTGGGCCCTTGCTGACGTTCTCCTGCTTTCGTAAGGGGGCTGAGAGTCGCCGTCGTCACGGTCTAGCGGGGCGCCATCATATGCCTATCTGGCGTGGCTGGCCAGATGGGACGCCGGTCTTGTCCCCTGCGACCCAAGTCGGCTCAGGGCAGGGTGATGATGGCGCTTCCTGTTGACGTGGCGGTCTCGTGTCCTAGGTCGGGCGTCGTGGAGGCTCCTCCGAAGCCGAGGTCGAGTCCGTCCTGCAAGACAGAGGCAGAGTCCAAGCCCTAGGTCGGGCGAGGCGGAGATCGTTCGGTCAGAGGCCGAGGCAGAGTCCGAGCCCTGGGTCGGGCGAGGCGGAGTTCGCCGTCTTCCGGGGCCTTAGCCCGAGTCCGAGCCCTTTGGGCGGAGCGGAGTTCGCCGTCTTCCGGGACCTTAGCCCGAGTCCGAGCCCTTTGGGCGGAGCGGAGTTCGCCGTCTTCCGGGGCCTTAGCCCGAGTCCGAGCCCTTGGGCGGAGCGGAGTTCGCCGTCTTCCGGGGCCTTAGCCCGAGTCCGAGCCCTGGGGTCGGGCGGAGCGGAGTTCGCCGTCTTCCGGGGCCTTAGCCCGAGTCCGAGCCCTGGGTTGGGCGAAGCCTCCTATGGCGCCTCTGGCGAAGTCTGGTCGCCCGTTGGTCTTACCTTTTGCGTTAAACGCCCTGGTGGCTCGGTCGGTTGGCGTGGTGATTTAGTCAGGGTTTCTTCTTATCGAAGGCGGGGCCTAGGGCGAGCCGGAGATGCGTCTGCCGTGAAAGAGGAGGCCTCAGGCGAGATGGAGTCATCATAGGGTCGGCTGCCCTCGCCCGAGGCTAGGCTCGGGCGTGGCGTGGTCAAGTCACTCGTATGGACTGATCCCTGACTTAATCAAACCCATCAGGCCTTTGCAGCTTTATGCTGATGGGGGTTACCAGCTGAGAATTAGGCGTCTTGAGGGTACCCCTAATTATGGTCCCCGACAGTAGCCCCCGAGCCTCGAAGAGAGTGTTAACACTCGCTTGGAGGCTTGCGTCGCACTTTTTTGCAAGGGGACCAGCCTTTCTCGGAGGTACTTTGTTCCGGTGGGTGCGCGCGAGCGCACCCGCCGGGTGTAGCCCCCGAGGCCTCGGAGGAGTGGTTTCACTCCTTCGAGGTCTTAATGCCTTGCGCAATGCTTCGGCTGGACTAGCGGTTCCCTCATGCGAGCAGGGCGTAACCCAGGTGCACTGTCGGGGCCCAAGTTCTCGGGCTGGTATGTTGACGCTGTCAACGGTTCGGCCGGAGCCGGGTTTGCGAGAGCAGCCCCCGAGCCTTCGCACGGAGCGAGAGGACGATCAGGGACAGACTCGACTTTTTATATACGCCCCTACGTCGCCTTTCCGCAAGGAGGAGGGGGGGAGTGCGCCATGTTACCCTCGATGGGCACCGAACATGGTGTCTCCGGTGAGCTGCAATCGGGTAATCCGAGTGGACGTCCGTGCCCCGTTCGTTGGGGGTCGGCTAGGGGCCTGGAGGCACGCCCAAAAGTACCTGCGGGTGATCTGCCGGACCCGGTCCCCTAGCGACGGGGTCCGAGGGCTCGTTGCCTCCCTCCGATGGGATTCCGTTACAGAGTCGTTCCCACTGGTCTCGGAAATGTCCTAGGGTACCTCGGGAGCGCAGCCCGAGCCTTGGTTATGTATCGAACGTACCCCTGGTCATCCCTCGCTCGGCGTCTGAGGCGGCTGTGAACCCTTCGACAGGCCAGCCTTCGAACCCCTGATCAGTAGGGGGCATGGAGCCCGAATAGCCTGAGGCGGTCATGGAACCTTTCGGGGGCCGACCTTCGAACCCCTGACCAGTAGTGGGTGTCGGGCCCACGCGATCTGAGGCGGCTGTTGAACCCCTCGGGGGGCCAGCCTTCGAACCCCTGATCAGTAGGGAGGCTCGGAGCCTAGTTCCTTCACGGGGAAGGGTCCCTTTGGGGTCATCCCCCTTCTCGGTCCCTGTTGCAAGAGATAGAGAAAGAAGAAAAAGGGAAAAAGGATTCGAAATTGAACGTCGTGGCGTACCTCTTTCGGCGTGGTCGTTTTGGCGGAGGCGAAGCGTCGCCAGCTGCCCCTGCCAGAAACGTCACCTGTTCCGCCGCGGAGTTAATGTGCCGGGGTAAACGGTCGGCGAAGCTGCCGTTGCGTGCGCGGGCCGTTCGAGGTACGGGTCACGGGTGCGTCGTCTTCACACCGCGAGAGGGGGTTCTCTTGCTGCCTCCGGATGGGACATGAGCTTGGCAGATGGCGTGACCGCTGCCCTCGCGCGCCTGCCACCGTCATTACTGCCGGCCCATTTTTGACCGCTTTTGACCGCTGCGCCAGGCTGGCGCCGCTGGGTCGCGGGCTGGGTCGCCTCGAATCGCGGCATCGGTTCCGCAATCGAGGAGGTGCAGTGGTGGAGCGAGTGGCATGGCGGTCCGCATGCAGCGCCCGGCGCGCCAGTTGCACGACGCGTGGGCTTGAGCCGTCGCGCTGGTCTGTCAGGAGTCGGAGAGGCGCGTCCACTTGGCGCGGTTGCATGCCGCCTGCATGGCCGCCTGCCCCTTTCGCCCGCTGGTCCGGGCAAAAGTGGAGGGTTACTTGTAACCGCTGGGTGGTTGCGTGCGTCGCGCGCGGCGGTTCGGCTTCTTCTGCTTAGAGCCGGTCTGCATGACAGGCGGGTCCCAGCCCCCGCGCCGCAGGGAAGGGCTTTGGAGGCGTGTTGGAGAAGACTCAGCCCGTGACGGTTGAGGGCGCAAGCGGGGGGAGTTGCCTTTAAAAAGGAGGGCGACCCCCTTCGTGAGGTAACCGTGTCTCCTTCCTCCCCAATGCATTGTGTCCCTCCATCTTCCGAGCCCCCGGATGGGGGGAAACCGCCGTCTTTTCGCTCCATCGCTGGAGGAACGCAACTCCGTGGGAGTTGGTACCTTTCAGCCATCGTTCGGCTTCAAGGATTTTCATCATGCAGCCCGGTTGCCCCCCTCGGCTGGGGGTCACCCGAGAGGGCGACCCCCGGCTTGATGATGGGGAGGAGCAAACCGGACTGCGATCTGGGTCCCACCCTCAGCTTCAAGGATGTTCATCATCCTCGCTGGGGTGGGTGCCGGACTGAGCCAGCGCTCCGCCTCCCGCACGGGTTCGTGGGTCATCCTCTCCCACGATATTCGAGGGAGAAGGCGCTCACTGGCCCTGCGGGCGGCGCGGACTTCGACAACGCGGGATGGATCGGCGGCGAACGCCGTCACCTCCAGCGTGTCGGGTCAGCTAGCTCGGCTTCGGCGGGCCCTTTCGTCGGGGGGGGGGGGGGGGGGGGGGGGGGGCGGCTGCCGCGCCGTGTACACGGGAGGTCCACCCTAGACGCCGCACGCCGCAAGGGCGGCGTTCGTGTTCTGGGGTGGCCCCGCTTTTGCACCAGGGCGGCGCCTTTGCGCGGAGGCCGGTGCCCCACTCATCGGGGAGGATTTGAGTGGGGATCTGGCGGTAGGCTGGTGGCCCCTGGCGTCAGTGCCGAGGTGGAGGCGGCTCGAGAAGTCCCCGTCAGCGACGGGATCACCGCCACCATCGGCGCTTCGGGCCTTCGGCTCTTTGTACTTGTCCTCGCCCCTCGGGTGGCGTCACGGGCGAGGGCAAGACAGCAGCTGTGCCTTCTCCTGAGGCCTGCGCCGCCGCAGAGGGAGGAACCGGAGTTCCGCTTGTAATGGCACTTCGAGTGCCGGGTTTTTTGTTCATTTCGGCTTTCGGGGCCTGGACATGTATGCAACTTACGGCACAGAGCCGTGTTTTTTCCTCGTTTCCGAGCACTAAGACTCGCCTGTTGTTTGCCTGAATCGCTTCACCAAGCGTGAGTCGCCCCGTGTCAAGGTGACGAGTGAGGTATCCGTATCCCGGAGGCGTAGGAATCCCTCGGCTCGGTCGGACCTGTTGTCCGAGGCTCCTCTAGCTTAGTTAAAGAGACCCCTCGGCCGCTCTTCGACGAGCCGAGGCCAGGGGTAGCGATATCAGCACGAGCAGAGGCAGAGTTGGCTCGGAAACGAAACCTGGTTGGCTGGAGCCTAACCGGGTTGTTTGTTGGCAGGATCGACGTCGGAGCTGTTCAGCCGAGGCTTCGAACCGAGCTGGCGCCCTCGGAAGGTGGTCGGCCGAGGCCCCGGAGGTGGCCGGCCGAGCCGTCCGCTCGGGCCGGGTTCTCGGAGAAGTCCCTGGCGGAGATTGCGCGAGCGTGGTGATGACATCGCCCTTCGGAGCGGAGGCCCTCGGACCGCGTCGCCGTCCGAGGCTAGGTCGGGCCTTGCCGAAGGTGCTGTTGATGCCGAGGATGTCTTCGCCCTCTTCCAGCGTCAAGATCCGAGCCTGCAGGGTCAAATCGTCTTGTAGCGTGGGCCTTGCGCGGCCGTTGAGGCCAGAGCACATACCCTTGTTGCGTTATAAAGCTGCGTCTCTTTTCCTCTCCTTTCGAGTATCTGGACTTCTTGTCGGTAGCAGGGATGTTAGTGCGAGCAAGAGTTGCTTCTCACGGAAGGTGACGAGTGAGGTATCCGTATCCCGGAGGCGTGGGAGTCCCTCGGCTCGGTCGGCCTTGCCGCTTACGCGTACTTTTACCCGCCCATGAAGCCCTGTCACCGACTTGGTCGAGAAGGCTCGAAGAATCGCTTCGACAGAAGAGCTCCCGTACGTAAAGACTCGTTCGATCCGCGGATTCGCCTTATCCGAGCGCGAGTTACTTATCGCAGAAGGTGATGAGTGAGGTATCCGTATCCCGGAGGCGTAGGAGTCCCTCGGCTCGGTCAGCCTTGACTGCTTACGTGTACCCCGTCGTTTCCAGGACCCGCTTTTCAAAGTAGTCAAAAAGCACGAAAGATGTTCTGGTGAAAGAGATTTTTTGTTCGAGGAAAATTTTGACGCAGAGGGGGTTTCCCCCCTTTTAGCCCCCGAGGGAGGGTCGGGCTCTGCCGAGGCGAGGCTGACCCTTCCTTGTTGACTAAACTTTGCGTGGGTGCGAGGCATATAAATAACTTGGAAACATCTTAAGGGTAGAAGCGACGTAGCTGTTGGATGTTCCAAGCGTTGCCGTAGACCTCGCCTTGACTGTTGGCCAGCTTGTACGTTCCGGGCTTCAGTACTTTGGCGATGATGAACGGCCCCTCCCAGGGGGGCATGAGCTTGTGCCTCCCTCGGGCGTCTTGCCGCAGCCGAAGCACCAGATCGCCCACCTGGAGATCTCGGGGTCGGACCCCTCGGGCGTGGTAGCGTCGCAGGGACTGCTGATACCGCGCCGAGTGTAGTAAGGCCCTGTCCCGAGCCTCGTCCAGCTGGTCCAGCGAGTCTTCTCGGCTAGCTTGGTTGCTTTCTTCGTTGTAGGCCCTCGTCCTCGGGGAGCCGTATTCCAGGTCCGTGGGCAGGATCGCCTCGGCTCCGTAGACCAGGAAGAACGGCGTGAAACCTGTGGCTCGGCTTGGCGTCGTCCTCAGGCTCCAGACCACCGAGGGGAGTTCCTTCATCCATCGCTTGCCGAACTTGTTGAGACCGTTGTAAATCCGAGGCTTGGGCCCTTGCAGAATCATGCCGTTGGCACGTTCCACTTGCCCATTCGACATGGGGTGAGCTACGGCGGCCCAGTCCACCCGGATGTTGTGACCCTCGCAAAAATCCAAGAATTTTTTGCCGGTGAACTGGGTGCCATTGTCGGTGATGATGGAGTTCGGGACCCCGAAGCGATGGATGATGTTGGTGAAGAACGCCACCGCCTGCTCGGACCTGATGCTGTTCGGGGGTCGGACCTCGATCCACTTGGAGAATTTGTCGATGGCGACCAGCAGGTGCGTGTAGCCCCCGGGCGCCTTCTGCAGAGGGCCGACGAGGTCCAGACCCCACACAGCGAAGGGCCAGGTGATGGGTATCGTCTTAGAGCCTGAGCGGGCAGGTGGGTCTGCTTCGCATAGAATTGGCACCCTTCGCAGGCGCGGACAATTCTAGTGGCGTCAGTCACCGCCGTTGGCCAGTAGAAGCCTTGGCGGAAAGCATTCCCGACGAGGGTTCGGGGTGCTGCATGATGACCGCAAGCCCCCGAGTGTATTTCCTGCAGGAGTTCCTGGCCCTCGGCGATGGAGATGCATCGCTGGAGGATGCCCGAGGGGCTTCGGTGGTAGAGCTCCTTCTCATCGCCCAGCAAGACGAACGATTTGGCACGTCGCGCTACCCGCCGAGCCTCGGCTTGGTCGAGGGGCAGTTCTCCTTGGCGGAGATATTGCAGGTACGGGGTCCGCCAATCTTGATCTGGCACGACCCCGTTCTGCTCCTCCTCAATGCGCAGTGCCTCGCCCTCGGGCTCCGAGGGTTCCTCGGGTTGAGCCGAGGATGGCTCGGGCTGGGCCGAGGTCACCTCGGACGAAGCCGAGGGTGCCTCGGGCTCGGGCACGTCGCCTATCTTGACGGAGGGTTGGTGCAGATCCCGGGAGAAGACGTCCGGGGGAACCGTCGTTCGCCCCGAGGCTATCTTCGCCAGCTCGTCCGCAGTCTCGTTGTAGCGCCGGGCGACGTGGTTAAGCTCGAGCCCGTAGAACTTGTCTTCCAGGCGTCGAACCTCCTCACAGTAGGCCTCCATCTTCGGGTCGCGGCAGAGGGAGTTCTTCATGACTTGGTCGATGACGAGCTGCGAGTCGCCGCGCGCATCGAGGCGTCGGACCCCTAGCTCGATGGCGATTCGCAATCCGTTGATCAGAGCCTCGTACTCAGCCACATTGTTGGACGCCGGGAAATGGAGGCGAAGCACGTAGCGTAGGTGTTTTCCGAGGGGCGAGACGAAAAGCAGGCCCGCGCCAGCTCCCGTCTTCATCAGCGACCCGTCGAAAAACATGGTCCAGAGCTCTGGTTGGATTGGAGCCGTTGGTAACTGGGTATCGACCCATTCGGCTACGAAATCCGCCAGTACCTGGGACTTGATGGCCTTCCGAGGGGCAAACGAGATTGCCTCGCCCATGATTTCCACCGCCCACTTTGCGATCCGTCCGGAGGCTTCCCGGCACTGGATGATCTCCCCCAGGGGGAAGGATGACACCACAGTCACCGGATGGGACTCGAAGTAATGTCGCAGCTTTCGCCTTGTCAGGATCACTGCATATAGCAGCTTCTGGACTTGTGGGTAGCGGATCTTGGTTTCGGACAGCACTTCGCTGACGAAGTAGACTGGCCTCTGAATGGGCAATGCATGCCCCTCTTCCTGCCTTTCGACTACGATCGCGGCGCTGACCACCTGAGTGGTTGCGGCGACGTAGACCAGGAGGGTTTCTCCATCAGCTGGGGGTACCAAGATGGGCGCCTGGGTGAGGAGCGCCTTCAGGTTCCCGAGGGCTTCCTCGGCCTCGGGAGTCCAAGTGAAGCGCTCGGCCTTCCTTAAGAGGCGGTACAGGGGCAGGCCTCTTTCGCCGAGGCGCGAGATGAAACGGCTCAAGGCCGCGAGGCATCCCATGACCCTCTGTACGCCTTTTAAGTCCTTGATGGGCCCCATGTTTGTGATCGCTGCGATCTTCTCCGGGTTGGCTTCGATGCCCCGCTCGGAGACGATGAACCCCAAGAGCATGCCTCGGGGCACCCCGAAGACGCACTTCTCGGGATTGAGCTTGACGCCCTTCGCCTTGAGACACCGGAATGTCAGTTCGAGGTCGGAGAGAAGGTCAGAGGCTTTCCTCGTCTTGACTACGATGTCATCGACGTAGGCCTCGACCGTGCGACCAATGTGTTCGCCGAACACATGGTTCATGCACCGCTGGTACGTTGCACCCGCGTTTCTCAACCCGAACGGCATTGTGACATAACAGTACATGCCGAAGGGCGTGATGAAAGAAGTCGCGAGCTGGTCGGACTCTTTCATCTTGATTTGATGATACCCTGAGTAGGCATCGAGGAAAGACAGGGTTTCGCACCCTGCAGTGGAGTCCACAATTTGGTCGATGCGAGGTAGAGGGTAGGGGACCTTCGGACATGCTTTGTTGAGACCAGTGTAGTCTACGCACATTCGCCACTTCCCCCCTTTTTTCCTCACAAGTACAGGGTTGGCAAGCCATTCGGGATGGAATACCTCTTTAATGAATCCTGCTGCCATCAGCTTGTGGACCTCCTCGCCTATCACTCTGCGCCTTTCCTCATCGAATCGGCGCAGAGGCTGTCTGACCGGCCGGGCTCCGGCCCGAATATCCAGCGAGTGCTCGGCGACATCCCTCGGTATGCCGGGCATGTCCGAGGGACTCCACGCAAAAACGTCGGCGTTTGCGCGGAGAAAGTCGACGAGCACTGCTTCCTATTTGGGGTCGAGCCCGGAACCGATCCGGATCTGATTGGAGGTGTCGCCACTGGGGTCGAGAGGGACGGCCTTAACCGTCTCCGCTGGCTCAAAGTTGCCGGCGTGCCGCTTCACGTCCGGCACCTCTCGGGAGAGGCTTTCCAGGTCGGTAATGAGGGCCTCGGACTCGGCGAGGGCCTCGGCGTACTCCACGCACTCCACATCGCATTCGAATGCGTGTTTGTACGTGGGGCCGACGGTGATGACCCCGTTGGGGCCCGGCATCTTGAGCTTTAGGTAGGTGTAGTTGGGGATGGCCATGAACTTCGCGTAGCATGGCCTTCCCAACACTGCGTGGTAGGTTCCTCGGAACCCGACCACCTCGAACGTCAAAGTCTCCCTTCGGAAGTTGGAGGGTGTTCCGAAGCAGACAGGGAGGTCGAGCTGCCCGAGGGGCTGGACGCGCTTCCCGGGAATGATCCCGTGGAAGGGCGCAGCGCCTGCTCGGACGGACGACAAGTCGACGCGCAGGAGCCTGAGGGTCTCGGCGTAGATGATGTTGAGGCAGCTGCCTCCATCCATCAGGACCTTGGTGAGCCTGACGTCGCCGATGACGGGGTCGACGATGAGCGGGTACTTCCCCGGGCTCGGCACGTGGTCGGGGTGGTCGTCCCGGTCGAAGGTGATGGGCTTGTCGGACCAGTCTAGGTAGACTGGCGCCGCCACCTTGACCGAGCAGACCTCCCGACGCTCTTGCTTACGATGCCGAGCCGAGGCGTTTGCCGCATGCCCTCCGTAGATCATGAAGCAATCGCGGACCTCTGGGAACTCTCCTGCTTGGCGGTCCTCCCTTTTGTCGTCGTCGCGGGCCTTGCCACCCTCCGCGGGTGGCCCGGCCCTGTGGAAGTGGCGCCGAAGCATGACGCACTCTTCGAGGGTATGCTTGACGGGCCCCTGATGGTAGGGGCACGTCTCCTTGAGTGCCTTGTCGAAGAGGTTAGCACCTCCGGGGGGCTTCCGAGGGTCCTTGCGCTCGGCGGCAGCGACAAGGTCCGCATCGGGAACGTAGCGTTTCGCTTGCGACTTCCTCCTGCCTTTCTTCTTGGCGCCGCGCGGAGTAGACGCCTCGGGAGCATCTTCCGACGGGCGGCCCTGGGGCTGCTTGTCCTTTCGGAAGATGGCCTCTACCGCCTCCTGGCCGGAGGCGAACTTGGTGGCGATGTCCATCAGCTCGCTCGCCCTGGTGGGGGTCTTGCGACCCAGCTTGCTCACCAGGTCGCGGCAGGTGGTGCCGGCGAGGAACGCGCCGATGACATCGGAGTCGGTGATGTTGGGCAGCTCAGTGCGCTGCTTCGAGAACCGCCGGATGTAGTCTCAGAGAGACTCTCCCGGCAGTTGCCGACAGCTTCGGAGGTCCCAGGAATTCCCGGGGCGCACGTACGTGCCCTGGAAGTTCCCGGCGAAAGCCTGGACCAAATCTTCCCAGTTGGAAATCTGCCCCGGAGGCAGGTGCTCCAACCAGGCGCGAGCGGTGTCGGAGAGAAACAGGGGGAGGTTTCGGATGATGAGGTTGTCATCGTCCGTCCCACCCAGTTGACAGGCCAGGCGGTAGTCCGCAAGCCACAATTCCGGTCTCGTCTCCCCCGAGTACTTCGTGATAGTAGTCGGGGGTCGGAATCGGGGCGGAAACGGCGCCCGCCGAATGGCTCGGCTAAAGACCTGTGGACCGGGTGGTTCGGGCGAGGGGCTCCGATCCTCCCCGCTGTCGTAGCGTCCCCCACGCCTGGGGTGATAGCCTCGGCGCACCCTTTCGTCGAGGCGTGCCCGACGGTCACGATGAGGGTGCTCGTCGCCGAGGTGGCCCGGGGCCGCAGGCGCGGTGTTGCGCGTGCGCCCGGTGAAGACCGAGGCTTCCCGCGTGAGCCGGGAAGTCGCGGCACGAGGTTCCGAGGGGTATCCCTGCCTTCGGGAGGCAGAGCTCTCGGCCCGCCGGGCCGCAGCGCCTTCCAGGAGATGCTTGAGTTCTCCCTGGATTCGCCGACCCTCGGTGGTTGATGACTCCGGCATCGCGCGGAGGAGCATCGCTGCAGCGGCCAGGTCCTGACCAGTTCCGCCGGATGCGGGAGGCGGTCTGTCCCTGGCATCGTTGGCGATGCGGTGCTGGAGACCTTGGGGCAGGTGACGTATTCCTCCGGCCGGGGGCTGGCTCGCCCACACCTGCCCGATGTTCTGGCGGATTGCCTCGAGCGCTCCTGCTCCCTCATCGAGCCCGGCCTGCGCCCCGCGGACTTGCTCGAGCTGTGGGTCGTGACCCCCCGTCGGAACGGGGACCACAGCTAGCTCCCGCGGGATGTCGGCGCGAGGCGCTGGCCTAGGGGGATCACCATCCTCCGGCATGCCGAGACAGCCGCCTCCGGAGGGATCCCCTAGCTCGATGTGGAAACATTCGCGACTCGGGCCGCAGTCCTTGTCGCCAAGGCTGCGGCTGCCGTCGGAACAGTCGGAGAGGCAGTAGTCACATGCGGTCATGAAGTCCCGCATGGCACTAGGGTTGCCAGATCCGGAGAAATCCCAGCAGATGCTGGGGTCGTCATCTTCCTCGGACCCAGAGGGTCCGTAGGTCGAGACACCCGTCAATCGGTCCCAAGGCGACCGCACACGAAACCCCAGAGAGGTTGCACTCGCCTCGATGTGAGCGCCCGCCAAAGCGAGATCGCCAGGCGGGCTGAGGCCGAGTCGAAATGACGAAAGATGGGTAGCAGTCGGTACCTTTTTGTTGACGAGGAGCGATGAAGTCGCGTCGGGGGCAGATCGCGTCGTCGTCTTGGGTACGAGGGCGACGTCCTGCAGGCCCTCCGTGAGCGTGCTGGCGTCGTCCACTTGCTCGGAGTCGACGTGTCGCGGGGGGATGGCGCTCGCGTTTGCCTTAAACACGAGGGCGACGCTTGGCGTGTCCTCCGTTGAGGCGCCGGGGATGTCGATTTGCTCGACAGCCGTCGGAGCGCGATCTCCCGCTCGGCCCCGGTTGCCCCGCCTCCTCCACCTCCGATGGCGAGGGAGAGGATGGGGCGAGCTCGAAAGTTGTCCTTCCCCCACGCGGGAAAGACGTCGTTGATTCCGCCGCCGGCGGGCGGGCTGTCCGCCACCAATGTCGCCGTCGCGCGGCGGTGGAAGGAGTACCATGTCGTAGTTGCCGTCGAGAGACATGAACTCAAGGTTCCCGAAACGGAGCACCGTCCCGGGTTGAAGAGGTCGTTGGAGACTGCCCATCTGGAGCTTGACGGGAAATCGAACGTCAACACGCAGCAGGCCCCTACCTGGCGCGCCAACTGTCGGCGTTCCGAGACCGGGGGGTCCCCAAGCCGACGAGTGAAAGTGCCGCGTGCCCCAGCCCAGATGGGTCGAGCGCGTGGGCGAGCGCGAAGGGGGGAACAGAGAGAGCGGTCGGTGGCCGGAGCCGGGTCGAGAGGGAGTCGGTGAATTCCCGCGGCCTTCGTGTTCGTCCCGCGCCCAGGTCGGGTGCGCTTGCAGTAGGGGGTTACAAGCGTCCGCGCGAGGTGAGGGGAAGCGAGCGGCCCCAAGAGAGAGAGCGCCAGCCCCTGCCCTTCGTCCCCGCGAGGCCAACCTTCTCTAAGAAGGCCCTGGTCCTTCCTTTTATAGTCGTAAGGAGAGGATCCAGGTGTACAGAATGGGGGTGTAGCAAGGTGCTACGTGTTTAGCGAGGGAGAGCTAGCGCCTAAGTACATGCCAAGGTGGCAGCCGGAGAGGTCTTGGCACCCTGTTGTTGTGGCGTCGTGGCCGTTGGAGGAGTAACGGAGCCGGACGGGGGGACAGCTGTCGAAGTGGCTGGGCCCTTGCTGACGTTCTCCTGCTTTCGTAAGGGGGCTGAGAGTCGCCGTCGTCACGGTCTAGCGGGGCGCCATCATATGCCTATCTGGCGTGGCTGGCCAGATGGGACGCCGGTCTTGTCCCCTGCGACCCAAGTCGGCTCAGGGCAGGGTGATGATGGCGCTTCCTGTTGACGTGGCGGTCTCGTGTCCTAGGTTGGGCGTCGTGGAGGCTCCTCCGAAGCCGAGGTCGAGTCCGTCCTGCAAGACAGAGGCAGAGTCCGAGCCCTAGGTCGGGCGAGGCGGAGATCGTTCGGTCAGAGGCCGAGGCAGAGTCCGAGCCCTGGGTCGGGCGAGGCGGAGTTCGCCGTCTTCCGGGGCCTTAGCCCGAGTCCGAGCCCTTTGGGCGGAGCGGAGTTCGCCGTCTTCCGGGACCTTAGCCCGAGTCCGAGCCCTTTGGGCGGAGCGGAGTTCGCCGTCTTCCGGGGCCTTAGCCCGAGTCCGAGCCCTTGGGCGGAGCGGAGTTCGCCGTCTTCCGGGGCCTTAGCCCGAGTCCGAGCCCTGGGGTCGGGCGGAGCGGAGTTCGCCGTCTTCCGGGGCCTTAGCCCGAGTCCGAGCCCTGGGTTGGGCGAAGCCTCCTATGGCGCCTCTGGCGAAGTCTGGTCGCCCGTTGGTCTTACCTTTTGCGTTAAACGCCCTGGTGGCTCGGTCGGTTGGCGCGGTGATTTAGTCAGGGTTTCTTCTTATCGAAGGCGGGGCCTAGGGCGAGCCGGAGATGCGTCTGCCGTGAAAGAGGAGGCCTCAGGCGAGACGGAGTCATCATAGGGTCGGCTGCCCTCGCCCGAGGCTAGGCTCGGGCGTGGCGTGGTCAAGTCACTCGTATGGACTGATCCCTGACTTAATCAAACCCATCAGGCCTTTGCAGCTTTATGCTGATGGGGGTTACCAGCTGAGAATTAGGCGTCTTGAGGGTACCCCTAATTATGGTCCCCGACAAGTTCTATTCTTCCTCTCCACTACACCATTTTGTTGAGGTGTGTAGGGAGAAGATAACTCATGCTTGATGCCCTCCTCCTCAAGAAAGCCTTCAATTTGAGAGTTCTTGAACTCTGTCCCGTTGTCGCTTCTTATCTTCTTGATTCTTAATCCGAACTCATTTTGAGCCCGTCTCAAGCATCCCTTTAAAGTCTCTTAGGTTTGTGATTTTTCCTGCAAAAAGAACACCCAAGTGAAGCGAGAATAATCATCCACAATTACAAGACAATACTTACTCCTGTAGATGCTTATGTAAGCGATCGGGCCGAATAAATCAATGTGGAGTAGCTCAAGCGGCCTGTCGGTCGTCATGATGTTCTTGTGTGGATGATGGGAGCCAACTTGCTTTCCTGCTTGACATGTGCTACAAACCCTATCTTTCTCAAAATGAACATTTGTTAGTCCCAAAATGTGTTCTCCCTTTAGAAGCTTGTGTAGATTCTTCATCCCAACGTGGGCTAGTCGGTGATGCCAGAGCCAACCCATATTAGTCTTAGCAATTAAGCAGGTATCGAGTTCAACTCTATTAAAATCAACTAAGTATAGCTGACCCTCTAATACTCCCTTAAATGCTACTAAATCATCACTTCTTCTAAAGATAGTAACACCTTTATCCGTAAAAAGACAGTTGTAACCCATTTTGCATAATTGAGATACAGAAAGCTAATTATAATCTAAAGAATCTACAAGAAAAACATTAGAAATGGAATGGTCAGGTGATATAGCAATTTTACCAAGTCCTTTGACCAAACCTTGATTTCCATCCCTGAATGTGATAGCTCTTTGGGGATCTTCGTTTTTCTCGTAGGAGGAGAACATCCTTTTCTCCCCTGTCATGTGGTTTGTGCATCCGCTATCAATAATCCAACTTGAGCCCCCGGATGCATAAACCTGCAAAATAATTTAGGCCTTGTTCTTAGGTACCGAAATGGTCTTAGGTCCTTTCACATTAGAAACAAGCACCTTGGGTACCCAAACACAAGTCTTGGAGCCCTTGTGTTTGCCCCCCAACATATTTGGCAACTATTTTGCCTGATTTGTTAGTAAGCACATAAGAAGCATCAAAAGTCTTGAATGAAACATTATGATCATTTGATGCAATAGGAGTTTTCTTTTTAGGAAATTTAGCATGGGTTGATTGCCTAGAGCTAGAGGCCTCATTCTTATACATAAAAGCATGGTGAGAAACAGAATGAGACTTCTTAGCATGAATTCTCCTAATTTTGTGTTCAGGATAACCAACAGGATATAAAATATATCCCTCGTTATCCTGAACCATGGGAGCCTTGCCATTAACAAAATTAGATAATCTTTTAGGGGCATTAAGTTTGACATTGCTTCCCTGTTGGAAACTAATGCCATCCTTGATGCCAGGGCTTCTCCCATTATAGAGCATGCTTCTAGCAAATTTAAATTTTTCATTTTCAATTCCATGCTCATTGATTTTAGTAGTTAATTGAGCTATATGATCATTTTGTTGTTTAATTAAAGCAAGGTGATCATGAATAGCATCAACATTAATATCTCTACATCTAGTACAAATAGTGACATGATCAACAGTAGATGTAGAGGGTTTGCAAGTATTTAATTCATCTATCTTATATTTTAGCATGGCATTTTCATCTCTAAGATAGGAAATAGATTCATTGCAAACATTCAAATCTTTAGCCTTTGAAATTAAACTATCATTTTCATTTTTAAGGCTAGAAATTGATTCATTCAATTTATCAATCTTAGCAATTAAACTAGCATTTTCATTTCTAAGATTGGCAATTGAATCATGGCAAACATTTGATTTTTCAATCTTAGCAATTAAACTAACATTCTCAGTTCTAAGGTTGGAAATAGTGTCATGGCAAATGCTAAGCTCTTTAGTCAAGTTTTCACATTTTTCTATCTCCTGAGCATAAGCATTTTTAACTTTAACATGCGTTTTGTTTTCCTTAATAAGGAATTCCTCTTGGCTATCCAAGAGTTCATCCTTCTCATGAATAGCACCTATCAATTCATTCAATTTTTCTTTCTGTTGCATGTTAAGGTTTGCAAAAAGGGTAAGCAAATTTTCCTCATCTTCACTAGAGCTACCCTCATCGCTAGATGTTGTATATTTAGTGGAGGCTCTATATTTTACCTTCTTCCTTTTGCCGTCCTTTGCCATGAGGCACTTGTGGCCGACGTTGGGGAAGAGGAGTCCCTTGTTGACGGCGATGATGGTGGCATCCTCGTCGGAGGAGGAGTCGATGGAGCTCATGTCGGAGTCCCATTCCTGACACACGTGGGCATCGCCGTCCTTCTTCTTGTAGTATTTCTTCTTCTCCTTCCTCTTTCCCTTCTTGCTATCGCCACTGTCACTATCACTAGACATAGGACATTTAGCAATGAAATGATCGGGCTTACCACATTTGTAGCACATCCTCTTGGAGCGGGGTTTGTAGTCCTTCCCCCACCTTTGCTTGAGGATTTGGCAGAAGCTCTTGATGATGAGTGCCATCTCCTCGTTGTCGAGCTTGGAGGCATCGATGGGGAGCCTACTTGATGTAGACTCTTCTTTCTTCTTCTCCGTCACTTTGAATGCAACGGGTTGCACCTCGAGTGTGGAGGTGCCGCCTTGCTCCAAGTTGACGATTTGTTTGGAGCCTTTGATCATCAATTCAAGGCTCACAAACTTTCCTATAACCTCCTCAGAAGACATTAGCTTATATCTAGGATCACCACGTATTAATTGAACTTGCGTAGGATTGCGAAAAATGAGTGATCTTAGAATAATCTTGACCATTTCATGGTCATCCCATTTGGTGCTCCCGAGGTTGCGCACTTGGTTGACTAAGGTCTTGAGCCGGTTGTACATTGCTTGTGGCTCTTCTCCTTGGTTGAGGACAAATCGACCGGGCTCCCCCTCGATCGTCTCCCGCTTGGTGATCTTTGTCACCTCATCCCCTTCGTGTGCGGTTTTGAGCACGTCCCAAATCTCCTTGGCGCTCTTCAACCCTTGCACTTTGTTATAGTCCTCTCGACATAGAGAGGCGAGGAGTATAGTAGTGGCTTGGGAGTTGAAGTGCCGGATTTGGGCGACCTCGTCCGAGTCGTAGCCTTCGTCTCCCATGGATGGTACCTGCGCTCCAAACTCAACAATATCCCATATACTTGCATGGAGTGAGGTTAGGTGATGCCTCATTTTATCACTCCACATACAATAGTCCTCACCATCAAAAATTGGTGGTTTGCCTAATGGGACGGAAAGTAAAGGAGCGCGCTTTGAAATACGAGGATAGCGTAAGGGGATCTTACTAAACTTCTTGCGCTCATGGCGCTTAGAAGTGACGGATGCGGCGTCGGAGCCGGAGGTGGAGGGCGACGAAGAGTCGGTCTCGTAGTAGACCACTTTCTTCATATTTTTCTTCTTGTCGTCACTCCGGTGCGACTTGACGCGGGGAGGTGATTCCTCCCTTCCTTTGGCGCCGGACTCTCTTGATGGAGCCTTCCCGTGGCTTGTGCCCGTTTCCATCTCCCTCTTGGCGGATCCTCCTGACATCACTTCGAGTGGTTAGACTCTATTGAAGTACTGGGCTCCGATATCAATTGAAAGTCGCCTAGAGGGGGGTGGACAGGCGAAAACTGAAATTTACAACTTTAAGCACACTACAAGCCGGGGTTAGCGTTAGAATAAAATCCGAGTCTGGAAGAGAGGGGAAAACAAATCAACCAAGAAAATAAAGCGGATGACACGGTGATTTGTTTTACTGAGGTTCGGTTCCAAAGAACCTAGTCCCCGTTGAGGTGGTCACAAAGACCGGGTCTCTTTCAACCCTTTCCCTCTCTCAAACGGTCACTTAGACCGAGTGAGGCTCTACCTTAATCTCACGGGTCACTTAGACCCCGCAAGGATCACCACACAATTGGTGTCTCTTGCCTCACTTACAAAGCTTGAGAGTAAGAAGTGAGAAAGAAAAGAAAGCCAAGCCAAGCAAACAAGAGCAACAAGAAACACAAGTGATCCTCCCACAAGTCCTAATACACTAGAATTGAATTAGGGACTTTGATCGAATCAGTGGCTTTGATTTGTGTCTTGGAGTGTTGCACTTTGCTCTTGTATTGAATGGAGAGTGTTGAATGCTTGGATGGTTGGAGTGGAGGTGGTTGGGGGTATTTATAGCCCTCAACCACCAAAACAACTGTTAGGGTGGCTGTTGTCGATGGGCGCACCGGATAGTCCGGTGCGCCAGCCACATCACCCAACCGTTAGGGTTCTGGCGGTTTCAACCATTGGAGCTTTGTCTTCTAGTGGCACCGGACAGTCCGGTGCCACACCGGACAACCACTGTTCACTGTCCGGTGCGCCTCTGACGGCTGCTCTGACTTCTGCGTGCACTGTAGCGTTCCCAGGTGTCCGTTGCAGTCGACCGTTGCGCTTGTAGTCGTTGCTCCGCTGGTGCACTGAACAGTCTGGTGGCACACCGGACAGTCCGGTGAATTATAGCGGAGTGGCGCTAGAGAAACCCGAAGTTGGCTAGTTCAGAGTTGTACGGTCCTGGTGCACCAGCCACTGTCCGGTGGCACATCGGACAGTCCGGTGCGCCAGACCAGGGCACACTTGGGTTTCTTTGCTCCTTTCTTTTTGAACCCTTTCTTTAATCTTTTTATTGGTTTGTGTTGAACCTTTATGCACCTGTGGAATATAATCTAGAGCAAACTAGTTAGTCTAATTATTTGTGTTGGGCATTCAACCACCAAAATTATTTATAGGAAAAGGTTAAACCCTATTTCCCTTTCACTGCTTCTAATCGAGATTAGTCTGCGAAACGAAAACCAAAACTAGACGAACGCACGCCTAGGCACAACATCAGACAAAATAAATATGCTCCAACATGATGCAACAACAATATCAACTTAGGTTTTGGTTACACGTGATACGGACACCAGTGTCTATATTGCTTTGAAAATAGGAGGAAGGAGCGAAACAACAAGAGAAAAGAGAGTAACGCCTAAATTTGTGAATATTGGAGACAAAAATTTATACCCCCCAAATTTAGTGCGTTACAACCGACGAGATACAATCCCCATACCGCGAATGGTCATGTTATTGGGATCATCTGAAGGGCCTAAGCTGGCATATGTGTTTGCTTCGCGTAGAACTGGCAGCCTCGGCAGGACCGCACGATCGTGATAGTGTCCGCTATTGGAGTCGGCACGTAGAACCCTTGCTTGAAGGCATTGCCGACGAGGGTTCAGGGCGTCGTGTGGTGCCTGCAAGCCCCCGAGTGTATTTCTCCTAGCAACTCCTGCCCTTGGCTGATTGGTATACACCTTTGAAGTATTCCCGATGGGCTGCATCGGTACAACTCCTTTTCTTCTCCTATCCGCACAAAGGTCTTTACTCGGCGGGTGAGGCGCTGGGCCTCGGTCTTCCCTAGAGGGAGCTCTCCTCGAAGGAGATACTCTAGGTAAGGCGCTCTCTAGTTCAAGGCTGGGGCGGCTCGGTCACCGTCACTGTCAATTTGCATAGCCTCGGGCTCGTCGCCTAGGGGCGTTTCTTCGTGGGGTGCGAGCTCGGACGCCTCCCTGGGGCTTGAAGATGTCCCTGGCAAAAACGTCTTGGGGGACCGTGGTTATAGCTCTTGGTGCCATCACCTTCCCGTGCATGCCTAGGCAATCTCCCTCATTAGGGATCTCTAAGTCAAGGTAGAGGCATTCTCGAGTTGGACCGTAGCCTTCTTCGCCGGAGCTATAACCCTCCGAGCTTTTGGAGAGCATCTTGTCACATACATACAGAAACTGCAGCATGGACTCGGGATCTCTCAGCCCAGAGAAGTCTAGGGCGAAGCTTGGACCGTCCTGTTCCTCGGAGTCCAGACACCCCGAGGGAAAAGGAAGTCTGGCATACGTCTTTGTCATGGAGCTGGTGTCGAAGCTCGGCACGAAGGGGATGGGGTTGAACATGGACGGTTCTCCCCCAGCCCTCGTCATGTCTCTCCAAGGGGCGACCGGTTCCTCCCGACCCGTGGGTGGGAGGACCGGTGCAGATGGTATCACTTGCTCAATGACGTGGGGGACTGGTGTTTTCCACACCAGAGGCGGTGGCGCCAGATGAGTCGGTACAGATGCGGCAGGTGGCGCTTCGGGTGTAATGTTGACACTGGCTAAGTCCCTCGAGAGGGAGTCTAGGCCATCAGCCATCCCGGAAGCTCCTCAGTGCACGGGGTTCCATGAGTGGCGTGATCATGATTGTTCCATCTCTGCCTCCTGCATCGAGAAGGGCAACGATGGGAGCTTGGACGCTCGAGGGGGATAGGCGGGAGGAGAATCATGTCATACTCGATGCTGAGAGACATGAACTCGAGACTCCCGAACCTGATCACCGTCCCAAGCCAGAGTGGATGGTGGAAACCTACCATCTAGAGTCTTGGCGAGAACAAAATGTGTTTCACGCGACAAGCCCCTACCTGGCGCGCCAACTGTCGGTGTTAGGACCGTGGGTTCTTGACCAACTAGTAAATTGTGTCGCGTGGCCAGACTCTAGATGGTGTGCGAGAAGACACAAGCAATTATCCTGGTTCGGGCAACACAATGCCCTACTTCCAGCAGAGGGGGGGATGAGGCATATATTACTCGCACCATGGTGCCTGTAGTAGGGGTTTACAAGCACGGCGGGAGAGGGGAAGTCCCCAAGTCCCTAGAGATGATTGAGGCAAGTGCTAATATCTAATACAAAGTGGAGGAGTGGACATTCGTCTGCGTGTCCCCTCTCTCTGGAGGGACCACTGCCCTATTTATACGCAAAGGGGAGCGTCCGCAGTGAAGTTGGATGTTGTATCCGACGGAGAGATGCCCTGGCGTCTGCAAGCCGATGTAACGGTGAACTGTGTTGCTGACTTGCATCTGCTGATTTCCCGTAGAGAGCTGAGGTATTGTCCATACGCCCGAGCCCCCCAAGGGAGAGGTTGCCCATGCCATAGTTGTTGTGATAGCACCGAGGCATGGGCCAAAAGGCTGCTTATGGGGTGCGTCAGCATCCTGGCACGGGATGACGTCGAGATTCCCTGCTACGCTTATCGAGATCAGAGCCCTTGCTTGGTCGAGGCGGAAGTATTCCCGAGGCATTAGCCGAGCCGTCCCTTGACGTGCGCCACAGTCGAGCGGAGTGGTCGTCTACGGGATTCACGGCGTAGTATGTGGCCGAGGCTGAGCTAAGGCAAGGCGGAGAATTCGCCTGAGGGCTCTGAACCTTACGTCGGGCGAGGCAGAGAATTCACCCGAAGGCTTGTCACACCCGGGTTTCGGGGGCACCAAGACCCGGGCGCGAACATAATCACCAGGTGTGCTGGGACCAAGTCTCACACATATGATGAATCATGGCACAGGATCGAATGTCACATCTTTACTATATAATCGGAGTTTTGTACAAAATAAATAAATAATTACATTATATGGAGACAACGGTCCAGCAACCCAAATTTGACTGGGAGACGACGACCTAGACCTCTCACGAACTCGTCACATCATCCTCCAAGCGCCTCATCCTGCGGTACCTGTTCTTGACCTGTGGGGGGTGTGAGACAGCAAGAGTGAGCTCACATACGTTCATCGCTCAACAAGTTGTGGGGAATAATGTGCATGAACTCGCCAAAGGTGGGAGCTCACGTGAAGTGTAAGGCTTACCAAAGAGGATGGTTAGAGCTGAGCATTGCTTTTAAAGTTGGTCAAAATTTTATTAGCAATTACTAAGTATAAGTAAATACCAACCCAATTAAGTGTAGAACAAAAGTAACAACATCACCTGCGATGCAATGCATATGACAAATTGAATTTAGTTCCATAAATTAATCATCAGAGAGTCCTGAGCTGCTCATGACTGTGAGCTCGGCTAGTATACCAGTTTTACACTATGCAGAGGTTGTACCCTTTACCCACAAGTCGTGTATCCCATGTCGCCAGGGTTAGCTAGACCCTTAGACACTACCGAGGTGAATGGCTAGGGATCCACTACGAGGCCTTTACAAAGTTCCACTAGCTTCCGAAAACTAGCTACAGTTTATGGGAAGAGCACTTGCAAGAATCCCCCGTCTGACCGCCATCGCAGCAAAATCAACCCGAGAACCTCCTTGCATGCAATCCCCTACTGCCCTTGCCCCTTTCGGGTAAGGTAGTCTTCCACTAGCTTTCCTAGTTAGTTGGCCAAGGGCGTCCCATTAAACCCTTGTGGTGGCACGTGTTTCTCAAGTTAAGCTCCATGTTCCAATTAAAATTTAATGATCTTGACATGAACATAAATAAAATAACAAGATAACTGGAACATGGATATAACAAAATATTATCCCAAAACCATGTAAAGCAATAGCAAAACTACCCAAGTGATTCAGGGATAACAAGGTAAAGAGATAAACAATCTAGGATGACCTATTGGGTCCCATCAAAATTAAACCTATGCATGAATAAGTGACATTAAAGAACATTATTGGGTAGAAAGTGGTCAAGGGCACAACTTGCCTGGGACTTGAGATTCCAGGTACCAATTTGCTCTTCGGTGACTCGTGACCTCACTGCTAAACGTAGCAATACAGACAAACATGTATAGGCAAAATTAACATCACACCAAACATAATAACAAACTGAATAATAATGATCTACGCGAAGCTACGAGATCGTGGGATCAAGAACCACTAAATTCGGAGCTACGGTTATTAAGTTATGAATTTCCGAAATCATTTAGTGCTTAGAATAGATTAATCAAATGAACAATTTTAATTCAAGTTTCATGGCTAAACAGTGTTACTGGTTGATAGACAATATTAATACAAAATTATAGGAACTGGAATGGACTAAAAAGGAGCTAAAATGAATTTTCCCGGAATTAAACAAGTTTTAGATTTAATTTTATACTAGAAAAGTATTTTCTATATTCATTTATTCAATTCCTTCAAGTTCTGGCCTGCTCGCACTATTTCTGAGAAGTGCAGGGTCAATTCTGTAAAAATTAGGACCTTTTAGTAATTACTTTATAACTAGGTTGGATGGCAGGTTCATTTCACAGATTTCCAGGGACTCTTTAGAAAGAAGGCCAGGGCCGAAGGGGTATATGTTATTCCTAACCGCCCGATCCACAATCGATGATCCGGATTAGATCAAAGCTCCGTGAAACGGTACCCAGGGATAGCCATCAGATTAGATCTCGACGGCCTGGGTTTAATGTTACCTACATCGATCACAAGCGCCAGATCTAGATCGGACGAACCAGATTGGTTCAGCCGAACCGGTACGGGTGGACTAATCCTAGCCACCTACTCCAAGATCTACGGCTCAGGACTCATCGGTGAAGGGAATACGCTAGAGTAAATTTAGGCCACCGATCCGGTAATCGACAGCAACGGCGTTATCCCTCACCCTCTCTCACCGAATCGTTACGTTGGAACTAATCTCGCACGTTGAACTAGGATCCAACGGCTGCCAACCTACCCCATCGCCAAAGCCGACAGCGTGGCGGCGCAGTACCCGCACGGCGGCGCCCCTCGTCGGAGCTAGGGAACTAGCCAAGCAGTCACCCACAACCCCGGTTCCTCGGCTCTAAGTACATTGGAGGTGCTTGCGAACTAGATGAAAGGTTTCGTTACCTCTATTCCCAGTGGAGCAGACCTGCGCTATGGTCGAAGGCGGCGCAGAGGATGGCCGGATCTCTGGTGAAGAATTCTCGCTGTCCCCGATCACCGCGATTCGATTGCGCCCTCGAACGGCTACTTCGCGACCCGTACGATCGTCTGGTGTCCCGATTGGATCCCAAATCGCGCTATAGATGGCAGTCCGCGGTCGCGGCGAGGGAGACCAAGGCGGCGGTGTTCTCAGAGATGCCAGCCGCGACACCGATATTGGGAGCAGATAAGACGAGCAAGGAGTAATAGCGTCCGGTATTTATACCCGAGGTTTAGTATGAGTTCGGCAAGCCACGGACTTGGCCCACGCGCGGAATCCGTGGCGTCTGGTTCGGCATGCCGAGACCGCGAGGAAGAAGGGGGTTCTGCCAGACTGGCCCCACCAGTCATTGGCGAGCACCACACGACCGGGAGGCTGACAACGTGGCCCACGCGCCAGCGAACGAAAGGAAGCGAACGCGGGTGGGCGACTGGCCAGTGGGGCCCCCGTGTCGACGCAAAAAGGAACTAAGCCGCGCAGGGTAAGTCTAGGTGGGCCGAAAAGGGGGTTTAGGGCCCAACTGCGCACAGATCCTCTTTTCTTTTATATTTTCATTCATTTCTTTTTTTCTATTTTATCTTCCTTTGATTTTGAATTCCAAATTTGAATTTGAAACCTTTTATGAGTTTCACTTTTGAGTCAAATGTACAAACTCAAATTTGTATAAGAATAATATATATATACTCATTTTTATTCACCTAGTAATTTCTCTTTTCTCTTTTTCTACATTCTTGAATTTTCCTTTAAACTCCACTTTGGACTTTTAATATATTTCTTGTCACATTTTTATTTTATTTTATTTTTCATAGTATGCACACACAAAAGTAATATCCAGCATGATGCATGTATTTTTTTGGGTGTCTTTTGTCTCTTATTTATTTGTTTAATTGGGTTCACATGAAACGATAAACATAGATAACACATATGGCTATAAAGTAATATAATTTCTCTTTTTAGACTTTTCTTACAAAGTGGGTATTACAAATCCTACCCCCCTTAAAAATAATCTCGTCCTCGAGATTTGTAAGAAAAGGGATACAATAAGTTTGGTCTAGAATTTTAGTTTCTCATTTGGTTTTGGGAATCAAAGTTTTGTTTAAAGTTTTTTTTATATGGATATGTATGTCTAGCCATTTATTATGTCAGATGAGGTACGGTTATGGCAAGTATAGGTTGTGGCAAGGTAGAATATAATAAGGAAAGACTTCATCCAGAACTGTGGATCTTGATTCCGCTGGCGATTCAACTTGATCTTTGAAGACTTGAGTTGGTGCTTATCCTTTCTTGATGAGTTTGATCATCTTCGGTCTCCAATCTCGGTATCTCCATCTGAGCAGGGGGGATATAGTTAAGATAGCTGGGGCCTATGGGTAGGACATTTTTTTTCAATAGGTTCACATAGGTGGATTGTGTAACCTATTGGGAGTGTATGGCTGAGTTGATCTATGGCACTAACTTAGGCTTAAGTGAATTAGGAGTATGGTTTTATCCTTTGTATCAGCATTAAGTAACTCACACTAGATTATATCATATTAGATTAGCTCAGATCTAGATCAGATTGGATATGATTAGATTAGAATAGTTTATATCACATTAATTTGGATTAGATCATGGTTTTTATTCTAGAGTGGGATAAATATGTTAATTAGGGCAAGATGAATCCATAAAGATAAGATAGAATCTTTTAAAATAAGATGGATCTATTAGGCTTGATATATTCTAGTGGGGGTATTCTTAGTTGGTCTAGTTTATCTTATATACAATTTTTTATATGTATATGCAGATGTAAATGTGGACATTACTCCACAACCCATCACACTCAATCAAAGATCCAAATCAGACAAATATCATAAGAACAAACATTCAAGTTCATAGATACTTATATAAGAAAATAGTTTTATATTTGTTCCTAAGATTAGGTATCCTATTCCTAAAGGTCACTTTAGGCATAGGATTTCAAAGTGTGAACTCCAAGTTTGTCTTTAGAAGTGAAAAGGTAAGAATAATCAGAGTAAAGCGGAAATAGATGAGAAAAGATTAAGAAAAGTTTAGAAAGAATCAGAGTAGCAGAGGTAAGTAAATATTGGTTGTCCAGTTCTATCTAGGTTTCGTCCTACAGTCAACATTCCTCTGATACCACTTCTGTCACACCCGGGTTTCGGGGGCACCAAGAACCGGGCGCGAACATAATCACCAGGTGTGCTGGGACCAAGTCTCACACATATGATGAATCATGGCACAGGATCGAATGTCACATCTTTACTATATAATCGGAGTTTTGTACAAAATAAATAAATAATTACATTATATGGAGACAACGGTCCAGCAACCCAAATTTGACTGGGAGACGACGACCTAGACCTCTCACGAACTCGTCACATCATCCTCCAAGCGCCTCATCCTGCGGTACCTGTTCTTGACCTGTGGGGGGTGTGAGACAGCAAGAGTGAGCTCACATACGTTCATCGCTCAACAAGTTGTGGGGAATAATGTGCATGAACTCGCCAAAGGTGGGAGCTCACGTGAAGTGTAAGGCTTACCAAAGAGGATGGTTAGAGCTGAGCATTGCTTTTAAAGTTGGTCAAAATTTTATTAGCAATTACTAAGTATAAGTAAATACCAACCCAATTAAGTGTAGAACAAAAGTAACAACATCACCTGCGATGCAATGCATATGACAAATTGAATTTAGTTCCATAAATTAATCATCAGAGAGTCCTGAGCTGCTCATGACTGTGAGCTCGGCTAGTATACCAGTTTTACACTATGCAGAGGTTGTACCCTTTACCCACAAGTTGTGTATCCCATGTCGCCAGGGTTAGCTAGACCCTTAGACACTACCGAGGTGAATGGCTAGGGATCCACTACGAGGCCTTTACAAAGTTCCACTAGCTTCCGAAAACTCGCTACAGTTTATGGGAAGAGCACTTGCAAGAATCCCCCGTCTGACCGCCATCGCAGCAAAATCAACCCGAGAACCTCCTTGCATGCAATCCCCTACTGCCCTTGCCCCTTTCGGGTAAGGTAGTCTTCCACTAGCTTTCCTAGTTAGTTGGCCAAGGGCGTCCCATTAAACCCTTGTGGTGGCACGTGTTTCTCAAGTTAAGCTCCATGTTCCAATTAAAATTTAATGATCTTGACATGAACATAAATAAAATAACAAGATAACTGGAACATGGATATAACAAAATATTATCCCAAAACCATGTAAAGCAATAGCAAAACTACCCAAGTGATTCAGGGATAACAAGGTAAAGAGATAAACAATCTAGGATGACCTATTGGGTCCCATCAAAATTAAACCTATGCATGAATAAGTGACATTAAAGGACATTATTGGGTAGAAAGTGGTCAAGGGCACAACTTGCCTAGGACTTGAGATTCCAGGTACCAATTTGCTCTTCGGTGACTCGTGACCTCACTGCTAAACGTAGCAATACAGACAAACATGTATAGGCAAAATTAACATCACACCAAACATAAGAACAAACTGAATAATAATGATCTACGCGAAGCTACGAGATCGTGGGATTAAGAACCACTAAATTCGGAGCTACAGTTATTAAGTTATGAATTTCCGAAATCATTTAGTGTTTAGAATAGATTAATCAAATGAACAATTTTAATTCAAGTTTCATGGCTAAACAGTGTTACTGGTTGATAGACAATATTAATACAAAATTATAGGAACTGGAATGTACTAAAAAGGAGCTAAAATGAATTTTCCAGGAATTAAACAAGTTTTAGATTTAATTTTATACTAGAAAAGTATTTTCTATATTCATTTATTCAATTCCTTCAAGTTCTGGCCTGCTCGCACTATTTCTGAGAAGTGCAGGGTCAATTCTGTAAAAATTAGGACCTTTCAGTAATTACTTTATAACTAGGTTGGATGGCGGGTTCATTTCGCAGATTTCCAGGGACTCTTTATAAAGAAGGCCAGGGCCGAAGGGGTATATGTTATTCCTAACCGTCCGATCCACAATCGATGATCCGGATTAGATCAAAGCTCCGTGAAACGGTACCCAGGGATAGCCATCAGATTAGATCTCGATGGCCTGGGTTTAATGTTACCTACATCGATCACAAGCGCCAGATCTAGATTGGACGAACCAGATTGGTTCAGCCGAACCGGTACGGGTGGACTAATCCTAGCCACCTACTCCAAGATCTACGGCTCAGGACTCATCGGCGAAGGGAATACGCTAGAGTAAATTTAGGCCACCGATCCGGTAATCGACGGCAACGGCGTTATCCCTCACCCTCTCTCACCGAATCGTTACGTTGGAACTAATCTCGCACGTTGAACTAGGATCCAACGGCTGCCAACCTACCCCATCGCCAAAGCCAACAGCGCGGCGGCGCAGTACCCGCACGGCGGCGCCCCTCGTCGGATCTAGGCGAACTAGCCAAGCAGTCACCCACAACCCCGGTTCCTCGGCTCTAAGTACATTGGAGGTGCTTGCGAACTAGATGAAAGGTTTCGTTACCTCTATTCCCAGTGAAGCAGACCCGCGCTATGGTCCGAGGCGGCGCAGAGGATGGCCGGATCTCCGGTGAAGAATTTTCGCTGTCCCCGATCACCACGATCCGATTGTGCCCTCGAACGGCTACTTCGCGACCCGTATGATCGTCTGGTGTCCCGATTGGATCCCAAATCGCGCTATAGATGGCAGTCCGCGGTCGCGGCGAGGGAGACGAAGGCGGTGGTGTTCTCAGAGATGCCAGCCGCGACACCGATATTGGGAGCAGATAAGACGAGCGAGGAGTAATAGCGTCCGGTATTTATACCCCGAGGTTCAGTACGGAGTTCGGCAAGCCACGGACTTGGCCCACGCGCGGAATCCGTGGCGTCTGGTTCGGCATGCCGAGACCGCGAGGAAGAAGGGGGTTCTGCCAGACTGGCCCCACCAGTCATTGGCGAGCACCACGCGACCGGGAGGCTGACAACGTGGCCCACACGCCAGCGAACGAAAGGAAGCGAACGCGGGTGGGCGACTGGCCAGTGGGGCCCCCGTGTCGGCGCAAAAAGGAACTGAGCCGCGCAGGGTAAGTCTAGGTGGGCCGAAAAGGGGGTTTAGGGCCCAACTGCGCACAGATCCTCTTTTCTTTTATATTTTCATTCATTTCTTTTTTTCTATTTTATCTTCCTTTGATTTTGAATTCCAAATTTGAATTTGAAACCTTTTATGAGTTTCACTTTTGAGTCAAATGTACAAACTCAAATTTGTATAAGAATAATATATATATACTCATTTTTATTCACCTAGTAATTTCTCTTTTTCTACATTCTTGAATTTTCCTTTAAACTCCACTTTGGACTTTTAATATATTTCTTGTCACATTTTTATTTTATTTTATTTTTCATAGTATGCACACACAAAAGTAATATCCAGCATGATGCATGTATTTTTTTGGGTGTCTTTTGTCTCTTATTTATTTGTTTAATTGGGTTCACATGAAACGATAAATATAGATAACACATATGGCTATAAAGTAATATAATTTCTCTTTTTAGACTTTTCTTACAAAGTGGGTATTACAAGGCTGGACCTAGGGTCGGGCGAGGTGGAGAAGTTGCCCGAGGGACGAACCTGACGTCAGGCGAGGTGGATAATTCACCCGAAGGCTAGACCCAGGGTCGGGCGAGGCGGAGAGGTTGCACCCGCGGGCCGAATCCTGCTTTGAGCGAGGCAGAGAGATTGCGCTTGAAGGCCAGTCTGCTCGGCTTGTCGTATTAGGCGTCCCATCGGAGGGTGGCAGGTGGCGTGCGCACATTGTAGTGTAGATGTAATCATGTTGTTGCGCCAGATGTGATTGCCATCTTGTCAATCAATGTGTTCTACTGCCACATCGTGGGTTGGCACACACATTAAATGTGCATGTTCCCTTCCTGTTTTCGGGTGCCCCTGTCCTATCTGCCTGAGGCTAGCTCGAGTGAGACGGGTGGTGTGACTACGACCTCGGGCGAGGCGGAGTCCTACCCGAGGTAGGAGACTCTTGAGGAGATGTCTCGGTTTTTGTGGGTAGCTCGGCTGTCACCCCTCGGGAGTTTCGTCCTTATCTCTCTAAGTGCGTCTGTTAGGGGGATAATTCGAGTATCCCTAATTATTACCCCCGACAAAGAATTTCCATTTTCCCTAGCAGGTTTTTAATGGCTTCTTGAGAGCTAGCTAATTTAGCCTTAAGTTTTTCATTGTTTTTAATGAGGCTATCATCGGTAGCTGAGGATGGAGCACTAGATTCTAATTGCTTAATTTTAGTTGATAGCTCGCAATTCAAATTTACAAATGTTTCAAATTTTTCTAGAAAACATTTATAATCATTTTGAGAGCTAATCAACTTATTTTTCAAGGTTTTAAGTTGAGCCTTTTGTTTAGTGCATACATCCTGAAAACAATTACGGCTTCCGCAAGCTCATCTACGGAGGGCTTTTCCTCACCTTTATCATAACTACTGTTATCATCACTAGAAGATGGAATACTCATTTTACCTCTTGCCATAAGGCACTTGCGTGATGACTGTGATGAGCATGATGAGGATCGGTGGCTGCACGTCCTTGGGGGTTCATCTTCACTTGAAGAGTCAACCCATGTTTTGACACTTGTAAGCGACTTGCCTTTATTCCTCCCCTTTGTGAGTTCGGCCATATTTGGATAGCTGTCCCTGAAGTGGCCCTTCTCCCCGCATGCGAAGCATCCTCTCTTTATGTTTTCCTGTCAATGTTAAAGAGAAGATTCTTGACTTGTAGAGGCACACCAATTAGATTAATCTTGTGGATCGTCCTCATTACCTTTCCGATGCGTTGGATTGTTTCTTCGTCCTCGGAGGATGATGTTGATGGTTGATTATCTTCATCATGATCACTTTCTTCTTCCTCCTCATCTTCGCTTGAGGAACATGAAGTGGGAGCCTTCTTCTTGCCTTTTCTTTCATCACATGCAAAAGCATATGGTCTTGAAGAAGTTGACTCGTCTTGTCGACCCATTTTTCTCGACATCTCAAATGCCGCAATTTTTCCGATCACAATGGTCGAAGTCATTATACTCAGGTCCTCCATGTGTGAAGAATAGTAATGATGCTCCCATATCTTTGTTGTGGTAGTACGGAGATAATCTTCCTCACAATGTCCGCATCACCTAGCTTATTAATGTCAATAGAATTGAGTTCATTGATGATTAGATTCAAACGAGAATACATATCTCTAACAGGCTCATTATCCTTCATAGCAAAAGAATTATACTCATTGTAAGACTAGGCAATGTTTTTGCTCACGGACATTGGATGTGCCGTCATGGAGCTCATGCAATTTTAGCCAAATCTCATTAGCAGTTTTTAATATAAAAACTTGATTTAAAATATCCATGCTAAGAGATTCATACAAGCAATTTTTGGCTCTAGCATTTAAATGAATTTCTTTTTCCTCACTCGTGGTGGGTTTCAGGATTCTTGGGTGGTTTCATCCTGTCACGAGTGACTCTCCAAACACCTAGATCAACAACCTCTAGGTAACAAGCCATTCTAGCACTATAATATGGGAAGTTAGTGCCATCGAAGTATGGTGGCCTATGGGTATCCATCCCCTTCCTCTAAAAATGTTGGCTCTTTTAGCGGTGAAGCTAAAGCGTTTCAAATGAGCCAAACCAAGCTCTAATACCAATTGTAGGAAATGGTAATGCCTAAGAGGGGGTGAATTAGGACTTACTTTCTCTAAACTAGACCACAAATAAATCCCTAAAGCAAAACCTATACAAATAAACAATATAGAATGTGTAAACTAGGTTTTGTTTAAGTGTTGTTATCTTTACCGCATAGGTTTTGTCTAAATAATCTAACTAGAAAGACAAGATTGAAACTTAAATACTTAATATAAATGCGGAAGTTAAAGAGCAAGGTAGAGATGCAAACTCTCATGGAAGACGTTAGTATTTTTACTGAGGTATCCGGAACCACGCAAGGTTCCGACTAATCCTCATTAGTGCCCCTACGCAAAGGTAAGCCCACGCGAGGGCCAAGCACCACAGTCGAGTAACTCCGTAGAGAGTCACGGGCCTTCTCCACGCGCAAGTGGTGCTCCGCTTCCGGCTCCTCTCGGTCGCTCCCCGCGTCTCCATTATCGAGCTTCCGGCCGAAACGTCGTGGGCCTTGTTCCCTCCGGTACACGGTGGCGACTGTGATACAAACTCGGTTATCACGGTCTTGCAAGGCTCTCGTCCCACTCAGTACAATTACAACGGCTAGCGCAAGAGCCGAGGGGTCGTGTGGTTTTTCTAAACTCACTCAACTAGCTAGGGTTCACGTAGAGCAAGCGCTAATGTGGTCTAACTAACCTAAGCACTTCACAAAGCACCTACGCTAATCACCGAATGATTCTATTAAGCACTTGAGTGTATGAGCACTTGGAAATGTCTACACTATGCCTTTGTTATGTTACTTGGGCTCCCACACATTAAAATGTCCGGTTGGGGTTATTTATAGTCTCCCCCACAATTATAGTCGTTGGACAGAAGCAACAGCTTTCTGTCGACAGGCGCATCGGACAGTCCGGTGCCCACCGGACAAGCACTGTTCACTGTCCTGTCCGGTGCCCTGCCACGTCAGCCGACCGTTGGGGTCTGTAGCAGTCGACCGTTACCTAGACTGTCCGGTGCACACTGGACAGTTCGGTGTTACAGTCCGATGGTGCCTTGCTGCGTGTCCCTCTGTGCAGCACCGGACAGTCCGGTGCACACCGGACAAGCACTGTACACTGTCTGGTGCGCCACCAGTGCGCTGGCTAACTGTCCACTTCATGGATTTCTTCGCTGTTTTCTTGGACTTCTTTTGTTCTTGAGTCTTGGACTTTTAAGCTCTTTTTATGTCTTATTTTGAGGTGTTGCATCCTCAGTGCCTTAGTCCAATCCTCTTCGCATCATGTGAACTATAAACATAAACACTAGCAAACACATTAGTCCACAGATTATGTTGATAATCAAACACCAAAACCTTGAGCCAAATGGCCCGGGTCCATTTTTCATACATTGATGATGATGCATCGTGTCGTTACCGTCCTGGCCCAATAGCGCTAGATTGGGACTTCCACCTTGTAGGGTTGACAGAGACTTGGTCGGCCTCTCCGCAAGGGATGGCAATTTGACCCGTGGATTTGGATATCCACCGGATATCCGACCCGACGGAGCCGAATATGGATACATGTTTTGACCCGTGGGTCAGACCCGAATCCGACCCGAAGTCGGGTGGGCAGGGATTAGGATATTACATTCTATCCACGGGTTATCCGGTGGATATCCGAAATCAACCCATAGTGTATTTTTTTGGCCTAGCCCATGTTACATAGTAAAGAACAAACTCTAACACCATGAACCCCACGCCTAACGCTCCCAATTTCCCACTGTTGGCCACCCCTTATAGCCTTGTTGGCTTCCTGCGTTGTGCCCCGTGGCCCTTTTCCAAGTCTCATAGATCGCCGCTGACGGTTGGCTGTTACAAGCTCTAGTGCCCCTAACCGAGGCCCGCAGGCCCATAATAATTCTTTTATTAAGTTCTAATTGTGTATGATGGTGAACTGGGAAGAAATTTGACTAATTATGCTATTGAATTGTTGAATAAATGATTGTGTCTATTATATCCGATGGATATCCGAAACTAGTCCAAAATCCAATGGACACGTGCATGGATATAAATTTCTACCCGCGGGTATGTCGCGGGCGAATATTGGTTGCAATCGCGGATATGGTTGCGAATGGATATTTGCAATATCCGATCCCAATCCGATCCGTTGCCATCACTACTCTCCGCGAGTGGGAGTGGCTACAGCGATTCACCATCTAAGATTGTGTTCAACGGTTCCCCCTAAATTTCTCCCCCTGTATCCCACTCACGTGTCACGTCAGCGTTCTCTTCCCCCCTATATCTCCACGCTCTACAGCGGTTCCCCCTATATCCTTCCCTATACCCCACTATAATCATAAAATATCATTTTTCATATCTATTCATCATCTATTCTTATTTTTACCAACTAAGAAACACTCAAGTGCACACAAAACAACGACGAATAGTGCAAGAGGAAGCCGGCGGCTGCCCCAGATCTTTGGAGAGAGAAGGTTGCCCCCTTGCACTGTACCAGGTAGGGGGCCGTTTAGCGCGTGCCGTTGCAGCTCACGCGTCACTCTAAATTGCTAAGGGGTAGAAGATGGGAGGTCGGCGGGAACCGTTGAAAGCAGTTTAAGCAGCCACCTGGCCACATAACCCAAGCATCCGCCACGAAACACGCCAGCTCAGCTGTGTCACGCTCATGTTTCGCCAACGTCGCCGAAGCAAAGCGCCTCCTCGTCCTCCAGACCTCCACGACTGCATGCAGGTGGGACCACCAGAACTTTGGGTCCAGCATGTCAGTAACTCAACCCACGAAAAAAATCTGTACGAAACGCGGTAGCTAGAGGAGGAAATGCTTCGAGGTGAATGAGGGGCCCACGCATAAAAGTCCAATTCTTTGTTCACTTTTTTTCTTGGCGTCTTATCTCTTCCCTTCTCTGCCTCGCTTCGCTTCCTACCCACGCCACGCGTGTGTTCTTGGCAGCCACCCTATCCCCGCCTCGCGAATTCAGACGCCAAATACCCTTATCTTATCATCAAATCGATCGCCAACGGGCATGATCTGATGGCTCCCTCATCATAGCCTCTGCAGACTGCAGCTGCACCGCAGCAAAATGGCCCTGGTTTAGTTTAGTCCTCAAGATCCCGCCTTTCTGTTGCTCTGTTTGGCTAGTGTCGTGCCGCCGCGCGAGGACCCGGAGATTCGATTCCGGTCCGGTGTATCTCTAGGCTGCTTGGTTTGGGTTAGGATTTAGTGGGCAGGGTTGTGCAGCTGGTGTCTCGTGGAGGAAGAATTTCGTGGGAGGATTTTGATTGATTCTCGCGTGGTTGCGTGCTTTGCTGGGAGTCTGCTGCGGCCGCCGCCGGGATGGCGACGCACTTCACGCCGTCGCAGGCGCACGCGGCGTCGCACCACGCGGCGCACCACCACTCGGCGGCCGTCGCCGCGGCGGCGGTCACGGCCACGGCCACCGCGCGACTGCACCCGTCCGCACCGCCGGCCTCAGCGTCGGCCGCGGCCGCGGCGCTGTGCCCGCCTCACCTCCTCGCGGCGGCTTCCCCGGCCGCCTCCTCCTCCGCGGCGTGCCAGCCCGCCCACAGGCCTATCTTCGTTGGCCACGGCGCGCCGTGGGCGCAGCAGCCCCAGCGCACCGCGGCGGCGGCCGCCGCGCTTGGTCCGGAGTTTCGGCGCGCGCGCACCACCAAGACCATCTCCAAGCGCACCCGTGGCGGCGGCGGCGGAGGGGGCGCACAGGACCGCGGGCGTGTGTCCTCAGCCGCCGCGGGTCGCTGTGTCGAGAAGCTGCTCCGCGTCGCGCCTGAAGATAGGCGAGGGCTTGGTTCGGCCCTCTCGTCGTTTCGGGGCGAGCTACTTGGTCCTGAGGACTACTGCCAGATCCTCCGGGGGCTCGGCGACAGGGATAAATCTGCACTTCGTGCATTCGAGGTGTTCTATGCCGCACTACCCTTAGTTGGGGGTGGTGTTGTTGACAAGGGAAAACTTCTGACTGCCGCCATTGGTGCACTTGGCAAGATGGGCCGGCCAGACCTCGCGAGGAGGGCTTTTGATACTGGCATTGCAGGGAGCTATGGCAATACGGTGTTTGCGCACTCTGCGCTTATCTCAGCTTATGCCAGGAGTGGGCTTGCAACTGAGGCCATGGGGGTGCTTGAGTCGATGAAAGGTGCAGGATTGCGGCCTACCACGGTATCATACAATGCAGTGATTGATGCATGTGGAAAAGGGGGTGTTGACCTTAGGTTCACACTTGGGTATTTCCGTCAGATGCTGCAGGATGGGCTCTGTCCGGACCGTAAAACATTTAACTCACTTCTTGCTGCATGTAGCCGGGCTGGGCATTTGGAAGATGCTCGCACTGTCTTTGATGAAATGATCCATCTTGGTAGTGGGCGTGACATTTACACTTACAACACATTCGTCGATGCTATTTGCAAGTGTGGCAACATGGGGCTGGCTCTGCAAGTTGTATTGGATATGGAAGCAAACAATGTCAAGCCAAATGTCGTTACATATAGTACGCTTATGGATGGATTCTCCAAACTGGAGAAATATGATGAGGCACTCAAGTTGCGTGAAAAGATGAAGTCTTTGAGAATACAACTGGACCGAGTTTGCTACAACACCTTACTGGCCATATATGTGAAGACAGGGAAATATGATGAAATTGCTACTGTATGTGAAGAAATGGAGAAATTGGGCATTGAGAAGGACACTGTTACTTACAATTCCTTGATTAATGGATACGGAAAGCAAGGACGCTTGGACATGGTCGCTTTCCTTGTTCAAGATATGCGGGCGCAAGGCGTAGCTCCTAGTGTGCTGACATACTCAACTTTGATAGATATCTATTCGAAGGCAGGAATGCATGGAGATGCATTTAATGTCTATTTGGATTTTAAGGAGTCTGGTCTAAAGGCAGATGTTGTTCTGTTCAGCTCTTTTATTGATACTTTGGCCAAGAATGGCTTGGTTGAGTGTGCTTTGTCTTTGCTTGATGAGATGATGAAGATGGGTATCAAGCCAAATGTTGTAACCTACAACACAATCATTGATGCATTTGGCAAGTCGAAGATTTTTACTGAGGAGGATTCTGATATTGGTGACATGGGAATTGTTGGGGTTTATGGTGGCCAGGTTGTAAGGGTCACTAATCCAGTGATAAGAGGAGGGCGCTCTGCCACTGATGTTAGGATGAGGAGGTCACAGGAACTATTTTTCATTCTGGAATTGTTTCAGAAGATGGTCCAGCAGGGTGTACGGCCAAATGTTGTAACATTTTCTGCGATCCTGAATGCTTGCAGGTACTCTTCATCATTTCATTGGAGACTTCAGATGCCACTGCTGTTGTAGCTCTTTGTATCTTGCCAGTGTTTCTATAAAAATACACTGTCAGTCGTAAATGCAACAATTGCCAATGTGTTAACCTGGACATTAAACTGTATTTTAGCAGCTTAAACTAGGTAACTTCGATTTTGGAATTATGTTTGCACTGACTAAACTTCAGCTTTCATGTATTTCATTAATGCACAAGATTACTCTATATTCTACAACCTGTATTTTTTAATACTAGAAAAGGGTGTCCTAAATGTGTCCTTGCCTTATTCAAAAGAAAATTAATACTAGAAAAAGGTGTCCTAAATATGTCCTTGCCTTATTCAAAAGAAAAAAGCACATAAGTGAAAGACGACACTGCAAATTCGTATAGAAAATCAAGTTTACATAAGTGTGCCTCTTTAAGTTCTGTGTGGTTCTAACTATTTGCTTTGTTGTTCTTGTAGTCGCTGTAATAGTTTTGAAGATGCAGCCCTTTTACTGGAACAGCTTCGCTTATTTGATAACTCTGTCTATGGGGTTGCATATGGGCTTTTGATGGGCCATCGAGAAGCTTGGTCTCAAGCACGGTCCCTCTTTAATCAGCTGGGCCGCATGGATTCTCCAACATCTTCTGCCTTTTACAATGCTCTTACCGATGTGCTATGGCATTTCGGCCAGGTAGGTTTACTCCTTAGCGTACACTTGGATCCAAGTGCAGTTATTGTATATTAGGATTATGAGTTCACTATTTTTTTGGTCATAAGTTTACACTGATAATATTTTAGAAAGAAGACTATTCTATTTCATTTTTGACAACTTCAATTATTTGTCATATTTCAGTCCTCCACCCTTTTGTCGCATCAGTTATGTAAACTTTGTCCACACAAGTAATTAAATCTTTGTCCGTGGCCATTTTCAGAGGCAAGGAGCTCAGCAAGTTGTGCTTGAAGGGGTAAACCGCCGTGTTTGGGAGAACACATGGGGTGACTTCTGCTTGGACCTGCACCTCATGTCATGTGGTGCAGCTCAAGCAATGGTGCATGCATGGCTCCTGAACGTGCGCTCTATTGTTTTTGAAGGTCGAGCTATGCCTGAGTTTTTAAGGTACTTGATCCTTGACTGAGCAAATATGGAACTGTAGGAAGGATTTCTTGGCTTTGCCTGAACTGACCCCGTGTTTTCTTTTCTCTGTCTCTGCAGCATTCTGACAGGCTGGGGAAAGCATAGCAAGGTAGCTGGATCAAGCACCCTCCGTCGAGTCATTGAAGCGCTGCTCCTTTCAATTGGAGCGCCGTTTCAGGCCGAGCGCTTCAACATCGGGAGGTTTGTGTCACCCAGTGCCTTGGTGTCTGCCTGGCTGAGAGAGTCCGGCACCATTAACATCCTCCTCCTCCGCAACGAGCGAGCGCAGCATGCAAACGCGTCCAATCTGGTACCGAGGTTACAGGCGTTGCAGTTATAGCCCCTTGATCTCATCTCCTTGTCCCTGGTAGGGTTGGTTCAGTTCTGTCACAAGCTTCGCTCTGTTTTTTTTTTATATTCACCTTCATTGAGAAGATTGTAGAGTACCATAGGCTGAGGGAATAGCTCGCTTGTTGAATCCCAGTGTTTTAGTCCGGTTTAGCCATGAATGTAAAAATGTTGTAAAATTGTCAGCCTGCCTTACAACTCCTTCCATCAAGGCAAAACGAGTGCAATTTCTTCACGACAGGAGCTCCACGGCTGGAAACCTCAGACCCGTGCCTCGCTTCCTTAACTGCAAAGAGAAGCTCCTTACCTTGGGATGGCGATCTGGCACAGCCTCGTGCTCCTCTTTCGGTTTGTTTGATGAAAGCTACACCTGGCCATTACTGCTTTCTCCCTTTTGGCTCGTGATGTCTTTGCTGCTTTGAGGAGATGCCAGCTCTGCCGAAGATGCAGAGAGCGTCTTGTCATTCATCAGCAGCTTGTGGTTTGTGGCCCTTTTGTGTGGCAGGAACAGCTCAAAGGCTGTGAAGGGTGGAAAAGAGAGGTGAGGAGCAGTGCGATGTGTTCTCTGCTGAATCAGATCTGCAGCTGTGGTTCGTCCTGCATAATTGGACTTGGATTGTCAGCCATGCAAATGGGTCAAATTGGTGCTGGAATTCTCGAAGCTGTGCTCTCCTCCACCGGTTTTGGATATCTGAAGTCGTTGAAATGGCATCTTTCTCGAGGGCACGGTAAAAGAAATAGTATCACCTTCTGCGTGACGATCCAAGCCAGAGAAAAAGAGAAGGGAACCGTGGTCCAGGTGTGCAATCGGTTGGGCTTGCAATTGCGATCTGCAAATGGCCTTTTTGCTAGTTTATTTATGTACCTTTCTAAAGAAAAAAAAAAGTTGATGTTTGTATTGGATTATTTGAGGGTAGGGATGATCGTAGCCTATCTATCTGAGTGCTACTTATGTTTACAAATATAACCCGTTTACTTATTTTTGTGATCCAAAATATTTTGCATATACTCCCTCTGTCCCAGTCTAAAAAAATAATTCGTTTCAGACTAAATATACCTTCATTAATAAATCTATGAATATAGTATGTACGATATTTATTATTATTCATTCGAATATAGACAAAAAAGAAGGTTATAAAAAGCTATATTTTGGAACGGAGGTAAGTATAAATTTGAGGGTAAATAAACGATTCTGTAAAACTTACTTCAAATAATATAATCTTGGTCTATAAAAAGTGTTAGTGTAAATCAAAACCATGTTCGATTAGAAGAAAAGAGAAAATTAGACTCTTCATTGCTCTCTTGATATGTGTATTAAACTAGGAGCAATATGTAAGTGAAGTACAAGCACTAAGGAACATAGAAATCATAGTAAAGTAAAGTGGACAAGGCACACGACGATTTTTCCCGTGGTTAGGCTAAAGCCTACTCCACATTGTGATGATCTCCTTCGGTCAAAAGTTGCACTCAAACCCTCTCAAGTGATTGAAAGATCAAACTTGATGTCACAGTATTCTTCCTAATATCTTACCCCATTTGTGAGAAATTTCCAAAAGTTAGAGTCTCTCACGCTGTCGGGTACGATAATTAGGGATACCCAGATTACGCCCCTAGAACGCGCTTAAAATCCTAAGTACTCCGTCAAGGTACGTCCTTCGAGAATAAGGAACCAAAACTCCGCCTCGCCCGGGCTCCCCCTCAGGGGTCTTCCCAAAACACCGCCTCACCCGAGGTCCCCTCAGGGGTCTTCCCAAAACACCGCCTCGCTCGAGGTCCTCCTCAGGGGTCCAAAACTCCGCCTCGCCTGAGGTCTCCCTCAGGGGTCTTCCCAAAACTCCGCCTCGCCCGAGGTTCCCCTCAGGGATCTTCCCAAAACCCCGCCTCGCCTGAGGCCTGTCTCACACAGGACGTAAGCTCAGGAGAATCTTCGTCCCGACCGAGGCTACCTCACCCTAGGGCAACCATATCTGACTCGTCCGAGCTCGCCTCAGGCGACTGAGACAAAGCTTGCCCGAGGGCTGTTGGGAGGCAGCCGCATTCAATGCGTGCACCTACCTCACGTCGGGCTACAGGTGAATCTTTCAATAGGACTGATTGTCGCCTAAGGGGTGAATAGGCAAAACCTGAAAATTATAAACTTTGAACATAAATTTTACCCAGGGTTAGGATTAGAAATGAGTAATAACGAAATCTGAGTGCAAAAGAGAGTTCTTCTTGCTATGAGTTGCTCAATTAATGCGGATAACTTTCGAAGCAAACTGAAAAAGATTGTAAGCAAGAGAACCTAGAGAGAAGGGAGAGGGAGAATCAAATCGTAAGGTAATGATCAACACAAATGAACACAACGATTTGTTTCCCGAGGTTCGGTTCCAAAGAACCTACTCCCCGTTGAGGAGGCCACGTAGGCCGGGTCTCTTTCAACCCCTTCTCTCTTTCAAACAATCACTTAGATCGATTGAGCGCTTCTTCTTAATCTCGAGGATCACGTAGACCCCGTAAGGATCACTGCACATTTAGGTGTCTCTTGTTAGCTTTACAAGTCACTTGAGAGTTTAGAAGGAGATGAAGAAAGCACGATTAAGAAAACCAAGCAACCAGAGCAACAAAAGAAACACCGGATCACACACTCTCTTTAGACTTTCCAAAGCACTAAACACTAATGATCACTAGTCACAATTATGGCACTTGGAGAGACTTGAAAGCTTTGAATGTGTCTTGGGATGGAGTGCTTGCTCTTGTATTGAATGTGAGTGAATGGAATGCCTAAATGATTTGAATGGAGGTGGTTGGGGTTGTATTTATAGCTACCAACCACTTCCTAGAAAATATTGAAAGTAAGGACTCACTTTAGTAAGCTATTTCTGCAAAAGTATCTAAGTTGATTCTTGCTCAAGCCTTTCCTTGATTCCTATTTAACCAGCATATCCTTGAGAGTCTTTTTCCTTAGTCGGGTAAGACTTGCAAAAGTACATTTCGTACTCAGGGTTTTTGAACCCATGTTGTTGCAGGTACTAGATTTGTGCTGCTATTGATGGTGCTAAGTGCCTGTGGGCTCGGCCTTCTTATAGGTTAAAGTAGCTCTTCTATACTTCTTATTGAGGATTGTCATTGAGCTAGCATATATTTCAAAGTTACAAATAATTTATAACATTTCAAAGTATATTTCTTTGAATCACTTTTGTAATCACTCTGATAAATATAATGTAAACTTGTTGTAACTTGTAACATGTTGTAATAAAGAATTTCCGCTACAAATGTGGGTATGTGATTTGTGTTTACTTAATCTTGTGATCCTGGTTATAAGTGGTTTATCCGAGGCCTTAGGACACTCTGACAGATCCTGTTAAGTTATGTGGTACACATGCATAGCCGTCTAAGGTCTTTGAGATGAGGACAGGTGCATGTGGGCCCAATAACTTGGGAGGTTCTGCCACAACCTCCCAACCAGACTTCAGAATAGAATTTTCCGCTCAGCGCAGCGACTTCGGCTAAAGGGTTCTTAATGTCATTAGCTGAGACCGAGAAGTCTGGCTGAATAACAGCCTTTGCATGCTCGCAGCCAGCTTTCCAAGGAGTGAGATGGCTCCTCAGGCACCGGCGAAGGCACAAAAATCTCCTCTATCACTAAGAATCTCATCAAAAGCTTTGGCTTCGTCACTAATGCACAGGATAACCCAGTCAGGATAACCACGGATAAAATTCTACTTCGTAGAGAATGCGCCAACTTTGACAAAACTATTTTTCAACTTATTACAACAGTCCATAGCGACATTGTAGCATTCCTCTTTTGCTTCACAAAGCTCCTCGACATTTTTTTGAACCCTTAACCGTTCAGTATCAGATATTTCACGTATTGTTTGTTCGACATTAAAATTTTCAGTCAGTTCATTGAGCTTCTTCTCCAATCCTTGCACTTCGGATCTGTGCAATCCCACCTAAATAGATAATGCATATTCTAAATCTGCAATACGCTTCACATCTTTCTCTTGCTCCTTTTCAAACTCTTTGAATTTCTGATCTACTTCGGAAAGGTTAGATAGTCTAGCTTCGCTAGACTTTAACCTCTCAACCAAGGAGAGCAGGATTTTATCCTTCTCAAGAGATTCATTCCTAAGCGTTATAACTTCCGAATGCAAGTTCCTAAAAGCTATTTGAGTGCTTTCATCTTCTGCTTCCTTCTAGACTTTCAAAGCTTTGCTTAGGATAAGACTTTGACAAACAAAAAATATACAAATATTAATAAGTATTACCACAAATCACTTGCCAAAAACTTGCCTAACAAAAATCAGTAAATGCAGAAATAAAAATATACAAACCTTCAAGCTATTATAAGCAAGGACGTTTGCAAGTTGGTCCTTCGTCATTGCAGATAGGCCAAGCTCAAGCTTCGGATATCCCATGTTGTCCATCATCTCCCGACAGACATTTATCTCCTTATTGTCTGGTAGACAGTAAAGGGAGTCATCTTCGTCGTTTCCTCCATATACCAAGGACCCTGAGGGGTATTTCAGGTCCTTTGCATAATGTTGTACTTTGGCAATTTGCTCTTCCTCCATATAACAATATATTCTAAATCACCTTGAGAGGATGCTTCAAGTATATGTGATGTTGTCTTTTCTGGAAGACTCTCCTTCGCCAGCTCTACTGACTTAGTTCCCAAAGGTCCAACTTCAACGTGAATAAGAGAAGCGCTTGCAACGGCTACTTCTCTTAGATCTTTAGTTTTGTCCTCGGGAGCTTTGGTAGAAGCAGGAGTTGGCATCTTCGTAGATTTCAAAACGGCATCCAAAACTCAAAGTCGCCTATAGGGGGGGGGGGTGAATAGGCGGAATCTAAAAATTACAAAGTTAAGCACGCACTATAAGCCGGGGTTAGCGTTAGAAATGAAATCGAGTCCAAAAGAGAGGGTGAAAACAAATCATAAGCTAATGAAGAATGTGACACGGTGATTTGTTTTACCGAGGTTCGGTTCTTGCAAACATACTCCCCGTTGAGGTGGTCACAAAGACTGGGTCTCTTTCAACCCTTTCCCTCTCTCAAACGGTCACCTAGACCGAGTGAGCTTCTCTTCTCAATCAATCGGGACACTTAGTCCCCACAAGGACCACCACACAATTGGTGTCTCTTGCCTTGATTACAAATGACTTGGGAACAAGAAAGAAGGAAGAAGAAAAGCGATCCAAGCGCAAGAACTCAAATGAACACAAGTATCTCTCTCTCACTAGTCACTATTTGATTGGAGTGATTCCGGACTTGGGAGAGGATTTGATCTTTGCTTTTGTGTCTTGGAGTGAAGTCTAGAGCTCTTGTATTGAATGCAATGGCTGAAAACTTGGATGCCTTGAAGTGTGGTGGTTGGGGGGTATTTATAGCCCCAACCACCAAAGTGGCCGTTGGGGACGCCACCGGACACTGTCCGGTGCGCCAGCCACGTCACCCAACCGTTAGGGTTCAACCGTTGGAGCTCTGACTTGTGGGGCCACTGGACAGTCCGGTGGTACACCAGACAGGTCCTGTTCACTGTCCGGTGTGCCTTCTGCGCCTGCTCTGACTTCTGTGCGCGCAGTCCGCACACTGTAGCTCACTGTTCACCTTTTGCAGACGACCGTTGGCATGCTAGCCGTTGCTCCCGCTGGCACACCGAACAGTCCAGTTCTACACCGGACAGTCCGATGAATTATAGCGGAGAGCAATTTCCAGAAATCCGAAGGTGGCAAGTTTAGAGTTGATCTCCCTGGTGCACCGGACACTGTCCGGTGCGCCAGACCAGGGCAGCCTTCGGTTTCCTTTGCTCCTTTGTTTTGAACCCTTTCTTTTGACTTTGTATTGGTTTGTTGTGAACCTTTGGCACCTGTAGAACATATATTCTAGAGCAAACTAGTTAGTCCAATTGTTTGTGTTGGGCAATTTAACCACCAAAATCATTTAGGAAAAGGTTAGACCCTATTTCCCTTTCAATCTCCTCCTTTTTGGTGATTGATGCCAACACAAACCAAAGCAAATATATAAGTGCAGAATTGAACTAGTTTGCATAAGATAAGTGTAAAGGTTGCTTGGAATGAAACCAATATAATTATTTCAATAGATATGCATGGATTGTTTTCTTCTCATTTAAAATTTTGGACCACATTTGCACCACGAGTTTTGTTTTTGCAAATTCTTTGTAAAATTCTTTTCAAAAACCTTTTGCAAATAGTCAAAGATGTATGAGTAAGATTGAAAGAAGCATTATCAAGATTTGAAATTTTCTCCCCTTGTTTCAAATGCTTTTCCTTTGACTTAAACAAAACTCCCCCTCAATGAAATTCTCCTCTTAGTGTTCAAGAGGGTTTTACAAATTTTTGAAGATATTCTCCCCCTTTTGAAAACTCATTAAGGTACCAATTTGAACACTTCATTTTAAATTTCGTTGGTGGTGGTGCGGTCCTTTTGCTTTGGGCTAATACTTTCTCCCCTTTTGGCATGAATCACCAAAAACGGATACTTGTGAGTGAAATATAAGCCCTTTTACTTTCTCTCCAATGGTAAACAAATAAATATGAGTGAAGATTATACCAATGTGGAGAGATGGCGGAATACCGACGAAGAGTAGATAATACCAATGGAGTTGAGTGGAAGCATCGTCTTTGCCGAATACTCTATTTCCCTTTCAATTCTATGACTAAGCATGATAATATACTTGAAAACACATTAGTCATAGACATAAAAGAGATATGATCAAAGGTATATAAATGAGCTATGTGTGCAATGTTTCAATCAAAATTCCTAGAATCAAGAATATTTAGCTCATTCCTAAGTTTGGTAAAGGTTTTCTCATCTAGTGGCTTGGTAAAGATATCGGCTAATTGTTCTTTGGTGTTAATATAGGCTATCTCGATATCCCCCTTTGTTGGTGATCTCTCAAAAAGTGATACCGAATGGTTATGTGCTTAGTGCGGCTGTGTTCAACAGGATTATCCGCCATGCGGATTGCACTCTCATTATCACATAGGAGAGGGACTTTGCTAAACTTGTAGCCATAGTCCCTAAGGGTTTGCCTCATCCAAAGCAATTATGTGCAACAATGGCCTGTGGCAATATACTTGGCTTCGGCGGTAGAAAGAGCTATTGAGTTTTGTTTCTTTGAAGCCTAGGACACCAGCGATCTCCCTAGAAACTGACAAGTCCCTAATGTGCTCTTCCTATCAATTTTACACCCTGCCCAATCAGCATCTGAATATCCTAATAAATCAAAAGATGATCCCTTGGGGTACCAAAGACCAAACTTAGGAGTATGAACTAAATATCTCAAGATTCTCTTCACGGCCCTAAGGTGAATTTCCTTAGGATCGACTTGGAACCTTGCACACATGCATACAGAAAGCATAATATCTGGTCGAGATGCACATAAATAGAGTAAAGATCCTATCATCGACCGGTATACCTTTTGATCTACGGATTTACCTCCCGTGTCGGGGTCAAGATGCCCATTGGTTTCCATGGGTGTCTTGATGGGCTTGGCATCCTTCATTCCAAACTTGGTGAGTATGTCTTGAATGTACTTAGTTTGGCTGATGAAGGTGCCCTCCTGGAGTTGCTTGACTTGAAATCCTAGAAAATACTTCAACTCCCCCATCATAGACATCTCGAATTTTTGTACCATGATCCTACTAAATTCCTCACAAGTAGATTTGTTAGTAGACCCAAATATAATATCATCAACATAAATTTGGCATACAAACAAATCATTTGCAATTGTTTTAGTAAAGAGAGTAGGATCGGCCTTGCCGACTTTGAAGCCATTAGTGATAAGAAAATCTCTTAGGCATTCATACCATGCTCTTGGGGCTTGCTTGAGCCCATAAAGTGCCTTAGAGAGTTTATAAACATGGTTAGGATACTCACTATCTTCAAAGCCTAGAGGTTGCTCAACATAGACCTCTTCCTTGATTGGTCCATTGAGGAAGGCACTCTTCACGTCCATTTGATAAAGCTTAAAGCCATGGTAAGTAGCATAGGCAAGTAATATGCGAATTGACTCAAGCCTAGCTATGGGTGCATAGGTTTCACCAAAATCCAAACCTTCGACTTGTGAATAACCCTTGGCCACAAGTCGTGCTTTGTTCCTTGTCACCACACCATGCTCATCTTGCTTGTTGCGGAAGACCCACTTGGTTCCTACAATATTTTGGTTAGGACGTGGAACCAAATGCCATACCTCATTCCTCGTGAAGTTGTTGAGCTCCTCTTGCATCGCCAGCTCCCAATCTGAATCTTTAAGTGCATCCTCTACCCTGTGTGGCTCAATAGAGGAAACAAAAGAGTAATGTTCACAAAAATGAGCGACTCGAGATCGAGTGGTTACCCCCTTATGAATATCGCCGAGGATGGTGTTCACGGGGTGACCTCTTTGAATCGCCTGGTGGACTCTTAGGTGTGGTGGTCTTTGATCTTGTTCATCTTCCTTGTCTTGATCATTGGCATCTCCCCCTTGATCATTGCCCTCCTCTTGAGGTGGCTCATCCTCTTGATCTTCATTTTCATCATCTTGAGCTTGATCCTCATCTTAGGTTGGTGGAGATGCTTGCATGGAGGAAGATGAAGGTTGATCTTGTGCTTGTGGAGGCTCTTCAGATTCCTTAGGACACACATCCCCAATGGACATGTTCCTTAGCGCGACGCTTGGAGCCTCTTCATCATCTAGCTCATCAAGATCAACTTGCTCTACTTGAGAGCCGTTAGTCTCATCAAACACAATGTCATAAGAAACTTCAACTAGTCCAGTGGACTTGTTGAAGACTCTATATGCCCTTGTGTTTGAATCATAACCAAGTAAAAAGCCTTCTACAGCCTTAGGAGCAAATTTAGATTTTCTACCTCTTTTAACAAGAATGAAGCATTTGCTACCAAAGACTCTAAAATATGAAACATTTGGCTTTTTACCAGTGAGGAGTTCATAAGATGTCTTTGTAATACCCACATTGTAAGAGAAATAAAAAAAATTATATTCCTTTATATATATGTGTTATCTATATTCATCATTTCATGTGAACACCACGATTAAACAAATAAATAAATGACAAAAGACACCCAAAAATAATACATGCATCATGCTAGGATTTTATGTTGTGTGCATTTTGGGACAATATAAAAATAATGTGAAAATGAATATATTAATACCCAAATTGGAAATTTAATCCTTAAGGGAATTCTATAATTTGAGAAGACTAAACAAATAGGATAAAATGAAGACATAAAGAAATAAAGTTTAGTCCACATGGTTATGAAGATTTAGACAATTAACCTGAGTTTGATCTTCACACAAAAATAGATTCAAATTTGAAATCAAAAATTTAAAAAGGAAGAAAGGAGAGAAAAAGATAAAAGGAAAAGATAAAGGAAGCCAGCTGGGCCAAATTCTCCATTCGCGGCCCATTCCCCTCCTTTTCTGCCCGTGCCAGCCCACCACAGGATAACCTTGGTTCACTGACGTGTGGGGCCACGAAGGTCAGTCTCCCACAGGCCAGATTCTCTCCCTGTGCGCGCTGCCTTCACCTCGCTTTCATGGGCCACGCGTGCCGTCGGCCCACTTACAAACACCCCGCGCGCCAGATTGGTTGTACCGTGAAGCCCAGGCGGGTTGGTCGTCTTCCACCTGAGAAAAAGAAAACTGAACCCCGGGGAAGGCGCAGTGGAGTCCGCTTCCTGCGCCGCTTCAACGGCGAAGCCACCGCGCGAATCTCCTCCACGACCCGCCTGCCCCTATAACCAGGTGCGGGTTTGACTCGGCGTCACCATCGCATGGGACCCACACTCTCCCAACGCCAATTCTTCCAACGGGCTCGTGGGTGCGCAACGGCCGCCGCAAGACCTCGGAGCTGGCCGGGCCGGCTCAACAACCTCCCTACCTCCTCGGACGCCCTCTGCTGCGCATAAGTAGCCTCCATGGACCCCTGTCGCGAAAGCCCTAGCTTAAATTTTGTGCCGCTGCCGCTGTGTGGGTGAGAAGGGAGGTGCACCGCGAGCCATTAGCGAATCTGTTCCCCTGGTCGCCGCCGACCGATATCAAGCATGGGCGGTCACATCAGGGTGTGGCGGAAGTATTCGCGAGGGCCGAAGGGTGGTTGGACCCGTGGCGATCGCGGGATTTCTCATCGGAGTCGCGTTTTCCGCCGAGCTTGCGTCCCGCCGTGGCCGCGACCACCAGAGCAAAGATCCAAGGTAAGAATTGCCCCACCCAGTTCGTAGTGATCTCCTATACGCTTAGCACTAGACGGGGGTTAGGATGGGGGCAGGAATCACCGGGTTGTCGCCACCGGTGAGGCGTGCGGCTATGGCAATGCTTGCCGCCGTGCCAGTCTCGGCGGAGGAGCGGTGGTGTGTCCAGAGCCGTGGATCGGCTCACGGACAGCCCAGATTAAGTTGCATGTACCCTTCCGCGTCTTCGACATCGGGACCGTACAATTCTAATCCAAGGGTGGGAGTTCACATCCAGGCTTATCTGAGCCGTGGATTAGCGATCTGATGGATCCGGTTGGATACCGCTTCGGTTGAAGTAGCGATCTAATCCGTGCCCTCGGCTGCGGATCCAACGGCTCTAGTTACCCGATACCCTTTCAGCCTGTAAATCTTTCTAAAGAGCCCCCGAAGTATTTAGATATCAACCCGCGGTCCGCGGTACAGAATTCTGAGTCTTAGAACCTTTTCGCGCTGTGGACCCTATGTTTCTGTTTATTTAGCGCGCAGTCCAGATAACAAATAAAATCATAGAAATTCATTCTAAATTCATTTTAATACAAAAATAATGGTAGAAACTTGTATAAATCATAGAAAATTCATATTAAATCCTTTTTAGTCCATTCCAGTTCCTATAATTTTGTAATTTTATTGTTCATCATCTAGTACCACTGTTTTGACATGAAAACCATATTAAAATGTATCTCTTAATAAATCTTGTATCAAATACATAAAACCTTTAGAAATTCATAACTTAAAATCCATTACTCCAAATTGATTCATTCTAGTGGAATTAATTTTGTTTAAGTATTGTTTATCACCTAGTACCTTTATCTAACCATGAAACTTGATGAATTACTCTATTCTAGGTACTTAATAACTACATAAAATCATAACTCGGTGACCGTAACTCCGATTTTAGTGGTTCTCGTTCCCACGATCTCGTAGCGACGCGTAGATTATTATTACACAGTTTTATTCTTATATTTGGTGTGATGATAATTTTATCTGTACCATGTTTGTTTGTATTGCTACGACTAGCGTGAGGTCACGTGTCATCTGAAAAGCAAGTTGGTACCTGGAATCTCAAGTGCCAGGCAAGTTGTGCCCTTGATCACTTACTTTTCCTAGCCATGTTCTTATTAATTTTAATGATCTGCATAGGTTAATTTTGATGGGATCCTTTAGGTTACCCCAGTTTTGGTTATCTTTATACCTTGTTCACCCCTGAAATATTTTTGGGTAGTACCTGCTATTGCTTTATGTGGATTGGGTATGGAGATACAACATTCATGATTACTCTTTTATTATCTTGTTATTATTACTATTCATGTTAAGATCATTAAATTAATGGGAACGTGGAGCGACCACCCGGGAAAACTGTGCTACCACAAGGGTTTAATGGGACGCCCTTGGCTGATTAACTAGGAAAGCTAGTGGAGGTCTTCCTTACCCGAAAGGGGCAAGGGCAGTAGGGGAGTGGTCAGTGTAGGGAGGTCCTTGGGTTGATTTTGCTGCGATGGCGGTCAGGCGAGGGATTCCTGCACTGGAGCTTCCTATAAACTGTAGCGGGATTTCTGAAGCTAGTGGAACTTTGTAAAGGCCTCGTAGTGTTACCCTGCCTCGCCTCCTCGGTAGAGGTGTATGGGATTGGCCGTCTCTTGGCAGATGGGTAACATAACTTGTGGGTAAAGATGCGCAACCTCTGCAGAGTGTAAAACTAGTATACTAGCCGTGCTCACGGTCATGAGCGGCTCAGACCCTCACATGATTAATTTATGGAACCTAAATTTAATTTGACATTTGCATCGCATTTGGGATTATTTTACTATTACTTTTCTTTATTATTATTAAGGTTTGGTATTTACTTACACTTAGTAATTGCTAATAAAATTTTGACCAACTTATAAAAGCAATGCTCAGCTTCAGCCTTTATTTCATTGATCAGCCTTACACTTCATGAACTCCCACCTTTGGCGAGTTCATGCCACATTATTCCCCATGACTTGTTGAGCTATGAACGTATGTGAGCTCACTCTTGCTGTCTCACACCCCCCACAGGAGAAGAACAGGTGGTCAAAGAGGAGCCGCCTAACACTGAGGCATTCGACTTGATCTAGGTGGCGTTTCTCAGTTGACATTGGCGCCAACGATCCTTAGTTTGTTTTATATTTATTCTTTTATTTTGTAATAAGTCTTCCGCTATGTAATAAATACTCTGATGTATCGTGACATTTATCTCTTTACACTCTCTTATTATATATGTTGTCTTCTTGGCGCATGTATGAGATGCACCCGGATTTGTCCCTTGAATTCGGGTGTTACAGAAGTGGTATCAGAGCAAATGTTGACTGTAGGACGAAACCTAGATAGAAATGGACAACCCTTACCTACTTATCTCATTCTGATTCATTCTATACTTACCTTACTCTGATTCTTTCTATACTTATCTTGATCCTGTCTCACCTTCTACTGTTCTACTCTGATCATTCTTACCTTTTCTACTCTTAGACAAGATGGATTTCACACCTTGGAATCCCTACCCCTATGACATTTTTAAGAGATAGGAAGCCTAAGACAAAATTAAAACTATTTTCTCTATTTAAAAAAATGTTGGTTGATTGTTCTGATGATAAATGCTTGATTTGCTTCTTTGATTGATTGAAACATTATAGTTGGGCATCTTAGCATGCACCACCATAAGGTAATGTATTAGCTTTAGTAGGTGACACACTAATCTACTTAGCTAATAAATCCCCCGCAGTAACATTTCTCGTAATTACTCGCCTTGTCTACAATCCTTCCTTTCTTACCCTGTATTTCTAACCTGGATGGACTACCCTTATAGTGTTAGAAGAGAGCACTATAGACTTGATCCTTGGTATGTCATGGTTAAGGAAGGCAAAGGCCATTATAGCATGTGGTAGGGGTACTATAGAGCTCACTAGTCCTAAAGGAGAAAGATTTCAAGTTAATATTGTAGTAACCACCTCATCCAAGCGTGCAATGTTCTTTATACCTGAGGAGTTTGTTGGTGACAACATCCGGGTGGTTAGAGATTTTCTGGATGTCTTTCCAGAGGAGTTACCAGGGATGCCACCAGATAGGGAAGTTGAGTTTGTTATTGATCTTTTACCTGGAACTGCCCCTATTTCTAAACGGCCATACATGATGTCCGTAGAAGAGCTAAAGGAACTTAAGAAGCAGTTAACAGAATTATAGGGTGTTGGGTACATTCGTCCAAGTTCCTCACCTTAGGGAGCGCCAGTACTGTTTGTACAGAAGAAGGATGGATCGCAAAGGATGTGTGTGTATTATAGGTCCCTTAATGATGTTATCATGAAGAGCAAGTATCTGTTGCCCCACGTTGAGGATTTATTTGATTTGAGGAGAGGTGCAAGGGTATTCTCGAAGATTGATCTCCGATCGGGTTACCATCAAATGAAGATTAGGCCATCGGATATTCCCAAGACGGATTTTTCGACCCGATATGGTTTATATGAGTTCATCGTTATGTCATTTGGACTAACTAATGCACCAACTACTTTATGGATCTAAAGAATAAGGTGTTCATGATCTGGACAAATTCGTCATAGTTTTCATCGATGATATTCTTATTTATTCCAAGAGTGATAGTGATCATGAGGAACATCTAAGATTGGTGCTACAGAATCTACGAGATAATCAACTCACGCCAAGTATAGCAAATGCGAGTTCTGGATTGACGAGGTGTCATTCCTTGGACATATCACTTCTAATGGAGGGATATCAGTGGATCCTGCTAAAGTCAAGGAGATAGTGGTGTGGAGCATACCCACTACAGTTACTGAGATTTGGAGTTTCTTGGGACTTGTAGGATATTATCGAAGATTTATTGAAGGATTTTCTAAGATTGCTAGGCCTATGACCTCACTTCTGGAGAAGGAAAGAGAATTCAAGTGGGATGAGAAGTGCCAAGAGAGCTTTAATCAATTGAAGGAGAGATTGATGTCACCACCAGTGTTGGTTATGCTAGATCTACAAAAGGGATTTGTCATTTATTGTGATGCATGTGGCCAAGGCTTGGGATGTGTGCTCATGCAAGAAGGACATGTGATTGCCTACGCGTCTCATCAGTTGCGGAAACATGAATTGAACTACCCCACTCATGACTTGGAGCTGGCTGCCGTTGTGCATGCACTTAAGATTTGGAGACACTACATCATGGGAACTAAGTGCCAAGTATACACGGATCATAAGAGTTTGAAGTACATATTCACTTAGAAGGATCTCAACCTTAGGCAACGCCGTTGGTTGGAACTTATCAAGGATTATGATTTGGAGATTCACTACCACCCAGGCAAGGCAAATTTGGTTGCAGATGCCTTGAGTCGGAAGGAGCATGTTCACTTCGCTTTCGTGGTCCAGCTACCTGATGAATTAGCAAAAGATTTTGAGAGGCTCAACCTGGGGATTGTTACACATACAGAAGGAGTCACCATTGAATTGGAACCTACCTTGGAGCAGGAAATTCGTAAAGGTCAGATTGGTGATGCTAAGATTCAGGAGATCAAGGATATGATAACAGAGGGTAGAGGCCTAGAGTTCACAGAGGATGAGCAAGGCACGATATGGTTCAAGAATCGGATCTGTGTTCCCGATATTGATAGTCTTCAGGAAACCATATTAAAGGAGGCACATGACTCGGATTATTCTATTCATCCTGGTAGTACGAAGATGTATCAGGATTTGAAGTAGAAGTTCTGGTGGTATGGATTGAAGAGAGATGTGGCTACACATGTGGCTATGTGCGATGCGTGTCAAGGAGTTAAGGCTGAACACCAGAGGCCAGCTGGACTACTGCACCCACTGATGATACCTGAGTGGAAGTGGGAAGAAATTGGTATGGATTTCATTACGGGATTGTCTCACACCTCGAAAGGATACGAGTCTATATGGGTGATTGTAGAGATATTGACTAAAGTTCGTTCATTCCGGTCAAGACTATTTATAAGGATCTCAATTGGTAGAGTTATATATAGCTCGGATTGTGTCTCAACACGGTGTATCGAAGAAGATCATTTTGGATAGAGGATCACAGTCTACCTCTAGATTTTGGAAAAGTTTTCATGAGAGTATGGATACGAAGTTGAATTTTAGTTTGGCCTACCATCCCTAGACTGATGGACAGACTAAAAGGACTAATCAAGTATTGGAGGACATGTTGAGAGCTTGTGCCCTTCAGCATGGTAGTAGTTGGGGCAAGAGTCTATCTTATGCTGAGTTCTCATATAATAATAGTTATTTGGACAGTCTGAGGATGTCATCGTTTGAGACTCTGTATGACAGGAAATGCAGGACTCCTCTATATTGGATCAGACTAGAGGAAGACAGTTCTTTGGACCTAAACTTGTTGAAGAGGCAGGAGAACAAGTTCGTATAATTCGAGAGAATTTGAGGGTAGCTCAAACCAGGCAAAAGAGCTAGCAGATAATAGAAGAAGACCACTGGAATTTGAGGAAGGTGATCTTGTGTACCTCAAGATGTCACCACTTCGTGGAATGAGGAGATTCAAAGTCAAGGACAAATTGTCCCCTCGCTATATTGGACCGTTCTGAGTTTTTAGGCATGATGGCCTATCAACTCAAGCTACCTGATAATCTATCTGAGGTGCATAATGTATTCCACGTGTCACAACTGAAGAAATGTCTCAGGGTACCTGAAGATCAACTACCAATGGAGAACCTTAGTGTTCAAGATGATTTGACTTACACGGAGTATCCGATCAAGATTCTTGATACATTGACTCGAGTTACAAGAAATAAGGTAATAAAGATGTGCAGGTGCAATGGAGTCACCATGGAGAAGATGAAGCTACTTGGGAGAGAGAAGAGGAGCTTCGTATAGATTTTCCCCATCTTTTCACTAGAACTTCCTAAATCTCGAGGACGAGATTCTTGTTAAGGGGGGTAGGATTTGTAATACCCACATTGTAAGAGAAATAAAAAAAAATTATATTCCTTTATATATATATGTGTTATCTATATTCATCATTTCATGTGAACACCACGATTAAACAAATAAATAAATGACAAAAGACACCCAAAAATAATACATGCATCATGCTGGGATTTTATGTTGTGTGCATTTTGGGACAATATAAAAATAATGTGAAAATGAATATATTAATACCCAAATTGGAAATTTAATCCTTAAGGGAATTGTGTAATTTGAGAAGACTAAACAAATAGGATAAAATGAAGACATAAAGAAATAAAGTTTAGTCCACATGGTTATGAAGATTTAGACAATTAACCTGAGTTTGATCTTCACACAAAAATAGATTCAAATTTGAAATCAAAAATTTAAAAAGGAAGAAAAGAGAGAAAAAGATAAAAGGAAAAGATAAAGGAAGCCATCTGGGCCAAATTCTCCATCCGCGGCCCATTCCCCTCCTTTTCTGCCCGCGCCAGCCCACCACAGGATAACCTTGGTTCACTGACGTGTGGGGCGACGAAGGTCAGTCTCCCATTCACTTGGCTGGGCGCGCTGCGGCTTTGGCGAGGGACCACAGGCCAGATTCTCTCCCTGTGCGCGCTGCCTTCACCTCGCTTTCATGGGCCACGCGTGCCGTCGGCCCACTTACAAACACCCCGCGCGCCAGATTGGTTGTACCGTGAAGCCCAGGCGGGTTGGTCGTCTTCCACCTGAGAAAAAGAAAACTGAACCCCGGGGAAGGCACAGTGGAGTCCGCTTCCTGCGCCGCTTCAACGGCGAAGCCACCGCGCGAATCTCCTCCACGACCCGCCTGCCCCTATAACCAGGTGCGGGTTTGACTCGGCGTCACCATCGCATGGGACCCACACTCTCCCAACGCCAATTCTTCCAACGGGCTCGTGGGTGCGCAACGGCCGCCGCAAGACCTCGAAGCTGGCCGGGCCGGCTCAACAACCTCCCTACCTCCTCGGACGCCCTCTGCTGCGCATAAGTAGCCTCCATGGACCCCTGTCGCGAAAGCCCTAGCTTAAATTTTGCGCAGCCACCGCTGTGTGGGTGAGAAGGGAGGTGCACCGCGAGCCATTAGCGAATCTGTTCCCCTGGTCGCCGCCGACCGATATCAAGCGTGGGCGGTCACATCAGGGTGTGGCGGAAGTATTCGCGAGGGCCGAAGGGTGGTTGGACCCGTGGCGGTCGCGGGATTTCTCATCGGAGTCGTGTTTTCCGCCGAGCTAGCGTCTCGCCGTGGCCACGACCACCAGAGCAAAGATCCAAGGTAAGAATTGCCCCACCCAGTTCGTAGTGATCTCCTATACGCTTAGCACTATACGGGGGTTAGGATGGGGGCAGGAATCACCGGGTTGTCGCCACCGGTGAGGCGTGCGGCTATGGCAATGCTCGCCGCCGTGCCAGTCTCGGCGGAGGAGCGGTGGTGTGTCCAGACCCGTGGATCGGCTCACGGACAGCCCAGATTAAGTCGCGTGTACCCTTCCGCGTCTTCGACATCAGGACCGTACAATTCTAATCCAAGGGTGGGAGTGCATTTCACATCCAGGCTTATCTGAGCCGTGGATTAGCGATCTGATGGATCCAGTTGGATACCGCTTCGGTTGAAGTAGCGATCTAATCCGTGCCCTCGGCTGCGGATCCAACGGCTCTAGTTACCCAATACCCCTTCAGCCTGTAAATCTTTCTAAAGAGCCCCCGAAGTATTTAGATATCAACCCGCGGTCCGCGGTACAGAATTCTGAGTCTTAGAACCTTTCGCGTTGTGGACCCTATGTTTCTGTTTATTTAGCGCGCAGTCCAGATAACAAATAAAATCATAGAAATTCATTCTAAATTCATTTTAATACAAAAATAATGGTAGAAACTTGTATAAATCATAGAAAATTCATATTAAATCCTTTTAGTCCATTCCAGTTCCTATAATTTTGTAATTTTATTGTTCATCATCTAGTACCACTGTTTTGACATGAAAACCATATTAAAATGTATCTCTTAATAAATCTTGTATCAATACATAAAACCTTTAGAAATTCATAACTTAAAATCCATTACTCCAAATTGATTCATTCTAGTGGAATTAATTTTGTTTAAGTATTGTTTATCACTTAGTACCTTTATCTAACCTGAAACTTGATGAATTACTCTATTCTAGGTACTTAATAACTACATAAAATCATAACTCGGTGACCGTAACTCCGATTTTAGTGGTTCTCATTCCCACGATCTCGTAGCGACGCGTAGATTATTATTACACAGTTTTATTCTTATATTTGGTGTGATGATAATTTTATTTGTACCATGTTTGTTTGTATTGCTACGACTAGCGCGAGGTCACGTGTCATCTGAAAAGCAAGTTGGTACCTGGAATCTCAAGTGCCAGGCAAGTTGTGCCCTTGATCACTTACTTTTACCAGCCATGTTCTTATTAATTTTAATGATCTGCATAGGTTAATTTTGATGGGATCCTTTAGGTTACCCCAGTTTTGGTTATCTTTATACCATGTTCACCCCTGAAATATTTTTGGGTAGTACCTGCTATTGCTTTATGTGGATTGGGTATGGAGATACAACATTCATGATTACTCTTTTATTATCTTGTTATTATTATTGTTCATGTTAAGATCATTAAATTAATGGGAACATGGAGCGACCACCCGGGAAAACAGTGCTACCACAAGGGTTTAATGGGACGCCCTTGGCTGATTAACTAGGAAAGCTAGTGGAGGTCTTCCTTACCCGAAAGGGGCAAGGGCAGTAGGGGAGTGGTCAGTGTAGGGAGGTCCTTGGGTTGATTTTGCTGCGATGGCGGTCAGGCGAGGGATTCCTGCACTGGAGCTTCCTATAAACTGTAGCGGGATTTCTGAAGCTAGTGGAACTTTGTAAAGGCCTCGTAGTGTTACCCTGCCTTGCCTCCTCGGTAGAGGTGTATGGGATTGGCCGTCTCTTGGCAGATGGGTAACATGACTTGTGGGTAAAGATGCGCAACCTCTGCAGAGTGTAAAACTAGTATACTAGCCGTGCTCACGGTCATGAGCGGCTCGGACCCTCACATGATTAATTTATGGAACCTAAATTTAATTTGACATTTGCATCGCATTTGGGATTATTTTACTATTACTTTTCTTTATTATTATTAAGGTTTGGTATTTACTTACACTTAGTAACTGCTAATAAAATTTTGACCAACTTATAAAAGCAATGCTCAACTTCAGCCTTTATTTCATTGATCAGCCTTACACTTCATGAACTCCCACCTTTGGCGAGTTCATGCCACATTATTCCCCACGACTTGTTGAGCTATGAACGTATGTGAGCTCACTCTTGCTGTCTCACACCCCCCACAGGAGAAGAACAGGTGGTCAAAGAGGAGCCGCCTAACACTGAGGCATTCGACTTGATCTAGGTGTCGTTTCTCAGTTGACATTGGCGCCAACGATCCTTAGTTCGTTTTATATTTATTCTTTTATTTTGTAATAAGTCTTCCGCTTTGTAATAAATACTCTGATGTATTGTGACATTTATCTCTTTACACTCTGTTATTATATATGTTGTCTTCTTGGCGCATGTATGAGATGCACCCGGATTTGTCCCTTGAATCCGGGTGTTACAGTCTTTTTGAGGATTCGATGAAGATATAATCGGTTGATGGAGTAGTAGGTGGTGTTAATCGCCTCGGCCCAAAACCGATCCGGTGTCTTGTACTCATCAAGCATGGTCCTCGCCATGTCAAGTAGAGTTCTATTCTTCCTCTCCACTACACCATTTTGTTGTGGCGTGTAGGGAGAAGAGAACTCATGCTTGATGCCCTCGTCCTCAAGAAAGCCTTCAATTTGAGAGTTCTTGAACTCCGTTCCATTGTCGCTTCTAATCTTTTTGATCCTTAAGCCGAACTCATTTTGAGCCCGTCTCAAGAATCCCTTTAAGGTCTCTTGGGTTTGTGATTTTTCCTGCAAAAAGAACACCCAAGTGAAGCGAGAATAATCATCCACAATTACAAGACAATACTTACTCCCAGTGATGCTTATGTAAGCGATCGGGACGAATAGATCCATGTGGAGTAGTTCAAGCGGCCTGTCGATCGTCATGATGTTCTTGTGTGGATGATGAACACCAACTTGCTTCTCTGCTTGACATGTGCTACAAATCCTGTCTTTCTCAAATGAACATTGGTTAGTCCCAAAATGTGCTCTCCCTTTAGAAGCTTGTGAAGATTCTTCATCCCAACATGGGCTAGTCAGCGATGCCAGAGCCAACCCATATTAGTCTTAGCAATTAAGCAAGTGTCGAGTTCAGCTCTATTGAAATCAACTAAGTATAGCTGACCCTCTAACACTCCCTTAAATATTATTGAATCATCACTTCTTCTAAAGACAGTAACACCTAAATCTGTAAAAAGACAGTTGTAACCCATTTTGCATAATTGAGAAACCGAAAGCAAATTGTAATCTAATGAATCTACAAGAAAAACATTGGAAATAGAATGGTCAGGTGATATAGCAATTTTACCAAGTCCTTTGACCAAACCTTGATTTCCATCCCCGAATGTGATAGCTCTTTGGGGATCTTGGTTTTTCTCATAGGAGGAGAACATCCTTTTCTCCCCAGTCATGTGGTTTGTGCACCCGCTATCAATGATCCAACTTGAGCCCCCGGATGCATAAACCTACTAAACAAGTTTAGGCCTTGTTCTTAGGTACCCAAACGGTCTTGGGTCCTTTCACATTAGAAACAAGCACCTTGGGTACCCAAACACAAGTCTTTGACCCCTTGTGTTTGCCCCCAACATATTTGGCAACTACTTTGCCTGATTTGTTAGTTAAAACATATGATGCATCAAAAGTCTTAAATGAAATGTTAGGTTCATTTGATGCAATAGGAGATTTCTTCTTAGGCATTTTAACATGGGTAGAACGCCTAGAGCTAGAAGCCTCATTCTTATAAATAAAAGCATGGTGAGAAACAGAATGAGTCTTCTTAGCATGAATTCTCCTAATCTTATCCTCAGGATAACTAGCAGGATATAAAATATAGCCCTCGTTATCCTGAGGCATGGGAGCCTTGCCCTTAACAAAATTAGACAATCTTTTAGGGGCATTAATTTTGACATTGCCTCCCTATTGGAAGCCAATGCCATCCTTAATGCCAGGGCGTCTCCCACTATAGAGCATGCTTCTAGCAAATTTAAAATTTTCATTTTCCATCTCATGCTCATTAATTTTAGCATTAAGTTGAGCTATGTGATCATTTTGTTGTTTAATTAAAGCTAGGTGATCATGGATAGCATCAACATTAACATCTCTACATCTAGTGCAAATAGAGACATGACTAACAGTAGATGTAGAGGGTTTGCAAACTTTTAGTTCACTAATCTTAGCATGTAACATGGCATTTTCATTTCTAAGATTGGAAATAACATCATTGCAAACATTTAAATCTTTAGCCTTAGCAATTAATTTTTCATTCTCAATCTTAAGGCTAGCAAGTGATTCATTCAACATGTCAATCTTAGCAATTAAACTAGCATTTTCATCTCTAAAATTAACAATTGAATCATCACAAACATTTGATTTCTCAACCTTAGCAATTAATTTGGCATTTTCATTTCTAAGGTTAGAAATAGTGTCATGGCAAGTGCTAAGCTCACTAGTCAATTTTTCACATTTTTCTATCTCCTGAGCATAAGCATTTTTAACCTTAACATGCCTTTTGTTTTCCTTAATAAGGAAGTCCTCTTGGCTATCCAAGAGTTCATCCTTCTCATGAATAGCACTAATCAATTCATTCAATTTTTCTTTTTGTTGCATGTTTAGGTAGGCAAAAAGAGTGAGCAAGTTATCCTCATCATCACTAGAATTATCCTCATCACTAGAAGTTGCATACTTAGATTTTATGTAATACCCAACTTGTAATTAGTGGAAGATAACCTAAAAGGAGAAAATGATATCCCTTTGTATATATGTGTGTTATCTATATTTGTCATTTCATGAGAACATCACATGAAAACAAATAAATAAATAACAAAGGACACCCAAAAATAATACATGCATCATGCTGAGGTTTCCATTTTGTGTACATTTTGTGACAATATAAAAATAATATAAAAAGAAATAGGTTAAAATCCAGATTTGGAGAGTGACCCTAATTTGCAAATTGGAGTTTAGAATAGAGGAAGAAAAAGGTTATACAATATATATACATATAAAATATATATATATATATAATATAGTTAAACCATCCATATTATTGGGTTCAATTTGTACATTCAAAATGAATATGAGTTCACATTTAAAGTTTGATTCAAATTTGAATTTGAAATTCAAAAAGGAGAAAGGAAAATAAAAAGAATAAAGAACGGGGGTCGTGTGGGCTCAATCTACTGAAATCGGCCCACCTAATTCTGAACTCGCGCAGCCCACCCGGTAACACGGCACCGACACCACGGCCCCACCTGTCATTCAGCTTAAGCGCGCGCTAACCACTGTGATGCGGGGCCCGCGTGTAAGAGACCGTCCTTTCCCCGCTTTTCTCTCGCGTCCTCTTTCTTCACTCGGTCGCTGGCTGGCGGGGCCCCTGCGTCAGTACGGGTCGTGCCCAAGCCCGCGCGGATCGCGCCTGTCTCGCGATGGAGCTCGCCGGAGATCTCGAGCTCCGTTGCTGACCAACCCTATGCATAAGAAGAATCGGCCGTCTCCTCCTCAACTACTCCGCACCGCACCTCCTCCTCTATCCCAACACCCCCTTCCCCCATCCACCGAACCTGGTCACCATCGTCGGACATAGGTGAAGTTGAGGTGTTCCGCCGTAGCTACTTCCTCGCCGTGGCCGGAACCTTGGGTCGGGTCAAGGGCTTGCACGGACCATCGGGAAGTTGGTGATGGCGCTGGCAGGGGGAATCATCAACCGTGCGCCCGTCAATTGCTCCCTTGCGTAGTCGCGCCGCCGCCGTGCCGCTTGAACGCGTGGGCAGGGCCGTCACCGCTTCATACCAAGGTAATGCGCCCACCAACGGATTCGCCTTGACCTCCTCTACGCGTAGCTCGGTTCAATTTAGGTTTGGCGCTCGGGGGCGGGCGATCGGCAAGCCTCGCCGGCATGCTCCGCCGAGCGTGCGGGGCGGCGTCGCCGTGTTTTATCTGTGAGGTGGGAAGACACGTGAGGACCGTTGGATGTGTCAGGGACGATCCAGATTAGATCGGGCGTACCGGTTCGACATGTTAGATCCAAACCGTAGAGCCATAATCTAATGGGTGAGAATCAACCTCGGCTATTTAGAATCTGGACCGTAGATCTCTGATCCAGTGACCTGCGCGGCATACCGCTTCGCCATTTGGCGATCTAATCTGTACCATCTATCGTGGATTGGACGGTGCAGATCCACTGAAACTCGTCAGCTGCGTCAGTTTTGCACATGAGTCCTTCAGTTATTTAAGAATCAACCCGCCATCCACAGGAACTATTCACTGTGTTTGGGGAATTCTTACCCGAGACCCCCTGCACTTCCCAGAAATCTGCGCCCAGTCCAGATAATTAATAAAACCAGGAATATCCTTTAGAAAATGGTTTTTAGTACAAATTTAATTGCAGAAACTTGTTTAATTCATAGAAAATGCATATGAACTCCAAATTGGTCCATTCTAGTTTCTAAATTTTCATAATATTATTGTCTATCTACTTGTGCCTCTGTTTTAACATGAAAGATGATTTAAAATTTATCTAGTACTTAATCATGTATTAAATACACAAAACCTTGGAAAATTCATAACTTAAAATGTATAACTCCAAATTTAATGATTCCAGTTCCTGTGATCTTATTTTAATGTCTAGTTTATTACTGTATATTCTATTTGCATGTTTGATGTGATGTTAATTTATGCTATGCTATGTATGTATTGTGTTGATGCGAGTAGACGAGCAAGCCACTGTGGAATCTGAGGTTCAGCAAGTAGAGACTGCTGAGCAGGAGCTCGTGGAAGGCAAGTTGTGCCCTTGATCACTTTCTTTACCCATTCATGTTCTTATTAATCATAATGATCTGCATAGGTTAATTTTGATGGGACCCAATAGGTTACCCTAGATTTTGACTATCTTTATACCTTGTCTCACCACTGGTTTTACTACTAAAGTTTTGGGTAGTTCATGCTATTGCTTTATGTGGATTTGGGTATAGAGATATTCATCACTCATTGTTATACTATTTATTATTATCTGTTTTATTCTTTAAATGTTCATGTTAAGATCATTATGTTAATGGGAACATGGAGAACCACCCGGGAAAACAGTGCTACCACAAGGGTTTAATGGGACGCCCTTGGCTGATTAACTAGGAAAGCTAGTGGAGGGCTATCTTACCCGAAAGGGGCAAGGGCAGTAGGGGAGTGGTCAGTGTAGGGAGGTCCTTGGGTTGATTTTGCTGCGATGGCGGTCAGGCGAGGGATTCCTGCACTGGAGCTTCCTATAAACTGTAGCGGGTAGTCTGAAGCTAGTGGAACTTTGTAAAGGCCTCGTAGTGGTACCCTGCCTCGCTTCCTTGGTAGAGGTGTATGGGGTCTGATCAACTCCGTGGCAAATGGGTAACACGACTTGTGGGTAAAGATGCGCAACCTCTGCAGAGTGTAAAACTAGTATACTAGCCGTGCTCACGGTCATGAGCGGCTCGGACACTCACATGATTAATTTATGGAACTTAAACTTAAATTGTCATCTCATTGCATTTGGGATTATTTTATTATTACTTTTACTTATTATTACTATGGTTTGGTATTCACTTACACTTAGTAACTGCTAATAAAATTTTGACCAACTTATAAAAGCAATGCTCAGCTTCAGCCTTTATTTCATTGATCAGCCTTACACTTCATGAACTTCCACCTTTGGTGAGTTCATGCCACATTATTCCCCACAACTTGTTGAGCGATGAACATGTGTGAGCTCACCCTTGCTGTCTCACACCCCCCCACAGGAGAAGAACAGGTGGTTCAGGAGGAGCCACAAGGCGAGGAGTATGATCTGATCTAGGTGGCATTTCTCAGTTGACATTTGCGCCGATGATCCTTAGTTCGTTTAATGTTTATTCTTTTATTTTGTATCAAGTCTTCCGCTATGTAATAAGTACTCTAATGTTTTATGACATTTATCTCTATACACTCTGTTATTATATATGTTTGGCGCATGTATGAGATGCACCCGGCTTGTTCCTTAAAGCCCGGGTGTTACATTTTACCTTCTTCTTCCCATCCTTTGCCATGAGGCATTTGTGGCCGACGTTGGGGAAGAGAAGACCCTTGTTGACGGCGATGTTTGCGGCGTCCTCGTCGGAGGAGGAGTCGGTGGAGCTCTCATCGGAGTCCCACTCCCGGCAAACATGGGCATCACCGCCCTTCTTCTTGTAGTATCTCTTCTTCTCCTTCTTCCCCCTCTTATCGTTGCCCCTGTCACTGTCACTAGAAATAGGACATTTTGCTATAAATTGGCCGGGCTTACCACACTTGTAGCAAACCTTATTGGAACGAGGCTTGTAATCTTTCCCCCTCCTTTGCTTGAGGATTTGGCGGAAGCTCTTGATGATGAGCGCCATCTCCTCATTGTCGAGCTTCGAGGCGTCGATGGGGAGTCTACTTAATGTAGGCTCTTCTTTCTTCTCCTCCATTACCTTGAATGCGATGGGTTTACCTCGGGTATGGAGGAGGCGCCTTGCTCGATGATCTTCTTGGAGCCTTTGATCATCAATTCAAAGCTCACAAATTTTCCTATAACTTCCTCGGGAGACATTAGTTTGTATCTAGGATCACCACGAATTAATTGAACCTGTGTAGGATTAAGAAAAACGAGTGATCTTAGAATAACCTTGACCATTTCATGGTCACCCCATTTTGTGCTCCCGAGGTTGCGCACTTGGTTCACCAAGGTTTTGAGTCGATTGTACATGGCTTGGGGCTCCTCCCCTTGGTTGAGCATAAACTGACCAAGCTCCCCCTCGATTGTCTCCCGCTTGGTGATCTTGGTCACCTCATCTCCCTCGTGCGCGGTCTTGAGTACGTCCCAAATCTCTTTGGCACTCTTCAACCCTTGCACCTTATTATACTCCTCTCGACTTAGAGAGGCGAGAAGTATAGTAGTGTCTTGGGAGTTGAAGTGCCAGATTTGGGCAACCTCGTCCGAATCATAATCTTCATCCCCCGGCGATGGTACCTGCACTCCAAACTCAACAACGTCCCAAATACTAGCGTGGAGGGAGGTTAGGTGATGCCTCATTTTATCACTCCACATGTTATAATCTTCACCCTAACAAACGGGTGGTTTGCCTAGTGGGACGGAAAGTAAAGGATTACGTTTTGAAATGCGAGGATAGTGTGGGGGGATCTTACTAAACTTCTTGTGCTCATGGCGCTTAGAAGTAATGGACGGCGCGTCGGAGCCGGATGTAGATGGCGACGAAGAGTCAGTCTCGTAGTAGACCACCTTCTTCATCTTATTTTTCTTCTCGCTGCTCCGATGCGACTTGGTGTGTGAAGGGGTCCTTTCCCCTTGTTGCCGGATTCTCCCGATGGAGCCTTCCCGTGGCTTGTGGCGGGCTTCTCGCCGGTCACCACCTCCTTCTTGGCGTGATCTCCCGACATCACTTCGAGCGGTTAGGCTCTAATGAAGTACCGGGCTCTAATACCAATTGAAAGTCACCTAGAGGGGGGTTGAATAGGTGGAATCTGAAAATTACAAACTTAAGCACGCACTACAAGCCGGGGTTAGCATTAGAAATGAAATTGAGTCCAAAAGAGAGGGCGAAAACAAATCATAAGCAAATGAAGAGTGTGACACGGTGATTTGTTTTACCGAGGTTCGGTTCTTGCAAACCTACTCCCCGTTGAGGTGGTCACAAAGACCAGGTCTCTTTCAACCCTTTCTCTCTCTCAAAAGGTTTGACCCTATTTCCCTTTCAAAAACACTGGCCATTCTCCTTTTCCTAGGAGTCATTGTTGCATCTTGTTAGCTTCAGCAACCCCGTCATGGTTGGGGCACTCGGCAGTTTTGGATGCTCTTCTGCTGTTGAGCTCTTTGTTTCCGTCTCTTCTACCGGACCAATACTAGCTTCGACTGTCACAGTAGGAAATGTCTCCAGAACCACGGTGATGGCTTTGGCATGTTCAGTAATCTCCATCTTCTCTGCATCAAGCACTGCAGTTGTCCTTTCTAAAGAATATGGCTTCAGCCTACGATTCAAAACCTTAGCTCTCTTCGGCTTAGGTGCGGTGGAAGAAGATGAAGTTGCCATTTTCCTTTTCAACCCTTGTTTTCGGGCAGGAAAGCAGTAATCAGGATAAAAAATTCGATCACATCAAAAACTCTGTTCAGTCTCCTCTTGCCGCGAGCGCCGAAGGCAGTGGTCATGGCTTCATCTTCTGCCTTCGTATAAGCTCCCAATAGCTCGTCACTGGTAACTTCAACAGCCTCAAGCCAGTCATCATTCGACTCGTCAAATTGGCTTATATAGCGATAGGTGTATCTTAGATAAACCAACGCACCTTCGCTGGAGCCAGCAACAGTCTCCTTCAGCATCTCCAAGTCACTAACAAGTGGCCACACCTTATAAGCATTGTGCTCTTGAACCAAATCCCTAGTGCCAATGTAAGTACACACCATGTTGAAGGCCATCAAACATGCTTGCACTTTGTTCCCACTTGCAATCGATGGTCTCCTGATGCCGAAGCGTGACCGTATGGGGCGCTGGATTATACCCCTCACATCTTCCCTCTTACTCAAATCATTCTTGACATAGAACCATTGTTTCATCCAAGAGCCTGGCCACTTCTTTCGGAATGTTGGCACAAGATACCTCACATCAGAATGGTGCACAAAGTTGTAGCACCCGAAGTTGTTATGATACTGCTCCTTCCCAATTGCCTTCATCTGGTAGGATAATTCATGAATATTGCAGAAGCACTTGGCATCTGGCTCCAGCCCTTGGCTCCTCATGGCCCAAATAAAAACTCCAACTTTAATTAAATCTTCGGGAGTAAGCCGATGAAGGTATATCTCAAATGTTTTAGCAGTTCAACCAGCATCTTGTGCAAAGGAAAACGAAGTCTAGCCTTCCTAAAACTTTTAAACACTACCACTTCATCTGCTGCTGGGAGAGGAACAATGCTTTCTCCTCTAGCCCTCACTATGGATATATCATGGAAATATTTGCCCTTCATCGCTTCAATTTGCCCATGCTTAACAGTTGATTTCCCAAAATCAACATGACTTGGCCCCACGGTCGATCTTTGGCATCTTCGTTTTCACTTTCAACATCAAAGCTCTATTGTCGCTGGAATCCCCAGATAGTCCAGCTAGCATTTCATCAGTGATTTTCTCAATGTTGGTCCTTTCCATGGCTTCGTAGAAACCAATGAGTGTGGGGTCTACCCTTTTCTTATCATCGGCCATTTCAGTGATGATCACAGTAAAAAGCCGAAGCTCAAAAAATAATTGTGCTCACGAAAGAAGAAAGCTAAAACGACAATCACAGAACAAAAGCTAGATAGCACGAAAAATATTCTCAGCGCAAGCCCCTATATACATACACAAAGCACCACTGAGCGGTGGGGCCCATGATACAGAATGATTCGTTATTCTAGTGAAGGGAAGGTGTTTTTTTGGACTTTCGACTAAAGGCCTTCGTTCATGTCGCACTCTAAATTTGTTACAAAGAAATAAATTAATACTGCGAGGGGCTACTGTTGGGGCCTTCCTCTTTCGAAGGTCCTCAAAAACACGACTAACCATTTGTTTCTAGCATAATATTGAATATTACAGGAGCTTCGTCATAAGTAAAGGTTCGTGATGGGAGTCTTCTTCTCCACCGAAGGTCCTTAAGACGAAGACATTGCCTGAAAACGACAACGATGAATACCGAAGCTATAGCCGAAGAGCAACAGCTTCGGCTTAAAATGGTGACAAAGATCAAGCATGATGCTAAGCAGAAGAGGAAAAGACTAGCTAGTCCCTAATGATTTATCTTACAATTATGAGCACATGTTAAGGTTATAAATGTATTTTTACTCGGGCTACGTCTCGCGCCTATAAATAGGTGAACAGTACCCCCGTAATATTCACGCTGGATTGTAATTGCTCTCGTGTCAACACCTTCGATCAAGCCGAAGGTATCAATGTAATATCAGTTATGTTAATGTTCATGTACATATGTTATGAAATAAATATATGAATGGATGACATATATTATCCCCATAAATTTCTATTCTCATAAAATGATAAAGGTCTCTTCTTCATGACTTTCGTCTGAAGATCATTACATCCGGAAGGAGATAATGCTTCGGAAGACGAAGGTCCCTAATCTTTAACAATTGTGTTGCCTTGTTCTTGACTCACGACATTTGAGAACAAGTGACCAACACTTAGGGTTTAAATTTTGTTGGAATTTTAGAAAGGCCTAATTCACCCCCTCTTGGGCATCGTGATACTTTCACAGATGATAAACAATATTATTATGAGATCAGTGCAACTGGAAGAGATCAAAAAAGAGTTAAAATGGATTAATTATGAATTTAATAAGGTACTTGGAATTATTTCTATACTAGAAACTATTTTCCTATATTAATTATTTGAATTATTTAAGTCCTGGGCTGTGGGTATAAATTCCAGAGAGCTTGGAATTAAATTCGTAAATTATAGGGCTTAGTTTTAAATATTTTCTAACTGTTGTGGATGGTAGGTTGAATCTCTAGAAACTCAATGGCTCTTTTAGAAATTGTGCTGTGCGAAGGGGTACGCAGCAACTCAGGTTGTCAGATTAAAATTTCACAGCCACGGTTAGTTTTCCCTGAGATCGAATCGGTCTGTGCCCTAACCCACTGGATCAAAGATCAATGGCACACAGTGGCCCGCGCCTACTCCTAATTCGACCTTTAGATCCCGATCGGACGGTGCTAAGCATATGAGATCTGAAACCTACCCAACTCCACATGATTAACATCCAACGACCCAAATCCCCTAACCCGAACCGTTGCACATGATCCAAACCAAGGCGTTGGCTCGAGCATCAACAGTCCAGGCCCGACCTCCCCTTCCTCCCCAACACGGGACAGCGGCACAAGCGTAGGCACGACAGCGCCATGGTTGGCCCAGCGCTTTGGTTCAGCTTTTTTCTGACCAGCTTTTCTGAAATCCAGCTGTGGAGAGAATCTGGCTATGAGAAAAATCTGAGTATCGTGGGGATTACGTGCGGAGGAAGATGAAGTGGTTCAAATGTTTCAGGATCTAGAAAGCGATGAATTCCTACTATCGCGATGACTCAACCGATTTTGTATTCATGTTGATTTTAGATGGTTTTTACCAAAATGATTCTTATAGAAACGGGCTGAAAAGTTGGGGTGTTTGGCAGTCCGCAGCAGCTTTTGGTGGCCAGAAGCTGAAAAAAGCCCAAACAAACGGGGCCGTAGACCCACTACCCTAATGCCCAACCATGATTCTAGAAGGCGCTACACATAGCAAAGGGTATTACCAACAATAGGGGAAGTCGCCTACCTTGGATTGGAGCAGCAGTAAGGGTGCTAATGCAAGGGCGTCGGACGACAGCGATAGTATAGCAGTGGTGAACAATTGCCCACGCCCTGATCGATGCCGGAGCTTGGCTATTCCGCGCACATGCTCCACACGCCTAGGTGCAGAACCGAAGTAGTTCCCTCGGTCCCCGAACGCCTCGAAGATTGTGTACAACGATGGCGGCCTACCCCAATCCACCGTGCACTCCTATGTTTCCCCCACGGTGGGCTATTCTCCCTGTTAGGGCGGGCATGTTCGGTTACACCAATCCCGGAGGGGATTGGAGGGGATTAAATCCCCTACTAGTCAAAAATGACTAGGAGGAGATTAAAACCCCTCCAATCCCCTTATGGATTGGATAACCAAACAAGCCCTTAGGGACCTCAATAGCACTGGCGGGATCGGTCTAGGGCGGGCAAGTCTTAGGTTTATACTGCCTCCGAGATTCCTATCTTAAGCCCCTAGTATGTTGGCGCCAATATTAGCTCAACAACCCGGCGAGGTCCGATCGACGCAAACTGGCGAAGGCACCTTGGCAATTTGGCCCTAGGCGTCAGTGAGCACGGGCGAGGTGACGCGTGGGCCCCTAGTGTCTAGCCGCACAGGACGTCAGCCGTGCGGGGCGAGCGCGGAATGCAGCACGCGGCTGGGCCGACTGATGGAGTGGCCCCACCTGTTAGCACCTGGCTTCAGGTAACTGGGCCACGCGGCTGAGAAGTCAAATGGGCCGATTGTGTAGTCCTAGGTCCTCCAAACGTCCTTTTCTTTTTCATTTTATTTTCTATTCTCCTTTCTCTTGATTTCTGATTTCAAACTAAATTTAAATTCTTGTTTTAAACTTCAGATTTCCAAGCATCAAACAAAAGTCTAATATGAATAATACTTCTACTGCCTGCAATAATATTATTTATTTATTATTATTATCTTATATTTAGGTAATGAAATACACACCACATTGATTACATAGAATATTATTTTGGGTGTGTAATCAATTTAAAGGCATATCCCAAAGATCATATTCTTTTGTTTTGATAGAAAACAATTTCCAATGTTTAATATTATTAGGATATGATTTAGCTAATATTATTCTATTATGATCATTTACTTTAGAAAGGGTGAATTCTAAAGTTCAATTATTTATCAAGGGTTCTTATTTTAATTATTATTATTATTGTTGTTGTTTTTTCTCTAAATGATTTCCTTAACTCACAAGTTAAGATTTTGGGTGTTACAAATTCTACCCCCCTTAAAAATAATCTTGTCCTCGAGATTTGTAATGAAAGCGATGTATCTCAATCTTGTCTCAAAACATGTGCACAATCAATAATCTCAGTATGATGCATAACTTGTTATTAAAACATAGGTTCAAATAGACCTTATTACTATTCCTAAACTGATAAAGAACTAG